>VHKM01000542.1:732500-1332500 GCA_007210695.1 Neogobius melanostomus | reverse complement strand
ACCAAACTTTGCGTAGAGCAAGAGAAAAGTATTTCTCTGAAGTAATTTCAAATTGCAACAGTAACTCTCGTGTTCTGTTTGCCACGGTTAGCAGACTCACAAACCCTCCGGTTTCACTGCCCCAAGAATTAATTTCTACATCAAAGTGCAATGAGTTTGCAAAATTTTTTAGCGACAAGGTCCAAGCCATTAAAAACGCCATTAGCTCTACAATACAAATGGTAACATTTCAACCTGTAGCAGACCTAGAGCTGACATTTTTACACCGGTCACTAATGACATAGTGGAGGATGTTATATCTGGTCTGAGTTCAAGTACATGCTGCCTGGATGAACTACCCACTAGATTTTAAAGTCTGTGCTGAGCACATGAAATGTGCCATACAAATAAACTTGCCTTGCCTTGCCTTGCCTAAAATCCCCAAATATCGGCCGGCTGATATATCGGTCGACCTCTAGTACATGTAGCCAAGCCCTAAGACTAAAGAGGTTAACGTCGAGGCAACAAAACGGTATCCTGTTTCTCAAAGCACGAAAAAAGTGAGCTCTTTGATCCGCAGTTATTCTCTTACACTGGTTTCAGCATCATTTAATTCAAACAACTTTGCAATGAAACTTTGTAAACTTCCTGATGTAATTACCAGAGCACTACAAGCTTGAGTTAATGGCCGCCGGTGTACTCCATTGAGCGCACTGGTGTGTTTATGAATATTTAATGAAGCGTTCTGAGTCCGGGTATAAAGTCCGCTTTACAGGGCCAACATTATGCTCAATGGACTTACAGTATTATAATGCCGTCCCTACATGAAAGTGCCCACCAAATTACCCTGGTATTTTAAGTAAGTAAGTAAGTAAGTGCTTTATTGTCATTGTACAACTGTACAACGAAATAGTGTTCAGGTGTTAGTCCTGCATGACCTTGGAGGTCGGGGGAACTGTAGCACTTGGAAACCTGGCTGGCTGCCCTCTGTCTCCTTTGATCCTCTGAAATGGTGCCGCACCTCCTGGGGTTGTCCCTGTTTCAGAGCATGGTGTCCTGCAAAGGTCAGCTCCTCCTCCTTCCTCTTCCTCCTGCAGCTCCCTCCGCTCCACAACAGTCTTTCACCATCTCCTCGTTTGTCCTTACTTGTTTCCTGTATCTCCTCTTGTGAAGCCTCCTCTGTGCTGCAGCTGTGGGGGCTCTTGGTGCCTCTTCAGTGTCTCAGAAGAAGAAATGTGTAGGTCTCAAATGGGTTTAGCTGAAAAGCTTGCATTTTGTTTACCTTTAAAAAGCTGCTTTCTTCAGGACCATTTTGGACTCTCAAAGTAAACAAATCCACCAAACCTCCACAAAATCTCGGCAAAGATGTACAAAAGTATCCAGAAAAACAATGTGGAACACAGAAACCACAAATGCAGGTCGCAGAAAAAGGTGAAAAATTAAGTTGTACCAGGAGAGAGGGAGGTTTCTTCCTGTTTTTAGGTACCTCAGCATAGATATTTCACATTTTATAATTCGAAATCATGACGAGTGAAAGCAAGAAAAGTTACAAAGTGAACACAAACTTTCACTTTCAGCTAACGGTTTGCTAGCGAACTGACAGCACCGTGATGAACTCATTCGGGAGCGCAGAACAGGTCCAGTGATGGGTTATAGGCTTTAGAAAGTGTTTTTCTCAAACCGATACGAGTACTTTCATTTGAGTACTCGCCAAAACCTGAAACGATAGGAGTACAAGGCAGGTTATAGACTTGTTCATATCAGATGGGTTAGTAATTAGTTTACTCATTTACTTGAGTTTACTTTCCAATAAAAGTACACTGTTAAAGAGGGGGTATTATGCTTTTTTCAATCACATAGCACCAGTCTATAGCATACTGCAATGATGGCGTAACCTTCTGTTGGTCTGTATATGCAGTAAATTAAAATAACTGCCTTGAATAAAATTGCTCTCTCAAAATGTACTGAACGTCTTGAAATAGGCCTCTGTCTCTTTAAGAAGCTTTCCGACACGCCCCTTCAGCACACTGCTGTGGCATCTAAACAACACTACTGTGCGGGGAGGGGGCTCTGCTGAGCTGAGGAGCAGTGGTTGGTGGCTTGGCTGGTGACGAAAGTCCAGAGGCGTCTCCAGGAGGTGGGGGCGTTCCTAGGAGGACTGAGGCATAGCTACACCTAAAATGGCTGCCGTCTAAGTTTTTACTGATTACTCAAAAATATGTGAATGAGCCAAGGCAACACTCCAGGCATGTGTTTAATGAGGGAATGACATAATAACATGATATAAAGCTTGAAAAAGTCGATTTTACATAATACCCCCCCTTTAAGAGAAGTTATATCAGAACTGTACTCTATTCTGAATATATGTTATTTTATTTCGGTATGTTTTTGACAAGAGAATGTTATAACATGGTTAAAAGTTCAAAAATGTCTCCTTCCCATAGCGCTGCTGATGCCACAGTTTTGCACATAATGTCACTTTTAGTTCTGAGCCCGTGATATTACTCTGTATCAGCGGTTCTCCAACTCTTTCTCGCAGTGATAAAGCCCTTTATTTTTTGCACTGAGAGGCTTTTAACACTTGTCAGCTGGTGAAAAAAAAAACTGTTCACAGGTTTTGGCAGTGCTGTAAAATGGGCTATTTTTAGCTGGTTTCTTGGTAAAAAAAAAAAACAACAACAACAACAAAAAACACACAATTTCAAGTAACAAAAACCTCGGCTCCAAGGCAATCAGAGATGCTCTTTCAACATGAGAAAGAGAAAGAAAAGGGCCAGTCCCACATCACTGGAGGCGCACAGCGGGACAAAAATAATGGACTTTTAACCCCTTAATGCCGTGTGTGGCTAATTCACGACATACAGTACCGCTTCCTGCAAGAATTTAACATCAGCTTGAAAGCAAAAACACATCTCTGAGTGAGAGGCGGGACATGGCCACACTATAGACCCTCCAGAATATCAGCTCCTCTCCTCTGCACACCTTCATGACTCAGGCCCCCTCCATTGGATACCAGCTCAGGCACCGAAGACCATATGCAGCCAAGAAGAGCAACACACACAAAAAAACATGAAATATCTTTTATCTTTTATCTTTAACGTTGTTTTATAAACCTGTTTTTATTTATTTTTTCTTCTTCTTCTATTGCTGTTTTTATTCTATTCTAATTGGCATATTTCAGGTTGAAAGTTTGGCAACCTTGGAGAGCAATCTCTTTAAGTGCTTTATCTGTGGGAGATGAGATAATAAAGTTAAAAGCCCAAACCTCTTTTGTTTTTTTTGTCCTTTAGTACCTTTTTATATATATATATATTTTTAAACTTTGTGTCGATTATGAACTAGGCTAGGTGTTGTTTACTTTACCGCCACAGTATTGCTCAAAGAAAGTTGTGAAACGTGATTATAAACTCCTCCCAGCAAAGAATTGGGGTGTAAGCCTCGCCCCCGACCACGTGGCCTGCCCCGTATTGACATGCGGTGCCTTTGCGGTGGCATGGCGGTTACATTACGACCCACTTTGGCGCAGTGTGATCCATCGCCCCGGAGCTGGCCGCTGCTAATGGCTGGCTGGAGTCCCAGTGGGCTGTACCTCTGCTTGGGACACTGGGGCAGTCATCGACCCTTATTGACCCGACCTGTGGTCCGCCCCACTGCACAGGGAGAGAGAAGGAGTGTGGCCCAATTCAGCAGCAGAAAGTGTGGAGAAAAACAAGCAGGAGCGAGGGACGAGGGCGTATCGTTAATGCCACACTGGCCATACACCACAGGATGTTTTTACTTAATGACACTTCTAGAATGAATTTAACACTTAACGATCTTCGTTTATTAGCTTGTCTTCTAAAAAACAAAAAGTGATAGCATGTCGCTGGAGACTGTCCCTGCTGAGAGTGGAGCAAAGAATGGCTCAGTTTATTGAAACATGGGTACTATACGAGACAAGTAGTTCTCACAACCTTTACCAAAGACTTATGCTTAAGAAGTTAGAGTTGTATAAAGCCGTATCAGTGTGGAATCATCTGCCTCCATATTGAATACAGTAAGAAGGAGACGTTTAAAAAGCAATACTTATGAATGCCTACTTATTGCTGCAGTAATAATAATGGAGACCGTAAAAAAGATAAATGAAATCAATGGAAGTTCTGAGTTGTATTTTATTTGTCCTTTACATATCCAGGATAAAACTCGTTGAGATTAAAAATCTATTTTTCAAGTGTCTCAAGAGTGTGAGAAAGTGGCTCCAAACAGAAAAATGAGCAGCTAGAGTTTTCTGCAGCTCATATTCATAGAGAAAAAAGCTGACAATACTAACCTACTCGTTGGACACATCTGCAAAAACAACTCCAAAATAGACTTGACTCAATATACGTCTGTCATCTATTTTTTTGTTTGTTATTTATTTAATCCATCCATCCATTTTCTTCTGCTTTATCGGGGCCGGGTCACGGAGGCAGTGTCTCAGCAGAGATGCCCAGACTTCCCGATTTACGCACACCTCCTCCAGCGGTCCTGGGGACCCCGAGGCGACACCAGGCCAGCTCAAAGACATAGTCCCACCAGCGTGTCCTGGGCCTTCCACGAGGCCTCCTCCCAACAGGACATGCCTGGAGCACCTCCCGAGGGAGGCGACCAGGAGGCATCCGAAACAGATGCCCTATAGCCACCTCAGCTGGCTCCTTTCGACGTGAAGGAGCAGCGACTCTACTCCGCGCTCCTCCCGGGTAACTGAGCTCCTCACCCGATCTCGGAGGGTGCGCCCCGCCACCCTGTGAAGGAAACTCATTTCGGCCGCTTGTATTCGCGATCTTGTCCTTTCGGTCATTACCCAGATCTCATGACCATAGGTGAGGGTGGGAACGTAGATCGATCGGTAAATCGAGAGCTTTGCCCCCTGACTCAGCTCTCTCTTCACCACAACAGTCCGATACAGCGACCGCATCACTGCTGACGCTGCACCGATCCGTCTATCGATCTCACGCTCCATCCGTCCTCACTCGTGAACAAGACCCCGAGATACTTGAACTCCCCCACTTGAGGCAAGGACTCCCCACCGACCTGAAGAGGGGAAGCCACCTTTTTGTTTGTTTGTTGTTTTTTTTGTTTAATTTTTGAGTAAATGTGCATATTATTTGTTGAGTGTAGAACTATTATACGTCATGAATTCATGAACAATGAAACTCTCGATCTGAAAGCCGTGCCATCAGCCTCGTAACAACAACGATCGGCTGCTCAACTCACTTAGTCACATGACAATGGGCATCAAGCGATCCGAGCTCTGTCAACGCGGCGACTGATGATACGCGATGGTCATTTCTCTCTCTCTCGTGGCTAAATACAGACCGTGGAGGAACGCCCTTTAATGGGCACATACTCTCCACATTAGTCTCGCTCACAAGGGCACGACGCCAGCAAATCCAATCAGTGCTTTGTATACACGCAAGAAAACATGTGAATGTGTCCGTCAACTAAAGGGCAGCACAATGTCAGCTGTAAACAAGACGATTATCTTTAGAGGTGCAGTAAATTCTGTGAACAGATCTTGTGCTCAGTAATAGTAATTCCGTTATCATCCTGGGGAATGAGGGAAAGCTGCAGACCCGGAGCCGAGGCAGATCCACTGTGAAGTGAATCCGCCATGACAGTATGCCCTCTGCTGGATGAAGCAGATCGAGACCGATTAGCTTTTAGGAAGGTTGATGTTGATCTTAATGTACATGAAGATTCAGCAACTGAGTTCACTTTTTCATAAACCAACAAATTTGGAACTTTGTGTAACTAGATATTTCTGTTGATTGATAAAGATAACATAACTTCAAACAGCATACAATTGTTTATTATTTTTGTTCCCAAATGACCCTACCCTAATCCCAACCTAACCCTAACAATATCATTGTAAAACATAAAATATGTGAACAAATATTACCATCGTAGATCTGGTCGTACCAGCAGACGGTGCACTATCAGGGCTGGGTACCATTTTTCTTTCGATACCACTACTTTAACGATACCTGCTTTTCGGTACCAGTGCCTTATGGTACTTTTCCTGATACCTATCGCTCAGCATGTCATAAAACAGCACCGGCCGCAGCAGTGTCACATGCACTGTCCCTACCAACCAATAACAAACATGCAACTTCATGTTTTGAGCAGAATTTCCAATTAAGTAGTGATAAAAAAGAGAGAAAGGACATTATTACCTCCTGAGCTGCAGGGAGAGACCAGATCCACATCATGACATGGTTTTCTTTCAGCTAAGTTTTCTAAACCCGCTGCACTGTTCAAAGACAAAGCAAAAGTATTTCACACGTCAAAGGTCAAAAATGTGTAATACAGAATGAGCGCTCACTTTTCCACAAACAAACGTTGATATTCCCCTCACGCTGCAGAGTAAACAACAGGCTCCATAGGCCTGTCACTAAAGGTAAAGATGTCTTTCTTGTTGTCACTTCCATGTTATGCTTTTCAGTTTGCCTAAAAACTCACGTTTCTTATTCTGTCCTGCTTTAGTCCTGGGTTTATAACCAGTTTAGTCTGTGTCCTGGTTTAGTCCTGGCTCAGACCTAACGCAGACCGGCTCTGCTATCTCTAATAATTACAAAAGTTTTAGTAAGTTATAATAATAATAATAATAATAATGCATTAGTCTTATATAGCGCTTTTCCAGACGCTCAAAGTCGCTTATACAATTTGGTGCATTATTCATTCACTCTATACTCGGTGATGATAAGTGAAGCAACCAGTCTGCGCACATCAGCCACCACCACCAACCACTCACACACACACTACATTTGCCAGGCCCTTCCCTGCTTAGCTTCCAAGGTCTGACGGGATCAGGCATAGCAAAGGCGGTTATAGCCTTGCTTTGCTATCAGAAAACAGTTGCGGCTAATTATCTGCGAACGTGTTCATGTTGCTTTTTGTAGCCCCACTGCGGGTTTTATTGACGTCTGAAGAGAAAAAGTACTGAACCTAGACACCGACAGAATTTTAGTTTTTCGATACTGCCTGTACCACTGCTACAGGAGTAAACAGGGCCTCAAATAAACCTAAATTGGGCCAAATTATGTCTAAACTGGGTACAAACCTTGTCTATACCATTAAAAAGTCTAACTTATAAACTTTGCTAAAAAATGAATGTACATACCTCAGCAACACAGGCTCCTCTTGCCATTTCATTCTCATCTCATTCTCATTCAACATCGTGCTGCATTTTCTACACTTTTACGCACTAAATGGACACCAAACTACTTTTTAAGCCCACTGTGAGTTAAAACTAAAGCGCGTAAAGCGACGGTCGTGGTGTATTTGCCGGTATCAAAGCGCCGGCCTCACCATGCTTTAGAAACCTGACCAACACACTCAGCACACACACTCCCCCCGCAGCACCCCCCACCCTGCAGCACCCCCTTACCCGCAGCACCCTCCTTCCCATGCCGCAGCCTGATAGCGGTCGGAAGTAGGAAAAAGGCGGAACTCTTCCATATCTCAACCCAATTTCTGGTCGGGCTCGGGTATAAGATCATTAGCCACATCGTTGTACGGTTCAGACTGTGTGAAAAAGTAGCAGGAAATTACGGTACATCACTTTACGCTTTTCTGTTTGTTCTGAACATGCTGAACACTGTCAACAGTTGCTTCAATACTGTAAAGTGTAAGGACTGAACTCAAGTCATTTTTTTTTTACCCTCTTGACAACATAATTCTCCTGTGAAGTCACATTTTACACAAGTGAAGCACAAGTAGCTAGTAGTAACAGTAGCCCACCGGGTATAAAAGGCTGAAGACCCCTGCTCTAATGAGACAGAATATTGGCCCAAAAGAGCCAAGCTCCAACATCACACGCATAGCAGATGAGTGGATTAGCGGGTTTAAACATAAAAGTACTCCCTGGAGAGCCATGTGGACCTTTAAGTCTCTGCAGCAGGCATACAATTACCTATTATGGTAATTACAGCCTTTGTGATTGGCAAACTGCCGCCATCGAAATTGCCGTTTCGAGAGCACCCACGGCTCTCCAATCTAGTACCTGCTGACGCGGAGCTGAAAGATCCGTTTTGGAGGTAGAAGTCTGAAAGCATGACAGGCTGCCTCTGCTGTTCCCAGTTATTTCCACAGTACCCGGTGTTCCTCCTCATCAAGCTGCTCTTTGACGATAACTTCAGAACACAATGGTAGGCCTTTTTCATCTACGCACTCTACTGTTAAAATGGGGAAATGGGTTTTGTGCTTTTAAGCTCCGCTAGTGGCGAATTGATTGTACTTTGTTGGGGATTTTCACTCCACAGCTGTAAGCTACATACGTCCAATTATGTGCTGGGCGAGTCAGAAAAAAATGCAATAAAAATGCATTTAGCTGCCATTCCGGAACCTGTAAGTTGTGTTTTACTCACAAAGGTCTTACGCAGATTTTCAGAAATTAGCTTTCAAATGAGGCCTATAGGCTGTAACAAACAGGCAACAAAATAGCAACAAAAAAGCACACACAAAAAAAACTGGGGGAAAATACGCTTGGTTAAGGTGGTGGTTAAGAGGTTAATAACACTTCCACATATGTGCTATTCTATTAACTGGGCTGCAGTTCCAGCTATAAATGAAATGAATCTATCAAATAATAACGGATGTATCAAAATCAACATTCACACCGAACTTTTCATTCATTGTGGTAGGGAGATACCATTTGACGTTGGAGTAGAAAAAGGACCTTACGGCTCTCTGTAGATTAAGAAACAAGTGGACATGGACATTTGATGAGGATTTCAGCTGCATCAGAACAGGTCACTCAGATGTTCATCATGCGAAATGAATTCACAAATATCATCAATAAGCACTCTTACAACATGTATAAAGTTGCAGAACTCTTCGTTCGTGACAAAGAGTTATGACCCACTGTGAGCGGGTCTACCTCTGCCCGTCCCGCTATGAGTGCGCTATGAGCGGATCGGCTGATCTCTCGCAGCTCTGGCTAACGGCTGCAGCCACAGCGACCCGGTGGTAGAAGCAGCAACACACGGACAGGGGGAAGGAGAATGTAGCGCCGGATGAAGCAGAAATAGATGAAAATCTGTAGGGTTTGGGCTGAGTCCTGTTGTTTAGTGTTACAAAACTGCATCAGTCTGTTACAAGTTACTGATGAACTGGTTTAGTAGAAACATGCTATAGAGACAAGCTGGCTTTTTTTACATTTCCTTTCATATAAATGTGTTCTAATTGATACAAAAAATATATATACAAATAAGATTCCATTCCAAACTCATCTGTGTTAATAGTGAATGCAGTCAAATGGAGGGCTGTCCCATTTCTTAGGGCGGTCTTTTCAACCCTTCACCCTTAGCTCTCGGTTTCAAGGTGTAGGGAAAGGGCGAGGGCAAGGGGTAGGGGTAGAAAGGAGAATTAAGATTGGGCCACAGATGAGCGCGAGAAAGACATGCGGTGTAAAGCATTAAAATCGTGCTTATTCTCAGAAACCCCCTAAGCTGCTGCCGCTAACCCGCGGGAAAAAGTGGGACGTAACAACTTCATATTGAACAGACAGACAAGCCACTTGCATTTTTCTTCTTTCACAAATACCCAAACTTCAGGGGCGCTATTGGGCACAGGAGGGAGTAGACGCGTTTTGTTAGTGCTCCTCTCCGATGAATCGAGTTTTGATATAAAAACATATTTTTGACAAGACAACTTTTGGGGACCGACTTGTATGCAAATAGACACTGAATGCTGCAAGAAATGCCACGAAGAGGACAAGGACAGCAGAAGAAAACACCCGATGATGGCTCGGAAGATGATACACAGGACACTGGTCTGCTAGCTTTAGCTGAGCTACAAGCTAGCCCATCTCCGGAGACCACAGCTGTTCTCGCTGCCATACAAGAGATGAGTAACAAAGTGGATAGTAGATTCAACTCTTTGGAGGCTTCTCTTTTACAGAACCAAGCTACCCTAACAGAGCATGAAAACCGTATCACTGCGGTAGAAAAATTGAGCAGCGACCATGAGGACAGGCTACATGAACTGGAGCAACAGGTGGGGCAGTGGGAGGCTGCTAACAAGACCTTACAAGATAAAGTTATCGATCTAGAGGCCCATCGAGACGCCAAAATGTTAAAATCATTGGAAATCCAGAAAATTCCGAGAAGGGTCAACGAGTGGATTTTGTGATGAACTTGTTCCCTACGCTTTTTGGAAGGGAACACTTTCCAAAACCTGTAGAAATTGATCGTGCGCACAGGCTGGGCGTCCGGGCAGCTAGTAATGCTAACAACAGAGCCCATGTTTTGATTGCAGGGCTGCCAACTCTCACGCTTTCAACATGTGACACACGCATTTGAGTGGCTTCACACGCTCTCACGCCACACTCCTCATATCACACGCTCAAACAAAAATATCCCTGACTTTTTGCAGCGAGCGGCTGCAGTCACTTCATTTTGTCTGTATGTGTGTCCGCGGCTCCTCTGGCGCCTACAGTGTGAGTATATGTGAGAGAGCTCCTCTTGCGCTATTGGCTGGTCCGTCTGTCTTTGTGTGGAGCGGACTGCAGAAGCCTTCAAAAAGGGATGTGGACATTTTTACTGCAGATCGATGTAAGTAGTGCTGAGGGGGAATTTGTTTAAAGTATTGGAAAGGTTTGGCCTGGGTGATCCTTTCATTTCATGGGTCCGGCTAGCATATCTCAATCCCACCGCTTCAGTAGTTACAAATCTGGAAAAGTCGTCACCAATTCGTCTAGAGAGAGGCACTCGCCAAGGGTGTCCGCTGTCACCGCTGCTGTTCGCACAAGCCATTGAGCCACTACCAATTAGTATTCGTGAAAGCGCGTTAGGCCTGTTTCTATTGGTGGAGTAGACCATAAGATTTCACTTTATGCTGACGATATAGCTAATTTTGTGTCCGATCCTGAGCAATCTGTTCCACATTTACTTGAATTAATAAACTCTTTTGGAGCTGTATCTAGGTATAAAAATTACTAAAATCCAAGTTTACTTTTTAAATATAATTTTATAGAAAGATTAAATGCTCCGAAAAATAATATAGAAAAATGGAGAACATTACCTTTATCACTTATTGGCAGAGTAAATACAATAAAAATGGTCTGTTTACCGAGATTTCTTTATTTATTTCAGAATATTCCAATATGTATACCAAGGTCCTATTTTAAACAAATCGACTCTGCTATTTTACCGTTCATCTGGGATTACAAAGCACACAGAATATCGTCTGTGCTATTACTGGGCTGCCAATCTTAGGGCAATGATATATTGGCAGTCAAATCAAATTCAGGAAACAGTAGTTGAAACTCCCTCTTGGTTGGTAATTGAAAATAGTTTAACTTCAAAAACGTCTCTCCATGCAATTTAGTTTCAGCTCCTAGACCATCTGCAGCTTGCAAGGGAGAACATTTTATTCTATCCAACTGTCAAAAAATTTGGCTACAAATTAGAAAGTTTTGTGAGCTGCCAAACAGTCTGTGCATGCTCCTATATGGCATAATCATGCCTTTCCCCCTTCATTTACAGATGCCGTTTTGAAAGAATGGCATCGTAAAGGTATAGAATCCATAAAGATCTTTACATTAATAAGCGGCGTTGTTCACTTTGTTCACTTATGAACAAAATTCACCTTACCCAATACTAATTTTTTCCCTTTTTTGCAGTTGAGGAATTATATAAGACAACACTTTCCGTCGTTTGACTCCCTTCCCAATGACAACACTTTATTTAAGTTCTTACTAGGTCCCCCAGATGCTAAAGGTTTGGCCTCATTGTTGGTTAAATTCTTTTTACAAACATTTGCTCAACCCGCAATTAAGATCAAACAAATGTGGAAGAGGACCTGAATATTTCAATTGAGGATGACCTGTGGAAGTTATGTAAGGATTAAACAACGAGGAGCCGTGCATTAGACGGTTATAATGCATGACGCGGAGTCAAGAACACCACAACGCGCAGCGGAGTGGTGGTGGTGGTGGTATAATTAATGGTATAACATTAATTATACCATGGTCTGGGTGAATACTTGATTCTGATTGGCTGGAAGGTGTCCATTAAAAAGTGATAATGTACACCTAGCCCAGAAACAGTTAACAGTTAAATCACGTTCTATATCACTCCACTGCAGCTGTTCCCATGGTATCGGTAAACAATTGAGCTGGAACTAGTTTCAGGTAAAACTGATTAAAAGTGAAATAACTCCTGCCAGGACTTTAAAAAAAAAAGCAAACAGGCCCCAATGAACAGTTTCAGTTTGCCGGACCATGGTATAAGTGGGATAATGCACTCCGAGGTGTCCATTATCAGAAATAACTGGACTCCACGTCGTGCAGTTATTTCTGATAATGGACACCTCGGAGTGCATTACATACTATTCATCACTGTTCTATCAATGCCAGACTTCAGTTGATACAATTCAAAGTATTGCATAGGTTACATTGTTCAAAGGTAAAGTTACATACATTTTTTCCTCAAACCTCACCCTCTGTAACAGGTGCAAGACAGCACATCAATTTTGGCTTTGTCAATTACTCCAAGGTTTCTGGTGTTCTTTCTTCAGGTGGTATTCTAATGTACTGAATGTAAATATTGATCCCGATCCTCAAACTGCTTATCTTGAAGATTCCAAATAAATATTGAAAAAAATAATAATAATAACTTAAGAGCTTCGGGTGGAGTCTATTTTTTCCACAAACGGTGCTCCCACATGGACGTCAGTGCGAGGCAGAAACAGGCTGTGGCTCAAGTCTAGTTCATTATTTTACTGCACTAAGTTTCCATTTGGACCCAGTCCTCAGAGCTACAGCCAAATCTAACCAACAGTCTTGATTTACTAGATAATAATAATCATTAAAAAAAAAAGTAAAGTAAGTGAAATATTTTAACTCCCATATATTAAGTGTATGTGCAAACTGGGAGTAAATCGGGTCCAAATGTAGAGTTATATAAAAAAAAAAAAATAGGCCAAGGATTATTGCCTATACAGTAGCCTCTATCTAACTTTTTTTTTCTTTTAAAGTACCAATAAGAGTACCGTTAAAGTACCAGATCAATAAGGAGTATTGATAAGAGTAGTGGTAGACCCATCACCAGTGAAGGGTCTTGCCCAACGTCACAACGACAGCATGCGCCTTCAGTAGCCGGGATTCAAACCGCCAGCCTCTCGGTTACAGGACAATCTGCTCTACCGTCTGAGCTGCTGTCGCCCTCTCCTATACTTCTACAATCCCAGCACCTGTCCAGTTTAGCATTATTTTTGTAGTAGCTTAAAATAATGCTATGAGTGGAACCATTGCTCTCATCCGGTACTTACAATTAATTACCACTCTTGGATAAAGTGGACACTTCAGAATCGGACGGATAAAAGCAGGTTATGAGTGTGTAAAATACATGTGTACCCTCTGTAAATACTGTCTCATGGACCTTTAGGCCGGGGTAAAGGAGCAGCTGAAGGTTATTCTGCTTGAACCTGCACGTATAGGAGCCCGCTGCTGTCTGAGCGTCTCCCCTGAATCCCTGTAATCAGAAAACCATCAATAGGTCTGTAAAGTGGAGCGTCCGGTTAAGGTCAGACACAAGTCAGGATTGGTGCTTTGCAAACTGGCATGGCACCTGTACTTTCCATCACGGGTGCTCCTTTGTTTTGTTTTTAGCTACATAGTAAATGCACTGGCCACGCGGTGAGATAATGGTTTAGGTTTATTTGTGTATTTGAGCAGCAACACTCTGCTCAAAAGGAGTGGGCCGAAGCAAGAGCTTATATGCAAATCAAAACAATTAAATGATCATTTCATAAGAACATAGTGGAACAACAAAGGAACAAAATAACAACAAGGAAATAACAGCAAAACAAAATAGACCCTACACACCCGCAGCATCCGACCATGGCCGAAGTGACCATTTATAATAATAATAATAATGCATCGGTTTTATATACTGTAGCTCTTTTCTGGACACTCAAAGATGCTTACATTGCACTATTCATTCACTCCATACTTGATGGTGGTAAGCTACTATTGTAGAAACAGCTGGCCAGGGGTAGACTGACAGAAGCGAGGCTACCAGTTTGCGCCATCGGCCCTCCGACCACCACCAACCACTCACTCACTCACTACATTCGCTAGGCTTCCTGGTGTTACCAAACGGTCTCCCATCCAAGTACTAACCAGGCCCTTCCCTGCTTAGCTTCCAAGATCTGACGGGATTGGGCAGAGCAAAGGCGGTATGACCATGAAATGGTATGGCCATTTACAAGATGGTATTTACATTAAAGGGGGGGTATTATGTAAAATCGACTTTTTCAAGCTTTATATCATGTTATTATGTCATTCCCTCATTAAACACATGCCTGGAGTGTTGCCTTGGCTCATTCACATATTTTTGAGTAATCAGTAAAACTTAGACGGCAGCCATTTTAGGTGTAGCTATGCCTCAGTCCTCCTAGGAACGCCCCCACCTCCTGGAGACGCCTCTGGACCTTTCGTCACCAGCCAAGCCACCAACCACTGCTCCTCAGCTCAGCAGAGCCCCCTCCCCGCACAGTAGTGTTGTTTAGATGCCACAGCAGTGTGCTGAAGGGGTGTGTCGGAACCCTAACCCTAACCCTTCTTAAAGAGACAGAGGCCTATTTCAAGGCGTTCAGTACAGCCATTTTGAGAGAGCAATTTTATTCAAGGCAGTTATTTTAATTTACTGCATATACAGACCAACAGCAGGTTACGTCATCATTGTAGTATGCTATAGACTGGTGCTATGTGATTGAAAAAAGCATAATACCCCCCCCTTTAAGGCTTTACATGTATTTACATTAAGGCTTTACATGACTGAAACGTATGAACTGTATAAATTCCCCAAAAGGGAGCAATAATGATTACGAAACAACTTTGATAAAGCTACATACTTGCAAACTATTTACAAAGTACTATAACTTACAAAACACTATTTGAAATGTTCATACATCAACAGAAAAGAAACACAATTACAACGGTCTCGTTTCATGTACGGAGTCTATAGTACAAAGCCAGTAACAAAAGGAAATCATTGATGGTTACCATGCCTACCATGAAGTCACTAGTTTTATGTTAAAAAGACACATTAATATACATATTATACTCCATGATCTTGCTACTTCTCAGTTGTCATTACCATCCTCAGTGTAGTATTAATTTGTGTACAATATTTTATTTTATTTTTTAAGTACATGTATTATGTAAGCCCTACACAGTGTAGTGCGTTACAAAGCCAGGTGTAGAGCGGGCCAGTTGTAGATATTTCTTATTATGCCACAGTAAGGGGCTGTCAGTGGAGTAAGTTTTTCAAATGAGACTTGGAAGGAGAGTGATGGAGCAGTGCAGCGTAGTCAAAGCGGAGGACTGGGGCTCAACTTCACGGCTGCGTGGAGGCGGCACTAGAATTTACACTTCAGACCTCACGGGACTAAAGCCGTGAGCGACCGGATTTTCACTGTCCGTCCAAAAGCACAGACTGACTCAACTGTGGCTCGTGGCGGAGCAGAGGAGCCGAGGATTGTGCAGTAAATGTCATGATATGTTCAGTAGTTTATGGATAACATGCCCAACGCCGGCGCTGTGACGTCACTGTAATTAAAGGAAAAGCTGCGGAGACGCTGTAACAATGGAGCCACGTAAACGGCTTTTGAGTTCTTTGCACTCTGGGACCTCGCTTGGGAAATGATTGTTTACTAAATCTGAGAATAAAACAAGAAAAACATTTGCTTTTTGAGGGGGGGGCGGGTTCGCAGCTCAATAAATCAGCCGAGGAATTATCTGGGGGAAAAAACTGATTCTAAGGAATTAGATATTTAAAAAGTCCAAACTGAAAACTTTGGAGTCTGTTGGAGCTATTTATTTATTTCACATAAATAACTACAGGAATTAAAAACAAAATTTGAAGCGTGACAGAGTGTGACAGAACCTCAAAGGGCTTATACTTCACGTCTCACACCCAAATCATTTCAGTAGATCATGGCACAGTATAATATTTATATCTTGTATATCACAAACTTAAAACCAAAATACTGTGTTATATGTTGTTTTCTATGCTGACTATTTTGATTGATTTCTAACAGTTAAAGACTTGAAAATTATGCCGACTGTCATTTGAGTTGATCATTTACAAAACCTGAGATATCATTTGCATAATCATTTGAAACATACAACAATAGATTTTTTTAGGCTCTTTTTGCTGTTAGTTGTTGTCCTAAACTCCACATACTCATTCCATTGTTTTGCTCCACGATATCGAAAATTGTAATCGTTTCTTTTTGCACAGTGTAGTGTCAGTGCTTGTCTGGTATTATAACAAGGAACTTGACATTTCTCAACAAAAGAATTGCAGGGAGGATATTTTCCTTGTCTTATCATCTGGGCAAATGTAATCTGATAAATATTAACATCATGAATCTTTGACAATGTCATGAAAAGTGAAGGTTTTTGAAGGTAACTTGGAAAAGTACTTGCCCAGACAATATTACAGTAGGAAAGGTATGGGTTTATTAGTGTATAATATAATGTTAACATTACAGAATTATGAACATAACTTCTAATTGTTCTAAATATACCAATTGATTTTGTCATTTTAAGGTTGTTGAAAGAGTGCAAGGAAAACATCATTTTGAAAAAACCGGCCCTAAAGTTATGTACTCTATAACCTTTCTTTTGGGGTCTGGTCTACCAGGAAATGACCATATTTGGATTACAGCATCAGCGCGAGCACCTTCCGCGTGGATACAAAATATGTCAATATTTGTGAATTAAAGCGCAGAGCGATGTTTTAGTTCCTGGATATCTCCGGCTCCCTCACCGACAAATCGTCATACGGGATAGGTTTCATCATTTTTTTTATACTCTAAGACAGTACTTCCCAAAATGGGGGCCTCAGAGACAGTACAGGGGGCCCCCAAAGCTGGTCTACAAGACAAGTACATTGAAAAAAATCTGTTTGAGAGGAAAAATACATTTATTTGGATAAATGTACCACTTTAGATCAGTATTTAGCTACTGTCAATGCTAGATGTCGCTTTTTGTGTAATTTTAGTTATAAAATAGTAACAAATTCCTTTGAATAGAGTAAATTATTATGATTTGGGGGGCCCCAAGAGATTTTCAGATTGATAAGGGGGCTTCGATGTCCTGGACTTTGGGAATGGCTGCTCTAAGATATTAAGGGAGAAAACTAACACACACACACAAAAATCTATGTTTTGACCTGCCGTGTCTCTCACCTTCAAACGTTAAGCGCTCCCTCGTCGGGCAGGTTTATGATCCATATTTAGTTTTGCTGTAGCAACAAAACCTTTGATTTAGAGAAAGACAACATATCATTATCGCCGACCTGATGTGCATGCACAGTCACAACACTAATGCAGCGCCGGGCTTTAGATCCTCCCTGCGTCTCTGATTTACTGCTACACTGAGTCCAAACCCATTGGCTCCATTTCAGGGGATTGGGCTGCTTTCCTTAAGTCTGGAGTATCGGCCCGGCATCTGGAGACCTAAAGAGGATTAATGGATGAGTTACATACGCGCAGGTAATTGGAGCAGGCAAATTAAAATGACAGCATGAGGGGTGGAGCCATGTTGTTTGGGGGGGCGGGCCCTGGGAGGTCAGTGACGGTCACGCTGTTTGGACGGTTAATGAGAGAACAGGAATTGGTCCTGGCTAAGTTGTCTTTGTTTAGTCGTTTATATCAAACATCAGAGTTCATACGGAGAGAAGCAAGTCAAATCTAGTGCTTTTTAATGCCATTTTTATCACCAAATACTGTATTTGTAATGCCAAAAATACTAAAAAAATTGGGGCATGTTTCATTTCGTAAGATTTGCAAACATTCCATCAAACAGACGCATTAGAAGTTTCAATATTCAGGCACAAATTAGAGCAAATAATGTGTGTACAATTCCTGACAAATCCACCGTTTGAATCAGAATTGGTTTTATTACCATTGTCTGTGAACAGGTTCACAAACAAGGAATTCTCATTGGAGCCACATGAATAATAAAACATATGACATACATTTGGTTGAGATAAATAATAAACTATAAAATCTTTAAACTATAAGCTAATGCATAAAGTAGATTAGAATACAAACTCTGACAAACGTGTGCAGTAGAAACAGTTCAGTAATGTCATCAGGAAATAATGACATTACTCAACTGATACTGGCATTAAATGTTGATTTAATGCCAGTATCAGTCAAATGAAATGTGTTGTTTTTATGTAATTACTTTAATAGGACTTAGATTAGGCACATCTTATTTCATGACTGAAATAAGTGAAAACCCAGTATTTTGAGTCAATTTGATAAAAACATAAATAAATCAAATTGCTTGTGTTAGAATGTACATTTACATTTGCTGTTGTCGTACTATTCAAGACAGTTTGCCAGACAGTCGCACAGAGTTATGTCATCTCCGCGAGATACAATCAATTACCCCTGAGATATGAAATACACAGTAGTGCAACAGTACACAGAAAATACTGTTTGGTACAATTTGGTCCATTTATTTAGTAGTTCAAAAGCAGTGGAAACAATGTTTCACTCGTTTCACACAGACACTGTTGAGTGACGGACCGCTCCTCAGGCTTATATTGGCATTATTTATGATTTATTTAATTATTTCTCAGTGCTGCCTTTTGAGAGGTGGCAGTGATTATACTATTCGATTTTTGAATTACCGTAAATGCTCTAATACTGGCCTGTATTCCATTACCGGCCAGGTCTCTAACAGTGACTTTACATAAATCTCGTTTTTCTTCATTCTACTGGTAGTCTGGCCAGGTCCTCGATGCATTTGAGCAAATAAAGGCCTTGGCCTATATTAGAGCATTTACAGTATCCAAAGTATTCAAACACTTCAAAATGCGAGCGCGTAGGTGGAGGTTGAGATTAATAATAATAATGCCTTACACTTTTTACACGCATTGCACTTTACAAGCCTGTATTACCAGGTTTCTCAAAGCGCTACACTGTCGTCATTATTCATTCACGTCATACTCGGTGGTGTTAAGCTACTGTTGTAGCCACAGCTGCCCTGGGGTAGACTGACGGAAGCGAAGGAAACGAGTCCGTGCCATCGGTCCCTCCGACCACCACCAACCAGTCATTCACTCACTACATTCACCAGGCTTCCTGGTGTTACCAAATGGTCTCCCATCAAAGTACTGACCAGGCCCTTCCCTGGTTAGCTTCTACAGGATCAGGCAGAGCAAAGGCGGTATGGCCCAGGAATGCCCCGATCCACTTCGATATTTTGACACTTCATGCTGGCCAATACCAATCCAATACAGTCTTTTTGTATTATTATAGTATTATACAATATCATTATATATGTACATATATACGGCACGGTAGCACAGCGGTTAGCGCTCGTGCTTCACAGCTAGAAGGTCCCGGGTTCGATTCCCACCTGGACGGGTCCTTTCTGTGTGGAGTTTGCATGTTCTCCCCGTGTCTGCGTAGGTTTCCTCCGGGTACTCCGGTTTCCCCTACCACTAAAACATGTACAATAGGTCAGGATGAATGTGAGTGTGTTTGAGAGTGTGCATGGGGGACGACGGATGGAAATTAGCCCAAGGCTACAATCCGGTGTGGCTTGTTAATTAACTTGCACTGTCCCTACCAAATGAACCAATAAATAAATAAATAAAAATAAACATATGACAGATTTTATATATTAGATCCATACATTGTAGACTATTGGATATTGCAGTAGTTTCACTAGTTGGCATTATTATGAACATGCAAGACTTAGGATTCAGCTTTTTTTTATTTTAAAGCCACACCGCGTATCATTTCACCCGATAAATAGAATAAAATACAGGCTATTATGGCATTACATTTTTTATTGTTGAAAATACCTGAACAAAATGACCAAACAAACACATGTGTTTTCTGTCACATCTCGTCAGACCTGATTGTAACTTTAATGGGAGCGGAGACGTCTCCAGCTCGTCTCCATGGAGACATCGACTAAAGGTAGCCAGATAAATAGGTTAGGTCCTCATCCAAATCATTCTTTGGTTACCCACTGCAAAAATAGACTTTCCTGTGTCTAGCTGGTCATTCGGATCATGTTTTATATCGGCAACAGTACAATCCAAAATGTTTCACAGTGTGCCTTTAAAGTACATGGTAATGTTGGGTAATATAAAGGCTAAAATGGGCATTTCACATTAAAACAAAACAGTCTTATAATTGCCGCATTTTAAGCCTCTTCATAACAAAACAACAGCAGCAGATGTTATAGTTTCAGCTCTATCTGCTTCTAAAGGACATTCAGGTCTCTTTCATTATGTCCAGGGCCTGCATAAGACATAAGCACTAGGAGCACATGGCTAATTATTCTGCATAAAAGTGTGTAACTACGACAGCGCGCGCATCTCCACCTTTGGGTTTCTGACTCCTGTGTAAAAGCAAAATGACAGCACTGTAAAGGAAACAAGGAACTTTTCATCTGC
Organism: Neogobius melanostomus; assembly: GCA_007210695.1. Taxonomy (NCBI): domain Eukaryota; kingdom Metazoa; phylum Chordata; class Actinopteri; order Gobiiformes; family Gobiidae; genus Neogobius; species Neogobius melanostomus. The sequence goes on along the minus strand of VHKM01000542.1, from coordinate 1,312,062 downwards.
CATTTATTATGTTTTAGTGGCTGCTGATTGTCCTCAGTGAGTTAGCAGCAGGTTTGCCATTGTAGCCTAGCTTAGCGATAGCATTTTGGCTGCGGTCCTGAATCTGCAGCGGCTCTGGCCAACAGCGATAAATCTGTAGGCCGAAGCCACTGCACATTTTTTTTATTCAATTATTTTTTTAAACTCTGTATGTGTTTGAACAATTATATTTTGCAAGTTTATTTTCTGTGGGGCTTATTTTGTACCGAAAAATATCAAACCGTGCCCTCAAAATAGTTGAACTGAACCAAATGACCTTCAAGTGTACCGTTACACCCCAACTTAGGTCTGGTTTTGATGAGGGTTAAAGTCGACAACATTCAGCACGACTGACTGCCACTTGTACCAAATACTACTCCAACTCCTACCACTATACAATTACTGCTAATGATGGCTAATGCTACAACTGCTCATGCTGCTTCTTCAACCACTGCAATATTGTTTCCTAAAATAAATGAAAGCCTTAAAAGCAATCGCAAAAGCATTCATTTTGTGCAATTATCTGTGAAAACTCTTCACATTGTGGGCAACAGAAGCCGTTTAATATTCATAAGATTTCACAAAAGGTCAAACAGCCAATTAGAGCTGAGAGATTGATCCAACTGAACTGAAAAGTGAATTAGAATGATTTCAGGGAAGCAAATCACAAAAGCTGAGGTTATCGGGTAATATGCTTCCCTGTGTAAGAGAGCTGAATGTTCCTGTGTCTACACAGGCGTTGTACTTAATGGGGGGGGGGAATGACTAAACCTCTTTAAAGGCCTTTGCATTGAGAGAAAGGCGAATCAATATTTTAAGGCTAGACACGGCCGGTGAACACAGATTTTCACGCAGTGGTCAATGTTGAGATTTTCGCGCGTTTACTCCTTTACAAGCGCTACCTAATTTTGTACCTTTTCAGTCAAAATGTGACAGAATGGGTATTTTTGCCGTCTTGGGAGTCACTATGGGATGAAAAAGGTAAACCCCTTTCATATTAACTATCTGGGTGGAGACAGTAGCAGAAGAATACACGCGCTTTTGCACTCGTTACAATCAAATCAATCAATCAATGGTTTTGTATGGCCCAATATCACAACAGGAGTTGCCTCATAGGGCTGCACCAAACATTAAGGCAATAAAACAGAGCAGTAAATAAGACAATGTAAAGTTCAGGCGAATCAAGTATCCAGGCAAACATAATGTCCAAATAAACGGCGGCAGTGGGTGGCGACGAGCGGCGCGGGTGTCCCCTGTCCTTAGACTCTCCGGCACGGCGAGGAAAAACTCAAAAACACAAACAAAACTACAAAACTTTAAGGCCGGTTTTCTCAAAATTAGGTTTTTCATTTCACTCTTGCAACAACATCTCCACTTTAGTAGCTCCTACAGTACAGACTCTCATACTTTCCTGGACTTGATTTTGATTGATTTTCACACAGTAAGAAACAATAGTCACATGATTACATCTGGTTTCAAAAAACGTGAAGGAAGGTTACCAAAAACCCTCAAGGGACTTAAAGGCATATTTCAGGATTTTTGACATAGGGCCTCATTTCCTAGTTATCCAGAGTGTTGTTGATTTCTGGAGATATCTTTTTTTCATTCATGCAGTTCTTATATTTGAAGAGCTTAGTGGCGCTAGGCTAGTGCAAGGCTAGCGCATTTCTACAGTAACAGCTAGCCTGCATTAAAAACAGTCTGACCCACTCCACAGTGCACCTGAGGTAAATCACTTATAACGCAGACTAACCATATAAATGTCTGTGTTAATAGAATAATTTTTGAAATATAACTGACCTTGTATCACATGAACTACGGCATTTTGAGGGACTATTTTCTCGCAGATCACTCCGCCGCTGTGTTAGCTTACAGCCACGAAGCTGATGCTGCTCAAATATAAGTTATTTTAAATGCAAAATGGTTAAAATGATTTGACACAGACATTTATATCGTTAGTCTGGCGTTATAAGTGAGAAATGTGCTAGCAAATATAAGAACTGCATGAATTTAAGAAGAAAATATCTCCAGACATCAACAACACTCTGGATAACTAGGAAATGAGGCCCTATGTCAAAAATCCTGGAATATCCCTTTAACTGGTGGCAACCTCCATAATTTGAGGTTGAAGACAAATGTCAAGCATTAAATATACACAATTGTCAAAAAATTAAATACAATAAATCAAATACATTGGCATCAAACAAATTTACAGACTGACTAATACATTAAAGGGGGGGTATTATGTAAAATCGACTTTTTCAAGCTTTATATCATGTATTATGTCATTCCCTCATTAAACACATGCCTGGAGTGTTGCCTTGGCTCATTCACATATTTTTGAGTAATCAGTAAAAACTTAGACGGCAGCCATTTTAGGTGTAGCTATGCCTCAGTCCTCCTAGGAACGCCCCACCTCCTGGAGACGCCTCTGGACCTTTCGTCACCAGCCAAGCCACCAACCACTGCTCCTCAGCTCAGCAGAGCCCCCTCCCCGCACAGTAGTGTTGTTGTTTAGATGCCACAGCAGTGTGCTGAAGGGGGCGTGTCGGAAAGCTTCTTAAAGAGACAGAGGCCTATTTCAAGACGTTCAGTACAGCCATTTTGAGAGAGCAATTTATTCAAGGCAGTTATTTTAATTTACTGCATATACAGACCAACAGAAGGTTACGTCATCATTGTAGTATGCTATAGACTGGTGCTATGTGATTGAAAAAGCATAATAAAACCATAAATTTCAACCTGGGGCTTAGCTTTGATTGACGCGTTGACAGTGATATTGTTTGTGACATTGTTGCCGTGCGTTTCCTAAACTGTTCAGGCATATACTTCATCAGTCTTGAGGCATGAGTCACAGCCTGCACAGTGACGACAGCGGCAGTTATCTGATAATTGGGCTCACGATGATTTTCCCCATTCATCACAACAAGCCGAACCCTTTGACTCCGAAGGATCCCGAAAATATTAATTACTTCAACCAGTCTTTAACAGGCGCAATCAAACTTTTAACCTTTGAAATTCCAAACCGAGGAGAGATTGGATGACTGCAGAACCATATTTGATATTAAAACACGTCCAGTTCACACGTGTAAAATGTTAAGCTGGATGAAGAGAATGATTCATATAATAAATACTAAATGTTACCTGTTTAGTACATATATGTAGATATTAATACATACTAAATGTTACCTGTTAAAAGGTTTTAGGGCCAAACATATAAACTTTCACCAGGAAACAAAAAAAACTAATTTCCATAATAGGAGGAACCTGGCTGGCTGCCTTCAGTCTCCTCTGATCCTCTGAAACAGTGCAGCCTGAAACCTCCTGGGCTTGTTCCTGTTTCAGAGCGTGGTGTCCTGCACTGGTCAGCTCCTCCTTCCTCTGCCTCCTCAGCTCCCTCCGCTCCACAACAGTCTTTCACCATCTTCTGGGAAGAGCTTAGGAGTTAATCTGTTTTATTCTCCAGTGAACGTCCATAAGCCAGAACAACAGAAGGTATGTGTGGCTTTGCTGTGAGTCTTGCCTGGATACCTCCTCATTTGTCCTTTGTTGTTTCCTCTTGTGACGCCTCCACTGTGCTGCAGGTGTGGGGGCTCTTCAGTCTTTCAGAAGAAGACTTTGTAGGTCTCAAATGGGTTTAGCTGATAAGCTAGCTGTTTGTTTACATTTAAAAAGCTGCTTCTTCAGGACCATTATGGACTCTCTGCAGTAAAAAAAAAAAAATCCACCAAACCTCACAAAAACACGGCAAAGATGTACAAAATTGTAAAAATAACATTTTTAGCTGTACCAAGAGAGAGGGAGGTTTCTTCCTGTTTACACGTTGCCATGACACCATAATTAATTCATATCTAATTCCAAGCCTGATTTATTGAGTTTGGCGTTTGAAAGGCAACATTTTTGCAGATTTTTCCACTAATAAACAGCTTATTTTAAAACTAAACAAGAGATCCACAATCTCCTCTGAGGGGGAGGCTTCTGAGGCTTTGAAACTAATATGTCAAGAAAATAACATTTGATACATTTAGTTTTCCATTCAGATTTTGTCGCCAAAAATATGGGACATTTGGGGCATTTTTAGGCATAAAAATTAAAAAATATTTCATATTCATGCCACTAATCTACAGCAAAAGTTTCAAATTCACCTGCTGCATCTCGCCTTAAATCTTTACAAAACATTTAGAACAATGAAAGCTTTGGGCCGCTCCAGCGTTGGCCTGCTGTCTCCTCATTGTTCCATATCTAACCTCACTGCTTCAGTCCACAGCCGAAGCCTCCCACCTGGCCTTGTGTCGGAGTCGGCCTACACTTCCCTTCCTCCCCAGCTGTGGTTTACAATGGGACACAAACAAAATCAACAGAAAGCACTATGTGGCTGACTCTTCAAGTCTGTTTTTCCTAACACCACATACGGTTACAGTGAAAATGATCAATACAATAGTTTCCCTTCTCCTCATCATTGATGTCTCCACATGCTAATCAAATTAGGTAGTTGTGTATGCCCAATATCACAAAAGGAGTTGCTTCACATCGCAGAACCACACCTCAAAACACTGAAACAATAACCAAAGTAAATTCAAGGGTCCCCACACACGCTGTTTTGACGCTTTATTCCTTGTCTTTTGTCGGCCACTCCCTTGTCTCTGTCTCCTCTGTGCGCACTCTCTCTCTCCTTTTTGCATGCAGTGTGTGTTGCCGTGCGCTCTTGATGCGTGCGCACGCCTCAGAGGAGGACGAGGGTAAACGCCTCAAGGCTCTAAAGTTTGTCATATAGTTTAAAAACCGAACCAGCACAAACGGAAATGCTTACAGCACAAAACAGCACAGATGACACAGTTTTTACCCATTTTGAAGCTTTATAAGGGGCAGGGTGACCTTAGATCTCACCAATAAAATCATTATTATCTCAAAAATGATAACAGCACAAACAAAGATTATTACAGCACAAAACAGCAAAACTATTGACATATTTTTCATTTACATTTGAGCATGATGAGGGGCTAAGTTCCACGTGCACACCTCCCTCCTCCCTGCATGTTCACACTGCCCTGCTGTGGGTTTGTCGTCATCATGAGCACACCATTCAGACTGTACTTTGATCATGGTGAAATACAACAGTTTGTCTTATTAATGAAAAGCCCTTCATTAGGCCCTTCATTAGGCTTAATACCAGCGGAGTGTCAGCGCCACAGAGTGAAGGAAGACAGTGGAGTTCAGAGGAGTTTGAGCTGCTGCATAAGTTGTATGCTAAAGGGAAGCTATTACTCAATAAAGTGATTAGTGATCATTACCATTACGAGGCTACCCGTTTATTTAAAATATTTTGTCAGTCAAAGACCAAACTGTGGCAGTGGATATAGCAGAGTCCTGTTGTGTAGCTACAGGCTGAAGACGCTAGGAGCCTCATGTCAACAGTCTGTAAACCTGCGTCTTCAAGGTAAGACTGGAAGTTTATTATACGACCACAGTGGAGTTTTACTGTGTGATACAGGGACTTCAGTAACATTCTGAAGCTAATTCTGCAGACATGTTTGTGACAGAGTACAGCTGTGATAACTCATTTATACTGATGTTACTTATGATGTTAAAATGAACTAAGAAATGCAGTCCGCAGTCAGATTTGATCCTCATCTTTCATTTGAGAATCATATCCGTCACTCTGCAAAGTGCCCTTCCATCATCTACGAAATATTGCCAAACTCCGCCCTCCCTCTCACAGACAGATGCTGAGAATTGGTACATGCCTTTGTCTCCTCCAGGCTGGACTACTGCAATGCCCTCCTCGTCGGGATCCCTGGTAAGAGCCTACTGAAGCTCCAGCACATCCAGTACTGTGCAGCCAGGATCCTGACGAGGAGGCGCAAGTATGACCACATCACCCCTGTCCTCCGGTCCCTTCATTGGCTGCCATCCATTACAGAATCCACTATAAGGTCTCCGGTTTCCCCTACCACTAAAACATGTACAATAGCCAGATGAATGAGAGTGTGTTTGAGAGTGCGCATGGGGGACGACGGATGCAAATTAGCACAAGGCTACAATCCGGTGTGGCTTGTTTACATGCATGAAACCATGTATGTTCATTAACATGCACTGTCCGACCAATAAACCAATAAATAAATAAATAAATAAATCTGCCTCCTCACATACCAGTGTGTCCATGGAACAGCCCGGCATACCTCACTGAGCTAGTTACCCCACACACCACCACAAGGCGCTTACGGTCCACTTCCACCCATACTCTTCATCAGCCCGTGACCAAGCTCTCCACAATGGGAGATAGGGCCTTTAAGGCAGTTGCCCCTAGACTCTGGAACGCCCTGCCAGAGACCCTGAGGGCTCCCCAGAGTGTTGAGGCCTTTAAAAAGGCCTGAAAACACATTTATTTAAAAAGGCCTTTTAGTTTGTTTTTGCTCTTGTGCTTGCTTTGTTTTACTATGTCATGTTCATTTTGTTTTTATCTGATTTTAATTTACCTGTTGTAGCACTTTGAGGTTTCTTTGACATGTAAAGTGCAATATAAATAAAATGTATTATTATTATTATTATTATTAAGAAATGTAGTGGTGTGGGAGGAATAGTTGAATGAATGACACAGGGCCTGCCATTGGCCACAGCTGTTGACAGTGGTAATAGTTAATATTATTTCTGTGTTTTCCTAACTTACCATTACATTGGGATTGACTGTGAATGGCCTTATGCTTCATAGAAATATTGAGATATTTGTGTGTGGAAGCTCTGGGCTTGTATTTGCTTGATAGTTCTTTTTAATTTAAAATCAATCAATCAATGTTTTTGTATCGTGATTTGAATGAGTGTAAAACATATAGAGACCATGGGACTTGGACTTGACTTGGACTTGCAAATCAGGGAGTTATGTGCATCTCTGTATAGTGCAATTCAAGTGTAAGCCGTTTATGTGGGGCTACAGTCCTGTCCGGCTCATTATTATCTATTTATTCCTCAATAGTATAATCCCAATCAAAACATCTTTTACTGGAGCTTTTGATTATGGACCCCCCGGTGAAATGTACTTGGAGACCCTTGCTATAGATAAATCCAGGGCTGATGGGAGTCCCTCTGCAGACAGGAGTAAAGACTTTGGAACCCTGTTAGAGCTTGGATCATGTACTGATTTTAGCGATTGCAAACCCAGTAGTACCTGGGCGGCGCTCGTGAACCCCGGTTCGATCGCCAGCTGGACTGGGCCTTTCGGTGTGTTTGCATGTTTTCCCCGTGTCTGTGTAGGTTTCCCCTACCACTAAAAAACATGTACAATAGGTGAATCTGAATCCTCCAGCCAGGTGTTTGTGACCATCAGCCCGGCTCCACATCTGGAGATGGATCCCAGGGCGCGGCACCGCCATCGCCCACTGATCCAAACGGTTTGCCCTTGCGGCGTCGAAGGATGGGTCGAACGCAGAGGACAAATTTCACTACGGGACAATAAAGTAAACCTTAACCTTACCTTGATCTTAGGAGCACTGGCTAGTTGGCGGGCTAGTTTTTTTTTTTATACAGATGCACAGCAAATGTCTCTGGAGTAATAACAATAAAGATGAACTTGTTGTTAGCATTACATGATGGCAAGGGCTCTACTTTGCTCAGTTGTTTTTATAAACTCATGCTCACACAAAACCAGGACATTTGTAGGAATGTGTGAGACTAACAATTTTAACTAGTTGTCTGGACTGGGTACAGGGCCTTTAATTATATTTGAAGGACTTTTTTAGTGGGGAAAGTGTTGCGATACTGTATATTTCATTTAATACTGTTCAATGACTAAACAACCCACTCAACTCCAAAGAAAAAGTCCTGCTTGAACATGCAGAGGTCCTACTGATAATCAGTATGAGAAGGGGCAGCAGCAGTGGCAGCTGTAACTAGTGGTCAAGAGAGTAACAGCCCCACTGGGAACAAACTGTCGGGCCCCATCTTCTTTCTGAAACAGCAGTTCCACTCAGCCCCCTCCTCCCAGCTGCTGAGGACCTAATCATAAGTGACAGGAGCCCAGACGGCAGCAGCAGTAATGGCACACACAGGCCACCCACACCATCAGGCTGTGAGAGCTGACTGGAGTTCAGCTGGTTACACTGTGCTCCCGCCAACAAACACCGTCCTCCCTCTGCAGAGCACACGGCATGCATAAGAGCACAGCGGAGAGACAGGCAGGTACAGAGGAGTGCTAACCATCCAGAGGGGACACTTCAAGGGCCTTTGGCTGAATGCAGCTCGGTGGACTGTTTGTCCAGAGATTGTGAGCATCTTTCGGGGGTAAAATAGATTTCAAGAAAGAATTTATCTAATGCACATGAACACACCTGGGACTGCATCTGTTATCTTCAGTATGCAAGCTCGAAACAGAACGGCCTTATCAAACCCAGGACCTTCTAGCTATGAGGCACGGGAGCTAACCGTTACAAACTTTGACTGAACTTCAGTGAGATGTCTGTGTAAGTTCTAGTTGAGGATGGGAAGGTCAACATTTTAGCTAAAGAAGAACATTGGTTTGAAAGAGGAGTAAAAGAAGCTATTTTTGTCAGGAAAGAAAATCCCTCCATGAACCGGAATGGTGGGCTCAGATTTAATCTCTCGTCACTTTACTCCAATCTGCTTCGGGGAAAGCCGACAGGGCACGCCCAGTCCAAGGAGACGATACCTCAGCTAACAAAAGAACAATAGGTGCCTATTAGCAGTGACCAACTATGAATAGGACAGGACTGACCGATACTGTGGTTGAGCAGGTTGTTAGAGACGCTCTACTTCAAAGGTTGTTTACCCACAGGTGAGAGTAGCTGTGATTAGAGGGGAGGAGCCGAGCCTTCCCCAACAGATGAACTTCAGTGAGGTATTATTTTTGTAAATATGCAGTAGCATAACCTGTATGTTTTCAGTGACAGCGTGAGCCATCTCACTTCGACCAGTGAATACCAGAGCCTCACAATTCACCACAACTGAATCAGCTACTATGTCACCGGTGCGATTAGCTTTCAGCCAAAAGTGCAACATTTAGGTAGAAGAATAGCCAATTCCAAACATTAGGGCTCAAGGGATCATAGACTCCATTTGGCAGCCATGCTTCCATGAATGTGCCCCGGGGCAGCTGTGACCGAAGCTTACCACTACCATTCACTCAGTAATCCCTCACTGGCTCTATGTCCTCTCTTCTCACCTGACTCAGGCTGCACTTCCTGCATTAACAGGGTGACGAGCGGCGGGCTGGACTTTCATAACCACCTGGGCATCTTGCCACCACCACTCTGCCTCTGCCTCAGGCAAGAGAACAGGGAAGAGCCAGGGAGTAACCAGGACCAAGAGAGGGGGGTGAGACTGTTTAGAAACAGATGGAGAGTTCAAATCAAGGATGCAGGTGAAGTTACAAGCTCCTAAACCAAAAGATTCTATACTATTATTTTATGTATTTATTTATTTGACCTTTATTTAATCAGAAAAGTCCCACTGTGATGAAGAATCTCATTTCCAGGTGTTCTGTTTGAATCAGGCTTATAAAATGCTTTTCTCATCTCATCTTTCCGAGTTAAAACTCTGTGGAAATGCTGCTCTGGGGCTGAACAGAAACATTGCTGCCTGTCTGTGCTAAAGGCCTCTCTCAGTCACCACAAATCACACAAGCCTTTTAATTACCAGGTGACAGCTTTACCACCTGAGCCACTGTCAACTTTTTATTCAATAAAAGTAGTTGTGGGGATAAATGCAAATACGATAAACACATGGACTTATTTTGTAATCCTTCAACATAATGAGACTCCGTGGAGAAAGGAAATCCTGATGTTTGCAAAGTCCTAAACAATTGCCTTTTTTACCTGGATAAGTGTTGGTAATGAGGAGTCAAAACATAGGGTGTTGTCGTCTCTCGTCCTCTCTGAGTGTGGTGAGAGTGTGCGCATGCCTCTCTCTTCTGATCGGATCATCTCAAACATGCTCCAATTATCCTGCAGTGTGACTCTTTACTAATCTCCTCTGCCCTTATCATGACAGGCCCTGGGAATTATCACAACCAGCTGCTAGTTATACTCCCAACCACCAGGGGGAGCGAATCTCCACTGATATTACCACGACAGGTCCTAGGTCTGTCAATCTGATACGGTTTCAGGGCTCAAAAGCGCCGACAAATTTCACTCACGCACTCATCAGGATGTGCACAGCTCTAACACGAAGGAGACTTTACTCAGATAAGTACAGACAGACTCCTCGTTCCAACGCCTCATAACGGCTTCAGACCAAGGCTACACCGTACGCACCTCAGCAACACGGACGATGCAGACTTTCATTTCATGATTCATCGACATTTTCATCATTAGCAGCAGTTATACATGTGAGAAATAATTGTTTTTTAGACGCATCGTCAATTACAGGATTTTGAATCAATGCAGCATCGTAATTGGGATTTAATAAACTATTGACTACGTACAGTATTATTGCCTTTTACATGGGCTTTTCTGGCTACTACTGAAGTCACTTTGGTAGGATACGTTAAAACGATATTTACGATTAGGCAATCGCAGTTATACAAGGATTACAAAACATGGCAGCCTGCAGTATACGGGCCGGGGCTGCAGGTAGACCTGAAGGTGCAGACTAAAATGCAGTCCTCGCTGTAAACTCTCATCTCCACGTGTCCAGGTCCAGGTAAATCTTATTTTCAGAGTTAAAACATCAAGTACATTGTTAAAGGGGAGTATTATGTAAAATCGACTTTTTCAAGCTTTATATCATGTTACTATGTCATTCCCTCATTAAACACATGCCTGGAGTGTTGCCTTGGCTCATTCACATATTTTTGAGTAATCAGTAAAAACTTAGATGGCAGCCATTTTAGGTGTAGCTATGCCTCAGTCCTCCTAGGAACGCCCCACCTCCTGGAGACGCCTCTGGACCTTTGTCACAGCCAAGCCACCAACCACTGCTCCTCAGCTCAGCAGAGCCCCTCCCCGCACAGTAGTGTTGTTTAGATGCCACAGCAGTGTGCCGAAGAGGGCGTGTCGGAAAGCTTCTTAAAGAGACAGAGGCCTATTTCAAGACGTTCAGTACAGCCATTTTGAGAGAGCAATTTTATTCAAGGCAGTTATTTTAATTTACTGCATATACAGACCAACAGAAGGTTACGTCATCATTGTAGTATGCTATAGACTGGTGCTATGTGATTGAAAAAAGCATAATACCCCTCTTTAAGGAAGAGACCCATACCCATGACGCTGCCGCGCTGCTGCCTCTGAGCAAACGCCTGATCAAAAGTGAAGGGATGGGTAAACTATAACTATAAATTACTTTTGGAAAAACGTTTAGGCAACAGATCAATTTCTCCATTTTATATTTATTTGTCAGTGATTATTTAAATAAATAGGCTGCATCAATTAATTATATACATTATAGAAACTTAATTAAAACTAATTAAATAAAAATGTACATGTAAATGGCGTGAAATACAAATCACTGCTTCATCCTTGAGTTCGGCACTTTTTATAAAGAGGCCACATTTTGAACAGCTCTTATAACAGTCTGCTCCTTTAGAGCTGTGTGATGTTAAAACAAAATTGTCACTGTTTATTATGTATTTGGTCTAAGCCAAAACTGGATACAGTATGTGTCAGTGTCCGCCATGACAAGAAGCGTCCGAATAGTGCTGTCAGTGAGGAAGGAGGTAGGTAAAGGAGCCTATGCTTCCTCACGTATCTCCTTTAGCTTAGGGACCTCTGGAGGTTCCTCACCAGCGGTTAGAAGCTACTGTATGTGCCATCCCATAAGCCACCGCGCTGCTGAATCCCTCCCCACCCCGAGTGATTCTGAACATTGCCGATGTCTGCGCCATCACTGTTGATTGACAGGAGCACATTGAATTCAATCAAAACAATTCTGCACAAACCAAACTTTATAAAAGTGACAAAATAAATGCTAGGATCCTCACGACACAGTCACATCTCAATGTTTTAAAGAGCCGCCTCAATAAATGGCCTAAATGAAGGCAGTTTGTACTTTAGCATTCATGCTAAATTCTGCTCATTTGCAGACATCACGCTGCGGAGGAGCAGACCTCGCTGTGCATTAAAGCGGCTGGATCTGTCTTAGCATGAAACAGGATTTTTAGAGGAATATTTGACCAGAGCATTTCAATTTCTGTGACTGGGGGGCTGTAGCTGTGGAAGTCTGAAACTTATTTTCAATATAAGTATTTGTGTTTATATAAGTATATAAACTATTTTTCAATATCGTCTGTTGCTTCATATGGTTACAGTGGCTCATGTTTGAAACTTTCTGAGCCGGTGCAGATGTAGCTACAGTCTGCGGGGTTTATACAGTACGGTTTATTGAACACAGCAGCAGTTTGACTTAAATCAAGTCACAGATTATGGTCACGCATGTCAGTCAGTGGCTGCAGTAGGGGTGTTATTTGTAGTCCAACGCAAACGCAGCTGAAGCTCTAGTTCCTAACTGCACAGGGACCTAATGGTTGACCTTATCATGAGACAGAGGAATAGGATCATGAACCACGAGCTATTATTGTGGGAATTCGAAGCCAACGTCTGTGGTCATAACGGGGAGAGGTGTGTGTTAGTGACCCTTTTTTTGTCGATATCCTCCAGACTGAGGCCAAATGAGGTCACAAGAGGAGGCGTATGTTCAAAATATACAAACCAAAGGGACACTACAACTATAGAGAGTGACACTAGAAAAGAATCACATCCCTCTGCACCACTGTGTACTTGCTTTTAAAGATATTTAGTTTGATATTAGTCCAAAGTGGGAGGTGAGGACGTCTGCCACATTAGCCCAGACCAATGAGCCCCAGTCTGATTCATGGACCCTCATTAATACAGCATCCCCCTATCCCCCATCTCTCTCTCCGTCATAAAATATACCACTGCTGCACCGATAAATTAACCAATATGACACATCAATTTCCCATAACTGAGAGATGAACGAGCGCGCCCCTGTTTTGAACGAGATAGGCCGGCTTATTAACTGGACTTTAATTAGCTTTGGCCTCACAACATCAGCGGATTAATGTTTCGAAAAGGCCAACAGTTGCTCAGCAATGTCGGCAAAGTTTGACAGCAAACGTTGTTAGTGTAGGCTGGACAGAATCGGAATTGGCTTAGGGTGGTCGATGGTCTATAGAAAGGTAAATAATCTTTGGAATAGGGCTTTGGTTTGCGAAATGAGGAAGGTGCGAATTGTCAAAACGCAAACAAGGTAAAAGGGTGAGATTGGTCTAATTTTAACTTTGACAGTGAAAAGACAGTAAGGAGTGGTGTGTAGGATCTTATCTGATAGAAGAAGAAACAACCAAATTGAACCCAAAACAAAACACAACTCCAAACAACGTAGTTAAAAGCTCAATAAAGTGCATTTTGTGTGTTAGGTCTCCTGACTAAAGCCAGAATGATCGCTGCCGCAGCCTTAAGCATGGAACACTTTGTAGTGGAGACATTTTGAGCACTGAAATGATCAGGAAATCATTGTCCGGACTTTAGCACAGCACACTCATGACATCAGAAGGTGAGAGGCAATTAAAAACCTGTCTGCAGAACTCCTCTTAGCAGAAAATGGACCCTTTGTGAGTTTTTACATTCAGCCCGTCTTACCCGCCTGAAAGTGACAGGAGCCAACCAGCCGGAGCTCAATAGGCCCATTTGCGAGAGCCGTAAAACCAGACAAAAGACTCGCATCGTTTTCCACACATTTTCCTGTAATGGATTTGTACCCCCTGGGGGATTTTCACTTTTGACAATTTAATATTTGAAAAACACGAGTCGGCGGAGAAATTGGGCAGCTGTCAGGACACTCTGAGGAGAAAAGTGAGGGAAGTTGACTGTGAGGCAGGAGACGTCACAGCCCATTTCCAAAGCACAGATCCAAAACCCTGTGCCAACAATGTCAAAAACTGAAGATCAGGGATGAAATATGGGAGAGGTTCACTATAGATCAGGGGTGCCCAAAGTGGGGCCCGCGGGCCAAATTTGGCCCGCCGAAAACAATTCTGCTGGCCCGCCAAAGAGTGACCTACTTTTGCGCTGTATGGTTAATACTAACTCTCTCCCATTAATTCTCATTAGTAAATATGGATGCAGTACACTTTTTGGCCACCAGCGTCAAATTGGGGGCGCTGTTTCACTCCTTTCGCAAAGTTAAGGAAACACTGTTGTGGTGTCTTGGTGTTTATCACAGAGCGTTGTAGCATCAACTTTCCCAGTTTTCCAACTTTTATTGCAAAGTTTGTTGACATCAACATAGGTCATGTTAAAAATTGACTTATAAAAGAATTGATGCTGAACTGACACTTTCAAAATGATCTATTATGGCATTTTCTTTGAGTTAACAAATGAATGAGGTAAAGTCAATGTATGTAATGTAGATACAGGTGTTGTTTTTTACATTTTACATATTGCTACAATTGTTGATTTAGTTCTACTAAAACTAGGTTTTTGCCATAGTTAACATTTGTTTTATATAGTATGTTATTTGCATAGATATAATCAAATGCAAATGTATACCGAAAAATAAAATAAAGTGACTATTATTATTTGCAGTTGAATATGTTTCACGCTTGACATCGCCGTGTTTGGCCCACGACCCACAGGCACAAAGTTTGGGCGCCCCTGCTATAGATTGAGCCCAAGTGACTTCAAACACAAGAGGAGGAGAATTTCTTCTTGTTACGACGACACAGTGGAGAGTTGATTAGAGGTCGACTTTTTGGCCGATGCCAATAATCACAGCCGATATTTTTTATCAATGTTTTTGGGCGATTTTTCCAAATATCTTGTCTATAATCCTAGGTATGATGCGTCTAAACTGTAAGATGTGTCAGTGTTGAACTGTGTCAGCAGGGGGCGCTTTATTAGGGGCATATAAGGGCTGATTTATTATTCATTTAAAAGACAAAATTTGCAGATTCCAAAACTAAAAACAGTAAGTCTCTATCCCTCTTGTTTCCAAAATGATAAGCAAATGACTGCAACATAAAATATAAAAACAAACTTGTAACAGATTTTCATCGCGATGTTTGTCCGCTCCTCTGAGGCCTAAGAAGTTGTTAAAGCTCTGACTGCTCTTTCCACTGAAGAAACAAAGTCTCTATCACTTTTGGCTCCAGCAATATCAGCATTAGATCGTCCGGGAGCTGATATTGGAAAAAACCTAAATATCGGCCCGATATATCAGTCCATATCTGGAGTAGATAATAGATATGTTGATGTTATTTTCGTACTCCAGCAAGCAAAGCCACGCTTTAGTGTGTTTACACTGTAATTAATCATGATCATCACAGAGACCAGGACACTCATATCCCTGTTAACATGTGCCATTACAGTATCCTGGATGTTAAGGCTGTTTCCAGTGTGGGTTAATGACAAACACGGTAAAAAGCTAAAGACTTAAAGTGCATATGACACATTTTTACTACCACAATTATATTTTGCTAAAAATGTTCTCAGCTTCCTCAAGGCATTGAGTTGCCTTGTGCCTGAAATGCGCGGTATAAATAAACATGCCTTGCCTTCCTTTAGTTTGTGATGTTTATAGTTTCACTTCCATAATGGACACTGACAGGAAATGACATAGATAGACGAAAACCAATTTAAACTGTTGCCGTGCCAACCATGTCATGTCAATGGGAAATGAGTGCTATGGAACTTTACTTCTATCTAGAGGTAAGATTTTAAGCCCGAGCATGACCCGAAATTCAGGCTGGGTCGGGCTGAGATGTCACGCATGACAGTCGGGTTTGGGTCGGGCTTCAAGAATTGTTTTATTGAATGTGATTATAATCTCTAATAAAAAAGCTATAGGCTTAGACTATTGGATACACAATATGATTATACTTATAGGCATGTGCGCAACGCTGCTGTATGCACGTGTACCGTGCGCGTACCTCTCATGCACGGCGCGCTCCTCTGGGTGCTGCTGCTGAATGCACTGCACAGAGGCTTTGACCGGGCATTAAATTAATAATTATTAATATTTTAATAATTACGTCGGGTTTGTTTCGGGCTCGAGCTCGGGGCGGGAGGGATTTTTTTGGGCCTGATCTTAGCTCTACCTCTATCTATGTCACTTCCTGTCAGTAACTTACACATTTCATCATTAATTTGCTGCTTCACTGAAATAACACGATCATTATTACAGATGTTATCCATCTAAATAGGTTATGCACTTTAAGCAATGTTGCTAGCACATGGCTTTTTCGGACATGTCTCAAACACAAAGACAAGAACGGTCCAATGATGCTTAAGCGACAGATGTGAGAATACAAATGCAGTGCAGGTTTGTCCCATAGTGACAGTTTAGTGCGAGCTCCGCTAACAGCCTGGATACGTGGAAATATCCCAATGAGACTATTCCTGGTTTCTCATAACCAGGATATTGGCCTTTGCAGAACATTGAAATGATAGCTCTGTGTTTACATGGACACAGACGACACCAGGATACTTAAAATCCCCATTCATTAACACATTTGCACCTAAATGTCATATGACAGATTTGTAAAGTTTAAGATGAAGGTATAACTCATTGTTCTCAGCAGAAATGATTCCTTTTCCTTCAGGGCAGCTGGGGCAAACTGGCAGGAGCAGTGGGTGGAAGCAGCCTCCGTCTTGAACTGGGGGATGAATCTATTGCGCATGTTTTAGCAAGCACTAGAAGAAAACTAATCGAGAAATGGGGAGTGCATGCGAGCTCGTGCACACGGTTTGCATGTTTTATTGTAACTTGGTAGGTTTCCCAGTTTTCGACCAAGTGGCACTTTGTGGTGACAAGTTCCAATTTTGAAGTGTTGGGGGGATTGCTCCCAGTGCTGATTTGAAAACATGCCATGGCTGATCACTGAAAATAATCCAAAGTGCCTCCCAGATAAGCCATTATTGAGACTTGGATTTGTGATGGGACTGTTATAGAGCCATTTTCTCCAGAGGCGGCTCGATAAACTCGCACAGAACCCTGACACTGCTGCCTGCTGTCAGTGGATATGGCCCGGCTGCAAATTACACACTGTAATGTATTGGAAGTTAGAAATCTGAGCTACCCACCATACCAGTTTTGAAATATCACCATCTTTAGAACGTTGTGATGCCACGCGGACGCATCCTTACTACTATTGTCCGGATTCAAATAAATACAAACTTTGGGATATTTACACTGACGCTTTCTAATATGCATTGTCCTAATTAACATGAATACATAGATAAATAAAAAAACAATGTAGTAAAACACCAGCAAGCAATAATCACCCATGACTTTGCCCATACTCCTGTTGGATTATTCATTACGGAAGAACCGCCATCTGATCATGTTTAATCTCAAACACAGCAGACCCACCGCCAGTTTCCGCCTCCCTCCTCCCCATCCCAACACGGGCCTGTCCCGTCGCTGTAAGGGGCAAGCTTGGATCGCCTAGTTTTTCCGCACGGTCGATTTGTTTGACTTCTCAAGGTCGAATGGTACAAATTCACGGACATTTTGCTTTTAAGCCAGCGGTTCATCACCAGCCAAGTACCACGTAAGAAATAGAACACCACAACACCAGATCGACAGAAGGACTTGTAAACTTGGGCTGAATTAAGTAAAAAAATAAATTACAAATCACGGATGCCTACAAGGAGACACTGGAGGCAAAACGTATTACTTTCATCTTGATGTTTTGGGCCAGTTTCCTCCGACTGAAAACAACAAAAAGTGTGTTTACATAGTTCATAGATTCTGATGGAATTTGGAAGTATCTGAACTCCACCTTTCCGCTACATGTTCTCTCTCTTCTTCTCTACGTCTTAGCCAGTAGCAGGTCTCCCCCGTGATTGTTAAACGCTGTCTCCGTGTGCACCCAACGGGAAACAATGTAATCTGGCTGTCCCAAAGAGGATTTAGAAGCATGGGTATGGGGGGGGGGCTCTAACTCAACAGGGCCAATATGTTCCTGATTAAAGCTGCGGTATAACTGCCTTCCACATTAGCCTGTGATTTAGTCCAGTGTCTGCTGTGATAACTCACCACCAGCTGTTTCTGTATCTCCAACGGCAGGAACACTCCCATTATAATGACTACACACTGTAGGCCATCCACGTAAATCCTGCAGATCTGTAATAAAAATATTTGGAGGAGGGTAGGGTTTCTGCGTAGGCAACCCAGTGCCATGCTCACATGAACTGGTGCTCATAACAATGACTGTTGACGGCACCGAAGAGGCCATTTCAGGGCCACAACAGCCCTGATCCAGCCCCAGGGCTATAGATACACACGGCATCTCTGGAATCGCCCATATATGGTCATGTTTGAAAACAGTTAAGAGGGAAAACAATTTGGAGAAAAATCTAAACTTTCTCTAATTATTCAAAAACGACTTTAACAAATGCTGAATTATTGATATAGTTTTCTGCTAAATAAATGTACAAAGACATGGGGAGGAGAAAAGTGGTTGTAGCACTTTGAGGTTTCTTTGAAATGTAAAGTGCAATATAAATAAAATTTATTATTATTATATTATTAACAGCCCATAAATAGATAAATAACGGAGAATGCTAACACAATGCTTCATGTTAGCATCATGCTAATGCTAATGCTTACGCTAGCTAGCGTTAGCTACGGCTGCCGTTTTTTTTTTTGCTTCTACTGAACAATCTGCTGTGAAAAAATGTTCTGTTTCCCCCTCGGTGAGGCCACGCCCCCTTCTATGACGCGATGTCGTCTGTATCTATGAGCGCTGCGCGGCTACGTAGCTCTGACTGCACCTCGGGGCCGACTCCAACATCCCCCTGCACCGTGAGTGCACAGCGCGGGTCGCCAAAACAGGTGAGCGCTGTAACGCTGAGTCAGGTGAAAGCGCTCTATGACTTTTTTTGTTTTTGTGTTTTTAACAGAAATGAAATTACAAAACAAAAGTGCACAAAAGTACGTATACACATGTAATTACATATACACATGTTTAAAAGCCAGGTGGGAGACAGAACCAAAAAACAAAAAAAGAAATACATAAAATAAAGTCATACAAACCAGATCTGAGACAGAAAAGGGGATTTTTTTGTATCGAACATTAGAATACAGTATGACATATAACATTTACAGTGGTAACAGACGGTATTTGCAGGATGCATTATGGACCTTGATGGCTTTTTGACTGGTCACAGTCTTTATTGTGCGCTCTATGACATGCTCACTGTTTTGATGTTGTTCAGTCTGTTAGCGGGTAGCGCGCTAACGCGAAATAACTTTTGCCTTGAGTTTATAATTTAGCAGGCTAACGCGATCTGCAGGACATGACTGTCACTAGTTGTTTTTATCATGATCGTGGTGTGTGTTGAACGACGTTAGTAAAATAAAACATGCAGTTCAATCGTTTCCGGGATGAGTAATATCATCTTGCTATAGGATTAGTATTTTATCCTGGTTGTGTCTTTTGCAGTCACTGCTCACTGCAATGAGAAACTATTGGCACACAAGCAGAGCCAACCATTATTTAAAATCCAGGCCAATACAAACAGTAATAATCCAAGTGAATCCTCAAATATTAAAACATATTACCCCTCATGTACCATACTATTAAGCAGAAAGGCTGCTTTTCTTTAGAAATAATCATTAATCATCAGTACAAGTCAAATACTCACAAAAGTACCATTTATTGTACAATTTATCCAAAAGTTGGATAGAAATGCTCAGAATCATCATTAGAGCTAAAAGTGTGTAATGTTTAGTGAGTGACATTGTGTGAGCTAAAGTTGTTTCAAATGTAAAACTCTAATTTTCTTGTTAGTGTGGTTAAATCTCAGGACATTTTTTCAACTTCTTGTTGCAGTAGGAAAGTAAGGATGATAAACTCTGGGGGGGCCAACTTTTTGGGGGCCTCAAACCTTACAGCAACCCCCACCTTAATGTATCTGACATTGTCAAATCTGCCAGACAGACAAATCTGGATAAGCACATTATAGAAACGGAGTCACAGTGATATATCAGACTGCAATGTGTGTGACATTGTTATCCATTCTCAGTGCGTATCCTCGGTGATACTCTATGGCACGGCTTTCTTGCTGGTAGACTCACCTTTTTCACCATGCTCTTTGTTTGAACGAACTGAACATCTTTTCAGCCTCGCTCCCCATCGAATAGATGAGCGAACTCGCTTGAATGTCACCACTGTCTTTGCTGAGTTTTGTTGTGAGCCGATAGCGGGGAAATCTGTTTCCATTTGGGCCAGTCGGCAGGTCGGTCAAACTTAGCCTGTTATCTGCCATCTTAGGGTTAGGTTTAGTTAGCAATTATGCATATCCAAATCTGAAAGCGTATTAAAGAGTTTACAGCCCATATACCAGTGTGATACCTCATTTGAAAGCCAAGTCCTTCTAGTTTCTAAAACGATGTGTAAGATCTGTTTCAGTGAACATTTTCTATTCCTGATCCTAACCCAAAGGAGCCGCCGGGATGGAAAGCGAAGGCGCCAAGCTAACCACCACCCATACAGCCGCCGAGCCACTGAAAGGTCAAATACGCACTAATATGAACTCGCTCAGCTCACTTTGACGCAGGGGGAAAGACGGCTCTGCCTGGTCCAGCCTGTTAGCACCAGGTGGAAATGCTTGATTTACGAATGTGGGGAAGTGGAGAGAAAAAGATCTGAAGGACATCGCAGTGTTTCATGACGTCTGAGTAACCCCGAGAGATAAAGAAATATGAAAGGAAAATGCACTGTGTTTAACAAAGTGTGCATATAATGTCTAAAAATACCCGGTACATCCTCATTACAGTCAGACAAAGCATGAAATGAAAAAAGTCAAACTGAGAAATGGGGCTGAATGGGCTGAATCTCGGCGTGGGCTCCATTGCTTTGTGAACTGTTTCCATTACGATCTAAACACAACTCATTACGGGGAAGGCCTGTGTGCGGCGGTTATTTGTTGCAAAGACTTGGTTGGGTTCACTTCAAGGACTTTTCACATTTGCACAGTGTGAAAACAGACAACAAAATCAAGATGTCAGATGTATTTAGCGAATGTTGTTCTAAGGCTTTTTTCCATATTAAAAAAAAAATAGTGCGTGAGTCAATCAGGCTACCAAACAAACCACACCGCCATTGAAATGTGTGAGCGAGTTCAGCGGATCGTGAACACTGAAGTATATTGAGCCATAACCGTGAACTATAAGGCTTACGGGCATTGGTTTACAGACTTTAAGTTTCAAGTGACATTTCTTGCAAATATTTAAGTTGTCAATATCTTGAAAGCGAGGGAAAAGTCAGGGCGGCGGCTCCGTAGGCAGGAGCGGACCATCGCGGACAGGGGAACGACAGGACCTGGGATCAGCCCGACACAGACACCCTCACTTTTTAAATCATTTGAATTCGTCTTGTAATCACAGGGAAAAGTTTCAAACGGTGTTGATGTTAAATATAGTGGGTAAATTTCTGTATGTTAAATTAGTGACCGATTAGCTCTGTTGTTCACCATCAGATCACTCGTAAAAAAATACAAATAAAGTACATTTAGATGGCATGGCCTATGTGTTCATGTAGATCTCTCTAGAATAAAAGGGGGAACAAGAGGGATAAAAGTGGAAATAATTGGGAAAAACAAGTAGAAATTTTGGGGTAAATTTGGGGGGCAAAATTGGGAAAAACATTTGGGGGAAAAAGTAGGAACATTTTGGGGGAAATCTAGGAACATTTAAAAAAAAAAATGGGGAAAAAAAGTAGGAACATTTTGGAGAAATTAAGGGGAAAACACAAAGAAAAAAGTGGAAAAAAATATTATTTATAAAAACTTGGACATAAAAAAAACAAAGAAAAAGGAAAGTATTTGTCTGCCCTTTTGTCGTTAAAGTAAGTTTCTTGGCTGTTTCACCTCAAATAAATGATACACATGCAAAAGAAATTAAATGGAAGGAAAATTAATTGTACTGATATTATTTATTGATCTGGTTCTATATGACAAATAATTGACTATAGGTATCAAAAAAGTATCGTTCAGGTATCGGTATTGAAA
Organism: Neogobius melanostomus; assembly: GCA_007210695.1. Taxonomy (NCBI): domain Eukaryota; kingdom Metazoa; phylum Chordata; class Actinopteri; order Gobiiformes; family Gobiidae; genus Neogobius; species Neogobius melanostomus. The sequence goes on along the minus strand of VHKM01000542.1, from coordinate 1,290,064 downwards.
ACCAAGGATTGTAGTACCGATATCGAAAACAATGTAACGGTACCCAGCCCAACCCCTACGGTTTTGAGCCTAAATAAGGGTCTAAATGATTCTCTTAAAGGGGGGTATTATGTAAATCGACTTTTTCAAGCTTTATATCATGTTATTATGTCATTCCCTCATTAAACACATGCCTGGAGTGTTGCCTTGGCTCATTCACATATTTTTGAGTAATCAGTAAAAACTTAGACGGCAGCCATTTTAGGTGTAGCTATGCCTCAGTCCTCCTAGGAACGCCCCCACCTCCTGGAGACGCCTCTGGACCTTTCGTCACCAGCCAAGCCACCAACCACTGCTCCTCAGCTCAGCAGAGCCCCCTCCCCACACAGTAGTGTTGTTTAGATGCCACAGCAGTGTGCTGAAGGGGGCGTGTCGGAAAGCTTCTTAAAGAGACAGAGGCCTATTTCAAGACGTTCAGTACAGCCATTTTGAGAGAGCAATTTTATTCAAGGCAGTTATTTTAATTTACTGCATATACAGACCAACAGAAGGTTACGTCATCATTGTAGTATGCTATAGACTGGTGCTATGTGATTGAAAAAAGCATAATACCCCCTCTTTAACCTCTTACCCCCGCCTGAACCGAGCACATTTTTCTCTAGTTCAGCTTTACCCAAATCTAAAAGCTTCCGGACTGGAGAGCAACAGAGTAACGCCTCATTTGAAAGCTAAGATCTACAAACTGGCCGTTTTTGTCACATTTTTGAAGCGTTTTTGACGTGCCTTTTTTTAAATCATCTTTCTGTTGTGTTTTTGAGTCTTTTTTGTTTATTTTTCATTGCCTTGTTGTTGTTGTTTTTTTGTTGCCATTTTGTTTTGCTTTTAGATTTGGGTAAAGCCGAACTGGAGAAAATGTGCTCGGCTATAGGCTATATGCGCCCTTTTGAGTGTTTGACAGCAGTGATGTGGCCTTCAATGAAAACAGTTTGGACACCCCTGCTGTAGGAGCTACTACAGTAAAGTGGAGATGTTGCATGAAAATCTGCACACGTTAAAGGAGAAACCTATAGCTAAAAATCTCAACACTGACCAGTGCGTGATTAATCGATGTTTTCACCTACTGTGCGTCGCCTTAATAACATTCAATCCCAAACTTTATTAGAAAAAGTCGATGGTGTCATTAAAAAAAAGAAGGCTTAGTACTCCAGGTATGTTCTCCAAAAAGATATTATACCCTGGACCTTAAAGGAACAGGCCACCGTTTTTCCACACTGAGATATGTTCTTACCTGAGCTTAGACGAATTGATGCGTACCTGTCTGGTTTTCGTGCGTGCCCATGGAAGAGCGTGGAGGAATAGGAGCTATAGGAATATACTGGGAGAGGCCAAATGCGAACAACATCTTTGGTACGCATCAACTCGTCTATGGTCAGGTAAGAACGGTGGCCTGTTCTTTTAAGAAGCTGATGCGTGTGCACCAATGGAGAATTACTGACAATGTTTAGTTTAGTTTAGTTTATTTATTTGTTTGAGCAGTTAACCTGCTCAAAGGGAGTGGGCTGAAGCCAAAGGCTTATAAGCGCCCACCCCAAAATAAAATAGTAACATTACATTTAATATTTACAAGGTAGCAAATCATAAACAAAGGAACATAGGGCAAAGTAACAATAAATTATGAAGAATAAGACAAAAACAACAGCAAAATAAAGAACAAAAGAATGTGCTACTTTTATGTTATAAAGGTGCATTCATACATATTATACTCTGAGATCTTGCTACTTCCCAGTTGTCATTACTATCCTCAATATAATTTAATTTGGGTTTAATTATCATTAATTATCATTATTAAAGGTGCATTAATACATATTATATTCTGAGATCTTGCTACTTCCCAGTTGTCATTACCATCCTTAATATAATTTAATTCGGGTTTATTTATCATTATTATTATATTTGTTTAATTGAGTTATATGTGAAGTGTGATGTAAGCCCTGCATAATGAGGTGCATTAAAAAGCCAGGGTGTAGAACGGGCCAGTTGAAGAGGGCAGTAACTCCCCCTCAACAAACCCCCACCCAGCTGCCCTAACAGCTGATTTTGTAGATGATGTTCCTATGCTGAGTGGTGCATTAAAAGACAAGGTTTTGAGCCCGTTGGGAGGGTCCCTCTCAACAGATTCATAACTTGCCTACCCTAATTCTCAATTTGTAAATTTGAGCAATAGAATGACAACCGTTCCAAGCAGCAACACTCTTCCTTGATTATAGATAATTGATCCTACTGCGCCTCCTAGTGGCAACACATTTCTTGTTCTCTGTATATTTCAAAAGTCTTTTGTTTGTATTTATATTTGAACAGGTTGATATTTGGACTTCGTTTCAACTCCATTTCCAGTTTATTCCACAATTGTACCCCATTAACTGTTGGACTAAAACTTTTCAAAGTTGAGCTATGTTTCTGAGTCCTAAAGTTTAATTCGTCACGTAATTCATAACAACCAGTACGTTCTTGGAACCTTCTTTGTATTTGGCCTGGCAACAGTTTGTATCTTGCTTTGTATAACATCTGTACAGTTTGGAACTCAACAATGTCACAGAACTTCATGATCTTTGATTTTAAAAATAATGAGTTTGTGTGGTCCAAAAACCCAACTTTATGAATTACTCGGATAGCTCTTTTTGCAACAATACTATTGGTTTTAATGTGTTTTTATAAGTACTACCCCAAACCACAGTACAATAATATAAATATGGCAAAATCAGAGAACAGTATAAGATATGTAGAGCTTTGATGTTTAAAATGTGCTTTGCTTTTGCTATTACTGAAATGCTTCTAGAAATTTTCGTAGATATATATTTAATATGAGCTTTCCAAGTAATTCTGTCATCTATAATAACACTGCATATACAATCGTTATTTCCTAAAGGCCGTGTTAAACTGCCTCCTGGCCGTCTGTAATCGCTCAGAGTGGGTCATTTCTTGCTTCCCACTGGCCACAATGGGACCACAATGGAAGCTCATTTAGCCCATTTAAACCGACTTCCGGTGATTTAGCGCCTTGATGACCGCTGATGGACCGCCAACACCTCCGCAGCCAGGTCGAGGGTTCAGTCTCCATTGGAACGCAATTAGAACACACAATACAGTCAGGTTGTCAGGACAACTCGGGGAAAGGAGCGAATTTTGACAGGAGACGCAGCCTGGATGAATATGTATGAATCTGAATCTTCATGAATCTTAGAGAAAGCTTTTTTTAGTGTTCGTAACAGATAAATATAATGATAAAAACAGCACAATGATACCCCGGGTGGAAACAGAATTTGTTTATAGAGGCTTTAAACACTGCACATACAGCAGTAACCATATATTTACATACACTTGATAAAAAGACACATTTGCATTTTTTCTCACAGTCTGACATGAAACCAGAATTAACTTATTTTTTTAACAATTAGAATTTTAAAACATGATTTCTATTTGTCAAATTCCAGAAGAATGAGAGAGAGAATTTTCTGCACATTTTGTATTACTTTTTACAAAGTCAGAAGTTTACATACACTAAGATTACTACACATTTACACAATTTGTGAAAGCCCAGATGATGATGTCATGTCCTTGGAAGCACAAGTCTGGTTCATCATTGAGTCCAATTTTAAGATACTTGAAGGTTCAGTTTCATTGGTTAAAACAATGATGGAAATGACCAACCATCATACAGATCAGAAAGAAGGCGGGTTCTGTGTCCCAGAGATGAACGTGCTGAGAGGGAACTCTGCCAGGAAGAGGCTCTGACTCCAAAAGAACGAGGCTCTGACTCCAAAAGAAACATCAAAAAGACAGTTTGGAGTTTGCAAATATAAAAGAATAAAGACTTTGTGGTCTGATGAAAAAAAAAAAAGTTTTGGGCCGTAATGACAAAGGTCACGATGAAGGAAAAAGGGTGAATCTTGCAACCTGAGAACACCATCCCAACTGTGAAATACGGGGGTGGCAGCATCATGCTGTGGGGTTGTTTTGCTGCGGGAGGGACTGGTGCACTTCACAAATAGATGACATCATGAAGAAAGAACACTAAGTGGAAATATTGGAGCAACATCTCAAGACATCAGCCAGGAAGTTAAAGCTTGGGCACAGATGGGTTTTCCAAATGGACAATTCCCAAAGCAAACTGCCAAACTGGTTACAACATGGCTTAAGGATAACAAAGTCAATGTTTTGAAGTGGAAAAAACTAAGTACTGATCTCAATCCAGTTGAAAATGTATAGGCAGAGCTGAAAAGGCATGTGCACGCAAGGTGGCCTACAAATTTGTCTCAGTTACACCAGTTCTGTTAGGATGAATGGACCAAAACTCATCCAACTATTGAGAAGCTTGTGGAAGGAAATCCAAAACGTTTGACCCGAGTTATACAGTTTAAAGGCAATACTACCAAATATTAATTAAATATACTGTATGTAAACTTTTGGTTTTGTAAAAGTAATAAAAGATTGTGTAGAAAATTCTATCTCTCATTCTTCAGGCATTTGACAAATAGAAATAATTTCTAAAATTCTAATAAAAGTAAATTCTCGTCAGTGAGAAAAAAATGCAAATGTGTCTTTTTATAAAGTGTATGTAAACATATGGTTCCCGCAGTATGCATATCTTTTTCAAGCTCTGTCTAAAGACTTGTTCTGTTACATTTAAAAAAAACTATACGAAATTAGGCCACAATAATATATTGTTCTCTGTCGAGTGCATTACTGAAATAATCTCCTACATTCCGCTTTTACACTTCCATTCCTCGCTCGCAAGGTAAGATAGACTTTGCTGTCCCCATAGGGAAACTTGTCCTCCGCAATTACCTCATCCTTCAACCTGTCAGGAGTGGTGGGGCACATCAGCACGGGCCCCCGGGGACCCCTTCCCACATCTGAGCCGGCATCTGAGTCAACAGCACGAATGGAGGATTTGGCTATTGAGCAAATTCACGGGGGGAAAACCAGAAAGCACACTGAAGTCACGTCACTCAACTTGGAAGTAACCATGGCAACGTTTTGTAGAGTAGAATGGGACATGCGTTTACGGGACTTTCTGCACAATTCATTCAGCGCAGCGTTAAGCTAAACTACTACCAGTACTAACTAGTACGAATGACATAAAAGTAGCCCAAACGTGCACTACATTAAACCTGTTCACATTGTTTAGTTTAGTTTCTGAATCAGACAAGGAAAAACATTTCAAAACTGATCACAATAACTGTTTTGGATCGACCCCTGCTAAAGCTGGAGAATCTCTGCAGAAAGCTTTTGACGTGGTCCAGCTCACACTTCGGCAGCTAAAACTGGTCCTCAATGCTGAAAAGACCAAGCTAATGTTGTTTTCAAACACTAAGAAGGTTCCTCAAACTGACCCCTTTAGTGTCCACTCCTGACGGAAATGTCATAGATGTTGTTCACGTGCAGAAATACCTTGGTATTTTTGCTTGATGACTCCCTGACTTTCAAGCCCCATATAGACAATCTTGTGCAGAAACTTAAACTCAAATTGTTTTTTTTTTCTTTCTAAATCAATTTTTGATTTTTGTTTTTCTTTAGGAGTCACTGCAACACGTGTATCAATGTTAGACTATGGAGACCTGTTGTACATGAATGCCTCTGCTCACAGTCTTCATGAAATTGACACGGTCTATCTCTGAGGTGCATTACCAACTGTAGGGCCTTGACCCATCATTGTGAACTTTATTCTCCAGTGAGCCGGCCTTCTTTGTCCTCCTGGAGGCTGGGTCATTGGTACACTTTAATTTCTAAGGTCATGTTTGGTCTACTGCCCTCCTACATTAAATCACACAGAGGAGTGTTGACTCTTACAGTTTGCGTTCAAACGATCATTTGTTTGCTCGCTGTTCCATTTACTGCACAGAACTGGACAAAAAGGCTTTTGTTTACTCTGCTTCTTCTACATGGAACATGTTGCAAAGAGACTGGAAATGAAGTTATTCCATTGCTTTTAAGAGCACTTGAGACGACCTATTTGAATTGCATTTGCTGCCTCTTGGCCAGGTGTCCCTTGAGAAAGAGGATTTTAATCTTAGTGGGACTTTCCTGGTTAAATAGAGTTTTAATTTTAAAATAAATAATGGTTTGGTATAGGGCTGAACGATATGGACAAAATTTCATATCGATATTCATGCCAGATATCTCGATATCGATACGATCCGATACGATATAACTATGGGTTAGGTGAAAACTAAGCATTGTTCAGAAAAATAAAATCATAATACAAAAGAGTGCAGTTTTATTGATGAAAATCTATATCGTTTATATCTTGCTTTTTCGATTTTAATATTTTGAATGTTCATATCTCAATATAAATACGATAACGATATATTTTTCTTTTGCGATATTGATATCTTGAATGTTCATATCTCGATATCGATAACGATATATCTTTCAGCCCTAGTTTGGTGTCAACAGACAAACTGTGTTCTCTGTAATGCTGTTTCCTTCCTTTGCCATAACAAGATTAGCAATCACCAAATAAACGTATATTTATTACTATAGGCATTTTTCCCCAAACTTTGTTGAGTTGCTTCTAGCAGCTTATGTTTTTATTCAGCACATTACGTAGATTTCATTAAATTAGACCTATCTCTAAAAAAGTGATGCAAAGTGCTTTAAAACCATTAAGATGTTTTAAACAATGGAAAATATCACAAATGTCACAAATGTCAAATGTCGTACCATCCGTGTGAAACCAAGTGCCACCCCTGGGCCACCCCAGTGTAGAAAATCTGGACACGCCACAGCAACAACAGTCTGCACCTGCATGATCTGACATGACAGTCGGAAATAACAGGAACATAGTAATACATGGTTCATACATACATAGATTTCAGCGTGGCCAGTTTCTCAGACTCACAGCAGACAGTTATAAACAGCAGGCAGTACATTTCTCAGGGCCTAAAGTGCAAAACGAAAAACAAGTTTGAAAGATGGTGCCTTAAGGAAGCAGCCTCTGACAGATGTGCAAAATTCAACTGGACATGAAATATAGAACTCTTTAACCCCCATTCCTCATCGTTTAAAGGGGCATTATGCAACTTTTTTTGTGGAGGAAAAAGTTGATATCTGTGTGTATTTGACCTTGTAGTGAGCCAGCGGCTGTGTGAGTGCCTTTACTTTTCATCACGCTGGTCTCTAAGACGCTGCAGGATCAATACTTTGGAATGTTTTCACTGCTAACGGAGCCTCTCACTAGAAAACCGACAAAACAATTGATCGTGGAGCGTTGTAGAAACCACCGTGACTTAAAGTAAAGGCGCCATACTGACCACCCATACAGCCGCTGGGTCAAATACGCACATATCAACTGTTTTTGTTGTTGTTGTTGTATAAAAAGTTGCATAATGCACCTTTAAGGTCGTATTCACAACACCATCTTGTTTCGAATCCTCGTGTTGTTTATGCACCAACGAATCCAGATCAAAGAAGCGAATCCGTGTTCTGCTGATAATGTGGCTCTGAGTCCAAACAAACTCTGATTCGAATCATCTGAATTGTGACGCCGTGAGGTCAAGCCCCCAATATCACTTGTGTCACCGGTTTAATTTCCTTTTTCTATAAGATACACAATCCCTATAGTACATGAGTGCTTTCAGTCAGTCTCAATATCGCCATAGCTCCACTGCTGAACGCTGCAAAAATCGTGTTCCATATCAGTCAATCTTTCGCCCTACTTTCCATTTCCCCCGCGACCATCAGCCAAGACTAAAACACCTAATAAGCAGGAGATGCGCCCACCTTCTTCCTCGCATTAAAGGCTGTACCATGGTGACTGCAGTTTTAAATGAATGTTTAAATTTGAATGGATTAGGTGTGCGAATTCAGGTAAATGAGGGGGACCATGAGCGAGACCAAACTGGTGGCCTAGGCGACTGTTTTGCGAGTGAAATGCTTTAGCTGGTCGCATCCGTGCAAGTCACCGACAAGACGCTGCAGTCTGTCAGATGGGTTTTTGTTGCGTGCGCTCCTCCTCACCGCTCCCTCTGACAGCAGCAGAGGGAAAGAGAGGAGGAGGGGGTTTGCTGGGGCCGTAGACACCAAGGTCAGCCCAGTCGCTGCCTAAAATTCTCTGAACGCTCACAAGAAAAGCTCTTACTGACGCACGGCTGCACTCACAAACAGTTAACAGGAGTCATAAGCTATCAGCCAACAATAATGCAAATCAAGCTGTTTAGGCGGATTCGTATTCTCCACTGGTGTTCGTGTGTTTCACAGTGGCTCTGTGTCTACAGCGCTGAGCGACATGAGCAGTGCTGCTTGTTTGGTCTCTTACAGTAATGTCTTACCTACAACACTACTGTAAAGTAACATGTGCAATAATCTCTGTATAAGTGTCATATTTTAATAGTCTGCTCTAACTTTATTTTTTTTAATGATTTGCAGTCTGTATATAAGATACCTTTATTTACTATTTACACATTTTCTGTCTATTCTGCACACCTGAGTGTTTCTGAGAGCTGATTTAACAAGTGAATGTCTGCATTGTGAGATCAATAAAGGATTATCTTATCTTATCTCTAACTGCAGTACAGGCCAAAAGTTTGGACACACTTTTTTTAAATGTTTTTTCTAGGGATGTAACGTTTCATGGATAATCGATTTAAAATCGATTTAATATTCGTAAAATGTGAATCGATGTAAAAAATTAAAGAATCGATTTTAAAGCCACCCTCAGCTGCTCCATTTTGCGTGACCGTGACATTTAGCTCGTTGTTTTTAACGACGTTAACTTTTTCTCAAGACAAGCTCCACACCTCCCCGCCTCACCCCAACACACGCCACACCATGTAAACACACACACGTGTAGGTATCGAAGCAGCAGACGCAGCTAAAGTTAGCGGCTACGAGATTAGCGTTAGCGGCTAACGCAGAGTTTAGCATTTTGACAGAAGTCAAAGATCGTAAACTGACAAACATCTGACCGACCTGCTCTGATTCTGCTGAAATCCTCATCAAATGTGTGTTTGTCAAATCATCCAATATCTACAGGAGCCGTCATGTCTTTTTCCTCCTTATGATTACAAAGGCTGCACCGTGAGGCTGTGAGGCGTTCGAGGGTGGAAAAACTGCACTGTAAAATCTGTTCTAAATGGTAGTATTATGTTCAAACTGCAAAAAAAAAAAAAAAAGGTTTGGTAAATAAATATAATCTCAAAATGTTTGCTTTGCTACACATCTTATTTATGCTGAAAACATGTAAATTTACAAGCACTCATGTCAAAATGATTATAGTTCATTTTCATGTCTTGTAATTTTTTGCAATGTAAAGTTCTCTTAGACAGTTGCAGTTTGTTACAAGGACAAAAATGCAGATGTTAAAACAAAAGAAACATTGGTATGAATGAGTCATATTCTTTTCTTAAAAAAGGTTTAAAAAAAATTGGAAAAAATCAAAATCGGGAACTTAAAATCGTTAATCGAATCGGGGCTTGAGTGAATCGTTACATCTCTAGTTTTTCCTTTCTTTTCAAAACTGTTTCCATGGTAGATTCTCACCGAAGTCGTTCATTTATGAGTAACACATACGGAATTGTGCTGCCTCTCGCTTTGATTACTGCTTTACACTTTCTCAGTGAGCGTCACAATGTCGTCCCAGAAATGGTTTTGACTTCTCAAACATGTAGAAAACTTATTTCAAAAGACGACCTTATGAAGCTCATGGAGAATAAAGGGCGGCAATTTTGAAGAATTTAGAATACAAAACATATTTGGAGTTATTTCACCTGTTTTTGTTTCCTTCATAATCCCATGTGTTCATTCATAGTTTAACGCCTTCAATGAGAATCACAGTGTGTTAATAATGTTGAAAATAAAGAAAGCCAATACATAAAAAGTGTGTCCAAACTTTTGGCCTGTAGTGTATGTTTCCAGGCATTTCAGCCAATTTCGCTGACTTCTCGTTGGCATCACGCCTTTTTTTCCATTTTCCCATGTGTAACGGGACACACATCGCGGACAGTCGTAGCCTGTCTGTTTTGGCAGACCCTTTTAGAAACATAGTCGTTTTTCATTACTGTCTTTCATATCTCGTCGTGTGGCGCCACTTCCTCAATCTGATCTGACTCTGACTCTGTCTCATCGAGTCTTCGTTTGGGGTCTGCTCCCGGGCGAGCTGGGAAGTGTATGTTTTGATATTTCCTGGATTCCTTTTGGAGTCTCTTTCCCCGTTCCCTGTAGAGCGGAGTCCAGAGGCCCACATGTGGAGCGTTTTTCTCCACGTCTGCAACATGTGCTCTCTGCGGAGACTTCGTGCATGTAAATGAACCAGCGAGTGTAGTGAAAAAGGTAGTTTATCGCCCTGTGGTTGCAAATAGCAAATTGTGAACGTTTTTTTATTGTTTTGTTTTTTGTTTTCCAGATATTTACAGTAGTAATAATGTCAAACACACTTTATCACTATCTTAAACTTTGTCGGTTAGAAAATGCAACACTGGAAACAGCTGAAAATGTCCAGTAGTTTCACTTCCCATTGATCTGAGCGAGTCAAAATAAACCGGTTATAATACAGGGCTCTAGATTTCTTTTAATTTTTTTTGGGAATTTAGTTAAGGGCACTGCAGGCAAAACAAAACAAAAATAATGTTCAAGTTCAGTTGTAAAGGAAGAGGATTTGGTCTCTTAACATACTGTAGACTTTCACCTGGAAATAAACAAACAAAAAAAACACCTAATCTTCACAATAACATGTTTCATTATTGCACTGATTCAGTGTTTCACCACAGATTTATTTGGGAAAATGTTATTTCAAGGGCAATCTTCTCAAAATGTATTTTTCTCACGTTGGTGCTACACACACACCTACAGACTTACAACTTTCCAGTCTTGGACTTAAAGTGCATATGACAGATTTTAATGCTCTTGAAAATATGACTTATTTAGATGGATTACATCAGTTGCAAGTTCATCAGTTGCATAGTTATCATTTTTTTCAGTGAAGCAGCAATTTTAATGAAGAAATATTTGTATTTGAATTGTTAAGCTGCTAACAGGAAGTGACATAAAGGTAACATTCCATAGCAGTTGGACTCACTCATTTCCCATTGACTTAACATGGTTGCACGGCAACAGTTTAAAATTGTTTACCTTCTTCGATGTCACTTCCTGTCGGTGTCCAATAAGGAAGTGAAAACATAAACATCACAAAAATGCTCAAACTAAAGAAAACTGAGTATAATTTTAGCAAAATCTTAAATATAATCGTGTTAACTGTGTTTTGGCAAAAATTGTGTCTAATGTGTCATATGCACTTTAAGACAGTGTTTTTTCAGAGGGATTTTTTATATATATATATATCTAATTCCTAGCCTGATTTATTGAATTTGAATGTCAAAAACCAAGATGATTCTTTCCACTAATAAACAGCTTATTTTAAAACTACACATTTCTTTCTCATATTTATGCCACTAAACTACTGCAAAAGTCTCAAATTGATATCTCTACATTTAAAATGTTTCCCTATTCACCTGCAGTGTCTCGTCTTAATCTGGTTGCCGTATTATACAGAGCGTCCGTTCGCATGATTTAGCCGTTACCTCTCCCCTTGCGCTGTCAGGAAGTGCAGTTTAACTGAGAGGCCGTGATGGTCCACCAAAGTGTGTCCCGAGGGTCTTAAAACAGCTGACAAACTGCAGCATTTCGTTCATGTTGCTGGCACAGATGCGACCACCAAAACATTTTACTCGCACACTTGGAAGAAATTGTTGCGCTGTAATGTAGAAAACTGTAATAAAACATTATATTGCAGATGAAAATATGTAAGTTATGGTCTTGGAGATTTCAGAGGAGAAAGAGGAGGCGCTGATCACATCTGGCCTCATTGCAATGTGCATTTAATACAGTATCATGTGTTCCGTTTATCATGTGCTCCGACTGGGGACTCCATTGTTCTACTGGGGGACTTCAACGCCCACGTGGGTAACGACAGTGAGACCTGGACGGGGGTGATGGGGAAGAACGGCCTCCCCGATCTGAACCCGAGTGGTGTTCTGTTATTGGACTTCTGTGCTAGTTACAGTTTGTCCATAACGAACACCATGTTCGAGCACAAGGGTGTCCATAAGTGCACGTGGCACCAGGACACCCTGGGCAGGAGGTCGATGATCGACTTTGTAGTTGTGTCATCTGATCTCCGGCCGCGTGTCTCGGACACTCGGGCGAAGAGAGGGGCTGAGCTGTCAACCGATCATCACCTGGTGGTGAGCTGGATCCGCTGGCAGGGTGGGAGGAAGCCGGTCAGACCTGGCAGGCCCAAACGTGTTGTGAGGGTCTGTTGGGAACGTTTGGTGGATCCCTCTGTCAGTAGGGTCTTCAACTCCCACCTCCGGAAGAGCTTCAACCAGATTCCGAGGGAGGTTGGAGACATGGAGTCCGAGTGGACCATGTTCTCCTCCTCCATTGTCGATGCGGCTGCTCGTAGTTGTGGCCGTAAGGTCTCTGGTGCCTGTCGCGGCGGCAATCCCCGAACCCGGTGGTGGCGCCCGGAAGTAAAGGATGCCGTCAAGCTGAAGAAGGAGTCCTACCTGGCCTTGTTGGCTTGTGGGACTCCGGAGGCAGCTGAGAGGTACCGGCAGGCCAAGCGTGCTGCAGCTCGTGCAGTCACAGAGGCAAAAACTCGGGTCTGGGAGGAGTTCGGAGAAGCCATGGAGGAGGACTATCGGTCGGCCTCGAAGAGATTCTGGCAAACCATCCGGCGCCTCAGGAGGGGGAAGCAGTGCTTCACCAACACTGTTTACAGTGCGGGCGGGAGCTGTTGACCTCGACTGGGGATGTGGTCGGGCGGTGGAAGGAGTACTTCGAGGATCTCCTCAATCCCACTGTCACGTCTTCCGATGAGGAGGCAGAGGCTGGGGACTCGGAGGGGGGTTCGTCCATCACCCAGGCTGAAGTCACTGAGGTGGTTAGAAAGCTCCTCGGTGGCAAGGCCCCGGGGGTGGATGAGATTCGTCCCGAGTACCTTAAGTCTCTGGATGTTGTAGGGCTGTCTTGGTTGACACGTCTCTGCAACATCGCGTGGCGGTTGGGGACAGTGCCTCTGGATTGGCAGACCGGGGTGGTGGTCCCTCTCTTTAAGAAGGGGGATCGGAGGGTGTGCTCCAATTACAGAGGGATCACACTTCTCAGCCTCCCGGGTAAGGTCTACTCCAGGGTGCTGGAGAGGAGGATCCGGCCGATAGTCGAACCTCGGATTCAGGAGGAACAATGCGGTTTTCGTCCCGGTCGTGGCACACTGGACCAGCTCTATACCCTACATCGGGTGCTCGAGGGTTCGTGGGAGTTCGCCCAACCAGTCCACATGTGCTTTGTGGATTTGGAGAAAGCGTTCGACCGTGTCCCTCGTGGTGCCCTGTGGGGGGTGCTCCGGGAGTATGGGGTCCGGGCCCTCTGCTAAGGGCTGTCCGTTCCCTGTATGACCGCAGCAGGAGCTTGGTTCGCATTGCCGGCAGTAAGTCAGACTTGTTTCCGGTGCGTGTTGGTCTCCGCCAGGGCTGCCCTATGTCACCGGTTCTGTTCATTACCTTTATGGACAGAATTTCTAGGCGCAGCCAGGGGCCGGAGGGTGTCCGGTTTGGGAACCTCAGGATCTCATCTCTGCTGTTTGCAGATGATGTTGTTCTGTTGGCTTCATCAAATCAGGACCTCCAGCGCGCACTGGGGCGGTTTGCAGCCGAGTGTGAAGCGGCCGGGATGAGGATCAGCACCTCCAAATCTGAGGCCATGGTTCTCCACCGGAAAAAGGTGGCTTCCCCGCTTCAGGTCGGTGGGAGTCCTTACCTCAAGTGGAGGAGTTCAAGTATCTCGGGGTCTTGTTCACGAGTGAGGGACGGATGGAGCGTGAGATCGATAGACGGATCGGTGCAGCGTCAGCAGTGATGCGGTCGCTGTATCGGACTGTTGTGGTGAAGAGGGAGCTGAGTCAGGGGGCAAAGCTCTCGATTTACCGATCGATCTACGTTCCCACCCTCACCTATGGTCATGAGATCTGGGTAATGACCGAAAGGACAAGATCGCGGATACAAGCGGCCGAAATGAGTTTCCTTCGCAGGGTGGCTGGGCGCACCCTCCGAGATCGGGTGAGGAGCTCAGTTACCCGGGAGGAGCTCGGGGTAGAGTCGCTGCTCCTTCACGTCGAAAGGAGCCAGCTGAGGTGGCTAGGGCATCTGTTCCGGATGCCTCCTGGTCGCCTCCCTCGGGAGGTGTTCCAGGCATGTCCTATTGGGAGGAGGCCTCGTGGAAGGCCCAGGACACGCTGGTGGGACTATGTCTCCGAGCTGGCCTGGTGTCGCCTCGGGGTCCCCCAGAACAGCTGGAGGAGGTGTGCGTGGATCGGGAAGTCTGGGCATCTCTGCTGAGACTGCTGCCTCCGCGACCCGGCCCCGGATAAAGCGGAAGAAAAAAAAATGGATGGTGTTCCGTTTATTTCCCTGGGGTAAACAAAGGGGGAGGTTCAATGAAAACAAATATGATGTGATTGGGTTAATATGATAAAGTGGCAGGAACATGAGACAAGATAAAGGAAGAAGCATTCAGCAACGGTCTGCAACTCTGTTATGCCATCAAACGTGCATGAGCTATCCTCACACTGCTTTGACATTTAAGGCGAGACACTGCAGGTGAATAGAAGAAAAAATTAAATTCAGAGAGATCGATTTGAAACCTTTGCTTAGCATTACAGATATAAATATGAGGAAAAGTTTAATTCAAGTTTTCTGTAATTTCATATAGGAATAAGGCATTTGGTCCATAAAAATTGCCAAAATTGCCTATACGAAATCTAAATAATGGATAGATCCAGATTTAAATTTATGGTTTTATTTTATTGATATATAAGTAACAAAAACTAAGAGTAACTAAAGCAGTACAAAGTAACGTGTTTACCTTTATAAATCATTTCCGTAGTCCCTCTGGGGGTAATACAAGTGTTAATGGGATGATTGGGGGTCTTTCATCTCCCCCTGGTGTCTCTGACCAGAAAACCACAATTGCAACTTCGCTGCCACAGGGTTGGAGGCACCAATACACACTAATGGAATCACAAAGAAGAAGCTAACAGGCTAACGGGCAATGCTAACTGCGGGCTAGCGCCGCTTAAACAGTATTTACAGCCAAGTTTGAGTGAAAAAAAATATCTCCATTGTGTAATTGGATGTACAATATCCCTCTCTCCCTTTGTCTTTTCTGTCAGCGTAGTATTTACTCTCACGGACAATTAATGAGTAAAAAAAAGACGCAATATGCAGTGACGCTTATGGCCTGTAGGGCATAAGTTACTTAGTTCTGCTTTAATGGAGGAAACTAGCTAAAAAATCTCCACTTTGACCACTGCGTAAAAAATCAATACTTTCACCTGCCGTGTCTCGCCTTAAATATCGGCTGTTTCCCTAACCCTATAGGTACCTTGTCTTGCTTTGGTGTTGAAGGCAGTGCCTTCAAACTCACTTCCTTCCAGACCAAGGCAAGTGTTCAGCCTTTGACCAAAAGGAGCTGCAAATGGAACACACTTCAGAGGTTAAGGAAGTGACATCACAAAATAAAAAAGGAAGTTAAGTTTTATCTAGGGGAGCGGGGGGTGGAAGCATGGATGTATTATAATATCGGGTGGAAATAGATATATTTTTACCAACTAAAACAAATGAATAGATAAAAACCAGTCAGATATGATGAAAATACAAAATAAAACTCAAAAGGGACTAATAACTTAGAAATACATTCAATCAGTGCCCATGAAACAAATCAAGTCCCATGCTCCATGAAACAGTGACATTTCCTTGAATGTTTGGATCAAATAATATACATTAAAAGTCAACAAACAAACATAGATTAAGCAGAGGTGGGAGTAAGTCACTAAATGCAAGTCTCGAGTCAAGTCCAAGTCATGAAGGTCCGAGTCCCAAGCAAGTCCAAGTCAATTGGTCATGGGGTCAAGTCAAGTCGAGTCATAGCTTTTGTCAAATCAAGTCAAGTCAAGTCTTTCTTTATCCGGCAAGTCACGTCAAGTCGCAAATGTCAGCATTAAGCCTATTCTTCTTTTGAAAATGTGTTTAATCTACTTGAAAATATAAAGTGCTTTCTCAAGATTTAGCGATTTTGAAAATTTAGGCTAAAATCAAACATTTTAAAATCGAATGGATTTGGATTTAAGTCTAATTAATATTCAAATCGCTACAAAATTTAAATATATATATTTTAAATGCTCCAGTCTATGTTTAAAATTACTGGGACAGCATTTTAAGGAAGGGGGCCGGGGGCCTACTTAAAAAAAAATGGAACAGAGTCTTTTCAACATGAGCTGCTTTTCCCTGCAGTCTGAAAGATAAATATAACATATTTTTATTTTTGTTAGTTTCTGGCACTTTTTCTGTCAGTGGTTCCCCATAATGCTCCAGCCCCTGTATACTCGGATTGCCCCTGCTCAAAATCGATTCCGCACAGCCTTCAGTCCCGCTGTCACTGGGCTCTGTGTGGCTGCAGAAAATAGCCTCTAAATGCTATAACTTTGAGAGAACGCTTTAAAACACCGACAAGCCCCCAAGATTTCTGTCATTAATCCAGCTCTTAGCATCGTCGTTCTGGAGGCTCCTGTCTGTGCCGTAGCTTCAGTCATTGTTTCAAACGTTTTCCTGTCCTTAATAAATTTCTATGAAGCTTCACCTCTTCACTCACTGTAGAAAACTTTTAATGCATCCAAAGAAACACGTCGTATTTCCTCCTGCCTTTTTGCGCTGTATTGATTAGACGAGCTCCGTCGGAAAGCTGAAAAAGCATGTGGCTAATTACCATAATGTGAACATAGATGCGCCGCTTTTACGCCATGAATCCTGTTCTTTCAACAGTTACACTCAAATAAATAATAACTATAAAAGCACAGCAAGTCATTGAGAGTCATTGGCTTCAAGTCCAAGTTAAGTCTCAAGTCACAAACAGCAAGTCCCAAGTCAAGGCAAGTCTTTTTAGAACTTTGGTCAAGTAAGTGTCAAGTCCCGAAAATTGCGACTCGTCTGACTTGAGTCAAGTCATTTGACTCGAGTCTCCCACCTCTGAGATTAAGTTTTTCTATTGACTAAAAAAGACAAATCCTGAAATTCATTATTTGACCAAATCTTGACAAAAACGTTTGCTTTTTTTGCAACTAAAATGAACAAGCGAAAGCTTGATTTTTTTTTTCTTAAAAAGCAACATGTAAGTGCTTTTTTTAGGTGCATTATGGGTGATTTTGGCAGTGAAGGCTACACGGATGTATCCTTGGCAAATTCGCTACATGCTAACCAAAGGGAGGACACAAGCCCGAAAGCCGAACCAGCCACATGCAAACAAGCCTTGAGATGGAGATGGAGCACTAGGCGCCGGGGGAAGAAGCCCTGGAGCGGCTGATGATGATGTAGATGCCTGACCACGCCCACTTTTGACCAAGACAAGGCAAGGTATATAGGCTTTGGGAAACAGCCATTGAAACCACTGGCTGGCAGGCTGAAACATGTACAAGCATTTAAGCTAACCGTGTACAGCCAGCTTGAATAATGACAGTGCAGCAACTTTTGGGAAGCTTCCAGTCATGTGATTTTTTTAAAACAGCTGGAGACTGGCCAGATCCTTGATAAAAGAGCGTACAGTCATTTACTTCCTCCTTCAGCTCGCTCTAAATCAACACATGCTGCATGAAATACGATCGATACCTCGCGCCCTTGAAGAATCGGCCGAAGGTTTAACGAAGCAAAAAAGTGCTGAGTGTCCGGAACTTCATCCATGACTCGGCCTAAAAGCACTGTCGGTGAAACCAGGCCAAAAAAAAAAAAACACACACGGAGCTGCGTTGTGTGGGGGGGCTGAGCAAGGGCAGCCCAGGGGTAATCTGTGGAGAGATGGAGAGGGGAGCCTGTTCATTTGGCTAAGGGAGATTTACGGCTCGAGCCTTTGGACTGAGGCCTGGCCTTGGAAACGATCTGTGTTTGCCATAGTGATATTGAGAGAAAGTGCATCCATTTGACTTATTTGAGCTCTTTATTAGGTCCGGTTTGCTGCCTCAAAGTCCAAATTATATTATATTATTGCTCCCGTTTCTATCTCTGTCACACCTGCCCCCTGCTGGCCAGCCCTTACACCTGCCCAAGCAAACCTTCCTCCAGTGTATGAAACACCTGTACATAAGAAAGTCATGATTTTGCCAAACTTAAAACTTTTTTTTTTTTTTTACAAAAATTGATAGTAAACCCGTCGCCACTGGGTGTGTGTCCCATTACACATCGGAAAATGTAAGAAAATGCAAACAAAAAAGAGTAAAAATGCTATATGTAGTCTGTTTTACAGTTGTTAAATGTTAAGTATCACAATTCGTTTTGTGATGTTTTAAACTGGGGGTATTATGTAAAATCGACTTTTTCAAGCTTTATATCATGTTATTATGTCATTCCCTCATTAAACACATGCCTGGGTGTTGCCTTGGCTCATTCACATATTTTTGAGTAATCAGTAAAAACTTAGACGGCAGCCATTTTAGGTGTAGCTATGCCTCAGTCCTCCTAGGAACGCCCCCACCTCCTGGAGACGCCTCTGGACCTTTCGTCACCAGCCAAGCCACCAACCACTGCTCCTCAGCTCAGCAGAGCCCCCTCCCCGCACAGTAGTGTTGTTTAGATGCCACAGCAGTGTGCTGAAGGGGGCGTGTCGGAAAGCTTCTTAAAGAGACAGAGGCCTATTTCAAGACGTTCAGTACAGCCATTTGAGAGAGCAATTTTATTCAAGGCAGTTATTTTAATTTACTGCATATACAGACCAACAGAAGGTTACGTCATCATTGTAGTATGCTATAGACTGGTGCTATGTGATTGAAAAAAGCATAATACCCGCTCTTTAAATACTTCAAAACTTTATGAAACTGTTTTACAAAAGTGATTATTTTTGTATCCTCTTTTTGCCTAAAAAGGACTGTTTTAGATTAAACATACCATCATTCATTTGCCAATTAAAAAGGAAATAAACCTATTATAAACATTTTTTAATCAAAGTTGAGACTTAGATCTGTGTTATTGCTAATGTATGGTTTGATCAGCAGTTTCCGCCGATCTGATCTAAGACTTTTGTTTTCACCTTCTGGAGGCACCGAAGTGATCGCAGGAGTATTGAAAGGAGTATTGAAAGACCAAATGCCGAAGACAGATTCCCTTATGTGGGGAAAAGAAAATGACTGACCTTCCATCACCACAGGCAAAAACAGCAGCCTGTGATTTATATCTTCCAATGCAGCCTACAAGAATAATCAATTCCGATTATTCCAACAAAAGCAATAAACCTCACCTCGGCTCATTTGCCTAAAGCGACATGATCTGGGAAGAAAAGGTTAAGAATATAAAAGACGCTCAATTCCCTTTGGACGCGATTGCGAAATGCCTCTCCAGTTCATCAAGAGCGCACACACTGTCGCCACTACATTTGGACAGACCGAGGACTATTTTGAATGGTTTCACACAGATCGTAGCGGAGCACTTTACAGAGATGTTTGTGGATTCAGCACAAACACAGCCGCCGTGAGGGAAATGAATGCCACTCCGCAGATTATGGAAAGGAGAGGCTGTCGGGGATTAGAAAGGAGCAGGGGAAAAGAGGCCAGGTTGCCAAGCATTATGTTTGCAAAGATGTAACCTACCTCTTAAGAATAGAAAATGTTGCTTTCCGACATTTGGGTGTGCAAGGGACGGTTTGAGAACGTGTTTTGATCTTGTGCGTCATTTCAGGTGTCTGAACCACCGTTTTGAAGTGGTTTCCTGTGCATCAGGAGCTTATGGACTTTAACAGAGGATGCAGAGGGACAACGGCTACAATTATTGATGTAATGTAATGTCCTCAACTGCTAAAAACAGCGTCTTATGTGTAACATGGGGTTGGGGGGACAAACAGCAGCCACAGGCCAAAGATTTGCTATGAAATTGGACGGGAATTTTGACAGGGTTTAAATAATTGCATAAAATTGATAAACATTTTAAATGAAAACATATAGAAAAGTGAATCAATCAATCAATATTTATTTATATTGATGCCTTAAAGGGGGGGTATTATGTAAAATCGACTTTTTCAAGCTTTATATCATGTTATTATGTCATTCCCTCATTAAACACATGCCTGGAGTGTTGCCTTGGCTCATTCACATATTTTTGAGTAATCAGTAAAAACTTAGACGGCAGCCATTTTAGGTGTAGCTATGCCTCAGTCCTCCTAGGAACGCCCCCACCTCCTGGAGACGCCTCTGGACCTTTTGTCTAAGCCACCAACCACTGCTCCTCAGCTCAGCAGAGCCCCCTCCCCGCACAGTAGTGTTGTTTAGATGCCACAGCAGTGTGCTGAAGGGGGCGTGTCGGAAAGCTTCTTAAAGAGACAGAGGCCTATTTCAAGACGTTCACTACAGCCATTTTGAGAGAGCAATTTTATTCAAGGCAGTTATTTTAATTTACTGCATATACAGACCAACAGAAGGTTACGTCATCATTGTAGTATGCTATAGACTGGTGCTATGTGATTGAAAAAAGCATAATACCCCTCTTTAACAACATCCAAAAGGTGCACAAGGTGCTTTACAGAGAATGAAAACCACACAGACTAAGAAAAGACAGGTGGCAGGATTAGGTGTCAAATGCCTGTCTGAATAATATGTCTTAGCTCTGATTTAAATACAGATAGTTCAGTGATAGACAGTGTTGGAACGTTACTTTTAAACGTAATTAGTTATAGTTACTCACTACTTGTTCCAAAAAGTAACTGAGTTAGTAACTGAATTACTCTATAATGAAAGTAACTCGTTACCAGGACAAGTAACTATTTGCGTTACTGTTAAAAAAAATTGCTTTATATCAAAGAATTTTTTTTTTTTTTTTTGCACTTTTCAAAAGTCAGTTGAAAGGAGTAGAACAGACAGAGGTGTTGTATTCATGTACTATCATGTAAAATATGCTCATAGTAACTGAATGAACTGAATGGGGGGTAGAGTGGGGGAGGCCTCTGTGACTGAATGGTATTGACCAGTATTTGCGTCGCTGTTTTATTAATGTCAATGTCAATTAATACGTCCGTATTCACAGAGAATGAGGAGGAACAGGAGTAAAAGAAACATGTGCCAACGCGGCCAACGAGGGGGGAAAGACGCGTCTTTGGGTTAAAAATAAGTTCCAACACTACTGATCGATTCTCCCCCGCGTCCGCACCGCGCTGTGGGATGACAGCCGCGGTCTGGGACACACGTAGTTTTTGAGCAGAGAGCACGAACACTCTGCACAGACTCGTGAGACTCCGCCCACCCTCTCCGCTGCTCCTGCTGCGTGAGCTGACACCGCGGCGCTCATTCAGTCTAAATGTACGTGCCCTTTGTTTACCCAGTAACGATAACGGCGTGTAACGACGGGGAGAGTAATGAATTAGATTACTCCGTTACTGAAAAATAACGTCGTTACCTAACGCCGTTCTTTAAACGCGTTATTCAAACACTGGTGATAGAACGCAACTTAAATGGAAGAGCATCAGAGCTTAGGAGCGAAGACTGAACACGCTCGATCGCCCCACTTCTTGTAGTGCGACCTGGGTTCCGGACAGTTGTGGAAAACTGTGGTGTTGACGGGCCAAAGCAGGGTGCGTGTTCGGCCGAGTCAGAGCTGAAAATGATGTATTCCATCTTTCCTTTGTTGAGGTGGAGAAAGTTGTCAGAGAGCCAGTTTTTGATGTCCTGGAGGCAGCGGTGGAGAGAATCCAGTGCAGATGTAACACCCGGGATCACAGGGAGGTGATGGAGATGATTTGTCCCAGTGGCAGCATGTACATGAACAGAATGGGTCCACGTGTCCTTGCGGCACACCTGAGGATAGAGGAGCTGTTGCATATGACACGTCATTGAGCGGGAGAGAAAATCCGGTTTGAAAGATACGATTTGAACCACTTGAAGTCCGACAGAGTATTGGAGGCGGGAGATGAGGACTGCATGATCGACCGCTTGGTTCTTTTTGACCAAGGCTGAGAGGATGTCATTTAGGACCCTTAACAGCGCAGACTCAGTGCAGTGCCTGGCCCTGAATCCCGACTGAAACTTGTCTCCGATGGCGTGCAGCTGGAGATGGGACTGGAGCTGGGAGAAGACAAGTAATCATTCAGAGGCATAAATGTAATCTTTTTCTTACACCTCTAATTGTTCCAAGACTAAAAGGATCTTTATCCCCGTGTTTGATGTATCCATGGTGCCGATTGTGGAGAGCTCACAGAGAATGGGTTCCACCTGTTTATTTCAGACACTAACCATCCAGCGAGGGTTTCATTGACCGACCAGTTTGAATGGTGTTCGAGTTTATAAACCAAAGAGAAAGATCATCACTGACTCACAGAAATAAAATAAAACATTCATTTGAGCAGATTGAGTCGCTTCTCCACCTGCCTCCTTTTCCATTAAAAGTTTGTGTCTATAAGGACTTGAGATGGGACAAATCTCGATCAGCGGCGAAGCATGACTCCGTTAAGAGCGTCCCGCAGTTTAACGAGATTCTGCGCTCTCCTCATCAACCCGGGACATTAGCAGTCTGAACTTCACACATCGGAGGCTGTCTCAGCATGGGAAATGGAGGCCACCTTCTCTACGGCTACACTTCGACAGAGATGGAGTACTTTCAATGATATGGCAATAACCATTTGAGTTGTTTTTCTGTGAAATGCAACAGAATCAATCGCTCTCTCGCGTGACTTTTTCCTTCAATCGTCGCAATTAAAAACACCGTCTCCCCTCCTGTCATACTGCCCTTTAGAGCGGCATTTTAAAATAACATAAAGAACGGCCACACTGTCATCATTGCGCTTAACAAAACACCAAACAAAATCACCTGGCCTTGAGTCTGACATGTCTGGTTTATGGCCCACAACAGACTGCCAGTGCGGGCCATAGTGTCGTGGAGCTGCTATGTAAAACAAAAATGTGCCCAATGCCAAACTGTGTGGCTGACGAGACTCTGGAGCATTTGTTTTTAGACTGTAAAGGTGCGTTCAGACCGAACGTGCGTCCACGCTCCGTCAGCCTCTAGTTGGACGCCAAACATTGCCGCTTCCCACTCGCGAGAAACGCTTGTCTGCTGGCGCGTGAAGTTTTGCAAGCGTCATATTTAGGAGGCGTGTCATACAACTCAGGCCGAGCGCAAACCGCGATGATCAACTCAACTCAACATGCTGCAGGTCAGGGGCGCAACTACCGCAACTACCGCAACTACCCCCTCCCACACACAAACACACACATGGCTCTTTGATGGTTGTTTCTTTTTTTTTAAAGAAAATAAATACCCTCTGAATTGACTTTATTTGAACGAAAATGTCACTATTTCACACAATATAACATCGATATTTCCCTCTATGGAGTTTGTTATCACAAAAAAACGATCACACGGCCCGATTAAGCTTCTGTTGCTTCATTCCGTAACTTTTCCTCCTCTCCCTCTCTCTCCCTCGCGCAAGAGGGGAGAAAACAACGCAAGCTTCAACGTGATCTCCTCTGTAACCGTGTTTATTATTTCATTAGGACTTTTATTTCTCAAACTTGTTGCCTTATGCTCACTTTGAGCTCCTCGTGGGGCTGCAGCAGCAGCGGTGGAGATGACAGTCCCTCTGCACTCTCTCTGCCCCACTCCAGCAGTGACTTTTGTTTCGCAAAATAAGCACAACTAAAGTGACGCCTCCCCCAAAGAGGAATAAAAAAAACACTTCACCACCGCGAACCTGTTCATATCGTTCACTGTAAAGACTCGTTCAAAAGAGCCGGATCGTTCACGACCGACACACATAGACTGTTAAAAAGAACACATCACTATTGGCGCCCCTATGAAAGGCATATATTGCGTATGCCCTTTTTGCTCCACTGCTGCAGGTAACAGGTGACGCTTGTGCTCACTATTTGAGCCCAGTCCCTGATTGGTTAACAAGGCGTAAATGAACGCACGTGTAGATTGTGATTACTTGAGTGCATGAAGCAGTGGGCGGGGCATCCCGCTCTGTACCGCGCTGTTCTTACTGGCTTTGACGCGCGTTAATCCTCATCTGCTCGCATTTGCAACGCTTCATACGCGCGGACATCTTTGCTTACATTTCACGCGCGTCGAAGCACGTCTACATAGGGTTAACATGGAAGTTGGTGGCGTGTCAGCGTTTGGTCTGTACGCACCATAACAGATCAAAACAAATTTTGACTCTTTTACAACAAATCGGACTCATCTTCACCATCAACTACCGCTCTATTATTTACGGACTTCTTCAAGACCATTTCTCCTCCAATAAAACTCAGTTATTTCAGTTTGTCATCGCCATCACAGCAGTAAAAATCTGGAAAACACGGACAAAACAAACCATAAACCAATCTTCATTGACAGTTCAACAGTTTTTAAACAAATCTGCACAGAACTCAGACGACGGAAATCACTGGACAATCACACACTTCAATGGGACATTTTAAATTTATAATCTTTTGTATCTTTTATGAAATGTACTTTGCACTTTTATTGTTGTTTTCCTCTATGTAATCATTTATGTAAATATGTTTGAAATATAAATAAAGTAAAAAAAAGAAAAAAGATGAAGCTGGGGACAAATTTACCCACGTGGAAGATAAAGTCCAGCTCCAGACGGCAGCAAATGCACACTCACACAAAGGGAGGCCGCGCACTCGCCCTCACACAGCAGTCCAGTGTTTTGAGCAGATAGCCCAGTCCTCGGGCAGCGCAGGTGGGAGACGGAGAGAAAGAGGATTAGGGCTAAAACTGAGCCTGGGGAGCTCACAAATCAACTCACTTTTAAAGCTGCTGCGATAACCATGATTTCATTGAAGATGTGCCCTATGCTCTGTGAAAATTAGGGGTGTCGGTAAAAAATCAATTCAGCGATAATCGCGATATTACAATACTGTCCATTCAAGTTACTTTTGGAAACAGTCACTATGGAGCGCTCTGAAAAGCTGCTAAACTGGCTGCGCGAGGTGGACATGGAGTGACGGGCCTGATTTTACGATTTAGCCATTTTCCACATCGTCAACTTTCAAATACACAAATGAATCCAATTAATTTGCGGATCATTCACAAGGTTGGTTTTCTAGACCATACTCATAATCTGTTTATACAGTCAAAGTTGTTAAAATTTGATGATCTTGTAAAATATAGTACAGCTATAGTTTTATACAAAGCATTCAACAAATTATTACCGCCTAAACTACAATGTTTTTTTATAACTCCAGTATGAGCTTATGACTTGAGAGGTTTTGGATATTTTTCATTGCCGAGAGCTCAAAACACTCGTAAACGTTTCTGTGTGTCTGTATGCGGAGTGAAACTCTGGAACAAACTGGATTTACAACACAAGCAATGCCAAACTGTCCATCGATTCAAATTGTTGTATAAACATTGCATTTGGTCAAAATATAGCGAAGAGGGTAATAATAATAATAATAATAATAATTCATTTTATTTGATGGCGCCTTTCAAGTCACCCAAGGACACCTTACAATTAAGGGTCTTTAATTTAACTTGCTGTTGTTAATAAGTGCTCAATGTTTCCCTACCATCGTTGGTTTATTTTGTTTTTTACCATTATTGGTATATTGTCCATTACCATTGTTGGTATTGTTAATTTTTTCTAAATTTTCCTTATATTGTTTGTATACAGTTATTTGCAATTTTTGTTACCTATGGTAATGTCGCCACGATAGATTATTTGTAAAGTAATCCTTGAGCAATGCAACAGTGAAGTTGAATGTGGTGAGCTCTGAATGGGGAATTGGGGGTGGGATTTAATAAGTTATCTTCTTCCCACTCCCTTTCAGGTGGAAATGGATCGTTTTATTTGTATGCTGTATGTTTTTGTTTTTTGTTGTTGCCATTGTCTGCCCGGAATGAATAAATAAATGAAAAAATGAAATGAATTTGTTATCACCCAGCCCTAGACAACAGCTTAGCAGATTTTCAGCTTTTTCTATGTCGCTATCATGTGTATCATGTCAAACAACATTTTCTTTCTCCATTTCTTTCACACGCGTCACCGTCAGACTACAGCCGCCTGCAGGCCCAAATGCCAAGGCCTGGTTACATTATACTTATAGCCTGTGATGTGTTGACTTGACTTTATGCTATGCTGTACACTGCCAATCCATTTAGCCGAGTGCTTGTCATGTTTTCCTACAAGTGTTGATCAAACTTATCAGCTCCCGTGTCCGGCATCAGGTACAGTGAGGAGCAATCTCACAGAGTAGCGGCGATCGACTGGCACCGGTCCAAACGTGCAGAAAATGGATCTGGAATGTCCGTGATTAATTCTGACATTAGTATTCCAAACAGAGCTACTCATATCGGGCCAAAGGTGGAGCCGAGCCAGGGCTGAGGGAGAGCGCTCACTTTTAGAGAATGCACGTCCAATATTATGCATCATTCTGGTTTCCTAAAGTACTCTCGGACAAGCATCGCAGTATATAAACCATCATTGTGTAATAGTCATAACTTTGTCTACGTTTATTACCCCTTATTATAGGAGAGGATTTTAGATGAATAATTACTCAAAAGGCAAGTTTATTTGTAGAGCACAATTCATACACAAGGCAATTCAAAGTGCTTACAGTTGCATAAAATTACAAGAAAACAGATAAAATCAATAAAACATCAACATAAAGTTAATCAGTTACAGCCTGGATTTGAACATTGTCAGAGTTGAGGCCTGTCTCACATCCTCATGAAGACTGTTCCAGATTTTAGCTGCATGAAACTGAAACGCAGCCTCACTGTGTTTATTATTGACTCTGGGAACCACCAGGAGACCCCTCCCTGAAGTTCTCAGGGCCCGAGATGGTTCATACGGCTCTAACATGTCAGAGATGGACTTTTGTGCTAAACCATGAAAAGACTTGTACACAAGCAGAGCTGTTTTAAATTCTATTCTCTGAGTGACAGGAAGCCAGTGCAGAGACCGGAGCACTGGACTAATGTGGTCGTATTTCCTGGTTCTTGTCAGGACTCGAACCACTAGAAAATAGAAATATCATTATAACACTGAAAAAAGTCTAAAAGTTTAACTACTATATCTACGGTAAATAATGCCTACAAACTTGTCAAATTAAACTTAAAAAATATTATATATATTTTTGTAACTAAGTCTGTCTCCTCTTCCAAATAAAACAATGGAAAGAGCATAACTATTTTCTGATCGTTAATTAAAACAAATGAAATTAAACTACAGACATCGCGTGTTTCCGCGTAAATCCGTAACGCACGTAAATGAGCTCAAACAAACTGTAGCTCAGTTGCAACTTCAAAATGTGAAGATCTCTGCGAATATCTCAACAATTAACACAAACCAAACTTTATTGTGATGCTGACCGTCCCCTCTCCAAGCCTAAAGTGCCCATATCAGCAGGCCCGGGGCTTTTGGGTCAAGATCGAGCCTCTAAATCAGTCATATTCAATGCAATAGTCGAGGCCATTAGCAAAAATAGCTGCATGTTGTTGGACTTCAAGCTAACGCCTCATAGCACTCACAACTTTAATCTTATCGTTTACAACTTGCTGGAACATTTGTAAAATTACTAAATAATCTTAAAATGTGCGTTCCCTTAAAGTGCAACTAAACCCCAAATCCACTTTTTTTTACTGATAAATGGGTGTCAAGTAGAGTTGTCTACATGTCCCAGTCAATATTTTGACATTTTGTGCTAAATTAGTTCAAAATCCCTCTTTTGGGTCCAAAACTGAGCGGTTACTGCCCTCTTCAGGTTAAAAACATTCAACCAAAGTGGAATTATGTGATTGGCCAATGACCTTACCCATGCAACGTCACGGTACCAGAGAACGTCATCACTGCAGCCGTATATAAGCCCCACTCCCTCCCGCATACGCCTCCGTAGCGAGTTGGAGTTGGATTCATAGCGAGCGAGCGAGTTGTGCAGCTACAAGCGATCGCTTGCAAGCAGGCCGCTGTCACTGACAGCCCCAGACATCGCCCCCCCAGGAAATGCTGTTTCATAACACTGCCAGCTATGAGAAAAACGAGCTCTGGTGGTGGAAGCAAACGGAGCACTGAAATTAGCCTTATGAGCTCTTGAGAGGGATACAAACTAAAATTGAATTAGGGGAATGTAGCATCTTTAAAAGGGGTTCATTACGGTGAAAAATGTTCACTCAAAAACAGTACTCTCTTTTTATCTTTGGTCAAGGTCTTTGCTGAGATGACAATGAAAGCTGAAATCCAGTGTCCAGAACATTGCGTTACGAGATTAATAATCATATGTTGTCTTTAGCGGAGGTGACACGGCCTGGGTTTATCTTCTGCTTATTCCACCGCTGCATTGACGCCCTCCAAAATCCGCTATACCTGACCTCATGTACCCGCCCCGGACTTCACAATAGAGAGAGAGAAGCCAGAGCAAAAACGTTATCAACACAACAGGAGATTACAGACATGCTTTTGTGATTAATCCTTGGGACTTTTAAAGACCACTGAAGGTAAGGTTTAAAGTTTAATTTGATGGAACCAACAGCGAGCTTTCGGGCCTCAAGGAAATTATCTTTGTCTGGAAAGTGCAATTGAAAGTCAAGTTCAAAGAAACGGCATTATGAAGGTCGGTGGAGGGCCAGGAAAAAAGATAAAACTGTTGTGTGAAACGAATGAGAATCATCATCCAGCTTCTTGGGTTGAATCTTTTCTTGGTTAATTGGCTATTCATCAAAAATAAAATAAAAAGAGACTGGGCTTGTTAGAATTGAATTGGCCTGACGATCAGATCCAGTCCTTTTCTTTTTAGCCGATCACAACAAAGGTTTAAACGGCAGCTAGCTAACTATAAGACTAGAGATGCACCGCTTTTTGTTCAGATACAATACTTATATCTATTATATCTATATTTGAGTTTCATGAGCTGTGGTTGCTGGACATTGTCACTAAAAAGCTGTTTCTGCCGCTGGAACATCTGGTACGTTTACTTTCTCAGAGCTCCCTCCGTGTCCTTGGGCATGAGCGTCATTTTAAATCTGTGACAGACGGCTGAGGCCTGAGTGGTCACAGGAACCTGTCACTTTCAGATTTAAGTTAGCAGTGCACTCCGCTCCTGTAGGTTTTGGAAGCGAACCTAACAATAACGCTCCTATTTCATCAATACTAGACTAACAAAAGAAGAGAACTTACAGGACAGTGCAAAAGCATGAGTAGTACACACAACAGCATTAAAGGTAGCTCCAGGGATTTTGTCCAATGTCCTATGAGGCCAGTGCTTTTGCCTCAATAGTTGCTTGTGTCCCCTTTGTTGCATATTTAAATATATTCCTCCACTGCACATTTTTTTATTCATTGTTGCAACGCATTTTCCCTCGATCTGGAGGATATTGCGCTTGTATTGCACCAAAAAGACTCACTAACACGCCCTTTTCCCCCATTATGACCTTTGCTAAACTCCACTTCCTGCCAAAGCTTGCTAACGTTTCTTAAAGGGGCAGACCTTTTGCGAAAGCTCAATTTGACATGCCTTTGTGCAAGTTCCACAATGTACTCCCAAGAAAGATCATCTGGTAGAGGTAGGGTCACCAGATTTTCTGACTAAAAAACTGGGACACTATTTGGGATTTAGTTGCATGGTCAACCAGGGAGCCATTTATTGACTGTTTTCCCACGCTAAATGGTATAACTGCTTGTTAATATCTTACACCATGCACCGATCAGCATTAACATGATAGACTTGATATTTGTTATTGGTTACTACTTGGTAATGGACTTTTGCATGGCCCAAAGACATTACTTTTCAAGCTAAGTTTGTTACTATGTGGATCATATTGGCCAAAAACGGGGATACTTGGGACAGATCCTGTGTAAAACTGGGACAAATTAATGGTTTTGGAGGAATGTGTGGGGACATGGGACAGAGGACTCAAAACTGGGACTGTCCCGGGTAAACTGGGACATCTGGTCACCCTAGGTAGAGGGCCTTTCAAGCAGAACTAAGTAACTCATGCCCCTAGAGGCCATAAGTGCCACTGCAGGTTGCGTTTTTTTACTCATTCATTGTCCGTGAGAGTAAATACTACGCTGACTGAAAAGACAAAGGGAGAGAGAGATAATGTACATCCAATTACACAATGGAAATCATTTTTTTCACTCAAACTTGGCTGTAAATACTGTTTAAGTGGCGCTAGCCCACAGTTAGCTTAGCCCGTTAGCCTGTTAGCTTCTTCGTGATTCTATTAGTGTGTATTGTTGGCCCGACCCAGTGCAGGGAAAGTCATTAACACTTGTATTACCCCAGAGGGACTACGAAAGGATTTATTGAGGTAAACAAGTTACTTAGTACTGCTTTAAGTGACCCAATCATTCTGTCCCAGCATTGAGTAAAGCTAGTGTTAGCAATACTAGCAATGCAAATGATGCTAACTGCAGCATTTTGCCGACTGTACACCAGTGGGGGGGGGGAACTAGTAGTTTCCCCAGCGTTGGTGTTGGTGCAGCCCTTAACATACCAGGTAAAGCAAATAAGATTTGGTTAAATATGTATCTGTCTAAGCAGTGGGGGGGAAAAAACACACCCCCAACACTTAAAACATCATCAATATCTCTTACTAAAATGAATGAAACACATGAACACTGATTTAGCTTGTTGCTTGGGCCACACTTGACAAAAGTCAAATTGTCATGAGATATGTACTGCCCTCCGCCACGTTTCACTTTCACGCTGATAGTAACAGAAGCCTCGTCGCTGTCTTAGAGGAGTGTGTTTGGTGAATCAACACTCCTGTCACACAAAGGCTGCGCTCTCGGGTCCCCGTGGTGTCCCTGTGGTGTACATGGTGAGGTTGTGGGTTGAATTACCGCCTCTGTGGCAGGGGTCTGGTGGCACTGACGTAACAGCTTCGGGAACAGTAGCACACAGGGAGGAAGACGACAACTTTTAACTGCTAAGTCCCCACAGCTCATCAATAGGGCTGCGCAAAAGAAGGAATATATGACATTGATAACAACTGTCTCTTTTTCGGGTGACAGAATCTGGATGATGGATAGAGCTTAGGTTTAAATTTATGGTTTCATTTTGTTGATATAAAGTTACAGGGTTTTGCTCAGAGCGGATTTTTGATACCTTGTTTAGTTTTAAAATAAGCCTATTATAAACTCAATACATCAGGCTAGGAATTAGATACTAAAAAAATCCCCCCGAGCAAACCTTCAAAATATGATTAAGTAAAAGAGTGGAACATTTTGTTTCTGTAGGTGCCACTAAAGTAGAGAAGTTGTTGCAAGAGTGTAATAATTTTGAGAAAACAAGCCTAAAGTTTTGGAAGGTACAAAGGCGTTTAAACTTCAAGTCGTAATGATAGAGTTAATATCTTCAATGGTAGGTTTTTTTGTTTTACTTTTTTACATTGAAACTAAGATTTTATAAGGGGAAAACTAGACACAAATCTCAAAAGTGACCACTGTAAGAAAGGTCAATGTTTTGACACCTTAAAGCAGTACCTTAATAAATCTTTTCCGTAGTCCCTCTGGGGGTAATACAAGTGTTAATGGGATGATTGGGGGGTCTTTCATCTCCCCCTGGTGTCTCTGGCCAGAAAACCACAATTGCAACTTCGCCTGCACCGGGTCAGAGTCACCAATGCACACTAATAGAATCACAAAGAAGAAGCTAACAGGCTAACGGGCAAAGCTAACTGCGGGCTAGCGCCACTTAAACAGTATTTACAGCCAAGTTTGAGTGAAAAAAAATATCTCCATTGTGTAATTGGATGTACAATATCCCTCTCTCCCTTTGTCTTTTCTGTCAGCGTAGTATTTACTCTCACGGACAATTAATGAGTAAAAAAACTCAACATGTTACGACACCTGCAGTGGTGCTTATGGCCTCTAGGGGCATGAGTTACTTAGTACTGCTTTAAGTATTGTAAGCCTTGTTAGCCTTTCAGTTATAGCACTTGATCATTGATATGTAACATCTTGTTTCCATGAAAAGATAAGACTTTATTGAACTCGCAATGGAAAAAGAGGACCATTCACTTTTTCACTCAGAGAAAGACACTTAAGGAAGTCTTTTGGTAGCGGTTAATATCGGATATCGGCATTTACTCAAACCCCCAGAATCAGTATTAGGGATGTGAAGATTCACTGATTTTACAATTACTACGGTTATAAAAACTCACGGTAGATTAATCGTAAGAATTTTTGGGCCCAAGGTAAATCGTGTCATGAGTCATTGTTGGTGTTGAATCTGCTCCAAAACACATGCAGTCAACGGCAGGTTCAAATGTGCAAATCTTATCCATTTTCATAACTGCCAAAGGAAGAGTTCCAAAAGAATAATGTGCAGCCGTGTTTGTCTTGTAAAAACCAATGGCCGCTAGCTGCTCTGCTTTATGACCGCAACACTGGAGGCCGCCATTGCTCCTCCATTGCTGTAGTACCTCCATATCATCGCTAGGCCCCCATTGAAAAGCATTGGACTTTAGACACGTTAAAAACAACTTTAACGCCTGGTTTCAATTTTTTTTAACACTTTCTATGGCTACATATTCCTCCTGAGATAACGCTTGGTTAGTCACAAAAAAGAAACCAGGCTGGTTTTCGAAATATTTTTTTTTATCTCCTACTTAACGGAGGTCGGACTGTTAGCATTGGAGCTGCGCGAGCTACACGTCACGCAAGGGCCGAGTCTACAGTGAAAATCCCGCCCTATGCCCTTATTAGGAACATGCTTCATCAGAGCTGGGAGGAGGAGCCTGTAAATCCGCCATGAATTCCCCCTCGAACGTGGTCATTATGGTAAACGGGGAGGAGTGAGGAGGAGCTGTCTATTCTTTTTAACGGTCTATGGTAAAACGCATGAACTGTGTGAGCACATGGCAAGAAATAGATATTTCGAAAACATCCACATAAATTAGCTTCCTTTAGGTATAGCTAATTATAATATTCTACTGCTAATTTCTTATTTTCCTTTTTATTATATTATTTTCCTTTTTTTATACAATGACAAAGGCATAAAGATAAAAAATAACATAAAACGACCCTTAAATAAATATGAAAATGTACATAAAATATATTTTCTTTTATACTCACTACTGCCACCTCAGGTCTAACGCGTAACTGCAGGTTTCTATATTAAGCTCGTGCATGACGGCAATTGGACCCGATTAACACCTTTTGGTGACAGTGCAGGATTTTAGAGGCAGTTGTGGTGAACAGGTCTGGGCTCATTCTACACATTAGGACATGGCTGGAACATGTAGGGGGAGGAAAATACTTAATTCTAAAAAAAAAAATGTTTTCCTTACAATAACGTGACTCAAAAATGTACAATCGTGACATCCCTAATCAGTATTGGAAGCAAAAAGCTGGATCGGTGCATCTCTAGTTCCACCGTCCCACTTGGGCCGAATAAGTCGTCTTATAGCCAGAGAAAGACATAGATAGCACCTCCAAATACCGACATTAGCGCTTTCAAGGACATAATCATACAGCAATGAAGTGATAGATTGTAGTCTCTTGTTTCATTTTGAGGGATGACGCACACAATGGGAGCAGACGATTTTAAAAATGAGCCCGACTCCCCGAATGCACACAAACACCTCTGTGAACTAAAACAAGGGAATTAAGTAGGCATTCTCCCCAATCAGAGCAGAGGGGAGGGGCATAACCCGAGAGAGAGAACCTAAACACAATCCATGTAAGGAGGAAGAAAACCCCACGGGCTGAGGGAACATAGACTGTCTTTTGAGTTACTTTTACTTTATCAGGATGCTCAGACATAAATTACAGCTGGACAATGTCTTGATCCAGACGGGACGAGCCACACAATGTAGAAACTTAATCAATGGCCACTGTGCTCTCATTCACAAACGCACACACACACACAAACGCAGTGTCTGGTCTCCTGTGTGAATGCTCTCTTTATCTGTGCTGCTCTTCAGACACAAGCTGCTGCTCCATGGAGACCGGCAGGTGCAGGGGTGTCACGTTACCCACGCGCTTCCAGCTAACGCACTGCTCCCACTGGCCGACATGTCACCGCGCTGCCACTCGGCGACACAGGTGCTCGGGACTCTCGGGCTGAGCACCTGAGTGACAATCAACACTAAGAGCAAACATACACTGCCACCTGGATTGAACTAACGGTTTTGATCTGGGGGTGCTGCAGTTGGTCAGGTCTATGTTCAGCAACGCTATGTACCCAAAGAATGAGAACAGCCGACTACCTGAACATCCTGAATGACCGGGTTATTCCATCAATGGATTTATCTTCCCTGATGCCAGGATTCAAGGTTCAGGAAGCACGAGACGTCATTTTCACACATGGATTGTCCGCCGCAGAGTCCAGATCGTAACCCCAGTGAGAATCTGTGGGATGTGCTGGTGAGGGCGTTGCACAGTGGTCACACTCGTCAATAAAAGATCTTGGTTAAAAATGAATGCAACACTGGATCTTTTGACATTGCAGAAGCTTATTGAAACAATGCCACAGTGAAAGCTGCTGTAATCGAAGTTATCGGCGGTCCAGCCAAATATTAGAGCGTGTGACCTTTTTCTGTGGCGACTTTTTTTTAAAGCGGGGGTATTATGCTTTTTTCAATCACATAGCACCAGTCTATAGCATACTACAATGATGACGTAACTTCTTTGTCTTATGCTATTAAAATAACTGCCTTGAATAAAATTGCTCTCTCAAAATGGCTGTACTGAACGTCTTGAAATAGGCCTCTGTCTCTTTAAGAAGCTTTCCGACACGCCCCCTTCAGCACACTGCTGTGGCATCTAAACAACACTACTGTGCGGGAGGGGGCTCTGCTGAGCTGAGGAGCAGTGGTTGGTGGCTTGGCTGGTGACGAAAGGTCCAGAGGCGTCTCCAGGAGGTGGGGGCGTTCCTAGGAGGACTGAGGCATAGCTACACCTAAAATGGCTGCTGTCTAAGTTTTTACTGATTACTCAAAATATGTGAATGAGCCAAGGCAACACTCCAGGCATGTGTTTAATGAGGGAATGACATAATAACATGATATAAAGCTTGAAAAAGTCGATTTTACATAATACCCCCCTTTAATGGTCAGACGGTGTTGTTCATAAGAGAGACTGTAAGTAGTGAATGGAACATCCTTAACATTCTTCAAAAGTTTCGAGGTCCCCTTGACGGCTGATCTTGACGGCTGTTGCATAGTAACAAACCATTAAGACGACACACTGCAGGTGAATAGGTAAATGATCAACTTTTGCTGAACATTACTCAGATGTATGAGGGGGAGAAATGTATTGCAAGTTTCCTGTCATTATATGTTTTCATGTAAAAATAAGATCAAAATATCCAAAATTGTGTATATATTTTCAGCAACCAAAATCTAAATAATGGATAGACCCAGGTTGAAGGTATGGTATATCAGTTTTTTCAGAATAAGCAGGAGTGAAAAAAGAATTGTAAAATAAAATAAAAATTAGATTAAAGATCATAACTCAGGATGGCGCAAAGACATTAAAAAAATGGTTAAGTCCAAGACAGGAAAGTTTGAAGTTTGTAGGAGCTGCTACAGTGGAGATGTTGTTGCAAGAGTGGAATGAAAACCTAATTTTGAGAAAAGTTTCGTAACGTTTATGCGCATGCGTGTGTACAATTCTGCCGTTTTCAGCAGCAGGTGTTTCCCAGAAAGGAAATGACCATATTTGGTTTACAGCGCCGTCTCGGGCACCTTCCGCAGTACACGCGGATACAAAATATAAATATTTGTGAATGAACACGTGAGAAGCCGGGTTTGGCGGGAAAGTTTCGTCTTTTTTCTTCTCTGACATTAAAATTAAGATGTTCATTTCTTGCTGTAAAAAGTAAAAGTCACTGAAAAGGATGAATACCATGGGAAGGACTGCATAATTGATTGAAATCCATTTATATTTTCGGCGCAGAGCGGATCACTGCCCCTCTGGGTCTTGTGACTGTAACAGAGACTCAATTTTCCGTCATCCAAAATATTGGCCTCTCAGTCAGTCACTTCCACCCAATACTCCAGTCGGTCCCCACTAACCCCCCCTCCCTTTGCAGCGACTCCCTGATCTAATACAGGCCTGTTCTTCCTGTGAGGCCTCTCCCGCTCGCTCGTAAATAACCATCTTTAACACAAGCCCATCAGCCACACATCACGTCTAGTTAGCCTCCAGACGCCACAGCAGAGCAGGGGGGTCAAGGCATCATTAATCCGGACAGCCCACGAACGCCTCGCGATGCATTTACTGACCTCACGGCAACAGCGGTCGTAACATAATGAGGAGAGAATAACGATGACGCTGATAAAAAGCTTTGGATAACCGTTTACAGACAAGGTCACCGTCTTTAATCGCTTATTATGATTCTTAACAACACATTACAGCAGGGTTAGGTATGGGTCAGGGGTTCTCAAGCTGCGGCACAGCAGCCGCTTCAGGCTCCTCTGCGGAGACCATTTTATTCATGTTTTTGTCCTGTTTCGGGCTAGTCCTTAAATAGAGCTTAAGTCCCGGTTTAGACTAAGAAACGATGCAGCTCCACAGCCTCCGTCACTTTGAAAGCCGCTCTGGTTCCCAAATCCCGCTGAGCTGAGATGATGAAAACAAGTTCAAGGGAGGTGAAGGAAAATGCTGGTTCATTCAAACAGACGTGAAACAAACTAGAGGGCCGATATTTGTGGATTTTACTATATCAGCTATCGGCCGATCTAGCGCCGATAAAAAGCCGAGCTCTCCGGGGCCGAACCTTCCCGACTTCCCGTTTGCATTGGAAAGAGCAAAGTCAGGGCTTTAAAACAAGGTCCTCCCACGACTCCCTAGGCCTCAGGGGAACCGAGAAACATCTCAATGAAAATCAGCTAGCTACAAGTTTGTTCGACACAAGTTTCACTAACGCTCAGTCAATATGGACATGCTGCATGTCATTTTGAAGCACAGACCTCAAAGAATTAAATTGCTGAGTTAGTTTTAACCTCAGCAATTGCATTTCTGATCGCCACGCATAATGCCACGGCTAGCAACAGTATGCTAACGGTAAAGGCAGCATGCTAATGCTAATGGAAACTAATCAAAGCTGGGACAGAAAGTATGATTGAATCACCTAAAGTAATAAAATAAAATCGGCCACTGCTGGAGAGACCAAGTGTTTATGTTTTTACCGGATTATAGACCAGACATTTGGAAAAATCCGGCAAAAATCGGCATCGGCCTTATAAAAGCCCGTATCAGTTGACCTTTAAACAAGACAGGCACCTAAGTTCCCCCGGGTGTGATTTTTTTTTCCGTAGGTGAGTTGGTACATCATTTAAAGAGGGGGTATTATGCTTTTTTCAATCACATAGCACCAGTCTATAGCATACTACAATGATGACGTAACCTTCTGTTGGTCTGTATATGCAGTAATTAAATAACTGCCTTGAATAAATTGCTCTCTCAAATGGCTGTACTGACGTCTTGAAATAGGCCTCTGTCTCTTTAAGAGCTTTCCGACACGCCCCTTCAGCACACTGCTGTGGCATCTAACAACACTACTGTGCGGGAGGGGGCTCTGCTGAGCTGAGGAGCAGTGGTTGTGGCTTGGCTGGTGACAAAGGTCCAGAGGCGTCTCCAGGAGGTGGGGGCGTTCCTAGGAGGACTGAGGCATAGCTACACCTAAAATGGCTGCCGTCTAAGTTTTTACTGATTACTCAAAAATATGTGAATGAGCCAAGGCAACACTCCAGGCATGTGTTTAATGAGGGAATGACATAATAACATGATATAAAGCTTGAAAAAGTCGATTTTACATAATACCCCCCTTTAAAATATTAAGTCATGAGAGTGAAACGTCATACATATATCAATCAGCTTAACCCTGACCCTGCCCTATAGCCACTAAC
Organism: Neogobius melanostomus; assembly: GCA_007210695.1. Taxonomy (NCBI): domain Eukaryota; kingdom Metazoa; phylum Chordata; class Actinopteri; order Gobiiformes; family Gobiidae; genus Neogobius; species Neogobius melanostomus. The sequence goes on along the minus strand of VHKM01000542.1, from coordinate 1,252,199 downwards.
CTTAAGGAGAATGGGCTGGTGCCTAATGGTAAATGGTAAAATGGTAAATGGACGCAACTTATAATGCGCTTTTCTTCCTTCATCAGGCTAAAAGCGCTTTACAGTAAGGAACCAGTCACCCATTCATACAGCAATGTACGCAGACACTGGAGGCAAGGAGGGTATAGTCTACGCTTTTAAATCACATTTGTACTCTTGTGCATCATTGTGTGTGTAATGATGCACCTCGTTTACCTTTTTGCTAAGAAACGAACCAACTCTCGGCTGATATGAACAATTAAACAATATCGCATATGTTTTCTATTTTCGGCTGTGCTCTGTGTCATGTCTGATTATGTTTATTCTTTCACTTTGACGGAACAGCCGACCTGGGGAACATTGGGTTGAGCCCAAACAAAACAACTCCAGGTTAGGGTTACTGCTAATGGTTATAAAATAATTGCATTAGCAGAGTATGGGGCCTTAAGGTTAGATTCTGCTGATTATGAATGGTTCCTGGCCTTCAGGGAGATCTGGCAGTGGATATTGACAGTGTTTGGGAAGTGCTGTACACGGCCTTTTCACCGTCTGAGTGAGACAGGAGGATGAAGAGCTGTCCGCCCACAAACTGGAGGAGCTTATCAATCCTCGCCAACAGCAGTGCATCGGAGGGGGCTGAAGTGGAGGAGCTATAGGTGCGGAGCTCAGTATTTATAACCTCCTCACTTCTGTGTAGAAATATTTGCGGGTCAGGGGAATCACTGTCGAAGTAGGACTGAAAAAACGCGTCGAAGCCCGAGCCAGAGGAACACGCCCACAAAAGGGGAAGAAAAAAGCTAAAAAAGCTCAGTCTGCAGCTGGATATGACAAAGATTGTACTTCCTGTGAAGACTAAGAGTATTCGGTCTTGAGCAGAAAATGATGCTTATTTTTCATCATGCTGTTATCGAAAGCTTTATCAGATACGGAATGTCCGCAATGGTTCGGGAATTTGACAGTCAAAATCAAATCAGAATTGATTTGTTGCACACGGCACATTAAGTGATGGGAGTACAATAATATCCATCATTACAGCACATATTTGAGGAGGTTTTCCTCAAACAAGCAAGGAAAATGATTTCAGATCCATCCCATGTCCTGCACTCCCAGTATGAGCTGCTCCCATCCGGGTGACGCTATAGAGTTTCTGTTAAAAACAAAAAGAGATACCGAAACAGGTACAAGAACTCCTTCCACCTCATTTCGGTGGGTCTCCTGAACTCAGGCCAAAAATCAGAGCGGTGACTGTTTTTTGTAATGTTCTGTCTTCCATGGTATGTCCTGTCATTATGTATATGTTTTGTTATTATGTGTGGCAGCCTGTGTGTCCAAGACAAATTTCCTTTGGGACAAATAAAATGAATCTTGAATCTTGATCTTGATCGGCTGCTGCTGTGGTGTTTAAAGGGAATTAAAATGTAGGGAAATGTTTATGTCCCACCTTCTCTCCCATGTTTGTGCATGTGCAACTCCCCTCAACACTGACCGAGCACATATTTCAGAAGTGAGATTCATTTCACATGGAGTCTGAGCTTATTTAGGTTCTTCTTTTAAAGGCATACATTCAAACATCTACAAAGGATGTAGGTGTGAGCACTAGTACGATTCACATCTCCATTTGGATCTCACATCTCTCTTTTCAAAACTCGCTCAGCTGCAAGTTTTGCAGTTGAGATTTGCATCAAATCTGACCTGAAAAATTTTCCAACACCTCAGCCACCAAACAGCGTACAGCTGCCGCTCCTGATACGTTTGTACAAGTCTTAGCTCTCTGCAATCTCAGGAGGCACACGCCTCACCAAACAATCCGCTTAGAATTCTGAAGAAATACCGGAAAGCAACACAAACAAAGGACCCAAAAACCCACTTTGGCAGTTTTCCATTTTCCGGTAACACTTTATAATAAGGTTACATGAAGTCATGCATGAAATAACATGAAATAATGCATGATTTCATGATGTATTCATGCATGAGGATATCATGACTCATCATGAGTTAACATGACTTCATGTTCTTTCATAGACGACTTCATGCATGAATTCACTAAAACATTTAGATTTTTAACAAAAACCTGAACTAATCATATTATGAAGTTTATGCATGAATATCATGATTCATCATGATTTTTAAGAAAATGTGTTTGCAAGTTTTACCTTAATACAACATTTACAGCTGTAATGAACTCATCATTAGCTAATCCTTAGTTCATTCATAAATTCATGATGATTGCGTCCCCTTTACTAAAGTGATGCACTTTTATGCTTTGGACAAAAATCAAGGTATTTATTGGACAAAACAAACACAAACATCAAAGACATTATAATTTATAACACAATGCATTATGGGTTCATTATGTAGTTAATGTTTTGTGGTCCATTAAATTTCACTTGCATCAACATAAACACTGCCTATTGTTTACATTTACGCTTAAATTTTTAAAAACTTATATTAAGACTTATTCATGATGTAAATATGTTAAAATATAGCACTTTTTTTTACTCTTGCACCAGTTTATCCAAAGCATAAAAGTGCATCACTTTAGTAAAGGGGACGCAATCATCATGAAATTATGAATGAACTAAGGATTAACTGATGATGAGTTCATTACAGCATTAAGTGGTATATTAAGGTATATCTTGCAAACACATTTTCTTAAAATCATGATGAATCATGATATTCATGCATAAACTTCAGAATTATGATTAGTTCAGGTTTTTTTTTAATCTAAATATTTTAGTGAATTCATCATGATTCTAAGATTCATAAGAATCGTAACCTTAACCTAATATTAACAAGATTTTCTGATGAATTCATTACAGTAGTTACATAATTAATTCATGCATGAAGTCGTCTATGAAAGAACATGAAGTCATGTTAACTCATGATGAGTCATGATATCGTCATGCATGAATACATCATGAAATCATGCATTAATTCATGTTATTCATGCATGACTTCATGTAACCTTAAGTGTTACTGACTCTCCAGACTGACATTTCTCTTATCAATTGGTACTTTCTAAAAACACTTCAGCCAAGGTAAAACCTCATTAAAGAGCAATGGTAAATTCAAGCATTTTCAATCGTTCACTTATGCACTCATTTCAGTGCACATTTATAAACTTATCCAGCAATAACATTCTGAACTTGTCCAAATCCAGTCACTAGAATACGCTCAGAGTTAGATCCTTGTCTTTTGGTTGTGATAGCGATACTAGGGGTTTGAGTATCTGCCGATATTAACCGACACCAAGAGACTTGGTGGCTGATGTGAGTGAAAAAAGTGAATAGTCCTCTTTTTTTCAATGTGAGATCAATAAAGACTTGTCTTTTCTCGCAAACGAGATGTTACAGATCAAGATGTTACATCTAATAATAAACTGTAATGGAAAAACATTAAACAAGAATGACTGGACTTTTCTACACTAAATATCCTCGGCTACATGAATCAGGCTTTAGTTTTATTAATATAAACAACTCACACAATCTGATCATTAGAAATATGTTATGTTAGATCTGTTAATCTTTAACATCATTTTATAATTTTATTAGGCTACTTTAGGTGATCCAATCATAGTTACTGTCCCAGCCTTTTGTGCAGCGAGCAAAAGTAGGTTAAAACTTCAAAATGACATCATGCCCTTATTCGCTGAGATTTAGTTGGTGAAAGATGTGTTTTGAAAAGGGTGAGAGCCAATAGAGTTCAGGATCGTGATGTCATATCGCTAAACATCATGGGATTTGCAGCAATAATAAACTAAAGGAGATTTTAAAAGGTAAAATACTGGAGTTATTGTTCACATTAACACATGTGGACACTCTGGTGAGTTGGATGGATTTACCAGCAGTGACTCAGCACCACAGAGTTTTTCCACAGCTTTTAATGCCACCTTTTATATTGTTTTCAGCTAATTTCATCCAGTCATTCATCTCTCCACCCCCTTTGTTACTTCCATTTCAGCTGTAACCCTCCTCCTCCGCCACATCTCTACCATCAGCCGCGTCATTGATCAAATACGCGAGGCTGCCAAGCACTTTGTCCTTTGCATTGCTGGTGCTTGCTGCACAGTTGCACTTACACCGCTGGCTACTTGTTTGTTTGTCTGGGACCGTGCATTGTATCGAGTTACGCATGAAACAGCCCGACATGTAGTTATGGGATCATTCACTCTCACAGCACAATCTCATTCACACACCATGGTTATTGTAAACTGTCTGCGTGTCCTCTGCACTTGCTAGGAGACGCTGGGATGTCCGGTTCACATCATGACAAATACTTTAGGCGTTCAGGTATCAGTATCACAAACCAAGTCTATAGTCAGAGTTGGGTAGCCGCGAAGAGAAATCTAACCAACCCAGTCACATAGACGGGAGGAACAGGGATCATAATGTAGATCAGCACCACGGACAGCTCCAGCAGCAGCTCAATACGACATGAACAGACCGCTGCGTGTGTCAGTGGAAACGCCAATACTCTGCCAATACAACACACACGGGGAAGGGGTTATTCAGAGAACACATGGAAAATATGACACTAATATGGATTATGTGTGATTTATGCTTCCATAAAGACTTTGGATATAGCAGCTAATAAAGAAATACTGGAACAACCAATATTTACCGGCGAGGTAGCTAGAGGTCATTTCAAGTGCTTTACTTATTTTCCTCCAAATCATTTTTGACTCTTTAAATACCTTCCCCATGGTTCTTTACGTGGATTCATATTTTGGGAGTGTGCACCGGGCAGGCCAGCCCAATTAATCATAGAAGTACATGGTCTGTACTGGGGCCTGACCGATATGGATTTTTGGGGTCCGATACTGACATGAAGGGGGTTGGCTATAAAGGCCGATATTTTAATTTAATTTAATGTCATTGTTTTTCATTTCATTCATTTTATTTATTTATTTCATTCAAAAGTGACATCATGCAATCACCACAAGACCGCCAATCCAACATAGCATGAATGAAACGGAGCAGAGGAGAAGAACAAGTCTTATAATATCTGTGTTAGGATTCGGGTTTAGTTGGGGTTTTGTTTTGGTTTTTCCCCTGTCTCTGTGTGTGTTCCTGTCCTTGTGTGTTTTATTTTGGCGTTCTAGTTCTGTCTGTGTGACTCTTGCTTTCCCTTCCTCTTGTCTGATTACCTGCCCTGTCCTAATGTGTCACACCTGTTCCCCATTTCCCTTGTGTTGGTATATATCCCCCTGCATTCTCCTTTGTCTATGTCTCAGCATTGTCTATGTTCCGGTCCATGTCTTGCCTGTGTACCATTAAATTTGGAAGTTTTGACGGAAAGCTGATCTGCGTTTGGGTCTATCTCCCGCACCTTCACCCTAAACCGTAACAATCTGCCCCTTTTGTTGCTTCACACTTTACATGCTGTCTTTTAAAAAGATGTGCATATATATATATAAATATATAGATACATATGGTTACAGTCATATACATATTTACAGTATTTTCTGATGTTTTTGTATTCTATATTTAATTATTTACAATATATACAATAAAATACCGAACTGTCATATTCCTAAAATGTTTACAAATGGTCAAAAAAGAATCAAACCATATTCATGTTTGTTTGTTCAAATCAAATATCTCACATTATTCATGTCCAAGTCTAATTTTCATACTTCTTTAACATTGCAGCTTTTATGTGTTTTTTGAACTCCAAGAGAGTTCCTGACTCTTTCACTTCTTTTTGAAGTTTATTCCATAGACTAATTTTTAAATTATTATTGTAGTGAAGGTTTCAATCATAGAAATATATAAAATATATCTAATAGAGATCGACCGATTGGTGTTTTTCTGAGGCCTTTGTAGATTATTGGGGATTTTGATATGCACCGCGGATATTTTTGGCCCAATCTTTTTAAAAAATGTCTCATCTATCCTGTGTATGATGCTTCTAAACGTGTCAGTGTTGAACTGTGACAGCAGGGGGCGTTATATATTAATTTGTAGTCTCTACCTCTTATAGTTCCAAAATTATACATGAAATATGTGTACAAACTTGTGACCGATTTTCACTGCGAAGTTTCTCTGCTCCTCTGAGGCCTGGGAAATAGTGGGAGGGCTCTTTTTAAAGCTGAGCTCTAAAACTGAGTGCAAAAAAAAAAAATACAAAAATACAAAAAACAACGGGAAGTCTCTGTCACTTTCGTTTCTGGAGGTATCGGCCTATAGTCCATGTGAAAATAAGGCCCAATCTCAATTCTCCCCTTAGCCCTCCGCTTAGCCCTTTCCCTTCGTTGTGCGCGTTCACGAGAGACGAAGGGGTGTCCCAATTCTATTTTGCGGTGAGGGTAGGGGTGAGGGAGAGGGCCACATAGCCCTTCCAGCGAGGGTTTTTCAGATGCACACTTCAGACGAAGGGGTAGGAGGAGTTTGACAAAACACGGAAATAAGCTGCGAATGAATTCACGAATATCATCATTAAGCACTCTTACAACATTTATAAAGCTGCAGAACGCTTCGTTCATGACTTTATTCGCTTTGTGCAACAATTAGAACAGTCCATTGCTATAAACGTGTCAGTTCTACGTTTTCGCTTTGCTGCTGCGTACGCTCCCAAACTTTCGATACGTCGCTATTGACATGACACACGGGGTTCAGTGCCTCGCTGCTGCGCTCGATTTCTCCCCGCACCGCTGTGCTCTGAGCCCGGGTCCGAGGCGGTCTGTCCCCGGTCTGAGCGCACCTCTGCAGCCTCCGCTCAGGCCCGGGGCTCAGAGCGGAGGCTGCGGGTGCCTGTCCCCGCCCTGTACGCAGTGCGAGCGGGTCTACCTCTGACTGTCCCGCTGAGTGCGCTACATGAGTGGATGGGCTGATCTCTCGCAGCTCTGGCTGCAGACACAGCGACCTGCGGTAGAAGCTGCAACACACGGCCAGGGGGAAGGAGAATGTAACAGAAATAGATGAAAATCTGTGGTGTTTGGGCTGAGACCGAGTCCTGTTGTTTAGGTGTTACAAAACGGCATCAGTCAAGTGATGAACTGGTTCAGTATGCTCTATAGACAAGTAGGGTTGCTTTTATTTTGTTTATTTATTTATTTTAATTTTACATAACCTTATTCATCTGTGTTAATAGTAAATGCAGTCAAATGGAGGGCTGTCCCATTTCTTAGGGTGGTATTTTCAACCCTCGCCCTTAGCCCTTGGTTTCAGGGTGTAGGGAAAGGGCAAGGGCTAGGGCTAGGGAAGGGGTAGGGGTAGAAAAGAGAATTGAGATTGGGCCTAAGTCTGTACATATCAAAACAAACATGGCGGCTTACATGAGTAAAAAAAAACAGAATGAAAACAACATGGAGATAAGCGAGAAACAGCGTCCTCTTCTGCCAAATCAAGTGGCAAAGCGCCAAAGCTGTGAAGTGACGGCGACTTCTATGGCGACAAATGAACTTGACTCTACTACTACATGGGAATAAATCTGCCAGCCCAGCTTTAAGAGGAAAACACAATGCACAGAATCTAAGCATTTCTTTCCATTGCTATCCCTCAAACTCCAGAACTATTCAAAGTACTCTCAAATGAAAGCATTCCCCAATGTGTGCACTTATAATACTGTTCACCAGAAAGCCAAACTAAAAGTAGAATATGCGTAAAATATACAGGCCAGAAGGACAGCTACATAGAATTTGAATTAGCGCTGCATTTCAACACTTGCATCAAAGCCCCACACAGAAGGTAGAAACCCAGCGGACCGGCGCTGTACGAAAGGAAACCGCTTCCTACCTTGACCGCCTCCGCATGGGTGACTTTGTCGAAGGTCTTGTCGTTGACTTTGAGGATCTGGTCGCCCACCCTCAGCCCCTGCTTCTGGGCCAGGCTCCCCGGCTCCACCAGGGAGACGTAGATGCCCACGCCGTGCTCCGAGCCGCCGCGGATACTGAAGCCCAGCCCTCCTGGCTCTTGTGGCGCTTCATGGTGATGTGGCGCGGCTCTCCCGGCGGCTCGTGGATGAAGTCTTTCCCCAGCAGCGGCACCAGGGGAGCCGTCCCATCGCTGCTGGTGCTGAAGCTGTCCGGAGAGCCTCGCAGGGCCACGGGGAACTGCGCGGAGGGACACAAAGGAAAAGTCTACTTTTACAATTTGAAGCCTATATATTAGGGCTGGGCGATATATCGGTATTTAAGATATATCGATATATTTTTAAATGAGATATGGCATTAGACCATATCGTGTATATCGGGATATTTCAAATTCAGATAAGCTATTAACTTAAAGAGGGGGTATTATGCTTTTTTCAATCACATAGCACCAGTCTATAGCATACTACAATGATGACGTAACCTTCTGTTGGTCTGTATATGCAGTAAAATAAAATAACTGCCTTGAATAAAATTGCTCTCTCAAAATGGCTGTACTGAACGTCTTGAAATAGGCCTCTGTCTCTTTAAGAAGCTTTCCGACACGCCCCCTTCAGCACACTGCTGTGGCATCTAAACAACACTACTGTGCGGGGAGGGGGCTCTGCTGAGCTTTAAGTATTACGTTAATGCCATTGTAATTTATTTTAACGTATATCGCGATATATTTTGGTTGAATATTGATATACGATTTATATCCCGATATATTTTCCGCAAAGTGAGAGCTGTGAAATGAAATGTTAAGTCAAAGTCAAAGCCAAATGTGAGTAGTTTTATTGAAAACTCACTATAAAAAGTAAGTCTTGGATAAAAAAAGCCTATAAAATAAAATAGGTCAATCTTTTTCTAAGGTCAGCATTTATACTGTATATAAAGAGATATCAAAATAAAGTGCTCAGTTTAAGATAAACGTTTTTTAAATAAGCTTGAGATCACCTGTTTCTTTTTGTTAAAGGGGGGGTATTGTGTAAAATCGACTTTTTCAAGCTTTACATCATGTTATTATGTCATTCCCTCATTAAACACATGCCTGGAGTGTTGCCTTGGCTCATTCACATATTTTTTGAGTAATCAGTAAAAACTTAGACGGCAGCCATTTTAGGTGTAGCTATGCCTCAGTCCTCCTAGGAACGCCCCCACCTCCTGGAGACGCCTCTGGGCCTTTTGTCACCAGCCAAGCCACCAACCACTGCTCCTCAGCTCAGCAGAGCCCCTCCCCACACAGTAGTGTTGTTTAGATGCCACAGCAGTGTGCTGAAGGGGGCGTGTCGGAAAGCTTCTTAAAGAGACAGAGGCCTATTTCAAGACGTTCAGTACAGCCATTTTGAGAGAGCAATTTTATTCAAGGCAGTTATTTTAATTTACTGCATATACAGACCAACAGAAGGTTACGTCATCATTGTAGTATGCTATAGACTGGTGCTATGTGATTGAAAAAAGCATAATACCCCCTCTTCAATAAAAACACCCGATGGAGAGGCCAGAGCAGTAAGTAAATCAAAACGCGTGTTAGCCATTTATGAAGCTGTGTTGTATATGTCAACTTCTTTAACTGCATTATTACTGCGATAATTATATTTCAACTACTGCGACTGTTACATGGGTGGTATCAACTCAAGAGGGGCGGAGTTAACTGAATCCAAGCGTCTTGTCTTCCGGGTTGGAAAAATCCCCCCAGAAAATATTTCTCACAAAAATTAGTACTCCATAGAGGTACAATATATCATATTTTGGGTAGCGGTCGACCGATATGGGTTTTTCTAAGCCTGATGCTGAATGTGTGGGATTTTGAATGGCCGATGTCGATATATTTTTTCCACGTCAGACTCAAGACACAGCTTTGTACGGGGGGTTCCCGCTCTTAAACTTTTTTTCTACAAAGACATGAACAGAGGGAAGAGGACGAAGAGTGCGGACGCTCCTGAAATGGAAGACGAGGAGGGAAACTTTCTTTGTTCAGCGAATCATGTGCCAGCAAAGTTTACATGAAACTGCAAAGCGAACACCGCAACTTGCAAGTTCAAGCACGGTCTCTTGCAAGAATATCCAAATCCATGTGTAAAAGCGGCTGTAAAAAATGCATTTATGTTTATTCAGGACGTTCATGTTAGGTACTTCAGAGGGAGCATTTGAATGACAAAAATCAGCAAATTGCCAAACAAAAATAAGTCTCTATCTCTTATCGTTCTGAACTGCCTGTCGGACTGAAAATGGTTGTCCCACAACGTCTTACATTGAAATGAAAGGAGAAGTGAGTGCATTATTTTTGGCTCTGATTTGCACAATGTCCTGTCCACTAACTCTCTGAGCTGCCCAATCAGTCAGTCTGTCAAACATCTAGGTGTAGTGCTGTAATGCTGTGGTCAAATCAAACTTTTTTCAGCTGCGACTTTTAGCGAAGGTCAAACCCTTTTTATCCCGTGGTGACCTCGAAAAGGCCATACATGCTTTTATCAGTTCACGCATCGACTATACTGTAACACACTCTACTTTGCAGTCCTCACTGCATCGCCTTCAGTTGGTGCAAAACACAGCTGCCCACCTTTTGATAAACACTTCCAGACGCTCCCACATAACCCCGATCCTCTCCTCCATCCTAGGGCAGGGCGATATGGCCAAAATCTGTATCACGATATAAAAAAGAAATATCTCGATAACGATATATTTGTCGATATAACTGACAATGGACAAATTACTTCAAAATCCCAGCCTTACGTCTATTGGGAAGATTAATTCAGTGATATTTTATTCTTTATTTTTTTTTTTACGGCATACTAATTCTCGCAAATATGATCTACTCAAGCAGTTTACATCCTTCATTTCATTTCACTGTTTAAGCACCTGCTCCCGTGTTCTACAGTCAGTGTTTATGCTGCTCTGATGGAGCTGAGCGTAACATAAATTATATCGTGTCCACAACGATATAAAAATGACAACGATATCAAAAACGTATATCACGATAACGATATGCGATACGATATGGCCCACCCCTACTCCATCCACTGGCTTCTGGTACGTTATCAGATTGAATTTAAAATGTTGTCATTTGTTTTTAAAGCTCTTCATGGACGCTCTTCCTCTCAGATGGTTTTGGATGTGCCAAGGTCTTGGTCCAGGCGTTGGGGCGATCATGCTTTGCCGTGGCAGGACCCAAACTGTGGAACTGGCTCCAGTCGAGCTGTGAGTCATCACTGACCTGCTGCTGTTCAAGTCCAGACTAAAGACTCACATATTCAGGCAGACACTGATCTGTTTTGTTTCGTGTGCTAGTGTTTTTTATATTTTGTGTCATTTAAAGCTCAATGTTTTTTTTCTCTGTGTTTTTATGTAAAGCACTTTGGTCTGCCAAGTGTTGCTTACAATGCTATAGAAAGAAACTCTGACTGACTGACTGACTGACTGACTGACTAAGCCAAAGTCTGCAACATAATTTTCATGGGAATGTTTCTCAGTTCCTGAGGCCTAGGAACCTAGAAAGCTCTGACTAAGCTCTTTCCAATGCTTCGGTTACGGAGTTATCAGCTTTCATCAGTAATAGATCAGCCGATAGCCGATATTGTAAAATACCCAACTATCGGCCCGATATACTGGCTGGGATTCAGAACTCGGGCTAGGAATAAGATATTGTACAAGACTGTCAAATCTGGGGTCTGTAGGAGCTTCTAAAGTGCAGAGGATGTCATCACAAGAGGGTAAACGAAAAACTCTTTTGAGAACATGGGCTTGAAAGTTTTGTAACATATACATGATCAGCTTAAGATCCCCCGGGGACGCTCAGGGTTGGTGTCTCCACAAACAAAATGACTCATTTGTAGGACGGATAGTGTTGTTCGGGAAGTGTGAATGGAGACACATGGGACATACGGCAATGTTGTACTGATTTCCTGGCATAATCTGAAAGCATCTCTGAAACGTCACGTCATTGTAAAAGGGTTAGTTTGGTCAGTGTTTTACTTTGACATTAAACCAAGACACTGAGGGCAGATTTTGCCTAATTACTGTCCAAATATCCCATCACCAGGAGTTCTTATGCAACTGCAAAGCCTATAGTTTGACCTTTTAGAAATATGTTCAGAACGACATGTCGTTCTTGATTCTCGGGGCATTTCTGTTTGGAGTTTGCATGTTCTCCCCGAGTCTGCGTAGGTTTCCTCCGGGTACTCCGGTTTCCCCTACAACTAAAAACATGTACAATAGGTGAATCCTCCAGCCAGGTGATTCTGACCATCAGCCTGGCTCCACATCATGGAGATGGGTCCCCGGGCGCGGCTCCTTACAGGTTGCCCCACTGGCATCGAAGGATGAGTCAAATGCAGAGGACAAATTTCCCTACGGGGACAATAAAATATACAAACAACAAAGGTTTATATTTCAGTCTTTTCCCAGTGCACTGGGATGTGTTAAAAATGTGCAATCTTGACTTGTCAGAGAAAATGCAATTTAATGTTTTGCTAAATCATTCGGCTCCAATGGTGAGAAATAACCACAGAAGGGCTGTTAAGGTAATGAAGGCAATGAAGAAAAGGTTAGTGCCAAATGAAATTTCAGTATCAGAGGATTTTAAAAACCGTAAAGGTAAAAATCTTTTGATGAGGAATTCTCGAGAAATAGCAATTTGAAAATCATTTATTTTCCTCAGAAATAACGTGATTTGTTACCTGCTATCTATCTCCAGGGCATCATTTTGTTGTTTTGCATCATATACTGTATGTTATTTACTGCACTATGCAAAGTGGAAAATCTACTATGAACTAACAGGCTGTAATGAATCATTTTCTAAAGCAATTGAAGTTGAGAGTAATGAAATAATATTAGTGAACTTGTAGAAAGCCCCCAAAGGCTCATCCGTGGTAACTATGCCTGGCACTGTTCTCGACAGAGTAAAAAAATACTGATTACTACACTGTTGAAGATTTTGATCTAACTGATCAAAAATGACCAAGTGGCATTTGCACTCACGGCAGAAACATCCTCTTAAGAAGGATTCAAACCAACCCGACGCACGGTCGCTGTTTGGGGAGAAGGGCGACTATTTGTCTGCTCAGGTCTCCTCTCGTCTGCTCCCTCACCTGCTCAGAGGAACATCTGCACTGAAGCGATCTGAACCCAGACCGAGCCCGACAGCTGCACAGTGCACGTGTGCGTAATGTTGTAGCGTACGTTAAGTAACAAAAATGCCTCGGTCCCTGTTCAAACGCTGGGTGGTGGTCGCCTCAGGCATGTGTTTTATCATCTCAGAGAGTTCTGTTATTTCTGTTTATGTCACAAAGAAGTTTCTATATTTTTCCGGCTAGTTGATCAAACAGCGCACAGCATGTATGGCAAAATTAGCACAAGGGATAGAGCCAAATGTAGAGAGTTTAATAACTCAAAAACACTGTAGAAAAGCTCTCCTTCTAATATCCATCTGATTTGCTGACCTGTCGGTAACACTCAGCCAATCACACCGCTCCTAGTGTGGGGATGAGAGACGCTGATTTGACGTAATCGGCCAAAACTGGCCTCACTGACCTCCACACACCTACGACCGATGGTGCTGTCCACACCAAACACAAAACCTCCTCATTATCTACGATTATCGCGTTGGTGTGAAATGCCCTTTAGATATAGACGGGAGAAGCCTGCTGATCGAAAAGAACCAATTCTTCCATTTCAAGACACACTCTCTCTCAGTCTTTCCGTTTCCTGCCGCTTCAAACTGTAACTATGTCCTGGGGCAAGACTAGGGTGGGCAATACTAAAATGGGATCGAAGATATTCATTTGAGCAGGTATCAATACTTTCTGTGTATTGAGGAGCAGGCGTTTTGATGAAAAAGAAGAATTGCAATTGTGGCTAACGTTAGCTTTGCAGCCCATACATTTCAATTACTTAGCCTAGCCTAGCAGCGTCCATTGGTTACATGTATAAGTTAGCATTGGCTCAGTCGTTTTCTCTTTAAACAAATTCTAAACAAATTTGAATAATATAAATCCCAACTGTATCGTCACATGTTTACTGTTTGTTCTTGACTCATTCATATATTCGGAGTAATTTTAAAGACAAGTGTTGGCATTTTTTCTGCTTTGAATGAACGCACTGTTCTGCTCCTAAATGTGACAGCAGTGACTGTTACTGTTCATGAAGGCAGAAACAGACAGTGTTTAACCTGATGGTCATGGGCCAAATCCAAAAGTCTGTCAAATGCTAAATATAATATAAACTATCAATCAATCAATCAAGTTTTATTCTAAGCGCCTTACAACAACCAAAGTTGACCAAAGCGCTGCACACAATAAAAAAATGCAATTTAAAAAGGAGTACAATTTCATTAAAAACAGACCATTATCACATTCACAACAGTTGCCACAGAACTATGTGTCAAATGCCTTTTTAACAGATGAGTCTTTAGTTAGTTTTGAACAGGGGCAGGTCTGAAACGGCACGCAACTCAAGCGGCAACGAGTTCCAGAGTTTCGGACCTGCCACAGCAAAAGCCCGATCACCCACTTTTTGTAATGTGACCTGGGCACCTCCAGCAGGTGGTGTTGGGCAGAACGTAGAGCTCTGCTGGGCTGGTGAGGGGTCAGAGTCTCACATAAATACACAGGTGCAAGGCCATGGATGGAACTGAAAACAAAAAGCAAAAGTTTGTACTGGATTCTGAAAAGGACCGGGAGCCAATGCAGGGAGTAAAGGACAGGTGTGATATGGTCATGTTTGCGAGAGTTGGTGAGGAGCCGGGCAGCAGCATTTTGCACAAGCTGTAATCTGTGAATGAGGGTTTGACTGAGTCCAATATACAGTGCATTGCAGTAATCCAATCGTGAGCTGATGAATGCGTGAATAGTTTTTTCCAGGTCGGAGCGGCTGAGGAAAGGCTTCACTTTAGCCAGAAGGCGAAGCTGGAAAAACTTGCCTTTACTACAGAGTGAATTTGCTGTGAAAGTCCAGGTTTGCATCCAGATTAACACCTAGGTTTTTGATGACAGTGTGGGGGACGAGAGACTGAAGACCAGGAACAGTTGAGCTGAGTGGATTTGAGCGCCAAAAAGAATGAGTTCAGATTTGCCCTCGTTTAAACACAGAAAGTTCTGTGAGAGCCAGAGCTTAATGTCATCCAGACACCTGTGGATGGACTGAGGTGTGTCTGGGGAGTTTGGCGAAACCGGGAGGTAGATTTGTAGATCGTCTGCATACATGTGAAAGGAAACGTTATGGCGAGAGATGATTGAACCCAGGGGCAACATGTAAAGTGAAACAAAACCGGACCTAAAATGGAACCCTGTGGTACTCCAGAGGACAGAGAGGCTGTAGAGGAGGAAAAGTCATTGATGACCACGGAAAAGACCTGTTTGTTAGGTAGGACATGAACCACTGCAGCACGGGTCCCTGAAGGCCCACCTGCTGGGCCAGGCGGGTAAGGAGGATGGAGTGGTCCACTGTATCGAATGCTGCAGTGAGGTCTAGCATCACCAACAACACTGTTTTTTAGAGTCCAGAGACAACAGGATGTCATTCTGCACTTTTAATAGTGCAGACTCAGTGCTGTGGCGTGTTCTGAAGCCCGACTGGAATTTCTCAAAGATGCTGTTCTGGTCTAGAAATGAATGTACAGTAACTGATTGAATACAAGTTTCTCCAGGATTTTAGAGAGAAAAGACAGATGGGACACAGGTCTAAAATTGGACAAAACTGCTGGGTCAAGGTTGGGTTTTTTAAGCAGTGGCCTGACCACAGCCTGCTTAAAAACAGTTGGAACAAACCCGGACCTTAGGCAGCTGTTGAAGAATGGAAGTAGAACTGGCCCTACTGTGTCGAAAACCTGTTTAAGCATTTTGGATGGAATAATATCGAGAGAACTATGAATATTGCGCTATATAAGACGCGTCACCCACCTAACCTAAGTGTGAATTTGGTGTGTGAATGAGTGGTTGGTGGTGATTGGCAGCCTCGCCACAGTAATCCCCAGGGTAGAGGTGTTAAGGCAGAGCGAATGAATAATGTAAGTGTCTTTCGAGTGTCCAGAGCTGAGCTGTATAAAACCTATGCCGTGTATTCTCCTTCCTTAGGCCGGACCCCCTTATGTGAATGCAACCCTTCATCTCCCCAACGCGGCAGCAGCACCATCAGCTTCCTCAGCCTGTCCCACCTCCTCCTTTCTACCAACGCTAGACTTATTTGACTTAGCCGTTACAGCAGTCTAACGTGCATTTGCCTGGTTTAGAAACAATGCTTTGATTTTGATGACATTTTTAGGTGGTGAAAAGCTGCTAATGTTATCGATTTGATGCAGCTCTTGAAGTTCCTTGATTTCTAACCGGATTTTTTGGTTTTAGAGCGAGAGACCCGCGATGACTGGTCACTAGGGCTGGGTACAGTTTAACGGTACCTACTTGGTACCGACTGAAAAGCTCCGCTAAGGCCGGTATCGAAAAACAAAAATACAGCAAATTCAGGCTGTTTTCTTAGTTAAAGGCTATAATCACTAAACCTTTGTAATTATCACTAAAACCTTTGTAATTATTAGTGATGGCAGTTCCGGTCTGCAGCATGTCTGAGTCAGGACTAAACCAGGATTTACATTACGTATATGGACTCACTGGCTGTTGAGCCTATACAGGAGATAAGTGTGTTGATTTTATGTGTGTCTTTTCTTTTCATATGGACCATTATTTTAGTGTCCGAAATAAAGTAAATAATAATAACAATAATAAACCAGCTGTGAACCCAGGAACAAACCAGGACTGAATAAGAAACTAGAGTTCTTAGACCAGGGGTGTCGAACTCGTTTGGGTCGTGGGCCAAAATTCAGCCCCCATGGCGGGTCGCAGGCCTGTGGCCTAAAGAATAACGACGGCTTCTCAAATTGCTACATAGTGGCAATTCATTCAGTAGCATTCATTATTCATTCACTCCACACTCGATGGCGGTAAGTAACTATTGTAGCCACAGCCACTCCAGGACAGACTGACCATTTACCACATGGCTATAATATGTTGTTTTATATCCTGATCTCTTATTATATCAGTGCCCTCTGCTGGACATGTGTGGAATTATTTTTAATCTAAGCTGCCCCTAGTGGCTGGAGTGAGCATTCTGGTTATTTCCTCAAACATCCATAACTCAGCACAGAATTGGAATAGAGACTTTTTTGACATACTCAGAAATTCATGCTCTACAAGGGGCCAGATTAAATCATCTCGGCCTTGTGTTTGACACATGTGTCTTAGATAAAGAGAAGAGCACAACATACCAGTGACAGACATTTATACTTTTAGCGACAGACCCACGGGTCTAAGCTTATACGGACTGTTGTTTACCAAACTCCAGCTGCAGTGGTGAGGAGAATATCAAAAATTGTTTGTTTAAAAGTGAGCACTCACTCTGTACTACACATTTTTGGTACAGAGATCCTTTAATAAAAGTAGACAGCTCACGATTGTTGTTTTATTGAGTCAATACATTCAATACATTAAGGCTTTTGACATGAGTTTCATTCACTTTGATGGATATTTGTACCAAACATGAAGGACTAGAGACGTGTGAAGTACCTTTGTTATGTCTTCAAACAGCAGCTCGTCTTTAGAAACGTTTAGCTGAAATAAAACCGTGTGATGATGTGGATCGAACCCTGCCGCTCAGGAGGCAACAATGTCCTTTCTCTCTCTTTATCGCTGCTTAAGTGGACATTCTGCTCAAAACATGGAGTTGCAGGTGACGGTGTTGCTTTCTGTGCTGTTTTATGACATCCTGAAAGATACTTTTTTTTATACCCATGTTATTTTAATTCAATTAAAATAACATTGATGTCATTTTCATTAAAATAACATATAGGTAAAACGAAACAGTGCAAAGTTGTTTTGCATTCACACGCTGATCTGTTGGCTGCGGCGACTGAGTGAATCTACAGGCCCATGTTCAGTGACACATAGATCTGTTGTGTTCGCAAACATAATCACTGCATATTATTTGACCAGTTAAGCGTTCACATCACATTTGTGGTTGGTTAATGATGCCTCTTTCCTCTGAGTTTGCATGTCTCTTTGTAATAAGCGTAATGGCAAATGTTACTTGGGTCTGATTCAGCACTGACAGCTCTTCGAGTGTGAATAGCTGGCATTTGCACAAAGCCGCCGAATACACTCCTGTAAAAAAAATATAATGAAAATCTTTGATAATCACGGGTAAGTGCTCTGGCGGAGGGAGTATTCTGTGAAATACACTTCACAATTGACTGATATACGAGATATGACATTGAGATATGATTAGACTCAGGTGCACAACGTCGTCTTCACGGCTTCCCACGGATACAAAACATGCTGCTAATGACCAGCAAGAGGTAATTAAAGAATGAATTTAGATGAAGTCCTCCATAGAGACAAGCTGGAGACGGTCATTGTTTTTGACAATAACAACAATAAATACTTGTACAAAACAGCAATTGTAAAAGGAGCTATTGGTATCCGGCAAACAGACTGTGCTCACAGAAGGAGGCAGTTGAATATGCTTAAAAATAAGGTTCAGGCACTTCATTTCAGGGACTGAAACATTAAAAACACACAAACACGTGTCGGCTTGCGCCTTTTCAGGGTGTGTAACACATAAATATAATAAACGCTTGCATTATATTCTATTTATTAGGTGAAATGTTTTGTGGCATGGATTTAATATACAAGTCTAATTGTCTTGTGTTTTTTGTTATTTTCTGGGGGGAAAATCTCTTGTTTATGCAAAAAGATAATTAATCTGTGATCGTTCAGTAAGGTGACAAATGAATCGATTGAAGAAAGTGAACAGAATGTGCATCTCCAGTGCAGTGTCAAAACTAATATATGAATGTGGTCTGTGCATGTCGTAAATGATTATATTCACTCAGTCCTCCGAGACTGTTCAGGGCTGGACTTTCATAAAAGGCCTCTTTTCAGACCACCAAGGCATATACTCAACTAAAACGTAGCTGGAGTGGTGTTATGTTTCATTTGTGCATGTTTTCACATCTTCCCTTTTCCGCACTCAAATGACAGCTCTAATGCACATCACGCGGAGGTTTTCATGATGTTCCTTTGTGTTTATCATCCAGACACTTTCTCCAAACCAATTCTGATCTTGTCGTGGCCAAACACTCTCATCTCTCTTATCTGCTTTGATTCGCACGTTTGCTCATGCATATCTTTTTTGTTTGCAGAATCGTTGCACTGCAGCCTTGGTCAACAATGTAAATTGTGGCTTCTTGCAACACAGATATTGCATCACTTATTAGGATGAACGATAAATTGAATTTGTAATTTTATTGTGACATTACACAACGTGATTTCCAAATGGCAGAGGCACATGATTTTGACCCATGCAGCTGACGGCCGCGCCCAATAGAGGTGAATAAAGTGGCGAGAGACGTGCACTCCACCCCATGCTATTTAAGGTGCACTGTAGATCGTGGATGTACGTGAAAATATCAGGGTTTATGATGCAGCCACTGCAAAGGACTATTGCTTTATTCTGAGTTAGCATTGTGTTAGCCGCAGCGCTAATGACTCCATTCAGAGTCCCGGGCCGCGCTGCCTACGCGCTCTGATGCACTGATCACAGAAACTCCCTCACCTCCGCATTCACACGTCTCTGCCTCCACAGAGATGAAGAGGAGCCTGTGCTGCTTGTAAAGAGACTTTTGCAGCTAGGGGTGTTGAAAAATATCGTTTCGGCGATCCAAAAAACGTCTGTATCGATATTTAATTAATCTGTTTTGGGGGAAATTATCATTGCAACGTCTCTTTGGTCCTGCACTTCTACTCCGCCCTCTAGGTGGCAGCGCACCGAGCAGCCCACTTGAGCAACAGTAGAATAATGTGAGAGTTAGAGAATCACAGCTAACTTTTCACTTTAGAGGAGAAGTAGCTAGGAGGCGCTCTGGGACACTTTTAAAACTCTACATTTGGCCTCACTTTGGCTTTTACAGCAAAGACAGAAACCTAGATTATTACGAGAGACACCAGCTTTTTACATATTTGGCTCTGTACCGCCGCGATCCCCTCACTGCCTCCACTTAGCCTACCGTCGTGTTTTGGTGTCTTGTTTCTACCACTTGACAAAGCAAAATGGATTTATCTTTGTAGCATTTTATTACGGGATAAAACGAAGCCGAGGGGAAACTAAATAAGAAGTGCGGCTAGTTTGTGCTAACACATAAAGATAACACAGAGATGAGCTCTATACTTCGTAGTCACGGTGATGCCCATGTTGTCATTATGGCCCCGATCTAATGCACAAATGACCTACACAGAGTGACGCTAGACGAGGGTTTAAATGCCCCGTCTGAGTGATCGTATATTTTAATGGATGAAACAGACTCAGTTCTGTTATTACTGATCGCTATCTATATTTATACAGTAGATCCAATTAGAATAGATAAAATAAAATCGAAATAAAATTGAAATCGCAATATTGATTTTTGGCAAAATCGTTCAGCCCTAGTATTGCAATACTATATTTTTGGAATATAGTGTGCGGCCCAACTCTGCGGGCCTTTAGTATCACTGGACATATAGTACAATAATCAAGCATTTGGTAAAGCCTATAAGATTTTTTTCAAACACGCTATGAATCAATTCTACCTCTTACTACCTCACTCACCTCTGGAGAGAAGTGTCCCGGTAGAGGGGGGCTGGCGCTGGCCGGGGGCACGGGCGACTCCGCTGTCCCGTTGGCGGTCTGCCCCGACTCGGCCTTGAGGTACAGCCCCTCCGAGGTGTACTGCTCGAACAGGAGCTGGTCCGAGCGCGGGATGACCAGCCTGAGCATGGGCAGCAGCTGCCTCTTGCTGGGCGCATTCAGGATCACGTTGAGCGTCTGCACCAGGTCGTAGACGTTCCTCTTGGCGTGGTAGACGTTCAGGCAGTGGATGAACTGCTCCCGCTCCGGGTCGCTCAGCAGGAGGTTCAGCGAGTTGTGGAGCTTCCGGACGTTCGCCGAGAGCGTGCGGGCGGAGGAGACCGAGTTGGCGGAGGAGCTCAGAGAGATGCGCTCCAAGTCTGTGCTACTCATGGTTGGCGCCCTGGGACCTACGCGCAGGGAAGTAGCCCGGACAGAGCGCAGGGAGGCGGGCAGGGGACGACCGGGGGGGCCTGGAGGTTCCCATGGCCGGGGACAGTGCTACACAACACATCACGCAACTACAAAGTCTTCCGATCTTCCTTTAAAATACTCCAAATACTCACTTACTGAACTGAGTATCACCTCTACACTGAGTTTTCTAAAACAATCCAGCTCAATAGTTTGGCGCTCTAAAGCTCCATTGTTTCAGTTTTACTGCCAATTCCTAAATCTTAACGCCACGGGATTTGAACAGCGATCAAAAACAATATCCACACTCCTGAAAATATCTACAGCACTCATTAGATCTCAAATAATCACCTTAATTCCTTTCAGTGTTTTGTCACAAAATGTTCCCCATTGTCCCATCAGTGTCCAAACGTCAAACCTATTTGCAAATGTATATTTCCGATTGGACAGAAAGTAGCAGCAGAGCCAAAACACCCCAAGTGTCTGAGCAACCGTGAACACGCTTTTACCAACAACTTTGAATGCTCTTGAATACTGATGCCCTTTCTTACTTTTTAAAACTTACTTCCTGTGTAGCATTAAACATTGGGCCTCATTAATCCCCCCTTTGACAATAAGATGCCATATTTCCAATTATATAACACTATAGAAACCCAGAGCTTGATAATAGCTCAAATAATACCAAGGCTGTGGGAACCCAGGGTGCTGAGGGCGCTGCAGCACCCCCTGGTGGATAGTTTGAAAACTGCAGGCAATATTATTAAATAGGAAATATGCACGGAAAAAGTGGTTTTGGGGTAAACTTTATCCCTCAGGACCCCCTAACTAAAATGTCTTCCCACGGCTCTGAATAATACCCTGCTTCATTGTATACTTGCTGCTAAAAGCACAAATTCCAGTCGCAGCAGTCACGTACGAATCACCTAAAGCCGAGCCAACGAGGTAACTTGTCATAAATAGGTTTCTAAGGAACCACTGTGGGTTTTATAGCCTATAACGGATGCTATGACGAGCTTAAGGGATGATAGAACCCCAAATCGCGCACTATATGGTCCACAACGACCACACAAATCAACTGGCTGCTTGTAGATGGCGCGTTTATGGCATTTCCCCCAAAACGGCAATATTCCAATTCGTGGATAGATCCAGCGTGTTGCGCGTTTCGCTCCAACTGGACGCCAGGGCCAGGTATTCCTTTGTAAAAAAAAATAAAAATAAAGAAAAACCAGAAAAAGAAGAGGGAAAAAAGTAAAGTTCCGCTATCACGGACGAGGAGCAGGTGCGTTTGTTTGTTTTGTTTTTTTTTCTTGCAGGAGCTGGCGACGTTCACTAATCCCAAATGTGTGCGGGTAGACGGTCTTCAAGTACGACAATAATCCATGCGTAAAACGTGCCACAGTCACCACGACGTAGCGACTCGAGCGGTTCAAGAAAAGTTTCCTTAATCCCGACTATTTGTGTGTGTGAGGACATATAGTTCGGCGCGGTTTGTTTTACCCACAAACCGCGACGTTACCCGGGTGTAAACCTTCCGCTGTGTCCGGGAGGTCAGGTGGCAGCCCCGGGCAGTCGCTGCTTCTCCAGTGTCAGCGACTTCACGGCGAAGAAACCTGCAGCGAAAAGACGCTCAATATCCTCGTCTGTTGAAGCGCAACGTGGGGGAGAGAGAGAAAAACAAAACACTAAAGTAGTTGTGTCGCTCCGTGGCACTCCGACATCCACTTGTCAGGGCGAGTTTCCGTGCGCGGACGAGTCTACAGATGAATGCGGAGTCATGAATTAAACAAACACCAAAAGAAAATGGCACGGTTTGGCTGGGGAAGGAACGCGTCCCAGGCTAGAGAGGGAGACCGACTGACTGAGGGGGACGATCGGTGCTGCTCACGTCTCTCTCTCTCTCCTCTCTCTCTCTCTCTCTCTCTCTCCCCCGGTGTGCGCGAACGTGCGTTAGCTGAGGAAGTGACGCAGCGCAGTGTTGTTATTAGATGTCATGCAAGTAAAAAAAAAAAAAAAAGATGTCATGCAAGTAGATATATTTCTGAATTATTATTACATTATTATTACAACGGTATTATCCTGCAAACGAGTTACCTGAAATCATCACCTCCTCTCCTGTTCATCCAGCTCTAAGTTTTGGCAAGATGCTGAAATCTACTCTTCTCAAAAGCCGTCGATTGTGATCTGTCTAAAGCTGGAGAACATTATAACTTAACAAAATAAGAAACAGAAACTAGCCCATTTATCTTATTAATACATAAAGCCACATTTTTGAGAGTGTGTTTGAGAGAGCAAATGGGGGACAACAGATGGAAAGTATACAGTCCGGTGTGGCTTGTTTACATGCATGAGTCCCATGTATGTTCATTAACATGCACTGTCCCGACCAAATAAACAAATAAAAATCAATACATCTAACTAACAATTAGGAAGAACTGATGCACTGAACATTCCGTTTTTTTAGTTTTCTCTCTTTTTTTTGTCCATGTTAAATGTCTCACAAGCGCAAAAAAGAAACTCATTTGTTTCTATATACAGCAGGAACCATATGTTTACATACACTTCATAAAAAGACGCATTTGTATTTTTCTTCTCACTTTCTGACATAAAACCAGAATTAACTTTTATTTTTTTAGGTGAATTTCAAAAAATATTTTTATTTGTAAAATTCCAGAAGAATGAGAGACAGAATTTTCTACACAATCGTTTATTACTTTTTACAAAATTAAAAGTTTAACTTTCATTAATATTTGCCTTTAAAGGAGGGGTGTCCAAAGTGTGGCCCTCACACCAATTTTGGTGGCCCTCGGTCTTCTTGCTGAATCGGTACACATCATCAGAGATGGTCCTTTTTATTTGAAATGTAATAATTCTACACTATACAGTGGTTAGCGCTCGTGCTTCACAGCTACAAGGTCCGGGTTCGATTCCCACCAGGGCGGGGCCTTTCTGTGTGGAGTTTGCATGTTCTCCCGTGTCTGTGTAGGTTTCCTCCGGGTACTCCGGTTTCCCCTACCACTAAAAACATGTACAATAGGCCAGGATGAATGAGAGTGTGTTTGAGAGTGTGCATGGGGGATGATGGATGGAAATTAGCCTAGGCTACAATCTGGTGTGGCTTGTTTACATGCATTAGACCAGTGGTTCCCAAAGTGGGGGTCGGGACCCCTCGGGGGGTCGCGAGGCCTTTGGTGGGGGTCCCCAGATGATTTCAAGATGAAACAAAAAGAAAAATGCTACTGTTCTTAGTACATGTTTTACTGTAAATTCATTCAGTTGATCAAAATAAACTGTTTAGATACATATTAACTTGATCATAAAATGTTTTCTTGTAAGAGGCAAAACTTTATACAATGGGGGTCCCGAGATGTTTACGTGTCCATTTTGGGGTCCCGGCCAAAAAGTTTGGGAACCCCTGATTAGACCCATGTATGTTCATTAACATGCACTGTCCTGACCTAATAAAACATTCAAACCTCTGCTAGTCAAAGGTTTTGCGGCACTAATCACCGATCTGTGGCCCTTCAACCCGTGTACGCTTCAATATGCGCCCCCCATGAAAAACGTTTGGACACCCCTGCTTTAAACTGTATAACCTGGGTCAAACGTTTTGGATTTCCTTCCACAAGCTTCTCACAATAGTTGGGAGGAATTTTGGTCCATTCATTCTAACAGGACTGGTGTGGCCATAATGCATAAGACCACAGGAAAGTCTTTCTTTTATATTTGCAAACTCCAATCTGTTTTTTGATGTTTCTTTTGGAGTACGAGCTCTTTCTGGCAGAGTTTCCTCTCACTCATGTCGGTACAGGACTTGTTTCACTCTGGATAATGACAAACTCTTACCAGGTTCAGCATCTTCACCAGGTCTTTTACATTTGTTCTTGGGTTATATTCACATTTCAGACACAGCACGTTCATCTCTGGGACACAGAACCGCCTTCTTTCTGATCTGTATGATGGCTGGACATTTCCATCATTGTTTTAACCAATCAACCAGGCACCTTCAAGTGTCTTAAAATTACACCCGAGGATGAACCAGACTTGTTCTTCCAAGGACATGACATGTCATCTGGGCTTTCCAAATTGTTTAAAGGGGGGTATTATGTAAAATCGACTTTTTCAAGCTTTATATCATGTTATTATGTCATTCCCTCATTAAACACATGCCTGGAGTGTTGCCTTGCTCATTCACATATTTTTGAGTAATCAGTAAAACTTAGACGGCAGCCATTTTAGGTGTAGCTATGCCTCAGTCCTCCTAGGAACGCCCCCACCTCCTGGAGACGCCTCTGGACCTTTGTCACCAGCCAAGCCACCAACCACTGCTCCTCAGCTCAGCAGAGCCCCCTCCCCGCACAGTAGTGTTGTTTAGATGCCACAGCAGTGTGCTGAAGGGGGCGTGTCGGAAAGCTTCTTAAAGAGACAGAGGCCTATTTCAAGACGTTCAGTACAGCCATTTTGAGAGAGCAATTTTATTCAAGGCAGTTATTTTAATTTACTGCATATACAGACCAACAGAAGGTTACGTCATCATTGTAGTATGCTATAGACTGGTGCTATGTGATTGAAAAAAGCATAATACCCCCTCTTTAAAGGTGTAGTAATCTTAATGTATGTAAAAACTTATTAAATTTTTTAGAAAATAAAAATTTCTAAAAATTCTACCTCTCATTCTTCTGACATTTAGCAAATAGAAATCATTTTGAAAATTCTTATTGACCTAAAAAAGTAAAAGTTTATTCTGGTTTCATGTCAGACAGTGAGAAAAAAAATGCAAATGTGTATTTTTATAAAGTGTATGTAAGGGTCCCCTGAGCTAAATGCTAACTCAAATGAAGGTAAGTTTCAACTGTTAGTGTGTCTGATACACATCCAATGGCCACTAAACATAATAATATGTTAATGATAAAGAAACCACAGACATCTATAGTCTTTAAAAACAAAACACACCTCCGCACACGTTACTATGAGCGCCAGGCTTCCCCATTTGTATGGGGATGGAATGCTCAATGTAAAACTGATCCAGGAGCCTGTTCCACAAATGTGCACATTTGTAGGAACAGGCTCAGATACTTAAAGACATGTCTGTGATTTCTATGCCTCTATCTATATCACTTCCTGTCAGTGTCCTATAAAGAAGTGAAACTATAAACATCACAAAAAATGATCAAACTAAAGAAAGCTGGGTAAATGTCAGCAAAATCTTAAATATAATTGTGTTAACTATGTTTTGGAAAATATTATGACTTATGTGTTATTGACCTTTAAAATGAGAGGAAATGTGTCTGCCTCATTAATTCATGTATGAGTGGAAACAAACATGTGCTTTGCTTGAATACTAAACCAACACATGGCACACAGTTTCTGCGTGTAGTGTATATTTCAGCAAATAAGTAAAGTAAGTAAATAGTCAGTAAGTAGTTGCGGTCTGGCTATTTGTTACTTGTACTTCTGTGATTTTCTAAAGTGCGGCGCGTGTTTCTGACACTGTTTGACAAATGAATCAGTGTTTTGGCAAAGTTTGGCGCAGTGCTTACTACAGCCGGGCCCATTCTGTTAGATTAAATTAATGTGCGTCTGAACTGCACTCCACAAAGAGGAGGCTGATATAGCACTTGAACTACAGCAGCAATACAAACAAGTGTGCAACTGAAACTCCTGAGTCACAGACAGATAGAAATAGTTCCTTTAAAATGGAGTAAATAGATTAGATTCTGAACCATTTGAAAAGAGGACGTGTGGGGAGAAGCGTGAAGTCAGAGGGAGAAGTTTGAATAGATGAAGACGGCACAGAACTTCAAAGAGTGATATGAGCTGAGAATGTTATCTCTCCAGGACAGATCTGATAACTCTGTGTGCTTCTATTGGTCTGGATCTTAGCCAGGAGAGACTTAAAGCATGATGCAGCTATTGGGGACCACAGCATTTGTTTTTCACATTTTAAAACTTGTCTATGTATAAAAAAAGGACTGTCCCATTCCTAAGGACTGTGCTGGACTTTCGATGCAAAGTTGTGCACCCTCTGCAGGCAGCAGCGGGAAATTAGCAATGATTAAAAAATATATACAAGCAGTTTTTGTTTTGTTAATCAAGGGCACGGTAATGAGTGCAGTTTACGACGAGACACAGGAGGTGAAAACATCAATTTTTCACAATATGGTTATTGTTGAGCTTTTTAGACAGTTTTCGCTAATAACATCTTCATTTTTTATGTCTAAACAAAATGTTTCGGATGGATTTTGTATTATCTAATTCCTGGCCCAATTTAGTGAGCCTTGAACCAATTTTTTTCACTTACTTAAGTAAATAAGTAAGTAACGTTTATTTATGTAACACCTTTCACAGACAGAGAAGTCACAAAGTGCTTCAAAAAATCCATCCATCCATCCATTTTCCGCTTTATCCGGGGCCGGGTCGCGGAGGCAGCAGTCTCAGCAGAGATGCCCAGACTTCCGATCCACCACACCTCCTCCAGCTGTTCTGGGGGACCCGAGGCGACACCAGGCCAGCTCGGAGACATAGTCCCACCAGCGTGTCCTGGGCCTTCCACGAGGCCTCCTCCTATAGGACATGCCTGGAGCACCTCCCGAGGGAGGCGACCAGGAGGAATCCGAAACAGATGCCCTAGCCACCTCAGCTGGCTCCTTTCGACGTGAAGGAGCAGCGACTCTACTCCAAGCTCCTCCCAGGTAACTGAGCTCCTCACCCGATCTCGGAGGGTGCGCCCAGCCACCCTGCGAAGGAAACTCATTTCAGCCGCTTGTATCCGCGATCTTGTCCTTTCGGTCATTACCCAGATCTCATGACCATAGGTGAGGGTGGGAACGTAGATCGATCGGTAAATCGAGAGCTTTGCCCCCTGACTCAGCTCCCTCTTCACCACAACAGTCCGATACAGCGACCGCATCACTGCTGACGCTGCACCGATCCGTCTATCGATCTCACGCTCCATCCGTCCCTCACTCGTGAACAAGACCCCGAGATACTTGAACTCCTCCACTTGAGGCAAGGACTCTCCACCGACCTGAAGAGGGGAAGCCACCTATTTTCGGTGGAGAACCATGGCCTCAGATTTGGAGGTGCTGATCCTGATCCCGGCCGCTCCACACTTGGCTGCAAACCGCCCCAGTGCGCGCTGAAGGTCCTGATTAGATGAAGCCAACAGAACAACATCGTCTGCAAACAGCAGAGATGAGATCCTGAGGTTCTCAAACCGGACACCCTCCGGCCCCTGGCTGCGCCTAGAAATTCTGTCCATTTCTGGTACTGGTAAATCCCTGGAATGGCGTCATCAGAAGACATATTTAGCAGGGAGTTTAATTTCTGGATCTCAGAGGTCCTAACAGAGCAGTAAGCTGAATATCATCAGCAAACAAATTATGGGAAACATCATCAAAACTCTCGATCATTTTTCCAAATGATAGGAGATAGAATAAAAAACAAAATCGGGCCCAAAACAGAGCCCTGGGGTACCCCGCACAACACAGATCTGGTTTGCCGAGACACTACAGTTAAAATGGTGAGGAGAGATCTATCAAGAATAGAACAGTACATTTTCCTGTCTGCAGACATCATAATATCACTAGACACTTTAAGCAGGGCGGTTTCCGTGGAGTGATGCTTGCAGAAATCGGATTGAAAAGTGTCAAAAATGCTGTATTTCTCCAAGAAGGGTGCCAACTAATCCAACACTTTTGTAATAGGCCTGACATTTTTTACATCTGTTGGGTCCAGATTTGATTTTTGAGAAGTGGTTCCACAATGGCGTGCTTACAAGAACTGGGAAAAACAACAGTCGAAAATAAGAGATTGATCAGATTGCTAACCCAGGGGCCAATGACATCAAATATTTTTTACAAACGTCTATAGGGCAGAACATCGGATGGACAAAAAGAAGGCTTCATTCTAGGACATCAGCCTGTTGTAACTAATATATCTATAAAATAAACTATACATTTAAACCCGTCTCTATGCATCATTATTATTGTTGCTTCATCTCGTTCAAGGCGTTAAAAATGCAGCGGTCACTTTCATACTTTATATCTATTACACTATTACTAATATTACATATTAGTACATAAGTAGCAACTGGTACACGAACAAAGCTTTTCAATGAGATCTCGCGGCTGCAGCTAAAGTGAGCGAGTTTAAATGAATGTAAGGTCCTGACAAATGAGAGTAATTAGAGAAGCCTCGGAAAAAAACGGAAGAGAAGTGCTGTAAAAATCTATAACAAGAGCATACAAAAACACCACCTCTTCCTGACTCGGGACATCACCTGCTAATCTTCATGGACATTACACATATGACTCTGACCTGACGCCTCCAACACCTTCCCTGTATAATAAAGATTTAAATATATATATAAATAAATAAACACACTACATTATTCAACGGTTTCAGAGTTTGTTTTATTTACTAAATTTGAAAGGAAATATTATGCTTTATTATGACTTGAAAAAGATGAAACAGCCGTTCAGAGGGGGAGGGAGTGACATTGTGACACTTTTCCCCCTCTCTCACAACCCCGCACTGCACAGTTTCTTCTCAAACTAAATGTCGACTGGCTCTGCAACGTTCGAGCTACAAACATATTTTTTCGCCTGTTTTATGATGCACCAGAATAAGAAATACCATACGGGGAGAGGCGGAGTTTTCAGAGGAAACAAGCGTATCAACTTCTGGGTTGAAAGAAAATAAGTAATATTTCTTAATAAATTAGCATTTCGTTTTTCCACATGTGAAATGGAATAACCTGGTCATTCAGGATGTTCAGGTTTGCTGTTTCCTGTAGCTCAACTGTCTATAATCAGAATCAGAATTACAAAAACCTGATGAGTGTGGTCTTACCTTGAGCCTTGATGCTGAGTCAGTCTCTAAATCTTTACAGCAGTCACTGTGTGGGATAAAAGAAAAACTTGAATTATTACCAGTAGTCTTAGATATACATTCATTTAATGTTGGAAGTTGTTAACGCTGCTTTAAACTTCTCCACAGCTTTATCCCTGACCTCTCTGGTGAGCTCATTGGCCTTCATGATGTTGCTTAGTGACCAATACACTCTGACCATAGCTCTGAGGCCCTCACAGAACAGCTGGCATTATACTGAGAGTAGATTACACACTATTTAATGGTTAGGGCAAGGTGTGAACATTCTAGGAATGTTATAAAGGCAATTTAATGCACTCTGAAAATGCTGTATGAATACTTATGCACGCCCCACTATTCACTTTTCTATTTTTGAAAAATAACAATCATGTATCATTTTGCTTTCACTTCACAGTCGTCTGCTACTTGTGTGTGAACTTTCAGTAAAAAAAAAATCAAAATAGGGTTGTAAACATGACAAAATGTGCAAAAGTTCAAGGTGTATTAGTACTTTCGAGAGGCACTGTACATTTTCAACTGGACTGAGATCAGGATTTTGTAATGGTCACTTCAAAACATTGACTTTGTTATCCTTAAGACACTTTGTAACCAGTTTGCAGTTTGCTTTGGGAATTGTCCATTTGGAAGACCCATCTGTGCCCAGGCTTTAACTTCCTGGCTGATGTGTTGAGATGTTGCTCCAATATTTCCACATAGTGTTCTTTCTTCATGATGTCATCTATTTTGTGAAGTGCACCAGTCCCTCCCACAGCAAAACAACCCCACAGCATGATGCTGCCATCATGGCTTTTTTTTCTTCATCAGACCACAGGAAATGTCTCCAAAAGTTCAAGTCTTTATTCTTTTATACTTGCAAACTCCAATCTGGCTTTTTTATGTTTCTTTGGGAGTACGAGCCTCTTCCTGGCAGAGTTCCCTCTCAGCCATGTCGGTACAGCACTTGTTTCACTCTGGATAATGACAAACTCTCAAACCAGGTTCAGCATCTTCACCAGGTCTTTGCATTTGTTCTTGGGTTGATATTCACATTTCAGACACAGCACGTTCATCTCTGGGACACAGAACCCGCCTTCTTTCTGATCTGTATGATGACTGGTCATTTCCATCATTGTTTTAACCAATGAACCTGAACCTTCAAGTGTCTTAAAATTACACCCAAGGATGAACCAGACTTGTGCTTCCAAGGACATGACATCGTCATCTGGGCTTTCCCAAACTGTTAAAAGGTACAGTAATATCAGTGTATGTAAACTTCTGACTTTGTAAAAAGTAATACAAAATTGTGTAGAAAATTCTATCTCTCATTTACAATCCCTACGTCTTGCAATGTGACATCTAAAGATCTGATAAGACACAAAAATGTGCAGTGTACACCAGGCATTAAGTTCCATTGGTGCTGGAAGTAGTATGATGACATAATCACTTACCAAGAGAGGACATTTGTAAGGAGGCCACGGGGAGTGAAGCTTGTTATGGGAATGACACGTTTGGACTCTTTTTAGACGTTTTTTGCCGGTTGATAAACATATTTAACTCAGGTAAAGTCGAGTCTAAATCAGGTGTAAGAAGAAATAATAAAAGATGGCCCCCACGTTTGCCATATAAACTGTTGAAATTTGTGTCAAGTTTACAATATTACGTTACTGCTATACATTATTATACATTATATGATATGTTTTGAAAAATGAAAATGACTTATGTGCATATCCCATAATCATTCATACAGTGAATTCATCCATGAAAATCCTGTGAAAAACAAAGCCACCTAAAAGGGCTGTATCCAAATACAGTAATATCGCTTTCACACCGTGGCAAAACTTTTATTCACCTTCACACCAATGGGATGTTTTCAAGTCTCAATTCTGCACATGCTGGCTCTAATATACACATTGAGCATTGAAAATACACCATGAACCCTAGTCTTCAAATGAAAATCAGCAGTAGCAGCAGTGTGGAGTATTTCAACACATTCCGACTCCTGTGGTCACTTTTCACGGTCTGAAGTTGGGAAAGACCAGCGGCTCTCTCTGATGATGCTTAAAAGGAATGTGAAATGTGGAGGCAGATGATTAGAGGAAGCGTGACGCCATCTTCAGAGCAGGGTTACAACAGCGGCATTAGCATAAACCTGTCAGAGCCCATCACGGTCTAACTGAGGTGCTGCCCCCTGGTGGAGGTGTGACGGCAGCAGCATTAAAGTGGCCTTGGACATATCAGGCATATGAGTGGCTTAAAAATAACATTTACATTTTTAACCGTTTAACCCCCATCTGAAAGGAGCACATTATTTTCTCCAGTTTGGCTTTACCCAAATCCAAAATCTTTTCGATCTTCATGAGACAAAAATGAGGATGAAAGCGCTAAAAAAAAACATTAAAAAACAACGCAACAAAAAAGCCACAAAAGTGATGGAAAAAGTGAGTCCAAAAAACAGGGGCGGATCTAGAAAAAAAAATCACGGGGTGGCACAACACATTTTACGTCGTCGAATGGTTACAGCTGGTGTACGCAAGTTCTGCTTGATCGCAAGGCAATTTTTCTGTTAAAATAGTAGCATTGTCCATAATATAAGTGGGGGTTTCTTACTAAAAAAATAGATACAAATCATTATCTTGGGAGCCACAGGAGTTGGCACTTGATTCCTTATTTAGCTTTAAAGGTGTTATAAATCTTTGTCCAAACTAAGAGTGAGCCTCTGTAAGCACCCGAGTAGCTTCTAGAGCAGGCTTTGAAGATGTGGATTGCAACTAGTCCTTGAAACAATGCATTTATAAAGTGCCAGGTTGACGACTACACCAGAATTTAGACAGTTCCAGACAAGAATATAACCGGGCTGAGATCAATGGGGTGGCAAGACCTTTACCGTGCCATTTAAACACAGTTCTGTTGCAAAATTCGTATTCCATGACTCGGTTCAGAAGTTCTGTTCAGTTTACCTCCATTTATCCTGCATCTCTGATTTTTCCTAATATAATCTCTAAAAAAAATTATGTAATGAGAGATTAATTATTGACGGCTCGTGACGGATTTTTACAACGCCGTCCATGAAAATGATGGCGTAGCTGCAATTAAGATTTGAGATGCAGATTTGAATATTTCATTTCATAATTTTTATTGGTTATTAAAAAGACAGCAAATTCATATAAATACAGTACAGTTCATAATTAATATCAATATTTCATTTATTTGCATTATATTTTCTTTCTTATAACTATGTAAAACCATAGAGAACTTATTTTTGGTTCCGCTTTAATTGAGTTGCTTCGGGGACAGTATAGGCGTGGCACAGAGCAACATGAGGCCACCAGCACCACCTGAAGGAGAGTCCAAGAGAAAGCCAATTAAGAAGACTTTAACTTTATTTCCTTGGAGTTTAAGCGGCCAATGAGTATTTTATTTAAGCTTTGTGTGATATTCATGTTATTTGTGACATTATTTTAAGTTTTTATTGTCTTTACTTTTTAGTTCTGACAGCATTGTTGGCATTAACGAGGCATGTAAAGACATGATAGCCAAATAAATGTCTGTGGAAACCGAAGAATGACTTGAGCCTTGATTAAAACTCTGAGGGAGTAACAGACGGAGTGAAATTATCCCGAGCGAAACCACTGGGTTAAACTCTCTAATGCAGCCTCCATGCATTGCTTCTCACATTTAAAGCTATAAAGGGTTTGGCTCCGCTCTATCTCCAAGACGCTATCGTTCCATATCGGCCAACCAGAGCACTCCGCTCTCAAAACTCAGGGCTACTAGTGATTCCTCTGGTCTCCAAAATCACTGTAGGAGGAAGAGCCTTTAGCTACCAAGCTCCGGTTTTATGGAATAAACTCCCAGCTCACGTTAAAGAAGCAGACACAGTCCCTACATTTAAGACTAGGCTCAAAACGTACCTCTTTGAATTAGCTTATGATCAGGTCAGTTAGGTAAAGCTCTAACCCACAGCCTGAAGTAAAAGCTGCCTTAGGAGAAACACTGCTGTGGGAAGTACGGTACACTGAGCGCTATCCTTTCTTCTTCTTACTGCAAACTTTGTCTCATTATGATACAATATTTATTTTATCTGTAGTCTGTTCATTACTATTCACATGGTGTCTTCTGTCCCACTCCCCCTCAGGAGTGCCTGTCTAGATCGAGCGGAGGAACCCGGCTGAACGGAGGAAGCCTGCCTACTGGATTGACAACAAGGACTGGACGGTCTCGATCCTGGCCCGTCTGCTGAAGGGACTCCATCGGCCCTGGGTCTCTATAGCCTGTCCGTCCATGGGAGTGGATCTCTCCTTCTGTGGTTCTCCCCAAGGTTTCCTGTTTCTCCCACTGGGTTTTTGAGTTTTTCCTTGCCGTGCAGGAGAGTCTAAAGGTGCGTACAGACCAAACGCTGACACGCCACCAACTTCCATGTTAACCCTATGTAGACGTGCTTCGACGCGCTTCGAAATGTTAGCAAAGCCGTCCGCGCGTATGAAGCGTAGCAAATGTGAGCGGATGAGGATTAACGCGCGTCAAAGCCAGGGAGAACAGCGCGGTACACGAGCAGGGATGCCACGCCCACTGCTTCATGCACTCAAGTAATCACAATAGTAATGTGTCGGTCGCGAACGATCCAGCTCTTTTGAACGAGTCTTTACAGTGAACGATTTTATTTATTTTTTTAATTCCTCTTTGGGGGTGCGGCGTCACTTTAGTTGTGCATGATTATTTTGCGAAACAAAAGTCACTGCTGGAGTGGGGCAGAGAGGAGTGTAGGATTGGCAGAGGGACTGTCATCACCGCTGCTGCTGCTGCCCCACGAGGAGCTCAAAATGAGCATAAGGCAACAAGTTTGAGGAATAAAAGTCCTAATGAAATAATAAACACGGTTACAGAGGAGATCGCGTTGAAGCAAAACACCTCTTTCACTTGCGTTGTTTTCTCCCCTCTTGCGCGAGGGAGAGGAGGAAAAGTTACGTGAATGAAGCAACAGAAGCTTAATCGGCCGTGTGATTGTTTTTTTGTGATAACAAACTCCATAGAGGGAAATATCGATGTTATATTGTGTGAAATAGTGACATTTTCGTTAAAATAAAGTCAATTCAGAGGGTATTTACTTTCTTAAAAAAAAAAAACAACCATCAAAGAGCCGTGTGTGTGTGTGGGAGGGGCCCCCGGTTGATCATCGCGGTTTGCGCTCGGCCTCAGTTGTTTGACACGCCTCCTAATTATGACGCTTGCAAAACTTCACGCGCCAGCAAACAGGCGTTTCTCGGAAGTGTGAAGCGGTAATGTTTGGCGTCCAACTAGAGGCTGAAGGAGCGTGGACGCACGTTTGGTCTGAACGCACCTTAAGGACAGGGGACACCCGCTCCACTCGTCGCCACCTACTGCTGACGCTTATTTGGACATTATGTTTGCCTGGATACTTGATTCACCTGAACTTTACATTGTCTTATTTACTGCTCTGTTTTATTGCCTTAATGTTCGGTGCAGCCCTATGAGGCAACTCCTGTTGTGATATTGGGCTATACAAAACCATTGATTAATTGATTGATTGATTCTTCACCAAACGTAAAAAGACAGGAAACAAAAAACACCAAATCGTGCCCATTTCTGTCCAAATCACAGAGATCCTTATTCGCATTGGATTGGTATTATCACAGGACCTTGGGGTTCAGCAAAATATAGTTTTACTTTACAAATGACCGACCTTGCCGATTCGCACAGGATTAACATCACAGACATTCGCCACAATTATAACAAATTGCATGTGGTTCCTATACAGTAGGTAAACGAATCCCGTCAGAATAGGACTTTAGTAACAAATTCAAGTGAAGTTCAAATTGTGCGGCGATGAAATCTGAATAATGGATAGACACATTCCAAATTCATGGGTTTATTTGATTGACATATCAGATACAAAGATGTTTTACACAATAGTTTAAAATTGATTATATTTACTCTATGTATAAAGACAAAATACTTTTTTTTTTATTCTATCAAAATCTCCGTGTGTTTTTTAAAAATTATTATTTCAAAGCTCCAAATCAGGCTAAAAAAAAATTCCCCCGAAAACAATACAGACAAACATTGAACCAGTGCAAAAATAAACCAGTTTGCATGTAGAGAGAGTTAAGCCAAAGCTTCATAATTGACCAAATGGACCAAAATGGACGTGTTTAGCCTTGAGCTCTCGCCCTGGAGTTTCAGACTGCTCACTCCTCCTTTGTGACTCACAGAGGAGGAGTGTGGCTGATGAGAGGCTCCGCTGGAGGAGGTCACCATGGAAACCAGCGCCATGGAGCCACAGAGTCACCCCCAAATAATATTTATGTTTAAGCTGGGCTTTTTTATTCCCGACTAGAACATGAGAATGTTCTCACTATAGGGCACTATATAGTGGTCACGCCATTTTGTAGGGGTGTCCGAATGTCCAGAGAGAATAAAGTAGTGCACTCAACATTTTAATAAAGGTCGATAATTTCATTGTGTGTTTTAATCGATAGGATTATTGACCAATCCTCTGTTTCAACTGCCAATGGATCGTTTTAACAAAACTGGGTAATACCACAAACTTATTTAGTCTTCTCAAGAACCATCGTCCCTCTGAACACCTTTCCTATTTCAAGTGTTTTAGGGTTTCTGGTATGTTTTTACTGTTTATGGATCTTTCTCTGAGGTTACGTTCTATCCCGAAGAAAAAAAAAATTAGCTAACCACCCATACACTGGTCACTGAAAGGTCAAATATGCACTAAAATAAACTTTCCCCCCAAAAAAACGTTGCATTATGCGCCTTTAAGGATGAAATAAGACACGTAAATCGACAGTAATAATCAATAATGAAGCCAACAAGCATCTCTTTGGTCTTGTTTGGTTTGTTTATAGGACCACTCCAAAAACTTAGCAATCAGAGTCCAGTACTGCAACTCCTGTCCATCTCTGACACACCCTCCGCCGCAGAGCCATCAGAGGACTTCTGGAGGAGGCAGGACCGGGGCAGATAAGTAGCAAAATACTTCAGTTTGTGAAACCAGCATGAAATTTGGTTCAAGTGTTCACTAAAACCCTCTCTGTCAAAAGATCTGGGTGTCCACGAAAAATTCCAAGGTGAGAATAATAGTCTTATGTTACTGAAAGTTACTTGTGTGTGAACTTTCAGTAAAAAATTCAAAATAAAATCTTTACGTTTATGGTTGTAAACATGACAAAATGTGCAAAAGTTCAAGGTGTATTAGTACTTTCGCAAGACACTGTATATGAGCCCCCTGACCTTGGCTACACCCTGTCAACTCAGTTGAACTAAATCTTCGAACTGTTTTCGACCAACTAATTGATATGGGGCTATTAGACAGCATTTGGGAAACTAAACTAAACTTCTAACTAGTACTAGTCAACTAATCTACAGAAAGTAAAGCGCGATACAACATTAGTAAAGCAAGATTAGTTGACACTGAAGCCCAGGCTGAGTTACATAGCAGTGAAGTGACGTCACTGTTGTGCAGTGACATTCACTCTTTACAAAAAGTAAAGTATGTAATTATACATATTACATATTATGTAATTATACATAATATGTATAATTACATACTTGTTATATGTTATTATACATGTAATAAATCACCACAAAAATGTGAATAGATATGTGTAGCCTGATAGTTTCAGACAGTCATTCAAAGAAATACTATTACTAATAAACTGTGCCGACTGAATTCTGAAACACATATTGGACTCCATCTTTGTTTATAATATGCTCTATGAAATATTAAACACAAATCCTTTCACTTTTGCTTGTTGACTCTACCTTAAGTCTGTAAAGCCAAAGCAAATGCATAAACTAATGATCGGAGACACGCCAAACATATGATACAAAAAGACATTTTGAGTGGACACCCAAATATTCGGTATTCTGTAACTAAATACAATTTCAAAGAATTCTCCCCAACACTTATGAATGACAATATAAAATGTTGTTTTTTTACTGCCTACTGATCCATCCTGTCTGCGCTATAATATATACAGCAATAGGACTGAATGTGGAGTTGCATTTAAAGCGGCCTTTCTCTGGAGAGCAGAGCAGTAAAATTTGAATTCATTTACATGTGCACCTCATTATCCGCACCACACAGCGGCTCACAGTGCCAGATGTTCATTACGACTTTTAAACGGGCAGATTTAATTTAGGTTAATACTTACCTCCTCAGAGAAGGGTTGAAAGCTGCGCCTACTGTTTGACGTGTAACTATAAGCAAAAATAATCGTAGAGCTTTTGCTAATGTTGTTCCTGCAGGTACAGTATGTTTTAGTAAAGTTAACCTACAGATTCAGTCTGTCTCTTGCTTATTTTCAATTTAATTTAATTTGCTCTTCACTATAGATTTATGAAGCATAACAACACGCAGAACTTCACTGATTCTGTGGCTACGTTTATATGAAATAAAATTCAGATAACTGGAGGAATCAGCTAACCCAATAATCAGATCTGATGCGTTTACATTTTCATCCGAATCTGAGAATCCAAAAATCTGGGTTCTACATGAGCCAGTGCAGATTTGGATTTTTAGAGCAAGTGAATTGTCTGCACCCCTTCTCTTCTTCTTGGAGTCGAGGGCTGGAGCCGAAACCAGTAAATTGGTAAGAGGTCTAACGCCACACCGGATGTGCGTCAGCGTCCGCCATGATAAGAAGCCTCCGAATAGTGCTGTCAGTGAAGAAGGAATTCCTGAAACTGAACCCACGGAAGGCCCCCGGGCCAGATGATGTCTCCCCTCCACCCTGAAGGTGCGTTTAGACCGAACGTGCGTCCACGCTCCGTCAGCCTCTAGTTGGACGCCAAACATTGCCGCTTCACACTCGCGAGAAACGCCTGTTTGCTGGCGCGTGAAGTTTGCAAGCGTCATAATTAGGAGGCGTGTTATACAACTCAGGCCGAGCGCAAACCGCGATGATCAACTTGTCCTCCATGCTGCAGGTCAGGGGCGCAACAACCGCAACTACCCCCCTCCCACACACAAACACACACATGGCTCTTTGACGGTTGTTTCTTTTTTTTAAAGAAAATAAATACCCTCTGAATTGACTTTATTTTAACGAAAATCTCACTATTTCACACAATATAACATCGATATTTCCCTCTATGGAGTTTGTTATCACAAAAAAACAATCACACGGCCCGATTAAGCTTCTGTTGCTTCATTCACGTAACTTTTCCTCCTCTCCCTCTCTCTCCCTCGCGCAAGAGGGGAGAAAACAACGCAAGCTTCAACACGATCTCCTCTGTAACCGTGTTTATTATTTCATTAGGACTTTTATTTCTCAAACTTGTTGCCTTATGCTCACTTTGAGCTCCTCGTGGGGCTGCAGGCTGCAGCAGCAGCAGCGGTGGAGATGACAGTCCCTCTGCACTCCTCTCTGCCCCACTCCAGCAGTGACTTTTGTTTCGCAAAATAAGCACAACTAAAGTGACGCCCGTTCCCCAAAGAGGAATAAAAAAAAAAACACTTTACCACCGCGAACCTGTTCATATCGTTCACTGTAAAGACTCGTTCAAAAGAGCCGGATCGTTCACGACCGACACACATAGACTGTTAAAAAGAACACATCACTATTGGCGCCCCTATGAAAGGCATATATTGCGTATGCCCTTTTTGCTCCACTGCTGCAGGTAACAGGTGACGCTTGTGCTCACTATTTGAGCCCAGTTCCTGATTGGTTAACAAGGCGTAAATGAACGCACGTGTAGATTGTGATTACTTGAGTGCATGAAGCAGTGGGCGGGGCATCGCTGCTCTGTACCGCGTTGTTCTCACTGGCTTTGACGCGCGTTAATCCTCATCTGCTCGCATTTGGAACGCTTCATACGCGCGGACGTCTTTGCTTACATTTCGAAGCGCGTCGAAGCACGTCTACATAGGGTTAACATGGAAGTTGGTGGCGTGTCAGCGTTTGGTCTGTACGCACCATGAGACACTGCGCGGATCTTCACAGACATTTTCAACACCTCCCTGGAGTTATGCCACGTGCCGTTGTCCACTATCGTCCCTTAATGACTACAGGCCGTTGGTGCCGACACCTGTGGAGGTCGGGGAAAACGGAGTACTGCCTTCAGTGCTCCTCTGAAACGGTGCACCTCCCACAACAGTCTTTCACCATGAGTCTTGCCCGGATACCTCCTCGTTTGTCCCTTTTTTGGTTCCTGTAGTTCCTCTTGTGACGCCTCCACTGTGCTGCAGGTGTGTGTGTGGGGGGGGGGGCTCTTGGTGCCTCTTCAGTGTTTAAGAAGAGGAAATCTGTAGGTCTCAAATGTCTTTTATAAGCTAGCTGTTTGTTTACTTTGGCTAGTACGGACCCTCCCTGAACCTCACAAAAACACAGCAAAGATGTACAAAAGCATCCAGTTAAACAATGTGGGACACAGAAAATACAAATGCAGTTCACAGACAAAGGCCAAAACTATACTACCCGCCTCTGTGTGTAGTTCATCGCCAAAGCAATTATTGACACATAAAATGACATATTCTCAGACGTATTTCTTTATACTTACCAATGACCTTAGGGATCCTTGTGTTATTCGTTCTTGAGTTGCAGATGGCTTGCCTGTATCCAGGGTTTTCACAAAGCAAATACATCTCGAATGTGTAGTTTCGCTTTAACTTCAGCATAAAAATCACAGGATGAAGAAAAGAAAAGAAAAAATTCTTCTTAATTAAATTTTACCGACAGAGAAGACATTGAACTTTATTCCAGTGTTTGTTTCATGTGGATAGGCCATGTAAGTACAGATATATTCACTATTAACCAGGTCCATTTTCACAGTTCAAAAACAAATTCCACCAACAAATTCAGGCTTAAAATACTATCTCATGTGAACACAACGTATAAAAAAAGTGCAAAACGATTTCAACGTTTACCTGTCCAGTTCTTTACACATAAAAACTTTCACGGACAAACATATAAATAACAAAAGTCCTTCATGCCAATTTTTTTTTTTTGGGGGGGGGGGGGTGCAGGGTGGCAAAACATTCATGTCACTGGTTTCTTCATTTCCATTTCATCACAATTCTTGTACAGTTTACTTCTGCTTCTTCACCGTGATTGGTCAAACCCCCACCCCGTTGTCACTCATTTAGAACACGGCAGGGCTGACCTATGGGCTACGCTTCATCTGGTAGACTGTCAAACTTCCACTCCCGTTCATTTTTATGAGAGATTAGCAGTGTCTGTGTTAAAAAATATATGTAGGATGCAAATACTTCACCAGAGCAAATGGCTTAGAAATCTGCTTTTCTGCACCACAGCATTGATATTATATTTTGCTATTTTGATGAGCCCTCATTGTATCTCATTTTAGTCGTTAAGATAATGACAATTTAGCATACTCAGTATGGACAAGTATGATTTTATTGGAAATGAACTTAAGGTGAGACACGGCAGGTGAAAGTATTGATTTTTCAAGCAGTGGTCGAAGTGGAGATTTTTTGTTAGTTTCCTCCCTTAATGTCTTAGTTTTCATGTCAGAGTATAAAAATGACAAAACCTACCCTGTACAATGCTTTGACGTTTTGTCGCTAGCGAGGTGGAGATTTCATTCACAAATATTGACATACAATGCCGAGAAAAAGTCAGTACACCGTCTGGAATTGGTCACTAAATGTGGTCTGATCTTCATCAAAATCACAGGAATTATTAAAGAGTGTCTGCCTGAACTAATACCACCCAAACATTTACATTGTATCATATTTTTATTGGCCACAACATGTAAACATTCACAGGAGAGCATGGAATAAGTAAGTACACCTCCTGAATCTCACTGAACTGCAGCAGTTTTGTAAAGAGGCACAGTCCAAGATTCATCCTGATTGTTGTGAGAGTCTAATCTGCAACTACAGAAAAGCAGTTATTGCTGCAAAAGAAGGATCAGCCAGATATTTAATACATGGGTGTACTTACTTATTCCATGCATGTTGTAAATGTCTCAGGTTTTTCTGCAAAATATCTTGATAAACTTTTTCTATTGATGATAGCACGTTGTCCAGGCCCTGAGGCAACAAAACAGGCCCACACCATGATTCTCCTGCTCCAGACTTCACAGTGGAGATAGGGTTTTGATGTTGGTGCTGTTCCATTTTTCCTCCACACATGACGTTGTGTGTTCCTCACTATTGCCATTGTTAGTGAACAGCTTCACAAACTAGGAATTTTCTTTGGTTCAATCGTGCAACATTAAAACATA
This sequence comes from Neogobius melanostomus, assembly GCA_007210695.1. Classification (NCBI taxonomy): domain Eukaryota; kingdom Metazoa; phylum Chordata; class Actinopteri; order Gobiiformes; family Gobiidae; genus Neogobius; species Neogobius melanostomus. The sequence goes on along the minus strand of VHKM01000542.1, from coordinate 1,210,183 downwards.
GAACATATAACTTAATAAAATATTAAATTTTTTTACGATATAGCAATTTTCCACATTGTCTGTTTCCAAAAGCATTCATTAATCAAATTCATTTGATTCATTGCCCAACCCTACAACAAAAATATAACTTTGACTAAAAGTACTGAAATCTTTTAATCCGTGAAATTAATATTGCCCCCCGAGAAACGGCCTGTGACGGTGCAGTCCCAGTCCCTGTCTCCCCGACTTGAGGGCAACGCACCGGACGCTCTTTTGTTCCTGTAGAGTCCTAGCTGTGCGTAAAGTTTCTACCGCGTGGGTGCCGCTGAATGCGCTCATTGCTCAAAGTTCAATAAAGGTTCTTGAGTCATCTTCTGTACTCTGTAGATTAAGTGTTGAACGTTTCGCCTTTCATCCAAAAGGCTTTGTCAACAACAACACTAAAGTTTAAGCTCAGCCCGCAGACTACATTTAGACCACTGGGAGGAGTTTAGCTTGGCTAAGTACCTCCCCTCTAGTAACGGCTACTCTCAGCTGTGTGTAAAGCACATTCGTAGTTCTATGTCTTAACGGCCCAACATACTCCTGAGTTTCAGTCTCAATAGTCCTAATCTCAGTTGATCACTGCCAATTACCTGCCAATAGATCTGTCCAGGGCTGAGTTTCAGCCTCATTAGCATGACAGAGCTCTCCAGGCCTGGGGGTGTAGGAGGCTGCTGTAAAGCGGAGACAGGTGAAATCTTAGACCTCCATTCCTGTTCATGGAGGGGTTTTGTTTCTTAACAAAAATTGCTTCTTTGACTCCTCTTTCAAACCAATGTTTTTCTTTAGCTAAAATGTTAACATCCCTGCATGACGTGACTCCTTTAAAGAAGAACAATTGAATAGCTTAATAAAACTGAAATCAAAGAAGTCCACTTGTAGCTTCCTGCTTATCAAGAGTGCAGACGTATCTCTGCTTGCTGCTGCCGCTTGCCTCTTTATTTGCTTTTTGCTTTTTAAATCATTCTATTTTTGGGCACATGTCTTGGATATGATTTTATTCTCTTCTTTTAAGTGAACCAAGGCTTTTTACTCATTTTGATGCCATTTTTACAACTCATTTGACGAACCAGCGACGACAATCTTGTCAACATGGCTGAGGGAGGAAGGCAAACATCGCCTTGTGAAAGCTGTCGGATGTATCAACAAGAAATTTCCCTACTACGGGACAAGATTTATGCTCTAGAGACGGAAAGAGGACTTAATGACACGCTCCCTGTGGAACCCGGTAAGAAGACGGAAAAAACTGATACTTGCAACCTGAAGCTAAACGATACCATAACATTTCCGAAACTAAACAGACAACTTGGTGCTAGGCCAAAGCAAAGACAACATGCTCGTAAAGAAGCACCTGGAATAAAGTTAACAAACAGATTTTCACCTCTCTCAGAGGGTGTGTATAACAAGCAAGAAAAGTCAGAGAGAAACACAGAGAGAAACACAGAACAAGAAGTCAAAACAAAGATGGAGAGAAACACTGTGCCAAGTGTCAAGGCCAGAGATACCCTGTTGCTTGGGGACGGAGCCATATCTAATATAAACAATGAGATAATGACTACAATCACTTATCCGTCTGCTACAGTTTCTGACATTATAGATGTTCTAAACAAGGAAATCACGAATAACCCTGGAATAAATAAACTTGTTTTACATGTTGGTGCTGTTGACACAAGAAACGGAGAGTCTGAAGTCCTGAAAGAAAAGTTTAATAAACTTTTTGACAGACTTGATTGTCTGGACAAAGACGCGATACAAATTTTCATCAGTGGACCTATCCCAAACATCGACGGGAGAATAAACAAATTCTCCCGGCTGTTTCAGTTGAATACATGGCTGTCAAAAGTGTGTGAGTCGAGAGGACTGTATTTCATAGAGAACTTTTATCTTTTCTGGAAACGCGACGATCTGTTTAAAGGAAATGGACCACATTTGAGCAGAGGTGGAGTGAGACGACTGACGGAAAATCTCCTCCATGCTCTGCAAAATCAGTGGAGGCCTGAGCAACAAGAGAGAGCAGAGAGGAGCATGAGAAGAGCTCCTGGCTCACCAGCAAAGGTTTCGCCTGCATCTCCAATAAAAGATTCAGTCGCAGCTGCATCATCTGCACCTACAGTAATGGACTCAGCCACAGTTAAGGATCCAGCCACAGTTAAGGAATTAGCTGCACCGGAAAACATCTCAACCATAGCAGCGGCGCCACCTGCATCTGCATCTCCGGGGAAAAGCTCAGCTTCAGCACCACCTGCATCTATAGTAAATGATTCAGCCGAAGGACCACTTTCATCAACTCCACCACAGGCCTTGAGCCCGACTGGTACATCTACACCCTCCAGAGATTTTTCTGAATCATTCCCATCACCAAAGTCACCTATGGGATTTCCCAGCCATTTTGAAGCCTTGATAAAACAAGGGATTCAAATGACTCCCCGCACTCCAGTCATGTCAAGACCAAGGCTTTCATCCCCGAAGACGTATCATGCCCCTCCCCCACCTCCGATTTCCAGCAGCTTCACTGCTGCTGTCTAGGACATTAAGGGCCTCTGCGTTGCTACCATGCATAGCAAACTCAAAACCAACCAGAGGTCCACAGAGGGAGTGTGTTCTTCTGAAACAATTAGTACAGTCAAACAACATAGATTAGATAAGAGAGGGACAGTCAGACCGTCCAATCAAAGAACTCTAATCCATATCCCTTGCAAAAAGATTCCATCCACTCAAACACAGACAAATCTCAAACATGCTGTACTCAATGCCAGATCGTTAAAAAACAAGTCCTTTTTAATAAATAGTTTTATTTCTTCTTATAATCTAGATTTTATGTTTTTAACTGAAACATGGCTTGACAAAAACACTGGTAACGCAGTTTTGATTGAGTGTAGTCCATCAAATTTCAATTTTGTGTCTGAAACACGCCAAAATCAGAGGGGCGGGGGTGTCTGTGCAATATTCAGGGACAATATAGTCATCCACAAATTGTCATTTGGGGTTTTTGTATCATTTGAGTATGTGTCTTTCAAAATGGAGATAAAACAATCTTCCATTCTTTATATGACTATTTACAAACCACCACAGAATTGTTTTATCGAAGACTTCATTGAATTACTTTCATTTATATGCACTGATTTTGATTGTTTAGTCATTTCAGGTGATTTTAATGTGCATGTGGATGTGACCAATGACAGGCATGCAAAAGAACTTAATGCTGTTCTTGAAATGTTTGGTTTAACTCAGCACGTGAGTGAGGCGACTCACAACAAAGGTCACACTCTAGATCTAGTTATTACAAAAGGTGTTAATATATCAAATGTGAATGTTGTTGATGCTGCTTTATCTGATCATTTTTGTGTCTTTTTTGACTTGTCTGTTACACCCAAACCAGTGGTTGGGCCTGGAGTTATTCAGAGAAGACACATAAATGATAAAACAGGGACACAGTTTATGGAAATGATCAGATTTGAAAATCCTCCATGTTCAAATGTTGATAATCTGTTGGACTCTTATACATCAAGCGTCTTAAATGTTTTGGATACTATTGCTCCTGTCAAGGTTAAAATGGTTAACAATAGACAAAAGGCACCTTGGAGAAGTGAAGATTCGGTCAGGGCACAGAAAAGGGAGTGCCGAAAAGCCGAAAGGAAATGGCGCAAGTCAAAGCTCCAGGTTCATTTTGAGATATACAAAGAAGTGCTTTGTGAGTTCAACCAGATTTTGCGTGGAGAAAGGGAGAAATACTTCTCTAAAATCATCGCAAACTGCAGAAACAATCCTCGTGTTCTGTTTTCCACAGTAAACAGATTAACTAACCCTCCAGTTTCACTGCCCTTAGAACTAATCTCTACATCTAAGTGCAATGAGTTTGCAATATTTTTTCATGACAAAGTCCAAGGCATTAAAAATGCCATAATTTCCACAACACAAATAGCAACCCTGCCACCAGCTAGACACCTTGAGCTGACACATTTCACTCCTGTTACTGACAAAACAATCAAAGAGGTTATCTCCGGTCTGAGTTCATGTACATGCTGCCTTGATGAATTACCCACTAGATTTCTGAAGTCTGTGCTGACCAGCTTGTTACCACAACTTGTTCAGTTAGTTAACATCTCATTTGAGACTGGAGCATTTCCAAAGGCCTTGAAAACCGCAGTCATTAAGCCTCTTCTAAAGAAGAGCAGCCTTGATCCCAAGGTACTGAACAACTACCGGCCCATATCAAACCTACCGTTCTTAGGAAAAGTCCTAGAGAAAGTAATATATCAACAGCTCACTTACTTTCTCCTATCTAACAATGTGTTTGATACTTTCCAGTCAGGATTTAGGCCCCACCACAGCACTGAGACAGCTCTGATCAAGGTGACAAATGATATTCGTATGAACACAAACGCAGGTAAGGTCTCAGTTTTAGTTCTGCTGGACCTGAGCGCTGCCTTTGACACAGTGGACCACAGGATCTTACTTCACAGGTTAGAAAACTGGGTGGGAATCTCTGGTACTGCTCTAAACTGGTTCAAGTCCTATCTCGAGGATAGGACGTACTTTGTCGAAATTGGCAACTGTGTCTCAGACAAAATTTCCATGACCTGTGGAGTCCCCCAGGGGTCAATCTTGGGACCCCTCTTATTCAACTTGTACATGCTTCCATTGGGTCAGCTAATAAACAGCAACAATGTGTCGTACCACAACTACGCAGATGACACTCAGATCTACGTGTCACTGACAGCAGGTGAACATGGGCCTGTAGATACTCTCTGTCACTGCATCGAACAGATCAGTTTGTGGATGCAAAACAACTTTCTCCAACTAAACTCAGACAAAACTGAGATCATTGTCTTTGGCCCACAGACACAAAGACAAAGTGTTATCAGTCACCTTGAGTCTCTCGCTCTGAAACCAAAAAATCAGGTTAGGAATCTAGGAGTAATCATGGACTCAGACCTGAACTTAAACAGCCACATCAAAGCAATAACGTCATCAGCTTTTTACCATCTGAAAAACATTGCTAAGATCAGAGGAATAGTGTCAAAACCAGACTTAGAGAGACTCATCCATGCATTTGTCTCCAGCAGGTTAGACTACTGTAACGGCCTGCTCACTGGCCTTTCTAAACGAGCTGTTAGACAGCTGCAGAACATCCAGAACGCTGCTGCTCGAGTCCTGACAAGAACAAGGAAATACGACCACATTAGTCCAGTGCTCCGGTCTCTGCACTGGCTTCCTGTCACTCAGAGAATAGAATTTAAAACAGCTCTGCTTGTGTACAAGTCTTTTCATGGTTTAGCACCAAAGTACATCTCTGACATGTTAGAGCCGTATGAACCATCTCGGGCCCTGAGAACTTCAGGGAGGGGTCTCCTGGTGGTTCCCAGAGTCAATAATAAACACGGTGAGGCTGCGTTTCAGTTTCATGCAGCTAAAATCTGGAACAGTCTTCATGAGGATGTGAGACAGGCCTCAACTCTGACAATGTTCAAATCCAGGCTGAAAACAGCTCTTTTACCCGTGCATATGAAAACTGAAAGTATTTATCTGCACTCTTGCCTTTTATGTCATTGATTAACTTTATGTTGATGTTTTATTGATTGATTTTATCTGTTTTCTTGTAATTTTCTGCAACTGTGAAGCACTTTGAATTGCCTTGTGTATGAATTGTGCTCTACAAATAAACTTGCCTTGCCATTTTATTATACAGGTTAGTTCAGATCTATTTGTAGTTGCGTTAGCCATTAGCTTCAGTACTTATAAACACAGAAGTTACTTCTGGCAAAGTATTTGTATCATAATCAAAGCTTTGAATATGTTGCCAACGAGTGTGCACTAGTAGGGCTGTAAATTACAATTCTTTTGGTAATTGATTAATCTAAAATATATATTTTGACTGTGAAAGGCAGTGGTGGAAAGTACAAAGTAAAACTTACAACTACAAGTAAAATGTACAAATTACATGTACTTTACTTTACTTAAGTACATTTTATGATGAATACGTTTTACTTTTACTTCACTACATTTTAGAGCCTGTATCTGTACTTTCTACTTTCTACTCCACTTTTTAAATTGGGTAAAAAGTAAAAGTATTTAATTTTCAAAGTGACCTCTTTATGATGAACTGGTTTAATCCCAATTTAGACTTGGTTTAGTGGTTCACTCCTTTAGACCATGTTTAGATCTGGTTGAGACCTGGTTTACTTTCTGTTTTTGACCTGGTTAGTGGTTTACTTGTTTAGACCTGATTCAATTCAAATGATTTTGAAAAATCCTGCCCATTAAATTCTTAAATACTTTTACTTTTTACTTATAAAGTAAATTGTACAATGCATACTTATACTTAAGTAAAAATGTTATCAGATACATTTACTTAAGTACATTTCTGGACCTGTATCTGCACTTTTACTTAAGAATATCGAGTACTTCTTCCACCACTGGTGAAAGGCGCAAGGAAATTGTATTTTTTTCCAATTTTGTTCACCACATAAAGCTAAAGTGGCGTGGTTTGAGGACGTGTTGATGGAGTAAAGTTAAAGTGAATGTTTGTAGGAGGCTCTCAGTGCTTTAAAAAAGTCAGTACAACCGAACTTGGTTTCTGTGAACAGGTCATTCCTCATTTGAAAGCTAAGAACCTCCACAGTTCAACGACTGGAGGATGCACTAGCACTGATTGGGACTTTATCAAGGACAGGAGCTGGGATTGAGAAAGTTTATTTCCACTGTGCATATGGCCCATTGACCAGTGAATCTTCATCAACCGAGTACCTTCAAATAGTCATTTATTTGTGCGAGATACTGCTAAATCTCCACCAGGTACCTTAGCACGCTACTTCTGCTCATCGTGCATCAACCCCAGCAAAGAGCTTATTTTATAACGTCATTACAACCACAGTGTAGAGTTCAACAGCTCTAGTTTTGTAGAAAAATGGGACTCGGGAAATCCTCCAAAAGTTCATCATTAGCGCCCAAGACTCCAAAACCATGGCTTTGAATTCTTAGCATGTGGCTAAGTTGAAGCGTAAGCATGTTGGAAGGCATCACTTGGAGTGGAGGGAAGCCTCGGTGAGCTGCTTCATTTGGGGGTGGCCACTCGTGGTCCCGACACGCCTGTACTCGCCTCTGCTCAGGTAGTTTAGTCCACTGACTAAAGATGAGAGGGTATTGTCAATGTGATTAACCATGATTAATGTGTTTTTGTTTTGTTTTTCATTAATTGCATGTGTTAAAGCAGAACTAAGCAAATTTTTTTATGGAATGATTGGATGGTCTGTCGTCTCCCCCTGCTGTCTCTGGTCGTAAAACCAACCTTGCAACTTTCTCTGCCCACGACCCAGATACATTTAGTGGCTGTGTTCTCGTTCTCTCGGTGAGACGAACTGCTTTACAGGACTCCAATACACAAACTAATGCAATGATTGTCACCAGCCATACACCCCCTTGCTGCTCACATTTGTCAACAAAAACACTTTTGGATCACGTTTTTGAGGTTTATGTCATGACCTAGAGTAAAAAGACAAAACACTTATATTTGAGGACGAGAGGGAAATGAGGAGAGGGCTAAGACAGGGAAGGATGCAAATGATACAGACGTGGCAATGTTGTAATTGGACATTATAGGCGCAACAACAGCATTGCTCAAGACGAATTTGGAATCTTGCGTACAAACAACGGTATGCCAGTGCTTTCCCCGCTCCAAAAAAAGCGGTCGGCTGAGGCGTGTGCTACGAACAGTGCTGACTAAAACGAGCTTGCTGCTTCCTTATTATGCGCTCCCAGGACAAACTACAAACTATTTCTCCCACTGTGAGTTTAACACCGTCCACCTCCTGGATATATCGATGGTCTTGCTCTAGCGCCAGTATTAAAGAGCATGGGGAAAGCTCCACGCCAGAAACTTGATCAAAACACCAACACGTGCGCTCTTTGCATGCTATTAGTTTTCCATACAACAGTCTTGTTTTAACTTCAGGATCAAAATGAAAGCAACGGTAATATCGCCACAATCCATGCGTAACAACATGTTTGTGTGTCAGACAGTGGGACACCTTCCCGGGAAACTCCAACTTGCATTAGGATATTTATTATTTTATTTTCTTTTGCGTTGAGTGCGATGGGGGTTTACGACGGGGGATTTAAGTGCTATTCTCAAAAAGGACCAGCAGGAGGAGCTCTCAGTTACTCAGTACTGCTTTAATGCAATCATTTTGACAGCTCTAATAAAAGCACAGGAAATACTCTTTTAGTGCTTCACCCTTGTAAATAATTTCTCAGATGAGATTAATTATTCAGGTTTGGGTCCCCCCTGGATGTTCCTAGCCTGCTTACAACTAGAAACAACTATTTCCTCTAGTCCAGCAGTGTAAAGTGGCCTAAGCCCTGTTGAAGTGTGGTAAGCCGAGTGGTCTCAAGTGTCAAAGGGCCTTTAGAATGGAGGGTGTATGTAGTGGTCACTTGGGCGGGGAGGGCCAGATGGGCAGGGGGTGCGCCTCTGTGTTGAACACATATGAGTCCAGGCTGAGCAGGTCGGTGTCGTCGGAGAACAGAAGGTACAGGTACTTGAGAGTCTCCCCAAGGAAGAAGCTCTCCATCTTGTCCCGTGGCCCCGGGTTCAGCGGATCACGCACGTTGTTGATGGATGTGTAGCCCCCGCCAGGAACCTGTAGCACAGACAGACAGCCTTGAATCAGAGCAGAAACAGTCCTGTATTAAAGGGTTAGGACTAGGTCAGCACAATTCCTCGAAATAAGCTCACAAAAAAAACCTAATAATCCATTTCTGTTGGGATTTATTACACTGCCTGAACCCCAACCTCTGGCTGTGGCCAAAGCACTGAACCAAGACAACCATGACATGAACAGGCGCTGGCCTCTGATTGGCAAACGAGAGAGGACAGCCCTCACTTTTAACATGCAGGTCATATGGATTTTAGATTTCACAACATCATACCGCTGTTGAAAAAAGTTATTTTGCCGCCGTTAACACAACTTTAGCTGGAGTTAGCATAACTTTAGCATGTAGCTTATCTTCACAGTTGTCTTTTAGCTGCTTCTTTCCTCTAGTATTACCTCTGAATAATTCCATAAGCCCCACCAGGAGCAGCATTTGTCCACATTGTTCTCATCCCGGCTTACAAACTTTTCAGACCGTTCTGTTGTTGCTTTAGTAATATGCACATGTGTAGGAGCACCACCCACAGCAAGAATTGCGGGCCTTGTGTGTAGTGGAAACCCTCGCCTGTACTGGGTGTGTAGGATACAAGTGTGTTATGTGCGGCTTTAGTGTTGCTGAAAGACCTGACCAACTGCAGCGACCCCAGATCAGAACAGTGAGGTAAATATAGGTATCAAGCACTCACTGCATCGCCTTCAGTTGGTGCAAAATGCAGCTGCCCGCCTTTTGATAAACACTTCCAGACGCTCCTACATAACCCCGATCCTCTCCTCCATCCACTGGCTTCCGGTACGTTATCGGATTAAATTTAAAATGTTGTCATTTGTTTTTAAAGCTCTTCATGGACTGGACACCCTCCCCCATATTTGTCTGAGCTTCTGTCCATTCACCGCCCCTGCAGAGCCCTGTGCTCCTCCTCTCAGATGGTTTGGATGTGCCCAGGTCTCGGTCCAGGCTGTGGGACGATCGTGCTTTTGCCGTGGCAGGACCCAAACTGTGGAACTCGCTCCCAGTCGAGCTGCGAGTCATCACTGACCTGCCGCTGTTCAAGTCCAGACTAAAGACTCACATATTTAGACAGGGGTTGATTTTATGCTCAATGTTTTTTTCTCTGTGTTTTTATGTAAAGCACTTTGGTCTGCCAAGTGTTGTTTAAAGTGCTATAGAAATAAACTTAGATTGATTGATTGATTGTCAGTGAAGGTGCATTCACAACACCATTGTGCAACACGAAACATAAACTGGTAATCAAATAAATGATTCGCTAAACTCTGATAATACAAACTCAGCCGTAGTAATGTTGACAAAGGAAGGTAGTCTAATATTATTTAAAAAAAATAACGAGCACTGCATAATATAGGGCCTTTAGGTATTATTCAGGGCTTTTAAAATGCCAGGGGTTGATAAATGCTTGGACAATGGTATTCCGTGTTTGACAGTATACAATGACGCATACGTACGAAATAAATGAAGACTCATTTTCACGGTCTTGTTCACTGATGAGTGCCGTGTAACCCTGGGTGGTCAGATGGACGCAGTAGTGGATGGTTGGTGAATGGCCACCATGTCCCAACAAGGCTGTGACGTCAGCAAGGAGGTGGTGGAGTCATGTTTTGGGCCAGAATCATGGGGAGACAGCTGGTCGGCCCTAGCCTGGCCTTTGCCATCCAAAAACACTGGTCGATGATCTTTTCCCTACATGTACGTCTGGGTCTGATCTCAGTGGTCGCGTTTCATCGGGTGAATTTCAACCAACCATTCAGCGAGCGGGGGAGGCGGGTGTTGTAGGTGACGTTACGCATTTGCACCGGATTTGCTGGTTGTAGTTTGAAAACAGATCCAATCGTTTCAAAGGAGTTCACCCCTCCCACCTGAAAACGGAACTCAATTGTGAAGTTCCAGACCCAAAATGAGTACGAGGGTATGGTAAGACCAGGCTAGGGCGGCCCCTTTAGGCTCCCTGAAGGTGTGAAAATGACCTCTGAATAATATGTGGAGTTTCTGACAGACCACTTTCTTCCATGGTACAAAAAGAAGAGCCGTGCTTTCCCTAACAAAATCATCTTCATGCATGACAACGCACCATATCATGCTGTAAAGAATACCTCCGAATTTTGAAGCTGTTATCAAATAAGGGACCTATGTTAAAATGTGACTTGACCTGTGAAGATGTTTTTGATTGAAATAGTTTTTGTATTGAAACTCTGTTAAAATAATTTGCAACAGTTCATTTTAAGTTGTTTATTATATTTATTTTTGCAAAAAAACAACAACAAAATTATCACTGGGAGGTTTTTTCAAATCACATTCAAATGATCCTCTAACAATTAAAGACTTGAAATTATGCTGACTGTCATTTGCGTTGACAATTTAGAAAATCTGAGGAAAATATAATTTGCATAATCATTTGGAGCATACTTTAGTAAGTACTTCAGAGGGAGCTTGTTTGAATGACAACTCTCTGTCTCGGGCGACAGTGGCGCAGTTGGTAGAGCGGGTCGTCACATGATCGGGAAACAGAGGCGTGCTGGCCATAGGGAGAGTCGGGACGTTTCCCGGTGGGCCGCTCGGTTCCGGTGCTTCTGGACCGGGCCATCAGAATAAAATAATGAAATAATAACTCACTATTCCAGGCCTAAAGGCTTTAACTGGGCTGCAGCAGGAGCATGAGCTGCTGTTCCAGATATAAATGAAGTAACACAAGCGTAATAGTCATGGAAATCTATCAAAAATAACGACTGATGAATGAAAATCTGAAAATATTCGCATCGAACATTTCATTCTTGCGGCGGGGAGATACCATTTCATATTGAACTAACTCTGAGGGGTGTTTAAGTGGAACACCCCTCCGCTTTAGTTCAAGTTGGTGCAGTCCAATCCAGCGGAGACAAGTGTCTGCGCGAGTTAAGAGACTAAAAGGCAGTGAAAGGTAGAAAAGTGGTCAAATAAATGTTTTTATCTACATAACCTGTGCTAATTGTGGGTTTGTATCAGGCTCAGACTGTGTGTGCAGCGGCACCATGTGAAAGAGAAATTGTTAGAAAATTGTCAACGTGGTATTTGATCCAGCGACCTCTTGTACTTGAGACCAGCGCACTATTACGGAGCCATAATTCCGGGCCGGTCTTCTCCAAATTCCCGGGCTGAAATTAGGTCCCAGCACGCCCCTGTCGGGAAAGGTTGGGGGTTCGAATCCCAACTCCAGAAGGTGTACACTGTCGTTGTGTCCTTGGACAAGACACTTCCCCCACCTTGCCTCCAGTGTCTGCCTCCATTGGTGTATGAATGAAAGTGTGAATGGGTGGTTCCTTGCTGTAAAGCGCTTTGGGCCTGATGAAGGTAGAAATAGCTAGAAACGTTGAGTCCATTTAACATTTACCATCTTATGGTTACAAAATGATACGCAAAAGTCTGCAACATAAAATATATCAAATAGGTGCAGAACTTCTGACCGATTTTCTCCACAATGTTTCTCTGCTCCACTGAGGCTGAGGAGGTTGTGGGACTGAGCTCTTTTTAAAGCCCTAACTGAGCTCTTTCCATTGCAAAAACGACAAGTCTCTTTCGGTTCCAGAGGTATCGACCGAATACTGAAAGATACCCAAATAGCAGCCTGATAGATCTGCCAGCCAATATCAGGCCCCAATATAATGCCTTGCTTCTTCTGTATGAACTATTAGACAGTTTTGTAAAGGTTTGCAAAATTCTCTGCATTTTCTTTCTTAATTTGATCATCATGAATAATCGTAAAATGCCAATATTTTTCCTCAGAATAATAATATCGCAGCCTCACTTCCATCAGTCTACCCCAGGGCAGCTGTAGCTACACAGCTTACCACCACCGAACATGTACAAACCCACTGACTGGGTGGGGGTTTCTGACCTTAGTGTAGTTGTTGAAGCGCTGCAGTATGTCCCAGCCCCACTCCCTGTACTTCGGCTCCTTGGTGAATCGATACAGGTAGAACAGGCTCTCCACCGTCTCCGGCCGCAGCAGGTTGTGTCTGTCTGCGGGCTGCAAAAACACAACAAGGCAATGTTTTAAAATGCCACACATAAAGTGATTACGGAGAAATTGGGTCAGATTAAGCCCGGTCTCCACACTGTGTAAAGAATAATAAAACACAGCAAGATTAATAATGATTCTGAGCAAGAGGGAAGACAGATTTTAGAGAAAGCACCTCCTGGGGCTAAATGTGTCTGCCTCAAAACAAGCATTTAATTTGAAAATAAAAAATGTTGTTAGGACAGAATTACTTCCAGAATTTTTCATAGGCCCACAGTGAAACATTCAAGGTTACATGTTGCTAGGTCACAAGTATGGAGGACCGTGGCTGCCAAAACAATAAATAAATATATAAATAAATAAATAAAATAAAGATCAATTTGCAAAGAAATAAATGCATTTATTGTAATAAGTGCATTTATTTATTGATATATTTATTTATGTATTTATTTATATATTTATTTATTTATATATTTATTTATGTATTTTTGTATTTATTGTTGTATTTATTGATATATTTTGTTTTTATTTATTTATTTCTGTATTTATTTATTTATTTTTGTATTTATTTATTTATTTATGTATTTCTCTTAATGTATGCAAATTATGGGGTGGGTCTGGATGCCGCTGCTGTAAGGTGATTGGTTAATCTTTCTCCATGCACACATGCCTTGTCCAGCATAGACACTGCCAAACGCGAGCTCTGCTTCAGTCTATTGACAGTGACACAGATAGTAGAGCGGGTCATCTTGTGACTGGAGGATCAGCAGTTCGAATCCTGCAGGGGCACACTGTCATTGTGTCCTTGGGCAAGACACTTCACCTGCCTTGCCCCCAGTGTCTGCGTACACTGGTATATGAATGAGCGTGTGAATGGGTGAGTGGATCCTTGCTGGAAAGCACTTTGAGTGTAGAAAGGCGTCAGTTGGTAGAGCTGGTTGTCTCATGATCGGAAGGTCAAGGGTTTGAATCTCACTTCCAGCATAGACATAGCCAAACATGAACTGTGCTTTAGTCTAGCGCTTTTCCACCTACATTAGGCACTGAAAGCGTTTTCCAGCAAGTATCCACTCACCCATTCACACTCTCATTCATATACCAGTGTACGCAGACAATGGGTGCAAGGCAGGTGAAGTGTCTTGCCCAAGGACACAACGACAATGTGCCCCTGCAGGATTCAAACCGCCGATCCTCCAGTCACAAGATGACCCGCTCTACTATCTGTGCCACTGTCAATAGACTGAAGCAGAGCTCGTGTTTGGCAGTGTCTATGCTGGACAAGGCATGTGTGCATGGAGAAAGATTAACCAATCACCTTACAGCAGTGGCATCCAGACCCACCCCATGATTTGCATACATTAAGAGAAATACAGAAATAAATAAATACAGAAATACAGAAATAAATGAATAAATACAGAAATAAATAAATAAATACAAAATAAATAAATACAAAAATAAATACATAAATAAATAAATACAAAAATAAATAAATACAGAAATAAATAAATACAAACAAAATATATAAATAAATACAACAATAAATACAAAAATACATAAATAAATAAATAAATATATAAATAAATACATAAATAAATAAATAAATGCACTTATTACAATAAATGCATTTATTTCTTTGCAAATTTGATCTTTATTTTATTTATTTATTTATATATTTATTTATATATTTATTTATTGTTTTGGCAGCCACGGTCCTCCATACACAAGAGCATCTAAGAAAAATGCTAGTGACAGCTCACATAGAAATCACAGAAATGACTTTAGCCATCTACGTCTGTTCCTACAAATGCGTACATTTTGTTAACCGTTAAATCCTTCAAATGCAGTGCAACAGCAGATAGTTTGCTAGAGGGGAACAAATAGGCCATGGCAGAGTTTTTAACTGTAATCTAGTGTTTCCCAACCACGGGTACTTGGAATGACCTCAGATTAAAAAAAGGTGAAACTGAGTAGAATTTCAATATTTCTTTCAAAGAAAAGTAAAAGGTTTGACTATGAGTATTCTAGCTATATTTTGAGCATAGTATATTCAGTACTAGACTCTCTCATGAAAGATTACTTGACTCTATAAGCCAACCGTAATAAATGTGCTTTCATCAGTAATATCAATAATCATCAGTAAAACATGCTAAATGATCTCCTCTAATGAGCCGTGAGCCAAGTTCTCACAGAGGCGGGACAAGATTCAGACTTCTCAGTTCATCTGTCAGCAGTGCGCTCATTTGTTTAACTGGTTTAAAGCTGAAGCAGTCATTTCAACTTGCATTTCTTCCTCGCTCTGACCTCTACACCTCCTTTTCAGGTTCTGTAGTTGGTGGTTTAAAGGGGAACTAAAGGGCAAGACAGAGGCTTAACTCCACCCACTCCCAAAAGTCAAAAAACTCCGCGAAAGAGGCGTGCCGGGAGGCCTTGGGGGAGACGGGGGGGTTTGGGGGGCGATGTCTGGGGCTGTCAGTGACAGTGGCCTGCTTGCAAGCGATCGCTTGTAGCTGCACAACTCGCTCGCTCGCTATGAATCCAACTCCAACTCGCTACGGAGGCGTATGCGGGAGGGAGTGGGGCTTATATACGGCTGCAGTGATGACGTTCTCTGGTACCGTGACGTTGCATGGGTAAGGTCATTGGCCAATCACATAATTCCACTTTGGTTGAATGTTTTTAACCTGAAGAGGGCAGTAACCGCTCAGTTTTGGACCCAAAAGAGGGTTTTGAACTAATTTAGCACAAAATGTCAAAATATTGACTGGGACATGTAGACAACTCTATTTGACACCCATTTAGGCAGCTTATCAGTAAAAAAAAGTGGATTTGGGGTTTAGTTGCACTTTAAGTGTTGGACGTTTCACCTCTCACCCAAAAAGCTTTGTCAGTAGGAGGGGTTTAAAGTGGACATACTGTACATACGTTTTGAGTAAGTTAATGAGGAGCGCTCTCTGCAGGCAGCAGTGCTGCATTGGTGATGCTGTACTGAACACGCGTAATTACGCAACGTCTCTGAGTAGATTTGTGCCTTGGACCCTCAGCGCGGCCTCTGCAGGAGTTGGTCAGACCATGGTTAAAATCACAGAGTGGTTCGGATCCTTCCTGCTTCTAGCTCGGAGCCGGCGGCAGCGCGCTCCAGTGTCCATGCATGAGCGTACACAAGCATGCACGTCTTTGAGCGTCACAGATTACTACAATAATTTTGTCAAAGTATAGAAACGAAAGAATGAAACACTTTACACAAAGCCTATGGCTGATTTCGTAGATTTAAATTTAATTATCTTAATAATTTCTGAGGAAAAAATAAATAAAAAACTAGCCGTTTAAAATGTGCACCAAGCCTGATTTCCTCAAACTGACTTCCCCTCGCCTTTCCTCGCATCTGTGCAGCGTTTCTGGAAAGTGCAGACTGCACACAACAGGTACAGACCTAGTGTGGCGGTGCGTAATGTTTCACGTTCAGTTTGATTTCTATAAATACCACCTTTGGCGCAGAACAGTTCGTCCGGAAGGTTTTGGCCTCCTTTTGTTCGTACGTGAGCTTTATAAATAAGACCCCAGGGCTTGACATTAGCAACCACCAACCCGCCAAATGTGGGTAGATTTGGGCTGTGGCAGGGGATGCCGTCTCCCTCACTAGCCACTGTGGCAGGTCAGACTGCTCCCATTCATTTTCCTTCAGTGTGCCCTCATTGACATCTGAACATCAATCTACTGCAGCGTTTAAAGATTCTCTACTCAAGCTTAATTGTCTCGTCTTGTTCTCGGACCGGGTCTGCGTCTGTCACGTGCACCAGTTTAGACGTAGTAAAGACGGTGGATATACACCCCCAACACTTTGGTCTCAGTCTGGAGCCTGGAGAAAACTACAGCGTGTTACACAGACTAAAGCTCTAGCTACAGGCTGCACTTATTCTCTGTCGCACTGGCCAAGTCCTGCTCATGTAAAAAGGATTATCAATAAACTTGCAATAGTCCTACTACAGCAGGCTGAGTCGCCGACAACAACAACAATACATTTAATACAAGCCCAAAGAAAGCTGTGATTCTATTTTTGGTGAAAATTCTGAAAATTTAACCTCATTGTTATTGTGACCAAAATGATCACGGTTTTCGGCATTATCGCAGTATTTTTTAAAAAACTATATTGTAAGCAGTAAAAATTACATTAATAAACAAATGAACAGTAAAAAATACAAATACAAAACATTCAAAAGTCAAACTTCTCAGGTTGTGTTAAAAGCCAAGGAAAAAAGGTGCGTTTTAAGAGAGGATTTAAAAAGAACAAGAGACTCTGTCTAAGGTGCAGGGGCAGTGCGTTCCACAGTTTAGGACCAGCAACAGCGAAAGAGCGATCGCCTCTGGTTTTCCTTTTTGTTTTGGGAACAACCAGCAAGGACAGATCTGCTGTCCTCAGGGAGCGTGCAGGGGTATAAGGCTGCAGCAGGTCAGACAGATACTGAGGAGCAAGACCATGAAGACATTTAAAAACAAATAAAAGAATCTTAAACTCAACACGATATGAAATGGGGGGAGCCAGTGCAATGACCTCAAAATGGGTGTAATGTGCTCTCGCTTTTTGGTGCCAGTTAAAAGCCGAGCAGCAGCATTTTGTACAAGTTGAAGTCGAGCGAGAGACGACTGATTGAGTCCGACATAAAGTGCATTACAGTAATCTAAACGATTTGTGATAAAAGCATGAATTAAAATCTCAAATAAATACTGGGGAACAAACGGTTTTGCCTTGGACAGTTGCCTGAGCTGATAAAAGCTGGACTTTACAACAGAGCTGATCTGGGCGTCAAGCTTCAGAGCACTGTCCAGCTTCACACCAAGGTTTGTCACAGTTGGTTTTAAGTGTTCTCCTAAGGGACCCAAATCCACAAAAGAGGAGGGGGCATCTTTTGGGCCGAGCAGCAAGACCTCAGTCTTTTTGTCATTTAAATGGAGAAAATTGAGTGACATCCATTCTTGAACTTCCTCAATACACTTCAAAAGTTGCTTTGTACAATATCCATTGCCATGTTCCAACGGTACATAAATCTGGCTGTCATCAGCGTAGAGATGGAAAGCAACATTGTGCTTACGCAAGATGGACCCAAGTGGCAGGAGGTACAGTGAGAACAGAAGAGGGCCAAGTATAGAGCCCTGGGGCACACCATATTTTATGGGAGCAGTGGCGGACTCTACACTCCCGATTCGAACACAAAAACTCCTGTGCGTAAGGTAGGACCTAAACCACTTAAGGGCACTACCACGAATTCCCACCCAGCTCTCCAAGCGAGACAGAAGTATCTGATGATCTATTGTGTCGAAGGCTGCGGTTAGATCAAGCAGGACAAGTGCAACACAGTGGCCAGAGTCTGTGGCTGAAAACACATCATTAATTACTCTTAGCAGGGCTGTCTCGGTGCTGTGACGATTTTTGAACCCTGACTGGAACGTCTCAAGAATGTTGGACTCCTCCAAAAATGTTTTTATTTGGCCGTAGACCACTTTCTCCAACACCTTGGAAAGAAAGGGGAGTTTTGAAATGGGCCTTAAATTAGTTAAAATGGATGAATCAAGACCAGGCTTCTTAATCAGGGGTTGAACCGCAGCATGTTTAAAACAAGTGGGGACCGTCCCAGTAGTTAACCTACCATTGATAATGTCAACAACAAATGGCGCTATAGTGGGAAAGCTTCCTTAAGAAGTCTGGGTGGAAGTGCATCGAATGGTGAACCAGAGGGTTTCATACGACCAACTAAATCGCTCAAAAAGGGCAGACTAACACGCGCAAAATTATTAAAAACAGCAGTACAAGAAAAAGGGATGGATGGGTCAGAAGTGGGCAGTACAATGGAAGCCCTGGTATTTTCTACCTTTTCAATGAAGAAACTTGAGAACCTTTCACATAATTCCACTGAGGTTTCCATTAAAGATGGTCTGGGAGCATTAAGCACACCGTCAATAGTCTTAAACAAAAACGAGGATTATGACTGTTTGATAGAATAATGTTGGAAAAATGCTTAGTTTTTGCATGCTTCACAGTTTTTTGATAAGTGCACCAGCTTTCTTGAAGGATCTGAAAAGAAACTTGTAGCTTGTCCTTCTTCCACTTTCGCTCAGCTCTCCTACAATCACGCCTGGCAGTGCGTGTTGCCTCATTCAGCCAAGGTTCACTTTTGAGCTTGGGGAGCTTTGTCTTGAGTGGGGCAACTACATCCAAAGAGCTTTGACATAGTGAATTAAAGTGAGAACACTGAACACATGTTCAGGATGCAATGATAGTCCTACTCAAACTGGTGTTGATCGTTTGGAGGGTATTACATGTATTCATTATAGCGCCAGAAACGTGTTATAATATTTTCGGACAATTAAATAAGCCCTCTATATCAGGAAAATGTCCTCAGTTTGTGTCCTTCCAGTGTGCCTTGCAGATTTGTGAAACGTCATCAGGCAGTAATCATTGTTAAAGGGGCTGTGTGGAGTTTAGCAGTTTTGTACTCGCAATTGCCCCCTCAGGCCAAACGCGTAACTGCAGCCTCGATGATAAGCTCGTGCATGAGGCGCTCAGGCTTTAACCAGCACCAGAAATAACAGTCCCGTCCTGGTCAATTTACAGATTTGCAGGCATGACTTCAACTGAGGTAAGAAACGTTACTGTTTTGTAAGATATTTAGACCAAATCAGTTTGAGTGAATGTTTTCCAAGATAAAATACTTGAGCAAATGCAGCAAAGTGAATCGAGTGAAGAAGCCAAGTAATACATATAAACGAATAATTGACGTTTGAAGGAGGAGGAGAAAAAACCCGTATACTTTGTATGCATAAACGCAGACCTAATTGAAATAATAAAATAATTCCACCGGTAGAAATACTACTAGGAAAAGCCAAAATCGTCTCTTCAATTTCCTGGGCCCAAAGTTAGCGTAGCTAACTCGTAAACTATATTGTAAACGGCACATGTCCACTTTTTGTAGTCGTTTCACTACTTATAAATCCGTGAACAGTCATGCTTATTTTGCGGCCAAGAAAAGCTAACATTAGCAGCATTATTTTTGCCATTGTAAATACAGCACCATTACCACTGTTACTACTCAAATGTTTTGTAGGTACAGCACAATTACTGTTATTACTGACACTACTAGTCTGCTACTAATACTACACAACTTCTCTGTAGGTATAAAACTATTAGATCAACTATTTTGGTAACTTCCAAATATGATTATTTTATGGCTTGTTTCAGTGAAGTTTGTACCACATGCACGGACAATCGGACACCGTTGTTTTGAAGCATCAACACTTTTCCCCCACGTATTTAGTAATAATTTCTTACCTTTCAAGCAAAAATAAGCTGCGGGTCTTTTGAGAGATTCTCTTTTCCGATGTTCACTCTGGTTCTTTGCCTACACCGATCAGACTTGACTTTCGCCTTTTTTGTCACACTCGAATAAACTCTTAGTTTCTTTCGTTATTTGGGGTCTGGGCTGGAGTTTCGATGGTGCTTGAAGCCCGGTCTCCTCTTATTCTCCGCAAAATCCATCCCTCCGAAGTTACTACTCGCGCTGCAGCGTCAGTGTAGAGGAGATACAGCTAACGCTACAGCTGAGCGTGAACGCGCATTACGCATTACGCTGTTTGCTTGTTCGACCCGAGCATAAACTATTTAAGTGACTTTACAGGCATATAGAGGCAATCGCGGTGAAAAGGCCAGGGCTCATTCTACTCAACAGGGCATTGCTGGAGCATGTACGAGAAAGAAATTTTAAATTTGTATACATTTATTTGTGGTTAAACTTATGTATAGTCCCTTTAAATTCATAATAATGCGGCGAGAGTGAATCTTTCCCCTGGGAGCCCTGTAATGCATTGTGCCATTTCAATACGGAGGTTCCGTGACACAGCTTATATGCTGGTGGTGGCACTGTGGTGGCACTATGGGGCGACTCGTTTATTTATTTATTTGGTCGGGACAGTGCATGTTAATGAACATACATGGGTCTCATACTGTACATGTAAACAAGCCACACCGGATTGTAGCCTTGGGCTAATTTCCATCCGTCGTCCCCCATGCGCACTCTCAAACACACTCTCATTCATCCTGGCCTATTGTACATGTTTTTAGTGGTAGGGGAAACCGGAGTACCCGGAGGAAACCTACGCAGACACGGGGAGAACATGCAAACTCCACACAGAAAGGCCCGTCCAGGTGGGAATCGAACCCAGGACCTTCTAGCTGTGAAGCACGAGCGCTAACCACTGTGCCACCGTGCCGTCACCCTCAACCCAAAGTCCCCACATCATGCATTTCAGCTAAAACACTAATGTTAACTTACTTGCATTGGCTATAGAGTTGTGGTGACGGTCACACAGGTGAGTCCTGAGGTTCGAAGTATCGCTGCCTTTAGCAGATACTTTTTTCCTGCACATTCCGCAAACAGGATAACTGTCTTCTATAAACTATCCCTCGGCTTTCTTAAAATACTCAAAATACGCCCAGACTTCAGACTCGGTCCTCTTTGAAGGCAGATAGACGTCCTGAGCGCTGTCGTCTCCTCAGATCTCCTCAGATGCAGCTTCGAGAAAGTTTTGTTTTGTTTGTAAGCTACGGAGAGGTCTTGCACACGACTCAGGCAAGTTGTTTACAGCATCACTCAATTAACAAAGACTGCGCAGGCATGAGTGCAGTGTCACGAATGTCCTCAACTCAACCTAACCAGTCCAGTCGACGATTTAAGCTTCACTACAATAAACTATATCGCAGTCTAAAAACCCGACACTAAACTAGAAATAAGAATTATAATATAAAGATGCCATTTTGCGGCCACGTTTGTAAATGTACTTTTCACAGATTTACATTGTTAATACTCTGTTTCTCTACTGGCAAATGATTAGCTTCAAATACAAAATCGAGAAAATCACTATTTCATTGAATGTAGAGCCTACTGTGTTTTTGGTTCCCACCTTGACCAGTACATCGGGGCCGGTGCTGGTCTGCAGACTGAAGTGAGCGATCTCTGGACTCAGCCCTGTCTCCATCTGTGCGTACATCTGATGGCACGTCTCTATCAGCTGCAGGGCCAGGTCCATGTGAGTCCCTGAGAGCCCGTGATGGGCCCCCAGAGCCAGGGTCCCAGGCAGGAAGCACACCAGGTGGTCCTGACATAAAAAAGAGGGAGATAAGGTGACTTCTGTAATAGTGGTGCAATCTCATAGACTCTGACTTTAATTGTGATTGATTTGGCAGGAAACCGCCCATGCGTCTCCAACCTCTACTTCCTCGAGGCTTTCTGCATTCTACATTTGATTCTAACATTTTTACATAGCTTTCCAACTTAAATTGAATTACTGTGTTGATGAAAAACTGTTATGTATCAAGTCACATTTATAAATGCAATTTCTCTTGGAGATGATGATGAAGGTATTGTATATTTATTTAGAATCTGACATTCATTTCCTTCTTATCTTGGTTACCTGTTACTATAGTAACTAAAAGCAAGTACCTCTCGATGCTTTTCAGTTTTGACTTTTTTTATTTTGTGTAAAGCCATAATGTTGCTGTATTGTTTCCATGAAGATAATTTTTACAACCTTCAAGTAGGGAGGCAGTGGCACGATAATGGAAATTTGGACTGACACCGATAACCGATCATTTCCAGTTAACCGATACTGACACCCAGTATTTATGTATATAAATACAGGCTGTATATATTAATATGACAGTGACAGTAACTACGCTCAGAACGCACAGATCTTTTTACGGACGAAATGAGCCGATACTCATCATGAGCAGAAGACGAGGCAAAACCGGGACTAAACTGGGGCAAAACCTGTTTTGGTGTAAATATGGTATTAACTCTGTTAGCTCTAATCATAGAGGGCCTGGCACATGCGTTGTCATTTTAAATCCCACAACATTCTGTAATGAATGTCGTGAGTGTCTCCGCTCTATTCTGTCTTTACGCGTTTGTTTTGATTGTAGTATATTATGCAAAACACCCTGTAACTTTAGCTTCCTGGTTTTGTTTCGCTCTCTGGCTCAGTCGCATTCACAAACCAAATGATCCGCTTCAGAGTTCGCCTGAACCAGACCGAGACCCACGTTTTCAGCCAGACCAGGGTTCGCTTCTTTGACCCGAATCAGAGTCTGTTTGCGCGTTCACAACACCTCAAACGAACCGTACTATCCGAGCAAACAGGCCAGGATTCGGATCAAGAGAGGGCTGTGAATGCGACCTACGTTTGTGCTTGATGTGAGGAACCACAAATATGACAGTAGACGGTCAGACACATAACGCGGGGCAAGGCCATTGAGGCATTTAGAAACAAATAAAGGATTTTAAACTCAATTCAGTATTGGACTGGGAGCCAGTGAAGGGAAGATAAAGTTGGTGAAATATGATCTTGCTTTTGTGAGCCTGATAAAAGAGGCGCTGTAGTGTTCCCAGCACTTTTGTCACAACACACCAGTTTTGTGACAAAACCTGGATCAATTTTCAAAATGATTCCTTGAAAGGGAGTCTTTATCTTTAACTAGCCTTCACCACAGCACTAATCTGTTTGTCCAATCTAAAAGCAGTATCAGTATCACAAGGCCCAACCAGGAGACTTCCGTTTTTCTATTATTGAAATTCAAAAATTAGCAGACATCCAAGATTTTATTTTATTAATGCACCCCCAGTTTAGTGGAACTGAATGCATTCTCACGCTAAGGGGCACTGGGTTGGATTACTCCAAGACTGTGTTCAAACGTACCATCTTTGGGTTGAAGCGGTTGTGGTTTAGCTCTCCCACAAACGTGAGGCGGCTGGGTCCAGTCTGCCTCACGAGATGTTTCCTCACCCCATCCACGGCCTGAAGGTAATCCTCCAACAGGCTGGAAAAAATAACAAGTGCGACAACAATGAAATAGACAATTTAATAGTGTAGTAGTCGGGCTGGTTGATAACTGACTGAATTTTTCTTATTGGGCCCTATTCTCACCCACTTGGGTGAGGCACCTCGCCCTAGTACTTTGTCTACACAGGGGATTTTAACACATATACTCATATAATTTACCTCCCTCTGGTCAAAAGAAGATCAGCTAAAATAAAAACAAAGAATTGTAGGAAATCAGACAATTCAGACAGTCAATTCAACAACAAGGACACACATTTTCAAATTTAAAATCTTGTGAGTTTATAATTAGCCTCTTTGACAAAGATGTCTTTCCTTCCGCACTGGTAGGGACCTGTTTAGCTCTATGTTGGAGCGTCCCCAGTGTCTTCAGAGGATTTTTAGACAACACAGGATTCCAGTGTACCACAAACCAGTGAACACGCAGAGACAAAAATTAGTTCATCCCAAAGACAAAACCCCGAGCCACAAACAAAGCAATGTGGTTTATTCTATTCGTTGCAAAGAACATTACATTGGAGAAACTAAACAAGTGTTACAGAGGAGGCTTGCTCAACACCGCAGGGAAAGCACAAGCGGCCCCAGTCTGCTATTCACCTCCACCTCAAAGCCTCCAACCACTCCTTTGAGGACGGAGAGGTCAAGATTTTATCTAAAGAAAAATGTTGGTTTGAACGAGGAGTGAAAGAATCAATTTTGTGAAAAAGGAGAACCCTTCTATGAACAGGAATGACGGGCTTAGATTTAATTTGTCCTCCTGTTAAACAATCTTCGCGCTCGTTTGGCAGGGCTCTGTCATGTTAATGAGGCTGAAGCTAAACCCAGGACAGATCTGTTACGTAATTTTAATTGTGTAGGACTACAGATGGAAATTAGCATAGTGCTAAATCTGGTGCAGCCATCTCTTTAATGTAACTGCACATTGTCCTGATAGAAATAAACTAAAAAAATAAAAAATCAATAGGCAGGTAACTAGCAGTGATCAGCTGAGATTAGGATCGTTCAGACTCATGTGTCAGGTAGGTCGTTAAGGCTTAGCACAACAAAGACTCTTTAACCACAAAGCTACAGGTGAGAGTAGGTGTTAATAGAGAGGAGGGACTTAGCCTATCGAACCCCCCCCAATGGTCTTTATCTGGACAGCGGGCTCAAATGAACTTTAGTGCGCTGACGAAGCCTTTTGGATGAAAGGCGAAACGTTTGACACTTCAACTACAGAGTACAGAAGATGACTCAAGAACCTTCATTGAAAAACCACTGTCCCACGTGCACATTAGTGAAAAGCACAGAAGGTCCTCTCCTCATCTGCCTGTTCTCCACCTCACTATTTATGAGACAGATTTGTGCACAGAAATGTCCTGTAGCTTCTTCCAAGTGCAAAGTAAAGTAAGTAAAAACTTAAGATATGCGGGCCTGGCTCATTGTGTGGAATTAAGGAAGTGCTGTTTCTGGAGATATGTGTGCCAATTCAACAAGAAGCCTGAGAGCCACCAAAATTGGTCTGAAGGCCACATTTAGTCCCCGGGCACCGCTGCTTTAAAAAGTCAGTTTGCGTAGATTATTTTATTTATTTATTTCACTAATATTCTTTAGGAACAGGGACAATTATACACCTTACAAAATAAACCTCAACTCAGGCTTTCTACTTGTTTGCCATATAACATAAAATGGCTCCCATTATATTCGTCCAAACTTCACTTTAAATGTAATTCTGTTGTAGTAGAAATACCATAGCAATAATTAGGGATGGGTATCGTTAAGGATTTATCGATACCACTACTCTTATCAATACTCCTTATCATTCCGGTACTTTAATGGTACTCTTATTGGTACTTTAAAAGGAAAAAAGATAGGTATGCTACTTCGGTATTCAAAATGGCCGCCGGAACTATATGTGATGTCATTGGAAACGCAGAGGTTACTGTAAATATAGGCAATATAGGCTATGTACAGTACAGTAGCCTCTCTCTATACTGTACTGTATGTATAGGCAATATAGCATAGGCCTAATTTATTTCCAATTTGTGCATATATTTAATACAAGGAGGGTAAAACACAAATAAATATTTTTAGAATTATCTAGTAAATAAAGGATTAAGTCTCATGAATGTTTTGTTGTTGGTTAGATTTGACTGTAGCCAGGGTTCGAATTACAAAGTGGCTTTCGGGGTAGCCCTATTTTCCGATCCTCCCTGACTAACTTTAACGCTTTTGGTGCGTGTGAAAAGTTCAAGTGTTGACGTAAACGTAGTAATTTCAGCGCAGCGCCGCCACGCATGGATGGTCACAGCAGGAGACACAGCATTGCATTTATTAGCGGAGACAGATGTTCGGAAATAGAAAAAAAAACAGATGTTCGGAAATAGTAATGTAATGAGCGAATAAACACACAGCATTGACACATTTTTATATCATCATTTATTTCAGGAACCTTAATGTAAAGAAAATCAAAATCTATATGTGACACAAAAAATGGACAGTGTTTTAGAGCTCCCCTAAAAGTCTCAAAGTAGGCTTTCAGGGGAGCCCAGGTCCTTTTCAGGGGAGCCGAGCTCCCCTTAGCTCCCCCGTAATTCGAACACTGACTGTAGCTCTGGGACTGAGGCCAAATTAAAACTTAGTGCTGCAAAATAATGAGCTAGAGCCACAACCTATTTTCTCTCCGTTATCACACTCAGCTTGTGTCCGGGTTAGGGTTGGGCGATGTCCCCTAATTGGCAATTGACGATGTTTACAGTAAATCATCGTGATGGACGATGATATCTGGGGTGGGTGGTTTGGAGCATGCTTGCTGAGAATAGGGTGTCACGATTTCAATTTTTTTGAGTCACGATTATTGTGAAAGAAAATATTGCGATTTACGATTATTCACGATTATCGACCAAATGAAAGGAAAGAACTGATATTTTTAGTTTTTGTCTTTAAAAAGCCTTTTAATACTAATAAACTTGTAAACATTCACTGTTTCTAAAATGAAAAATGCTTTAAGATAGTTTTGCATTAAAATAAATAGGCCTACATTGAATAATAAAAAACAATGTCAACTTTACTTCTTTATAATGACCATAATTATAATAATTATTTTACTATATATTATTAGGCCACAGTCTAGGCTAGGTTTCCTATTCTCAAAAGTTATGCTGCTGCTTAATTATTTGTCAGATGTTTTGATGAACAGAGAATGAAACGTGTTTACAAAATGACTAAGGAGAATCTTTAGAACAGCTGATTTCCACATGTGCGCGGTTTCACTTTCCTTTCTGTTATGCTGAAGCAGAGCAGAGCGCGTTAGCTTTTTGTTTACATCCTGAGCCAGTTGTGGCGGCTACAACAACAACGCCTTGGTCATCTTTTGGATACCTAAAGAGGTCCCAGTCCGCTGACTTCAATCATTTTGGGTGAATACAACACTGGAGGAGAGCGTCCTTCTGCCTTGCTAACTACCGGTGAGTTTACGCGCTGTTTATGTCGTGCAGCGGCTCGTGCGTCAGCGTGAAAAATTTCCGCGGTAAACCGTGGCTTCTAAAATTCTTACGGATAACCTACCGCGTCCTTTTATAATCGTGGTAATCGTAAAACCGGTTAATCTTGACATCCCTAGCTGATCTTTTCATGACAGTCTGAACGACACAGATCCGATCTTTTTAAATGCGACCCAGGCCACTTGGATATGTGGTCTAAATCTGATTATACCATGGTCTGGGTGAATACTCGATTCTGATTGGCTGGAAGGTGTCCATTAAGTAAGGGATAATGTATAGAACGCCGGTCATTATCGGGAAAATAAGTACCGACAGGGCGAACTGAAGGTACTTATTTTCCCGATAATGACCGGCGTTCTATACATCATCCCGCTTATTATACGGCTGTTTGCCAACTGTACACACACAAATAAACTTCATACACTTTTATGAAGACAGAAAGGTTTATTTAATGATTTCCGCGGCAAATAGTTCCCAAATGTTTGCGCGTTGCTTGGCAACGTTTGTTGATTCCAGGCAGTGTGGCGAGGCTAGTAGCAGCACAGCTAGCTACTTATTGCTAGCTTAGCTACTTAGTTGAAGGTGCAGTTGGAGAGGAGGAATGGTGGTGAATCTCTGGGTAAGTTGAAAGTCGGACTCCCGTTAACTTCACGAGCGATTCCCCCAACTTCTCTCGCAGGGACGGGGACAGAGATAGTGTCCGCCTGTCCGCTACTACTACTCGCGGAGTGATATGAAAGACCTGTATTACAAGCACGAACTTCGTTGCCATTGGCAGCGGTCATTATTATTTTCAGAGGTCTTCTATCAAAAAATAATGACCGGTAGAACGTTGGGAAATCACATTCAAATCAATGGAGCGTTCTACTTGCATTGTGAAGGGCCGTATAATAAGTAAGGGATAATGCCCGACGAGGTGTCCATTATCAGAAATCGCGGAGGCGTGAACCTGCCTCCGCGGCGTCCAGTTATTTCTGATAATGGACACCTCGGAGGGCATTATCCCGCTTATACCATGGTCCGGCTAACTGAAACTGTTCATTGGGGCGTGTTTGCTTATTTTTTTAAGTTAATGTGTTTTAGTGTTAACATTGCGACTTTTTTTTTCTCCTTACAAGTTGCAGATGAGGGGACTATTTAATATCTGGCGTCTGCATGCGTTGCCAAGCAATGCGGCAATAGCTGACAGCAGCAGTTGATAAGTGAAGGGAAGTGAGATGATAGCGTTAACATTACGTGACAGTATATTCAATGCGTGATACAAAGTATCATTTCAGAAGGCTAGTGCACTACTTACTGCTTGTGTGTGTTGTTATGTCATTATGGTATAACACCACAAGGTGGCGCCTCTTTCATTTGCCATGATCAATAAATAGGTCACTCCTCTTCCTTTTCTTCTCGTACTTGTGTCATGGGCTCGGCCGTGTGTACGTGGACCGCTGTGCTCTCTACTGTGACGAGTGGTAATGCTGGCAGACTTGTTTTACCAACCAAAATAGATAAGTATCTTGAGGAAATCTACAAATTGTTGCTCCTTTCGCTATCCAGCCGCTCGGGTCCATGGCTAGCTACCTTCGCTTTCATCACCACGTGTTACAGTGTCCAGAGGATGATGAAAAATGTTGTTTCAAAGAATCAAAGACCACAGATAAGTTCCTAAATCATTTTTATTATATTATTTGAAAACTATTTGAAATTAAATGATACATTTCCATTAATTGTACAGTTTGAAAGGGAAATTGCCCATTTTGTTGTTTTCTTTGTATTAATCTCGTCCTTGTCATCCTCTAATTTGTTCAGTTCATCCAGTGTTACCTCCTTGTGTCGCTTCTCCTTTTTCTTTTCATGGTCTCTTCTTTCTTTTTCCTCTGCTGCATCCCAGTCTTCAAAATTATCATATTCCCCAAATAAATTGAACGAAATGAGAAAATCACTCATGTTTTGCCCTCTTGCTGTTGGAGTTATTTCATTTTTCTGAAGCTAGTTCCAGCTCAACTGTTTACCGTTACTATGGAAACAGCTGCAGTGGAGTGATATAGAATGTGATTTAACTTTTTTTAACTGGTGTACATTATCACTTTTTAATGGACACCTACCAGCCAATCAGAATCGAGTATTCACCCAGACCATGGTATAAAAGTGATAATGTACACCAGTTAAAAAAACAGTTAAATCACGTTCTATATCACTCCACTGCAGCTGTTTCCATAGTAACGGTAAACAATTGAGATGGAACTAGTCTCAGGTCAAACTGATTAAAAAGGGAAATAACTCCTGCCCAGGACTTAAAAAAATAAGTAAACCGGTCCCAATGAACAGTTTCAGTTTGCCGAACCATGGTATAAGCGGGATAATGCACGACGAGGTGTCCATTATCAGAATAACTGGACTCCGCGTCGTCCAGTTATTTATGATAATGGACACCTGGTCGTGCATTATCCCTTACTTATGTGAACGGCCAAGTCGCATTTATCTGACACATATCATCGACGCGCTACAGATTCCGTTCATTCTCGGGTCTCCAAAATCACTGTAGGAGGAAGAGCCTTTAGCTACCACGCTCCGGTTTTATGGAATAAACTCCCAGCTCACGTTACAGAAGCAGACACAGTCCCTACATTTAAGACTAGGCTAAAAATGTACCTCTTTGAATTAGCTTATGATCAGGTCAGTTAGGTAAAGCTCTAACCCACAGCCTGAAGTAAAAGCTGCCTTAGGAGAAACACTGCTGTGGGAAGTACGGTACACTGAGCGCTATCCTCTTCTTCTTCTTACTGCAAACTTTGTCTCATTATGATACAATATTTAGATTATCTGTAGTCTGTTCATTACTATTCACATGGTGTCTCCTGTCCCTCTCCCCTCGGGAGTGCCTGTCTAGATCGAACGGAGGAACCCTGCCTACTGGATTGACAACAAGGACTGTACGGTCTCGATCCTGGCCCGTCTGCTTAAGGGACTCCATCGGCCCTGGGTCTCTATAGCCTGGCCGTCCATGGGACGGACAGGTTTTTGAGTTTTTCCTCGCCATGCTGGAGATTCTAAGTACAGGGCTGCTGCAGAGCTTATTTGGACATTATGCTGGGATACTTAATTCGCCTGAACTTTACATTGTCTTATTTACTGTTCTGTTTTATTTCCTTAATGTTCGGTGCAGCCCTGTGAGGCAACTCCTGTTGTGATATTGGGCTATACAAAACCATTGATTGATTCTGCGTTAAAGTAGACGGGAGCGGGAGGAAAACAACACGTGCACTTGTTATGAATAAAGTTAGCGTGAGTAAAGCCGCTCACCTGCCTCTCGACAGCTGAATTCCAAAGCGGCAGGTTTCTTGTTAAAGACATCGCTGCCTCTGCTCCACAACAGTCCCATAGTCCAAAAAACTGTCTCTCTTCCTTCTTAAAATGATTTAGTTATTGATGTACTCGCTCCATTAGCTTCCTAAAACTTTTACATTGCCAGATCCACGGCACTTTTTCCTGTTCACTTCCTCAAACATCAGCGCGCTGTGCCGTCTACTGTGCATCCGCCACACATTCATTTCAACACATACAAGTCACATTTGAAAGTAATATGAACGCTCTTGCAAAAAATGTGATTAAAAAAAAAATCGGAATTGAGTATTAAGCCCTGCAGTCTGCAATCCCTGCAAATGTTTAGGTTTACTAGGCTTACAGGAGATCAGGGCATGTTTTAACAGCAGGGGGCGTGGTATCACGATAATGGCTCTCCATCATGATGTTGGTTCATCCATCACGATGGATGATAGTATCGTCAATCGGAACAACCCTAGTCCAGGTCAACACCGGCTCGCCAGTGTTGTTTTCGTCAACAAAGACGATAAGGCTATCATTTCATTGACGCAGCCTTAATTTAATGATGATAACGTAACAATGACGAGCTAAAAATAGCTCTTTGGCGACTTAAACATGACGAGAAACATGTGCGCGGAGCGAGAGAACACACCTGGTAAACGTGGCACAGAGCAGCGCCGTCAGCTCTCTCTCTCTCTCCGCTAGCGTACCTCCTCCATGAAGCGCGTCTGACAGCGATGTCACAGGGACTTTTCTCAGGACAGTTTTAAATATTGCTCCAGGTGGACCGGCACACGTGGCACCGAGGCCATTATGATACCAGGTTTCGATACCCATCCCTAGCAATAATTGATCTAATCCCGATTCAATTACAATCATACTCACTCGTCCTCGGTCTTGCCCCCTGGATCCACTGTTTGAGCAGGTATTCGTAGTAGCTGTCGGCGCGGGCCCCCAGAGTGAAGATCCCTTTGTGGGAGAACTGTCCGCTGTTGGTGTTGATGAACATGGGCACCAGGCCGTCGTGTTTCCCCGGTAGCTGGTGCACGTGTCGCATCACCTCGTTCACAACGTCCTGCATCCACAGAGTCAAAAACAACGTAAGATCAGGTTTATGCTGCAAAAAAACAGGATTCACCTTAAGAATTGGTATACGGGGGAAGGATTGCTAGAAATGACAAACGGACGGTTTAAACTCAAGTCTTTTCACGGTTTGAAAATGGGCTTTGAATTCGAGCAAAGTGTTCCTGCCGTTGTCATTGAAAGTCCAGTACATGTGGCCAACTCTAAGTCAGTATACAAATACATCTGTTGATTAAAAAATTGGTGTGGCTGGAACTTCCTCCGGTGACGTCAAGACATGGCGGTGTAGGAAAGCAAGCTCCCGACAACATAAAAAAAAAAGCCCATTACAACTCGAGTTTTTCTTTAATATTTTCGACTGAGACTTTTAAAAGTACGGGCTTCAAATATGCTTAAACAGATAAGGCAAAAGTCAAAAGCTTTTGAACATCTCGACCTGGCTAGCCGAACACCTGCAAATAGCACTTATGAGGAGCCGGACATGCTAGCAGAGGGTCCCGGGCGAGAGGATGAGAATGCTAACTTGTCCCTTATACTGAAAGAACTGAGAGAATTTAGGAAAGACAACGGTCAACAACTAAACGAAATCCACAAGGACATCAACAATACAAATAAAAGAATCGAAGAGGCAGAGGAAAGAATTCAAGAAGAGGAAACACGAATACAGACCGTGATGACTGAGCTGCTTAAACACCAGATCAAACTTAATACCGAATTAATCGACTTGGAGAGCAGGTCAAGACGAAAAATATTCGTTAATATGGTGTAGAAGAGGGTTCCGAATAAGAGGCCAGGTCAATGGCGTCTGACGTTGAACAACTGCTTCGTTCGCTCTTGACTCGACCTCGATCCGGGCGAGCACCACCAAGACGGCGTCATACCAGGAAAAGCTACAAGCTTTTAGGCGTCAGGACAATGATGGATCGTAATTTTATGGATGACTGTAACAGACATTAAGGGTGAGTTTTTATGCTACTTCTAAGTGTCGAACACGCTCAATGTGAAGGCTAACAGGAAAACAAACACTTAGGCTTTGAAGTACTCGAGTGCCATTTTCGGAGGCTATCGCAAAACGGACAATTGAATGGACAATGTGTGTCCACTGCAGTAGGCCCTCTCTCCTCTTTAGAGAGGTGAGATTCTCCCTCAAAGCTCCCTTTCCAACGGGGCTATACAGGATCGTAGCCAAGATCCCACTTTTGGAAGTAATTTTGTTTTTGTTGTGTTGCGTTTTTCTTTTTCTTTGTTCCAGCCAGTTCCTGGGCTGTTTCTCATCTGTTCAGGGGTGATGCCTTTTGTGTAAATTGTATTCAGTTTCTTAACCATGTTGATGCATACAGTTAAAATTGCATCTTACAATGTCTCAGTCCAATCAAAAGAGCTAAAATATCAACAAAACTTAAGAGGGAAAAAAATGAGATTGCATTCTTACAGGAAACCCATCTTTCTGAGTTGGAACATACAAAACTAACAAGAATGGGCTTCAAACATCAGTTTTCATCTTCTTATTCTGCGGCCACAGGAGGGGTGTGTCTATATTAATCTCCAGCAAAATAGCTTTTGAGTTACTATTTGAAAAGAAAGACAAGGCAGGAAGATATTATGTGCTTCTAAGGGGAAAATTAGGTGGTATATTGGTAACATTGTTAAATATATATGCTCCTCCTAACTGTGAATGGGATTTTTTCCGACAATGGCGACTTCAATTTAAGAAATTGAAGAAATTTAAAACTGCAATGCAAGATGGTGGCCTAGTTGACTTGTGGAGACAACAGGAAAGGATTTTTCCTTTGTTTCTAATCCGCACTCAGCTTATTCTAGTATTGACTGCTTTTTATTTTTAGTAAGGATGTACATAAAGTTTCTGGCTGTAGCATTGGAAGTATGGACTTATCTGACCATAGTCCAATATACCTAGAACTATCACTCAGGTTGGATCATAGAACCACGTTATGGAGACTAAATACTTATGTTTTGAGTCAAATAAAAGAACAAGTTGAAGCGGATATCAAGGAATATATAGAATTTAATGACATGGATGAGACTACCCCTGTAATACTTTGGGATGCATGCAAAGCTATCCTTAGAGGAAAACTAATTGGATATGGCTCCAATCTGAAAAAATCCACTCAGCAAATGTTACGCCAGCTAGAATCCGAATTAAAGCAATTGGAGAATGATTATAAGGGAACAGGAATTCACACACTAAAGAATCAATTATAAAGAAAAAAAATGAAATAGACCATATTTACACAAATGAAATTCAGGAAAAAAATTATATTTACAAAACAGACCTATTACGAGGGAGGAGCAAAAGCCACCAAACTGTTGCCATTCCAGTTAAAAAAACAAGCAGAGAACACAATTCATAACATTAGAAATCCTAAGACCAAAGTAATTGAATACAGACTAAAAGAGATTCAAAGCAGTTTTGAACAGTATTATACAAAATTATATTCTCAACCATCATGTGACCTAAAAAAATGGATACATTCTTTAAAAATATTCAACTACCCAAGCTAACTCCACAACAAGGGGAAATCTTGTAAGGGAGATTTCTTCTAAAGAAATTGAGGCTGCCATAAGTCACCTTAAATCAAACAAAAAGGGCCGGGCCCGACGGGTTCTCTTCAGAATTTTACAAAGTGATGAAGGGATCCCTTATTCCAATTTTACAGCGTACCTTTAATTGGATAACAGTGTTTCCCACACATAGACTATTCTGTGGTGCACCGCCACAGAATCAACACCTCCCGCCACATATTGCGTTTCATATTTTTTATTTGTTTGTGTCGGTCGCGAACGATCCGGCTCTTTTGAACGAGTCTTTACAGTGAACAATATGAACGGGTTCGCGGAGATGAAGTATTTTTTTTTATTCCTCTTAGGGGAGGGGTGTCACTTTAGTTGTGCATGCTTATTTTGCGAAACAAAAGTCACTGCTGGAGTGGGGCGGAGAGAGGAG
This sequence comes from Neogobius melanostomus, assembly GCA_007210695.1. Classification (NCBI taxonomy): domain Eukaryota; kingdom Metazoa; phylum Chordata; class Actinopteri; order Gobiiformes; family Gobiidae; genus Neogobius; species Neogobius melanostomus. Next base: position 1,175,778 of record VHKM01000542.1, on the reverse strand, counting down.
AGTAGGATTGGCAGAGGGACAGTTTGTGAACGCACGACTTGCGGGACGTGACCGCGGCCTGCGGGGAAACGGTTTCAGAGCGCGGCTCTGAGGAAACGGCGCGACCGAACGCTCCCAGCGCCAGCACTGTCCTGGGCCATAGGAGATCCGCTCTTGGCCGCCTCCGAACGGCAGCGACATCACCACACACTGTCTCCTCCTCAGTCCGCCCCGGTCATCTCCACCCCCCACGAGGAGCTCAAGTGAGCGTAAGGCAACACGTTTGAGAAATAAAAGACCTAATGAAATAATAAACACAGTTACAGAGGAGATCGCGTTGAAGCAAAACACCTCTTTCACTTGAGTTTTTTCTCCCCTCTTGCGCGAGGGAGAGAGAGGGGCAGAGGAAAAGTTACGTGAATGAAGCAACAGAAGCTTAATTGGGCCGTGTGATTGTTTTTTTTTTTGTCATAACAAACTCCATAGAGGGAAATATCGATGTTATATTGTGTGAAATATAACATTGATATTGAGACCTTTGGTATGTCTGTACAATCCTAAATATCAGGCAAAGTGGAAAGAAATTGAAGAAGCAACTGCAGATGAATACCCGATACAAAAACTAATTGGTGAAAAGTTAAAAAAGGAAAACTTAAATGATTTGCAAAATCCATTAATTACATTGTCTCTTAGATTGTGCAATAAGGTGATATTACAGAACAACTTAAAAGATGCAATTGGAATACTTAGATGGTGTGGATACGATCAGGACTTTACTCCAAGCCAACTGAATGTAAGGTTCAAGGAATGGTTTAACAGCATACTGTACTTTTCTACATAAAGGGAACATAAAAGATTTTCAGATGTTGAAAGAAAACATGGTTTGGTTAATAATGACTTTTTTAGATTTCTTCAGATCAGGAGATATATTAGCTATACAGTATATAGAAAGGTATCGAAATGATCTTTTGATGAAATTGTTTATGGGCGCTTACACTGGGAACAATAATCAAAAAATAATTTCAAAATTTTACAAGGGACTGCGTCAAGCTAAAGGAATACAAAATCAAGTAAAGCAAAAATGGGAAAAAGAAGGTCACTTCATCATTTCTACACAACTTTGGGAAATCATCTGCAGGACACAGTGTAAAACTTCTTTAAAACCCCAGCTCAGACCAAACATCTCACCAAATCATCTAAATGTTGGAGACAATGTGGAGGAAATGAAGGAAGGAAATCACTACCACATATTTTGGTCATGCCCCCAAATCCTTCCTTTCTGGGTAGATGTACATACGATATTGGGAAGGGTATTTCAAATGGACATACCATTTCAAATAGAAACCTTGTATCTGGGTGTCTTAACTGGCGAAAATGTTTCATATAAACAAAATACTTGTTTCAGATATTGAGTGCAGCAGCTAGGAAAGCTATTACAAGGAAATGGCTTAACCCTCAGAGACCAACAATGAATGAGTGGATAGATATAATTTATGACATTTATAAAATGGAGAGAATCACCATAATTAGATTACAACAGGATAAGTTTCAAAATAAATGGCAACGCTGAAAACAGGAAGTGACCTCGCTCTCTCCTTGTGCAGCCGAGTTTTTTTTGCCTTTTTCTGCGAACTGCATTTGTGGTGTTTATGTTCCACATTGTTTTTCTGGATACTTTTGTATGTCCGTGCCGTGTTTTTGTGGAGGTTTGGTGGATTTGTTTACTTTGAGTCTAAAATGGTTCTGAAGAAAGCAGCTTTTTAAAGGTAAACAAAATGCTAGCTTATCAGCTAAACCCATTTGAGACCTACACATTTCTTCTTCTGAGACACTGAAGAGGCACCAAGAGCCCCCACAGCTGCAGCACAGAGGAGGCTTCACAAGAGGAGCTACAGGAAACAAAAAAGGACAAACAAGAGATGGTGAAAGACTGTTGTGAAGCGGAGGGAGCGGAGGGAGGAAGAGGAAGGAGGAGGTGGAGCTGACCAGTGCAGGACACCATGCTCTGAAACAGGGACAAACCCAGGAGGCAGTGCAACGTTTCAGAGGAGACAGCGAGAGAGGGTAACCAGCCAGGTTTCTTCTGAGTGCTACAGTTTCCCCGACCTCCAGGGTCATGCGGGTCAGGTTGACACACAGTGGCAGCGCGGCTCAGCCGCAGCAGCTCAGGACTAACACCTGAACACTATTTCGTTGTACAGTTGTACAATGACAATAAAGCACTTTCTCCTTTTGAGCAGAATTTTTAACTGCTCAAATAAACTAATAAACTAAACTAAAACTAAACTACTTACTTACTTACTTTCATCTGTGAGACCAGACTTTGTGTAGAACTCCTATTAAGATTACTCAATGTGTAATGGTTGTAAATTTTAAAGGCACGCCCCATGGTTGATTTGTTTTTTTTTGTTTCTGGAAAATGTACTGAAAATAAAGAATAAAATACATTAAAAAATTGGTGTGGCTAATGAAAATGTGTTAATATTAAGTGTTCAAAGAAGGTACTTGAGTCATCTTCTGTACTTGGTAGTTGAGGTCTCCAAACGTAATATTAAAGTGGACTTATCATTAATAATAAGTCATTGATATTTTACAATTTACGTTTTATAATTTGAAATAAAGTCTCTGCTGGGATAAAACTGGTGAGGAGTTAGCCGGGGGTCCCCTCCACAGGCAGCAGTGGGAATGACTTGATAAAAACAAACTAATTGTCATCAAACGGCGTGACTGACTCCGTGGCTCCGAGGTGAACACACTTTGTGCACTGAACTGCTCAGAATGGACCCTACGTTGGATTATGGGCTTTAAAAAGAAGAAGAAACCAGGAAGAAACAACCAAAGTGAACAGGATTATTCAAAACTACATGAATGAAGTTAAAACAAATTCTTCTTCAAATTCATTGTCACTGTTTACATAATCCCCTCACGTTAACACACAGAGACATCCAGCACACTCTCACTGCGGTCGTACGAAGGACGTTTTACAAAAACAGCCTTTACACCATTTGTCATTTGAATCTTATTAGCAATTTCACGCATTAAAGATCAGCGCGGAGTGTGAATTTTAAGCAGCAGGCTCTGCAGAGGTGGAATGATCCCGCCACATGTCACTCGCAAAATCTCCTGATGCTTTTTTTTTCCTTTTCTTTTTTTCTTTGGGCCGTTCAAACTGTCACTCTGATGGATTTAAACGGGAGTGTAGCTCGCGGCTGTCACCTCCATCCATCACGCTAAGTCTAAAGAACACTGGCGCCTTTAACCAATTGAGCCCAGCAAATCTTTTTTTTCCACACTTTCGGATGTTAAGTACCTAAAACGCTGCATAACGGAGCGCTGAGGGAGATGCGTGGGCTGGTTCGGAAAATGATCTGAAAGCAATTTTCTTTATCATCATTAGATGTGCAAAATAACACTTTACAATCACGATTCAGTTGACAGTGACACAATACTGAAGTATGTGGTGTGTAAAGTATTCTAATAGCTGTGTATTACTTGTTGTGTTCTTCATTCTTGTTCTGCTGTTGTATACCTGCTAAGCTACCAGGGGCGCTGTGTGGTAAAGTGTGCTCTGAGAGAAGCAGGGGCATGGTTCTTGGTGTTCTGTCTTTTATGTGTGTCAGCGTAAGCTGTAGCTGGAACAGCAGCGACTGTGTTTGGCAGCTTGTTCATTAAAAAAAGCACCTTGAGGCTACAGCGACAGTGGCGCAGATGGTAGAGCGGGTCGTCTCATGATCGGAAGGTCGTGGGTTCGAATCCCGCCTCCTGACCGTGCACATTGTCGTTGTGTCCTTGGGCAAGGCACTTCACCCACATTGCCTCCAGTGTCTGCCAACACTGGTAGCCCCTAGGAGAGACCAACAGGCCCGGTTTGAACCGTGAGGCCGTCCTTCCGTGGACCCACCACCTGCAGAAGGAGCCATGGGGGCTGGTGCTATGTGATTTGGGCAGCTCCGGCGGCTGCCCCCACGACCCGGCAACGGATAAGTGGAAGAAAATGGATGGATGGATGGACCTTGAGGCTACAGTACACGTCGGCTGGTTATTGCCTGTGAGTGCGGGACAGTCTATGTGCAGGACAATACATTATGTTGGAAAAGAGTGTGTCTACTTTGCGATCTACTTCAGTGGGGTGCACAATGAAGCGCAGGGAAGATGAAATGACCTCCAAAAGGCATGAAGTTACAGATGAGACATTCCTGCAACATGAAAAAAAAAAATCAGGTTGTATTTCCATCTTTTCCATTTTCAAAATAACAAAATTCTGTACTAGTTTGAGGGATTTTTGCCCATTCTTCCTTACAAAAGTCATTCAGAGCTGAGAGATTTCTGGGTTGTCTTGCACACTGCTCTTTGGAGGGCTTTCCACAGATCTTCAACAATGCTTAGGTCAGAAGACTGTGAAGGCCACGGCAGAACCTTCAGACTGAGGTCAAATGTCATGAATTTTGAGGTGTGTTTAGGACCATTACTCACTTGCAGAAGCCATCTGCTTTTAAACTTCAGCTTTTCCACAGATTAAGTTTCAGAATTTGTTTCTTTGCATTCTTCACTCTAACCATGGATTGTTCCCTGTGCCACGCTGCAATACAACGCCAAAGGATGATTGAAGAGTAATCTTAAAATAGGTAAAATTTTCTTGAAATACATACTTTTGTCCTTGATTTGAGAGTCTAATTTCAAGAAATCTGTCCATGGGGCAAGATATTTAAATTTTAAATCACTTAAATTAAGATAAAATAGAGTGGTGATTTAATCACCACAATCCAAAATAGGTGAAACATCTTAATTTACTTGAAACAAAACTGTTGTAGTTGTTTTAATTTAGGTGTAAATATCTTGTCCCATGGACATATTTCTTGAAATTATACGCACAAATCAAGGACAAAAGTACTGTAATTTCCAGACTATTGAGCACACCTGAATATAAGCTGCACCAATATAACTTATAAAGAAAAAAAGAAAAGACATAGGCCGCACTAGTCTACTGAGCCCCTCCTGTTCACTCTGCTGATGCATGACTGCGCTCCAAAGTACGACTCAAACCTCTTCATCAAGTTTGCAGACGACACAACAGTGGTGGGTCTCATCAGCAACAGAGACGAGTCAAACTACAGGAGTGAGGTGAGCAGTCTGACCATGTGGTGCACACAGAACAATCTCTCTCTAAATGTGGAGAAGACAAAAGAGATTGTTGTGAACTTTTGAAGAGCGCGGGTCCAGCATGCTTCTCTAACAATCAACGGTGCTGCAGTGGAGAGGGTGACCAGCACTAAGTTCCTGGGTGTGCACATCACAGAGAACCCCGCAAAGGGGACCCTACGCACCAATCACACAGTCTCTTCAAGGTAATGCCTTCAGGGAGGAGACTGCGGAATCTACGGGCCGGTTCCAGTCGACTGAAGAACAGTTTCATACACAAGGCCATCGGGAAGCTGAACTCCCTGCCCTCCCTCCCACCCCTCTCTCCACAATCAAGGATGAGAGAAATATAATTTCAAATCATTCACATGGTTTGACAAATAGAAAATCTTGAATCTTGAATCTTATGTTTGGATTTGGAGCTCTTATTGAGTTCTTTTGTCAGAAATAATAAAGTGTCTTTGGACCCACTCGTATTAAATGTCGGTACATTGTTATTGATAGCATCGTTGTATAAGCCGCAAGGTTCAAAGCGTGGGGAAAAAGTAGTAGCTTATAGTCCGGAAATTTCAAGATTAGTTTTTGCAGTGTGATCTTTTTATGAAATTCTGTGTCCCTTCTTCATTTCATTCATTTTTGTATTTATTTCATTCATTTAAAGGATCTGTATCATGCTATTTTAGCCATTCCAAAGTAAAGTATAGGCATATATATGATATATTGTACCTCTATCACTATGGAGTACTCATTTTTGAGAGAAATATAAGTATTTTTGGGGGGTATTTTCCCTACCCGGAAGATAAGACGCTTCGATTCAGTTAACTCCGCCCCTCTCTCTGCTCATTCCACATTTGCAGTATTATAAATATAAATATCGCTGCAAAAAGTGAAGTTACTTCACATAATGCAGTTATAAGGAGTTGACATGTGCAAAGCAGTTTCATAAATGGCTAACACACATGCTAACACACACGCTAACATGCGTTTTGATTGACTCACCGCTCAGTTTGGACTCCCATGAGATCGCGTTGGTTATAAAAGTTATAAAAGTTAATCCACTTTGATTCTGGCCAAGGTTCACCAAGCATCCATCAGGTTGGTTGATATAGTAGCTAGCTTAATCCCGGAAAGAAATTCCAACTTCTGGCGAGTGCACTCTTCTTTAGGAAGGTTGAATAATCCTGTTCCTCTCGTAGCCAAACGCGCATCCGTGGCATTATCGGTAAGAAAAAGAGCAGGCGGTGTCCAGAGTAGGTTAGAAAGAGCTCAGTCTTCAAAAACAACACTTATGCTCGGATCCATGGCTCCTCCAGCCGTGGGTGCGCTTGATTAGCGTCGTGGGACAGCACAGACGCTTCGGAGGGTTGCTGTTTTTTTTTTTTTTTTTTTTTTTTTTTTAAAAAAAAAAAAAAAAAAAGCTGTTTTATAAATAAAAATCAGGCCGTAAGGCATTACATTACAGACGTAGAGCACTTCCGTTCCGCTGTGACGACACAACTGAACAGCTCAGTCGTTTACCAGGAGAGGGTGGAGCAGCTGCTCAGAGAGCAGGATTCAGGAGGATTACTTAGAACTGCGTGAATGAAGCCAAAAACCGCTCTGGGGGTGTTTTTGATAAGGAAATAGCATAACAACATGGCTAAAAGCTCCAAAAAGTCGATTTTGCATGATATAGGACCTTTAAAAACAAATGCAACAACAGCATTTAACATGAATGAAAAGGAGCAGAAAGAAGTAAAACGTATGTCTGCCCCCTATCAACACAAAATCATTTACAGTTCCAGTTCATTTAACTTTTAAGCTGTCTCATGCAGCAGTCTTTTTTCTTTTCTTTTTTTTTTTTTTTTGGTCCAAGACATCAAAACACAAAAATACATAAATAAAGTTGATTTGCTACTCCGCAGTATCATATTTCTGTAACATTGATAATTTAACATACTTCTTAAACACGTAAATGGACTTAGAAGTTTTAATTTTACAATCAAGACTGTTCCACAGAGCGACACCATCTACTTTTTCTCTTAGTGAATCTGTTTTGCAAATTGTTTGGTAAATTTTCCAGATGAGCTTTATACATGACTTTTAGTAGGTTAAACTCTACTAATTCGTTAAATTTAAGCGTTTTTAGTTGTATGAACAAAGGATTGGTATGGTCTCTGTATCCTTTTCCACTGATGACTCTAATCGCTCTTTTCTGTAAAAGAAAAATTGGATTAATGTATGTTTTGCAGGCACTTCCCCACACTTCAATGCAGTAGGTCAGATATGGAACAATCAATGAGTTATACAACAAAAACAACGCACTCTTGTTTAGAGAATCTTTGACTTTATGCAGCACAGCTATTAATTGGGATACCTTTACTTTGACATTATCAATATGTGATTTCCATGTCAAATGTTCATCAATCATAATACCTACAAACTTAATCTCATGTGCCCTTTCGATTTCTAATCCATTAATAAACAATGACGCTTCGACATATTTCCTTTTACTACAAAAAAATCATAAACTTTGTCTTGCTAATATTTAGGGACAATTTGTTAGCACTGAACCACCTCATAATTTTTTGAAATTCATTCTCTACGATTTGTAAGACATCTTTTATATTTTTCCTGATCTGGAGTGCGTAAACTTCCGTACACCACTGTTCATCTTTGACCACTTTCTTTTACGGGACATTTGGACTACTTCTTTCACTTTTGATCACTTAGACCATCCATATAACCCACTAAAATGACCAGTAAAATCAGATCTGTTTATTTGCGGTTCATTTTCTCTGTAAAGCTCATCGTGTTCCGAATGCATTTTCTGTCATAATGCAATCTTAATTGCTTTGTTTGTTTCACTTCACTACTTCGCTCTGTTCCACAATAGTGAAGAGGAGCATCATTTCAGATCAACACCAAGATTTGTGGTTCACTCTGGCTGAAAACACCACTTTATGCAGCAGTTGTGATTGCATTTCCTGCTTTAGTGCTTCATAATTGCTCTGTTTAATGCAGCTTACCAGTTCTAGCCATCTCATATAAGAAGGTCTCTCCCAGAAGCAGGTATTGTTTCAGACGGATGAAAATGTTGCTCGGACTGGTCTACCTACTTCTCCTCTCAGGTACGTGCCAGCTGAAATGTTATAATAAAACCTCTACTAGGACTGCACAGTTTTGGAAAGATACCTAAAAGCATTTCTTCTGACATGTTTTGCGACTGGACTAGATTTATAGAACTGCTAAACTAAAACGGAGAAAAGAACATTGTTTGTAGAGGTTTTGTAGTTTTCAGAGCATGTTAACAAATTCAATAATCCATGTATTATTAATGTTTGTCAAAGTAATTGTGCTTCAACAGTCGTTTTCACTTTTTGTCAAGCAATGAACACCAAACAATAATGCTTGAATTGCTATGCTGCTATCAATATCCAATATATAATTATATTGTTTCATGCAGCAAAGCAACAATTTAAATATGTTTCCTTTTCAATCACACTAGACGGCGACTGTATTTAAATTGCTCTGTGTGTCAGATGCCCTTCCATCCTCCTACACTCTTGCAATGTTTATATGAGATGAAAACAGGTATAATCAGGCTGCGATTTGCTGGGGGGATTTTCCCCCCTTCTGGTTTTCTTGTCCCTGTCCCTGTCTCTGTTTCTTTTATCCCTATCCCTACTTCTGCTGTATTATTGTATTAAATGTAGGGGGGATAGAATTGTAAAATTGGCTGTGTGTTCAAGGTCAAAATAGGAGACTTTGAGCTCCACAAAAGCGTTCTCTGGACCACAAGCAGCAAAACGCTGCTTATTTTACGTCAAAAAACCCGCTGTAAAGATGATAGAATGAATCGTGGCTGAACTATGAATGCGCGCATGGCGGCAATGAGTGGATCCCGTAACCCGTGCGTTAATGCCCCCAGCCATGTGTGACACCCAGCGCGTTTTACAACAGTTTATACAGTTTGACAAACAGGATGAGGAACCTTTACCACGGTTCTGATTCGGTTCTGAAACGTGCCAGCCGTGCGCATACATGTGCATGCTGTAACATTTCCAGCTCTGTCCCTCAAAAAAGAAAGACACCTGTCGCCCTGGTCACACTACATTGGTTACTTAAAGTTTGATCATCAAGAGTTTTCCAAAACGGCCCAACTCCCTGAGCAACACGCGCTCTGGAGGGGTCGCCCCCCTACTTCAGTCGTCTATGCACAGGCCATTTGAAGTCTCTCCTCTCCTGTCTCCCTCGCTGCTCCTCGCTGAATATAATCCAAAACTATACAGAGGAACACATAACATAGACCTATGCGTCTCATTAAAGGAACAGGCCACCGTTTTTCCATACTGAGATATGTTCTTACCTGAGCTTAGACAAGTTGTCTGTCTGGTCTTTGTGCGTGCCCGTGGAAGAGCTTGGTCGCTTCCAACTTCACCCATAGGAATATACTGGGAGAGGCCAAATGCTAACAACATCTTTGGTCGTTTGCGTGACTGAGCACACGCAGAAAGACCGGACAGGTGCGCATCAGCTCATTTAAGATCAGGTAAGAACATAATCTCAGTATGTAAAAACGGTGGCCACAGGTGACGGTATGGATTTTTCATGCAGTGGTCTAAGTGGAGATTTTTAGCTAGTTTCCTCCCTCAACATCTTTTCATGTCAGAGTATAAAAAAGACAAAACTTACCCTGTACGATGATTATTTCATTTCATACAGTACAGGCCAAACGTTCGGACACACTTTTTATGTATTGGCTTTTCTTTATTTTCAATTTATTATTATTAACACACTGTGATTCTCATTGAAGGCGTTAAAACTATGAATGAACACATAGGATTATGAAGGAAACAAAAACAGGTGAAATAACTCCAAATATGTTTTATATTCTAAATTCTTCAAAATTGCCGCCCTTTATTCTTGGCATTTTCTCCATGAGCTTCATAAGGTCGTCTTTGGAAATAAGTTTTCAACATGTTTGAGAAGTCAAAACCATTTCTGGGACGACATCGTGAAGCTCACTGAGAAAATGTCAAAAGTGTAAAGCAGTAATCAAAGCGAGAGGCGGCCATTTGGAAGAATTTATGTCAACGTTTTTGTGTGTGTTTTAAACATAATTCCATATGTGTTCACTCATAAATGAACGACTTCGGTGAGAATCTTCCATGGAAACAGTTTTGAAATGAATGGAAAAAACATTAAAAAAAGTGTGTCCAAACTTTTGGCCTGTAGTGTATTTCAAGTTTTGTCACTTCGCAAAGCCGGCTTTCCCTCGTGCATTCATTCACAAATAATAAACAAAATGCCTTATTCTTATATAAACATAAAATTAGTGAAAACAATTTCCCCCCCTCATATTTATATCAGTAATGTACAGCAAAAAAAACTGACATCTCTAAATGTATTTATTTTCCCTATTCACCTGTCTCGCCTTAAGAGTAGTTTTTCTTTTGTCAATTGTTCGATAGTGACACCATTTTGAATATTTATGAAAACCACTGACTCCTGTGCCCACCTGCACTTTCTACTGTCCGAAAGAGTAATAATAGTGACTTTTCAGGCTCAGTTCTTTGCAATGAGAACTGTACCTACCCTGGGATCATCAAGTACCTGGGTCTGACATCCAACGACAAAAAGGACCTGTTCACGCTGAGTCGCCCGGTGAAGAATCATACTAAACCTCTGAAGGTTTTCGTGGAGTTTACGCTGAAAACCATCCTGGACGTGGTGAGGCCAGGGGAGTGATGGATCCTATTTGGGCTCTGAGGGCGTACTAGAGTTTTCCACAGAGACCTTTAATCAATGGAATAGGTCTGTACTAGGGCTGCAACTAATGATTATTTCAATAATCAATTAGTCAGCGATTCTTTTTGCGATTAGTCGTCAAATGAAACAAATTTGTTTTTTGCTAACAATAACTTGTGCAAACGACTATAGAGGAACACATTCTCAGCTTACAAGTAAATATCTGCCTCCAGGATTAAGCTGCTAGGACTGAATGACTCTAGGAAATATATTGCATTGGGATTTCATAAAGATAAGCAAGTTGTATTTTACATTACAGGACTAAATAGGACTGCTGTGATGCATAAGTTAGGCTTTAGTTAGCTGCTTTACATTCAATGAAACGTTCAAAGTCATTCTAATCCTCGATGCAAATGCCGCTTCTACTCCTTGCTGCTGTTGTATCATTGTTTTGATCTTAGGGTTACATGAAGGAAGGTAAACACTGCCCCCCGAAGTTCCTGTTGCCATTTCAGATGCAAGAACTATAAATTCAAATTCTATGAGAGAGATTTGTCAATAATGAGAAATACGTGTCGACAATTTTTTTTAATAATCGATAATGTCGACTTAAGGCTTATTTGAGCTTCCTGTCCATCTCCTGCGGGATTCTGTCCGTGCTCCGTCAGACGCTTTGTTTATCCAGAGTCGTAGCAACGTAACAGTACCTGAGCTAACCGCTGGGGACACTACTGCAGGTTACATTTGCAAAACAAATTTTCTTGACTCCACTTCCGTAATTTTGGTCATTTCGTATTTACATACGAAATAGGGCTCATTTTGGCTCCCATTTATGCTCCCATTTCCCATAAATCCGTGCGTTCCAAGCGTAGTTACTGTCATTCCATCTATGCTTTAACACGTTCCTAATGTCCAGCCTGTGTTATTGAAAGTTCCCACCAGAAGGCGCTGGAAGTGTGTCAGACAATGCATAAGATGAGAAGAAATCTAGACAATATGGCGACACCCGTACTGTTTTTTACACCACATTTAGTGTAGAAGAGAAAAGAAAATGAGGTAGCACAGTGGTGGTTTTGTTTGCAGTTGGTTCTAATCACATTTTAGACGTTTAGCCGCTTGTTCTGCTTCACCTGTTGAGCTGTGTGCAGTGTCTCCAGCGGTTAGCTCAGGTACTGTTACGTTGCTATGACTGTGGATAAACAAAGCGTCTGACGGAGCACACGGACAGAAAGCTACATGCTTCTCCATATGCGTTTCGAATGGAGAGCATAAATGAGCCATTAATCGTTGCAGCCCTAGTCTGTGCTTTACATGGCGTCTGCAAATCCTTAACCAAGGTTTGTCTGTTACAGCGCGAGGCGGACCAGACGTTTATCTCTTATAGTTCCATCGAAATCGTGAGTGTTTTCCAACTGGGATATTTATGGCTTTAATATTTAGTCCTAGTTTATGCATCCTGACCTCATCCTGGTCTCTGCATGTTATATTAAGACAGACATATTCAGTGTCAGTAAGAGTTGTCCTCACCGTAATGTCATGCATTAGAAGCGTTCTGTTGTGTTGCCAGACTTGGAAGAATCAGCACATTGACTGGAGCGAACTGGACTGTCGGATTGAGAGAATCACTGTCCCCATGGAGCTGCTGTGGCGTCCAGACCTAGGCATCGATGAGGAGTAAGTCTGAGAGGGAGAAGGGCTATGCAAGACGTTTCTTGGGGTTCTTAGTTTGCCAAATTGCCAACATTTAGAAATTATTTTATTCTTATAGTTAATAAAATTGTGCAGCTCTGGGAGAAAGTCAATAGTGTTTGGAGACCTATTTGGAAAGGGCTGTAGGCAGTACCGTCGCAAGATCTGTGCGAACTATGCAAACGCACAGGGCCTCGCGCCACCAGAGGGCCTCGCAATCCTGCTTTTTTTTCTTTCTTTAACCCTCAGGGCACCCTTTAAAAAAATCACACATAACACCCTAAGGCCACAAAAGTGGCCTCTACTTTTAACAGCCATAAAATCACTATACTTTCATATTTTTTCATACTTTAAAAACTCAGAATCATAGAACTACTTCTGCTTGACACATACATACCAAATATTTGTAAATTTTAAATGATTTTAACCCTTTATTGGCCAAAATGCACACACAAGTTCCCTGACGTGCTGTTTAGAAATCACAAAAACTTGCATAAATTCTATAAAAATATTCCAAATTGAATGAGGTGTTTATTTTTATTAGGCCTTGGGATGGGTCAAAGTTTAGTGGTAAAATTATTTTTTACAGGTTTTTTGTTTTTCTGTAGTGACAGATTTTCATAAAAATCACACATAACACCCTAAGGCCACAAAAGTGGCCTCTACTTTTAACAGCCATAAAATCACTATACTTTCATATTTTTTCATACTTTAAAAACTCAGAATCATAGAACTACTTCTGCTTGACACATACATACCAAATATTTGTAAATTTTAAATGATTTTTAACCCTTTATTGGCCAAAATGCACACACAAGTTCCCTGACGTGCTGTTTAGAAATCACAAAAACTTGCATAAATTCTATAAAATATTCCAAATTGAATGAGGTGTTTATTTTTATTAGGCCTTGGGATGGGTCAAAGTTTAGTGGTAAAATTATTTTTACAGGTTTTTTGTTTTTCTGTAGTGACAGATTTTCATAAAAAATCACACATAACACCCTAAGGCCACAAAAGTGGCCTCTACTTTTAACAGCCATAAAATCACTATACTTTCATATTTTTTCACACTTTAAAAACTCAGACTCATAGATCTATGTCTGCTTGACACATACATACCAAATATCTGTCATATTTTTATATTTTTAACTCTTTATGAGCCAAAATGCATTCTTAACTCCTCATTTCTGCTCTTGCAGCGTCAGTAATACTTGTATAACCTTTATAAATGTGATTCAAATTGAATGAGCTTCATTTGTTCATTTGCCCTAAGGGTTGGTCATACAATGGTATTAACCTTGTTTTAACAGTTTTTAAATGTTTCTGTAGAGCCACACTAAAATGAACAAAATGCTGTTATCCCATTGAAAATCAATACAAATGTTCCACAGAAACTCTGTCTTCTGTGGTTTTATCTCAGGAGCAGTTTGCAAATGTGGGAACATTTTTATATGAGTTGGATGACTGTGCATAAGATAAACATTTGGAGGGTGTTGGTGTGGTGTAGTGAGGGGGGATTTGGGGTGTGTGGCGTCAAAAGCCTTTCCTCTTTGAAGAAACAACTAAACACAACAGCAATAACAACAGTAAGAAAATGTAAACAAAGCGTGTAGTGTTATGGTTTTCCCACAGTGTTTCACAGGTGCACTGGGCACGATCCAAAAAACTTAATTTGGTCTTTGTGTGTTAACTTGCAAAAGATTTCTTTTAGATCAGACCAGTGTTTTTTTTTTTATTCCTAACAGTTTCTACTGCTCACTTTCTGCAGAGTTGGTCACGTTACTGTGACTTGCCTTGTCAGCTCAAAACTTCATGTGACCAACTCTGAGGAAGATTGCAGAAAGTGAGCAGTGGAAACTGTCAGAGATAAAGAAACCACACTGGTCTGATCTAAAAGAAAACTTTAGCAAGCTCTGGGCACTATATAAGAGCAGTGGGACAATGGGATTGTCTCCTGGACTGACTACAGAAAAGAAGCCCGACGTAAGCCAAGATTTCCAGCATGTCCTAATCTCGCCAGTTTTCAATTTCACGTTTGCAAGTTTGTCATTGCCAATAAATGATCTCAACTTATACAGCGCTTTTCTACCTTTATCTGGCCCGAAGTGCTATAATAAATGCTTCATTATTTTATCAGTTAGAAACATCCTGATGTTAGACAAAGGATCACTTACTCGCGTGACAGCATAGGCAGTACTGTATGTCTAGGAGACAATCCTGTTGGGGCGAGTACATACCGGAGCGAGTACCACACAATGCTTCCACTTTTGGATATCCATCTCAATTCTTCCCCAATCTCCTCTACGCTGCCATCTTCAGTGTGGTCTTCAGATGAGTCCTCCCTTGAATCAGAGCTTAATTTCATTTGGTCATTCCCTAAATCAGAATCCTCGTTGGTCTAATATTTTTCTCCTCATCCTCTCTCCCAGAGTTCATGATCACATCCAAAGCCTCATGATGTATCTTCAAATGTCTCCTCATTGTCCCACTGCTCTTATATAGTGCCCAGAGCTTGCTAAAGTTTTCTTTTAGATCAGACCAGTGTGGTTTCTTTATCCCTGACAGTTTCCACTGCTCACTTTCTGCAATCTTCCTCAGAGTTGGTCACATGAAGTTTTGAGCTGACAAGGCAAGTCACAGTAACGTGACCAACTCTGCAGAAAGTGACCAGTAGAAACTGTATATAGGAATAAAAAAAACACACTGGTCTGATCTAAAAGAAATCGTTTGCAAGTTAACACACAAAGACCAAATTAAGTTTTTTGGATCGTGCCCAGTGCACCTGTGAAACACTGTGTGAAAACCATAACACTACACGCTTTTGTTTACATTTTCTTACTGTTGTTATTGCTGCTGTGTTTAGTTGTTTTTTCAAAGAGGAAAGGCTTTTGACGCCACACACCCCCAAATCCCCCCTCACTACACCACACCCTCCAAATGTTTATCTTATGCACAGTCATCCAACTAATATAAAAATGTTCCCACATTTGCAAACTGCTCCTGAGATAAAACCACAGAAGACAGAGTTTCTGTGGAACATTTGTATTGATTTTCAATGGGATAACAGCATTTTGTTCATTTTAGTGTGGCTCTACAGAAACATTTAAAAACTGTTAAAAACAAGGTTACTACCATTGTATGACCAACCCTTAGGGCAAATGAACAAATGAAGCTCATTCAATTTGAATCACATTTATAAAGGTTATACAAGTATTACTGACAATGCAAGAGCAAAAATGAGGAGTTAAGAATGCATTTTGGCTCATAAAGAGTTAAAAATATAAAAATATGACAGATATTTGGTATGTATGTGTCAAGCAGACATAGATCTATGAGTCTGAGTTTTTAAAGTGTGAAAAAATATGAAAGTATAGTGATTTTATGGCTGTTAAAAGTAGAGGCCACTTTTGTGGCCTTAGGGTGTTATGTGTGATTTTTTATGAAAATCTGTCACTACAGAAAAACAAAAAACCTGTAAAAAATAATTTTACCACTAAACTTTGACCCATCCCAAGGCCCAATAAAAATAAACACCTCATTCAATTTGGAATATTTTTATAGAAGTTATGCAATTATTTCTGCATTACAAACAGCACAACAGTGGACTTTTGTGTGCATTTTGGCCAATAAAGGGTTAAAAATCATTACAAATTTACATATATTTGGTATGTATGTGTCAAGCAGACATAGATCTATGAGTCTGAGTTTTTAAAGTATTAAAAAATATTAAAGTATAGTGATTTTATGGCTGTTAAAAGTAGAGGCCACTTTTGTGGCCTTAGGGTGTTATGTGTGATTTTTTATAAAAATCTGTCACTACAGAAAAACAAAAAACCTGTAAAAAATAATTTTACCACTAAACTTTGACCCATCCCAAGGCCTAATAAAACTAAACACCTCATTCAATTTGGAATGCATTTAAAAAGTTTTCCTGTTTAGGTATCACAAATACTTGCATGACAGTGAACTTTTGTGTGCATTTTGGCCGATAAAGGGTTAAAAATCATTAAATATTTACAAATATTTGGTATGTATGTGTCAAGCAGAAGTAGTTCTATGATTCTGAGTTTTTAAAGTAGAAAAAAATATGAAAGTACAAAAATTTTATGGATGTTGAAAGTAGAGGCCACTTTTGTGGCCTTAGGGTGTTATGTGTGATTTTTTCAGCACCAGCTCTGGGAAGCTAATATAAAAAACTGAAATAGCCAAAATGAACTTCTCCAGAAATGATTATCCTGAGGGAAATTTGAGGAACATCCACTGAACACAGAAAAAATGCCATAAAAATGAAAATGTCAAAGGCCACAAAAAGGCCCTAGGGTGCCCTGAGGGTTAAATGAATTTGATTTGATTTTTTTACAAATACATTTGTTATTTATGATTTTGTCTGTCTCTGTAAAGATCACATAAAACAAACAAATACATAAAAAAACAAATCCAACCATTTTAGATTGTATTTGTTTACACCATTACGCCTCACTGAGGAAGGGAAGGGAATCTTATTTGTATAGCGCTTTTTTATATGACACAAGTCACACCCAAAGCGCTTCACACATTAAAGGGAGGGGGGTTCATTCACTCCATGTTGATGGTGGTAAACTACATTTTGTAGCCAAAGTCTCCCCTGGGGTAGACTGACAGAAGCGAGGCTGCACACATCTGCGCCAACGGTCCCTCAGACCACCACCAACCACTCACACATAGGCCAAGGGTGAAGTGTCTTGCCCAAGGACACAACGACAGTCGAACCCCTGACCTTCCGATAATG
This sequence comes from Neogobius melanostomus, assembly GCA_007210695.1. NCBI lineage: Eukaryota > Metazoa > Chordata > Actinopteri > Gobiiformes > Gobiidae > Neogobius > Neogobius melanostomus. The sequence goes on along the minus strand of VHKM01000542.1, from coordinate 1,158,473 downwards.
AGACGACTCGCTCTACCATCTGCGCCACTGTCGCTGAGGAAGGAAGAAGGTAACGCTAAGACACCAACATGTCGGCTGCAAGAGAACGCGACCGATTTCGCAAGCACGAATCGGGTTTTGAGAAAAGGAAAAAAAATAAAAAGAAGGAAGAATTTCATAAGTCGCTGCGGGGATCACTAGATACATTTATCATCAGCAGCACTGCGGTGGCTGAGCAGATGCCCACATGTGGCGGCTCTGAAAATGCTAATGTAGTGGCAACAGCTAGCATCACCGCTACTATTGCAGAGCCTTGCGGGCTTCAGCAAGACCGGGACGAGGACACTGAGGACGAGGATGAAGTCCAAGGTGAGGGATGTGGATAATAAGTAGGTAGCTTATGGAATTATTCAGAGGAGCCAAGGCAAATACTAGAGAAAAGAAGTGGTATGATGTTGTGAAATTTAAAAAAAACCCGTATAACCTGTGGGAGAGTGAAATTCATTTTGTTTCCTTGGTGTGTCGAGTATTCACAGTACAAATAAAGAGACAGTTCTGTGGCGCCTGTAGTATATTATGAGCAATTTTTTGGCGATTGTAAACTTGGAAGTACGTAGTAGAACCTGACCGATATATCTTCGGCCGATATCAGCCACAAGAAGGCCAATATCTTGGGAACTGAAAGTGATAGAGATTTCCCATGTTTTGCATTGGAAAGAGCTGAATCAGAGCTTTAAGATGAGACTCTGCCTCAGGGGAGCGGAGATATATCACAGTGAAAAGTGGTCATAAGTGTGTACACCCATTTTATATATTTTATGTTGCAGACCTTTGCTTATAATATCGGAACCATGAGATAGAGACTTACTGTTTTTTCTTTTGGAATCTGCTGATTTTTGTCTTTCAAACAAGCTTCCTCTGAAGTACCTATGACTATCCAGCGCCCCCTGCTGTCACAGTTCAACTCTGACACATTCAGAAGCATCACACACAGGATTAAACATGAGACATTTTACAAAATATTGGCCAAAAATATAAATGAAAAAAATATCCAAAAATATCGACAACGGCCAATCAAAATCCCCAATAATTGACATAATTGAGTACACGGCTTTGTTTATGTTTATACTGTATGAAGAGCAGATTACAGCACTTTACCAATCTGACCACACTATCTTCTCTAAAGACAAACTAAAGGTATGGTATGTTTTCTCACAGGGTGGAGAAGGACAAGAGTTCCCAAGGTACGTTCCTGCTGATTAAAAGCGAAGGTTGGGTCACCATGAAGATAGACCAGGTGATTGTCAGCATGTGCAAGATGGACGTGTACAAGTTCCCCTTTGACTCTCAGCGCTGCACCATCTCCATCAAGTCCTTCATACACACGAGTAAAGACCATCCTCATCCTTATTCTCATTCAACATCCCACATTAGACATTGTTTAGGCTGTTTAGAATACTTTTGGATCCCTTAGCATGTGGAATTTTGTTTTTGATGACTACAGAATTAGGCATTAGAATTAGGCATTAGATTAATTGTGACTTTTCAACTAAAATCATTTATGAATTAAGTAGGAAATGTTACAACTGTGGTAGGCAGCAACTAAGAGTAATATTATTTTAAAGGGGGTGTAATATGCAAAGGAACCGCAGAGGCTCCTGGTGTAAGTTGTAATGGGTACAGGGAGCAGAGTCTTAAAAGGGACAGAGGCGATTTGCAAAGTGTGTCATCCCCGATGGGCGAGGAAAGCGCTTCTCTTTGGTCCTCATAGTGGGGAGCTGACATTGCTGTAATACCATCCCTGGTGGCCAGGGGCGACTCCAAAAGACACTTGGTAAACAGCATTCTTATGAAGACTTTGCACCTTGCTTGCACTGCTTAAAAGCCTGGTTCCAAAGAGTTTATTTTTTTCACACAAAAATAAAAAAGAAATGCTATGACCCATGTAACAACGCTGGGTGTCGTATTTTTAACCACTCTGTTTTTGAACATCAGCACTAAAAAGTTGAAGCCTAAGTCTTTGATTGACAGGCTTTGAAGCACTGTGGAGGCTTTTTTGTCCTTTTAAGGAACAGGCTTCGTGAGCAGCCTTGTTAATTTTTCAGGCCCCATAGGATCATTACTATCAATGGGGCTGAATGGCTAATCATTGATCTCTTGTATACTATATCTATGGTCATCCAGTAAGACAGGAATAGCCCATTTTAGGTCAATATAGCATTGTTTAAAAATGTAAGAAGTGTAGAATATGTGCTTGAAATAATACCAAACATCTGAGAATAATATTTCCCTTTAAAGTGCATATGACAGGTTATCAAGTTTTTATAATTCTTCTTGATTTGGTGGGATAATACCTGTGTTAAGGAAAATATCAGTTTTACAGCCATAAAATATCAGCTTGTGGAGAAAATATGATTAAAAAGTCAAAACAGTAGTTATAGGCCGCTGTCAGTGGCCTAAAAGAGGCCTAGAAAGACGGTTTCGTTCCACCAATTGGGGCACTACATACTTTTTTAATTTTTAACATCAGAATTATATAAAGATTCCTTAGGAAAAAGTTCTCCACGCACAATCCTGCAGTTTTTGAGAAATTTGAATGTGAAATGGGAACTATTTTCTTCTGGCGCGTATGATTTTAGGGTCACCTGACCTAGTTCTGACCAATCAGCGCATCGCGTTTGCACAAGAGCCCGGAAGTAAACAACGCTGACCAGCGCAGCTGTTAGCAGCTATCGTAATGAAAATCCTACTTTCTGAAGGCAAACTTTAGATTTCTGCAGCAAGAACAACTCGAGCAGCGTGGCCAACATTCACGAAGATCCAAACGAGTGGATATCGCCCATAGACCTGTTATAATCCCTGGATAGCGAGTACAATGAACTGGAAACTTTCCACAAAGATATCGACAGATCTTTGCCAGGCAAAGACTCCTAAAACGGCAGCCAGGTGGCTGTCCTACTCGTGAGTACATTCTTATTTATTGTGTCGCCTAATGTCAATACAAATAATGATAAAGCTCAGTAGAGAGGGAGCTACACACGTGTTGTGCCTCAAGTGTTATTGTGTCATGTTGCACGTTTGACCCGAAGAAAATTCGTAGTTTGTTCTGATTCTGGGGTCGTTCCCCATTTGTCTGCTTTAGGAATGCCATCCATCCATCCATTTTCTTCCGCTTTATCCGGGGCCGGGTCGCGGAGGCAGCAGTCTCAGCAGAGATGCCCAGACTTCCCGATCCACGCACACCTCCTCCAGCTGTTCTGGGGGGACCCCGAGGCGACACCAGGCCAGCTCGGAGACATAGTCCCACCAGCGTGTCCTGGGCCTTCCACGAGGCCTCCTCCCAATAGGACATGCCTGGAACACCTCCCGAGGGAGGCGACCAGGAGGCATCCGGAACAGATGCCCTAGCCACCTCAGCTGGCTCCTTTCGACGTGAAGGAGTAGCGACTCTACCCCGAGCTCCTCCCAGGTAACTGAGCTCCTCACCCGATCTCGGAGGGTGCGCCCAGCCACCCTGCGAAGGAAACTCATTTCGGCCGCTTGTATTCGCGATTTTGTCCTTTCGGTCATTACCCAGATCTCATGACCATAGGTGAGGGTGGGAACGTAGATCGATCGGTAAATCGAGAGCTTTGCCCCCTGACTCAGCTCTCTCTTCACCACAACAGTCCGATACAGCGACCGCATCACTGCTGACGCTGCACCGATCCGTCTATCGATCTCACGCTCCATCCGTCCCTCACTCGTGAACAAGACCCCGAGATACTTGAACTCCTCCACTTGAGGTAAGGACTCCCCACCGACCTGAAGCGGGGAAGCCACCTTTTTCCGGTGGAGAACCATGGCCTCAGATTTGGAGGTGCTGATCCTCATCCCGGCCGCTTCACACTCGGCTGCAAACCGCCCCAGTGCGCGCTGGAGGTCCTGATTTGATGAAGCCAACAGAACAACATCATCTGCAAACAGCAGAGATGAGATCCTGAGGTTCCCAAACCGGACACCCTCCGGCCCCTGGCTGCGCCTAGAAATTCTGTCCATAAAGGTAATGAACAGAACCGGTGACATAGGGCAGCCCTGGCGGAGACCAACACGCACCGGAAACAAGTCTGACTTACTGCCGGCAATGCGAACCAAGCTCCTGCTGCGGTCATACAGGGAACGGACAGCCCTTAGCAGAGGGCCCCGCACCCCATACTCCCGGAGCACCCCCCACAGGGCACCACGAGGGACACGGTCGAACGCTTTCTCCAAATCCACAAAGCACATGTGGACTGGTTGGGCGAACTCCCACGAACCCTCGAACACCCGATGTAGGGTATAGAGCTGGCGAAATGCAGTTCAAAGACTTCCATGGATAGTACTACAGCAAGGACCGTGACGTCGCCCGGTATGGCGCAGCCGGGGCCCCACCCTGGAGCCAGGCCTGGGGTTGGGGCTCGAATGCGCGCGCCTGGTGGTCGGGCCTCTGCCCACGGGGCCCGGCCGGGCACAGCCCGAAGGGATGACGTGGGCCCGCCCTCCTGTGGACTCACCACCCGCAGAGGGATCCGTAGGGGTCGGGTGCAGAGAGGACTAGGTGCTTTAGGAATGATAATATCAAACTAACTTTACCAGTTAGCCACACCAAAAATGGGTTTAAGCATGAAGACATTTATATGTATCAAAAGTTATCAAATGTTATTGCTGTAATAAAGCACAAACCAATCGAATAAGTAAATATAAGAGTGCCACTAGTGAACAGCTGTTATTTTGTCTGTGGTTTATATTTTATTATTGGTGGAATAAGTATCTTCGGTGTGAGTTGATCACTGGTCCTTTCAGTCTCTTATTCCACTCAAAGTCCATGATTCATAAAATGGAGAATATCAGTACAGTTACTTTTACATGATACATAAGGCCTATTACTGTAGTTTATTTTCTGTTGTTTGCTTATTTAATTTTCCAGGACACCTACATGATGAAAAGATGATGTTGCGGTGGAGGCCTGGTGCTGTAAAGCACAGACTTGCTTCATTTAAAGACTCAACATGAAAGAGTGAGGTATGTATTCATGAAAAATTCAGAATGAATCCTCCAGGGCTCAGAACAACTGGATTCACATTGCCAAATGCTAAACCTTTGCAAACTGCTATCCAACACTTATCTAGAGGCCTTTTTAAAGCAATATTCTTAACACATTTTGAAGACTATCTGACTGAAAATGCTAATAAATATTATATTAATCTAAGCTCTGAATTATCAATGTCTGTCCTTTTGGCTCCTAAGATATTGCTTTGATTCTTGACAGTGTACTTTCCGTTAAAAACTTTAAATGTGTTTTGTCTGTATTTTTACAGTGGGAGAATCCTGCCATCTGTGGCCACATACAAGATCTTATGTGATTGTCTAGAGGATTTTGGACAACAGAAGAATGATTCTGATGAGCACTCTTCTAAGATCATCAATAAAACTGCAGTCGTCAGAGGCCTCAGATTACAGGTAAATATATTTTTCTGTTTATCACCGTCTTATAATCAAGTCATGCATTTAGATGTACATGGATTTATTACATTGGCCTACATGAATATCAGAGTAGTAAGATTTATTTATTTTTTCATCAAAACGTAGGCCTGGAAAAAAAAATTGTCTGTCTGACCGAGGCTCTTTCCGAAACCGCCTCTTTCTTTTTGCTTCACACTTCCTCTAATTCCTCAGTGAAGGCTCCTACTGAAGGTCCTTCAGTAGAGCCTTGGAGCTGTGTCTTTCAGACGGACTCTCCCTCATCCCACAGAACAGACACGTCCCTGACAGCTCCACCCACTAATGTTACAAGAATCACAAGTTTGATAATACTTTGAACTGGAAATTTCCCCTTAGTTTCAGATTTTTCATATTTAGATTATATTTTAGCTGCTTCAAACTTGCCAATGAAATGATATTAGGTCTCATTTCTTCTTGCTTTTTCATTATCAAATATCTATATGACTGTAAAATTTGACTCTTCTAAATAAACATGGAACTGAAATAGTTTGGTGCGTGTTGCTAATGGGCCAGCGCCGGTGTAACACACACCTGTGAGTCTGCATTGATGCTTATAAGCCACTTCTGCTGCTGCGTGGTCTGTTTAGGACAGACCTTTCCTTCGAGGGAACGCGCATTTTGACTGTTAGTGTGTAGGAAAAGGGAGGATGCGGTTTCAGTTCCACAATCACCCATTATCATCCCAGATACTGGACTTTATTTTTTAACTAATAATCTACTCATATGGGCCCCAAAACTGTACATACAATGTAATAATAAAACTAATTGGAATATGAAGTATTTACCACCAACATACAATGAACTTAACGGTACTTTTTCATTTCAGGTCTGACGTCAAGGATTCAAGCTGCTTTTCCTCCGATCACCGTCTAATCTGAGAAATAATGGTGAACTTGTGTAGCTGAAACACTTTGAACAAGGACTGTAGTTCAGGAGTTACACTCTACATCAGAAAGAGAGTCTCTACAGGACTCTAACTTTTCAGCCTCCTTGCCTGGATAGAGGGTGCTTTACAACAGTGGTTCCCAACCTGGGGCGCGGGCTTTCCCACCGGGGGCTCCTGGGACGGCAGGTGGGGCCCAGAGCTTTGTCTAGTCAGAGGGTCAGGTCATAAATTTGCACAAATGAAATGGTTAATAATCACAACGGAGAACGGAGTACAGGTTCTTAACACATTTTCTGAAATTAGATTGTTTTATCTATAAATATTTTCATGTTGTTGATTTTTTTTGTACTGAGACTACAGCATGCGCAGGAGGGGCTTCAAGATAAAAGGTTGGGAACCACTGCATTAGAAGGTCTTACATTGAATGAATTACAAGATCTAACAGGCAAGACTGGTCAAGCTTTCGTCCATATGTCAAGATACACTTGATCTGCAGCTGATGCTTATAAACCCCAAAATCACAACAAATAAAAGAATGTTTGAAACTTATCTGGAGCAATTTATTTATGTTCATAAAATCTAATCTGAAAATGTTATATGTGGAAATAGTAGGTCCCATAGTGTGCTTGTTTCAGTAGGACGCATATTTCAAAAAAGGCATTTCAATAGTTATTTCTTAAAAACTAGCACTCTTGTTGGTGGCTTTGAAGAAGTGGTTGTTGTTGCTGCAGGGGTAACTCTCAAGCTGTACTTGGAACGCAGCCTCTTTGGCGAAACAGTTTTCATTTCATTTATTTATTTAATATGGACATAGCAATTACATTGGATGAACCAGATGCATTGTTTAAAGTGTTATAGCACATGCACTAATTTCAATACCTGTCCATAGGGGCTTTTAGGTTACAAAGATAGAAGGTAACAATAAAACACATAATTAAACAAGATAAGGCACACTTTACACATGGGAACAAGTTTGGCCCGTTTTGAGCCACTGTTTGAGATCTCTGGTAAAGAGAAGTTTTAGAGCCTTCAACCGAGGTTCTTTTCAACCGTTCTGTCTTATCTTCTTTACGCTTTAGTGCACAAGTCAAGCGTTTTATGTCTATAAAACGCCGGTAGCAGACCGGCTGTTGGGATATCTGAGACCGGTTTGTTAGCAAGAGCTAGCTCCGTAGTGTCCGACGTTTTGAGCCATTCCTTCGCACATTGCTTTATTTTTTCCCATCGGACTTCGGTAAAGGGCTGCGGACCTTTCCCACCATCTTTTCCGACACAAAGAATTCATTTTACGGGTGTTAATCGAGCTTGATCTTCAGATGAAGATGTGCTGCTCCCGTCCTCCTCCATGTTTGTTTACATGCGCGTAGTGATATTAGCGTGATTTTGGCTCTGACTTACGTGAATTCTCGATGGTGATTGGTTGAAAATCGAGCTCAACCGTTTTACTACTCAATATGCAGTGAATATAGTGCGCCAATAAATTACACTTATCTCATTAACTGCAGGATAATGCGTGGAGAACTTTTTGCTTGGATTCCTTTTATAAACGTTGAACATATTGAACAAAAGAAAAAGTAGTGCCCCGTTTGTCGGAACGAAACTGAACGATACAGCTCACGTACAGCGGCCTATTAATCTAACAGGGAAATGTCCTTAGCAACTCCTTAGCAACAGTAGAACGCTCTTCAGTGCTGACGTAGAGGAAGGTAGGTGGAATAAAAATACAGCAGATGGCGCTCTTTTTTGTAGGTATTTGACAGTCTTTTTTCTTATACTTTTGATCAGATTTTATGATTAGCTATATTTATATTAAACTGCATTGGTAATTTACTTCAATAAATAAGTTATTGTGTGTGTGGAGTCAGCCATTTGTTAAATGCACTTCTGGTGCAGTTTTCTTCAGCTAAGGTGTAGCTCGTTTTATTTTATAATGTTTATACAATTCTTTGCATTCATTAAAAGTTTGCTTATTTAGAAATGCAGCTTATTTAGTTTCTTTTAATATATTTATAAGAAGTTGGTTCCACGCAGGAAATAAGCTCCTCCTTCACTTTGCGCCGCCTGCATCAAAACAAAAACAGCCATCATGCTGACAGGACACATGTGCATCGGCATTTTGAGGAACAGCGGAATTACAGGAGTTTATCTGTGCACATAAGGACTTTATTTTGCCCGCGGGACGATTACGCTTTTCCATATCCATACCAGGATGGATATTTTTTAGCTGCGTGTGGCGCAGTGGCTGGCCTACCCAGTGGCTAAGGAGCCGATGTTTTCCATAACTTGGACATTATTTATGGGATACTTTGAGGACTGAAGGCTTTCACACAATGGAAGAGCGATGTCTGCGTTTGGTGAGTACTGTAAGTTTTTGTTTTTCTGCATGTTTAGTGAATCAACAGTTGGCTGCTTTGTGGTGGTTAGCGTCTTAGCTTCTTAACTTCTTAGGGCTGCCGTTCACTGTGCAATTTACTTTTGTCTAAGATGTTTATATGTCACTTGACACAAGTGGGTTTGTAAAATCGTGAGCTGCTCTGTCTCCAGTGTGCGATGGTTCAAAGAGAGAATTGTGGCTACGACCGATGTTTGTCAATATCAGGCTACAGACGTGTGGCCGCATGCTAACGATGCTAGCGGTGTTTTTATTTCCAGAGTCAAATCCTGCTGTTTATGGCAGGGTCACGGTACAGATCCACGTGTGATTTCATTCTGCAGACTTGATATGATGGATCGGTTTGTGTTTGTGAGCCTTTGTTCCGCGTTTGTAAGCTGTGAAGATGTCGTCTCCTGGTGTTAGCTTTGGCTACTGTGTGCTACAGTGTAGAGGCCAAGTTTATCATCAGCAACTGTCATTTTACATCTGTACCGTGAGCCAATTGCTCTCCCGTTAATGCAAAGCACAACATAAAAGTGGTGTGAACGTAAACAAACCAATCCTGAAATAATCTGCTTGCAGCCGGCGGGCTAGTTAGCTTTAGCCTGCTAGCTTCTTTGCGTTATCAGCGCTGATCTCCATTCATTGCATCAAGGCCTTTTTAAATGTCAGAGCTCAACATTTGTTCTTATCGTTGGTCCTTAGCCTGTCACATTTTGTCCCAGGTTTATGGTGATATAGTTGTGGTTCGCTAAATGTTTGTGGGAGAGAGACAGTTTGCAGTTTATTTGGACACATTATCCCATTGACTTGGTCAAGGTCAAGGTCACGGTAGTACAGTGGTTAGCGCACGTGCTTCACAGCTAGAAGGTCCGGGTTCGATTCCCACCAGGGACGGGGCCTTTCTGTGTGGAGTTTGTATGTTCTCCCCGTGTCTGCGTAGGTTTCCTCCGGGTACTCCGGTTTCCCCTACCACTAAAACATGTACAATAGGCCAGGATGAATGAGAGTGTGTTTGAGAGGGCACATGGGGGACGACGGATGGAAATTAGCCCAAGGCTACAATCCGGTGTGGCTTGTTCATTAACTTGCACTGTCCCCACCAAATATACCAATATAAATATAAATAAAAAAGGTTTATTTATAAAGCACATTTAAATACAGTTGACACTGCCCAAAGTGCTGTACATGTTTCAGTGAGAGACAAATATATATACACACACACGGTACAAAGTAACAACATAGAATGTTCAACTCAGCTCGTGTTGAAAGCCAACGCATAGAGGCGTGTTTTTAAGAGTGACTTAAAGCTCTCAACGGATGAGGCTGATCGAATGCTCAAAGGGAGCTCGTTCCAAAGTTTGGGTCCAGCGACCGCAAATGCTCTGTCACCTCGGGTTTTTTTCTTAGAGCGGGGACAGGTTAAAAGCTGTTGGTCGCATGACCGCAGGGCTCTCACAGGAGACTTCTATGGCTTTCAGCGACCGTTAACAATTTTCAGTTTGTTCTACGTCACTTCCGGGGCTCCATGGCTAATGCGGAAGTGTTTTTCTTTTCCAAAATAAAAAGGTCTTTTTTTGCCAGATTTAGGGAAAATTTTAACATGAATCTTGAATGTAATTGTGTTAACTACGTATTTGTGAAAATGTAGTCTAATGTGTCATATGCACTTTAAGAATAACTGTAGTCTATTAGAGGTAAAATGTAGTGGCTCAAAAATTATTCAAGTAAAAAAGTACTAAAATAATATATTACTAATATAAATACAACTTGAGTCTTGAGAAACAGTTTGAGCATAAAGGTACAGCATGATTTAAGTTTAAGTGTTGATGTAAAAGAACAGAGAGAAAATGTTACTGTGTGAGGTGTTGAATGACGACATATACAGTAGTGAGATCATGAAGTTCCAGGTTAGTGACAGAACAGATGCTACACACACTATCCTTACATACAAATATTTTGGATTCCAGGTAAGGAGATCGAGCTGCTTACGGAGGCCACTGGCAAGACAGTAACAGAGAGGTTTCTGGACTTGGGACGAACTCAGTACGAGTGGCTTTTCAAAAAGATCGAGGTCAGACACTCTAAGCACGGACTGATGAGCGATGAAAAGCAGGATGTTCTCATCTACACGGTCAGAAACTAAAACTTCAATAAGAACCAGGAGAGACTTACTGTATGACTGAGTTGAGTATGGAACTTAGCTATCGAAAAGACTGAACAATCCTACTATTGGTGAATTACAGTAATGAGCGAGTCTTCTGGTTTTCCAAACACAGGGCAGAGCTGTTTTTATACAGAAAAAAATCTACAACCATCATGCTGCATTGAAATCAAACGTGATAGAAGTGTTGTAATGCTTGATTTACATTTTCTCTATGCAATGGTGCTGTCAGATGTTATTAAAGATAGTGCAACACAATTTATGCCAATTAAGCATGTTAAAGTGCTCAGGGCTATATAAACGAATGGCCGATAGCAGTATTAGATGCATCTATGCATCATCCATTTTTAGCAGCCTATAAATCCAAAATTTTACAATCTAGCGCGTTTCCGATGATTGTTCCTGGAACTATGTTTAGTAGGCATGACACAGACTAAATTGTAGCCATATACATGTTTCCATGGCTGAGCTACAGCTCTTTAAAAGTGCACATAAACACAAAAGCACCCGGGAGCAACTCCCTGTTGTGTAAATTGTCTAAAAAAAAACTATTGGGAGTTAGAGCAAATCACTCATTACACATGTGGAGGAACTAAAAAAAAAGAAGCTTCATCCAAATCTGAGAGGCTCACCTGGGAGGGTGTGGGTGAAACCATACGGAATGACCCTCAAGTAAAGCGGCACTGGGCAGTGAGAGGATGCAGTGAATTTTTCAGACAATTGAAGCAAGTTACTCCAAAGTGTTTAGTCTAAGCATCAAGACACTCAATTTGGTCTGAATGCAGCATTAACGGTATTATGACTTTGACAAAAAGATTGTATTGGTGGTTGATGCTCTGCTCTTTTTGTGTTCTTGTGTTTGTTCAGTTGTATCTGCCAAAAATTGCATAAAATAACAAAACAAAGATCGGATGAACCGTATAACAGATAATAAAGAGCCGATCAGACAATCAGAATCGTTTTAGTAAAAGTTTTGTTCCCGCTGCCATTTCTTGATGAACAAGTAGGGATCTAATCGCCCCTGACACGGCTTCTTATCTTTGTTATTGTCCAGTGGCTTAAATTTCTGTTGTATCTTTGGCACATCCTGTTAGTATCTGGAGCACTTACAAGTTTATATTTAAACATGTACTTTGTGTTTTATCTTTGTATAATGTGTTTTAATGTTGACTAGTTCTCAGAATTGCAAGACAATTTACCTACGGGTACGAATAAAGAAACCTAACCTAACCTAGATTCCGTCATGGATGTCACATCACTAACAATGAATAGCCAATGTTGTTTTCGTCAACAATGCCGAAATTATTTTGTTGACGCCTCTTTTTTCATGACGATAATGTGAAATTGACCAGCTAAAAATGGCTCTGTCTTGACAAAAACATGATGAGACATGTACGAGTTTTCGTTGACGAGACAAAAATGTTAGAAACTGGTTGGCCGACATTCACAATCAGGACTTGACCATGACCACTGTCTGAAACTCACATGTACTCACACCCATGGTTGAATTTACATCAAAAACACATACGTTTTCCTTTGTTGTTGTTTTTTCAGGTCACGATGAAGCGTCGCTCTGTCCTTTACGTGGTGAACTTTATTCTCCCAGTGCTGTTCTTTTTGGTTCTTGACTATGCCACGTTCCTCATGGCAGACGGAGGGGGTGACAAACTGGCGTTTAAAATCACCATTCTTCTCGCAGTCACCGTGCTACAGCTGCTGCTGAACGACATCCTGCCCTCTTCCTCAGACAACATCCCTTTGATTGGTAAATTGTTATGTAACTCTGAACACAACTGCCTCAATACACAGTAAAGCTAGGTCAGTTCAGTTTTTTTGTATTTTGAAAATAGGATTCAATGATGATGATGCATGATTTTCTCATAGCGTATGGTTCCTGATGAAAATGTACTTTCTGCTTCCTCTAGCTGTTTTCTGCATTGGAGTCTTCTGTCTGATGAAACTCAGTCTTTTGCACACCATTGTGGTGATGTATCTACTTGAAAGAGACTCAAAAAGCCCGATTTACAGCACAGAAAAGACGGCACAAGAGGATGGTAAAAATAATTACTCTAAGCACAAAAGCTGTATTTGATACAGGAATAAGGGTGGAGGAAATACTTGTAGGCCACTTGGTTTAAAACAAATGTGTCATTGCTCTAAAGCAGACACTAAGTCTGCAGCATAGGGGCCATAAGCCATGCCACAGCTGGATTTCTACAGGTGAATAGAGAAAAAAAAAAATAGTGACATCAATTTGAAGATTTTGCGGAACATTACTGATATACATATAAGAAAAAATGTATTGTAAGTTTTCTGTCATTTTATGTTTTCATATTTGTGCATAACAATGGCCAAAATTGCCAATAATTTCAGCAACGAAACCTAAATAATGGATAGAGGGATTTTGGATCTTGTTTAGTTTTTGAATAAGCTAATCATAAGTGAAAAAATCTGTAAAAACTCAAATTTGGGTTCAAAGCTATGAAGCCCACCAGGGGACATCTCAAGAAAATTATTATTTTTTTTGTATTTGTATACTTTATTGTCCCCGTAGGGAAATTTGTCCTCTGCATTAACCCATCCTTCCATGCCGCTGAGGCAACCTGTAAGGAGCAGTGGTCGACGGCAGTGCCGCGCCCGGGGACCCATCTCCATGATGTGGGCCAGGTTGATGGTCAGAATCACCTGGCTGGAGGATTCAACTATTGCACATGTTTTTAGTGGTAGGGGAAACCGGAGTGCCCGGAGGAAATCTACGCAGACACGGGGAGAACATGCAAACTCCACACAGAAATGCCCCGTCCAGGTGGGAATCGAACCCGGGACCTTCTAGCTGTGAAGCGTGCCGCCCTTAAAAAAAAATATATATATATATTTTTAATATTTGTATTTGTTTTAATATTTGTATTTATGTATTTAATATTGCATTATTTCGCAATGTTTTGAGATAAAACGCATAATGATTGTGAAATAATGCAATCATATTTGGGTAGAGAAAGAGACCACCTTCGCCGTCTACATGGTATAAATAAATACAGAGAATTAAAATCAGTGCTGGCTAACAAACATGGTATTAATGTAAGTCAAAGACATCTGAAGAAACTTTTGCGGCAAAGGGGGCACTCAAGGCGCAAGGAATACTTTCTACACGTGAGAAAGGAAGACGTGCGAATTATCCCCAGGGAATTGGAACCAAACGGTGTGTCCAGATGGCAAGTACTTACATGACTGGGTTCACGGATGGGGAATTCTATCGGAGATTTGACTACGAAGAGTATAAAGTGTACGATCAGGAATACGAACTGCAATCAGAAGATCACCCAGAAAATCAACTAAATGACACATGCAAATATTACTCTGATGAAGAGTTTACTAAAACATTGAAGTAAATACATTTTCTTTAATTCATTTTAATTGTAGAAGTTTAAAGGCAAATTTCAATAAAATCTGTGATCTTTTGCAAGTCTTAAATGGACGTTTTAAAATCATTGCGTTGTCTGAGACATAGCTACGCAATGAAAATGTGTCGGAATTTATTTAGAAGGATATGAGTTGCATCATATAACAGGAAAATAAGAGAGGAGGGGGAGTGGCTCTGTATGCAAGTCTTGATTTGAAGTGTCGATTGGTGAAAACAATGACAACTGCCGTTAATAACATAATGGAGTGCATAACTGTGGAAATAGAAAACGAAAAAAGTAAAAATATTGTTGTGTCATGTGTGTATCGAGCCCCTGGTGTTAATGTGGAGACCTTCACAGAGAGAGTAGATACAATTCTAGAGCATTTAAACGATAGCAAAATTTACATCATGTGTGGAGACTATAACATTGACCTTTTAAGTTTGTCCAAACACAAATCGACATCAGATTTTCTTGATGTAATGTACAGTAGAGGACTCCGTCCACTTATAACTAGGCCCACACGAATAACCATGGACTCTGCCACACTTATCGATAATATATTTACGAATAGTAGAGAGGATACAGTTAAAAGTGGTATTCTTATAAATGATATATCAGACCATTTACCGATATTTCTTAATTTCCATCATAGTCATATGAGTTCAGAAAAAGAGACATGCTTGAAAACTGTAAGATTACGATCAGAAGAGTCAATTGATAAGTTTAGAAATGATCTGCTATCAGAGGAATGGAATGGTATTTATGTTGAAGATGTCAACTTAGCATGTGATACTTTCTTAAATCGATATCAATTATTATATAATAAAACTGTCCAATAATAACCAAGAAGAGAAGAAGTAACAAAAAGCCATGGCTAACAAGAGGTTTGCAAAATGCTTGTAAAAAGAAAAATAAATTATATAGGGAATTTATAAAGTTTAGAAACCAAATTGCAGAATGTAAATATAAAATATACAAAAACAAGTTGACTAGTATTATGAGACAAGCTAAAAAAGATTATTACTCTAAAATTTTAATCGAAAATAAGAACAGTATTAAAGGGACATGGAAAGTACTACACCAAGTGATGGAGAATAGAAGTGGTACAAGGAGTGTGCCAAACTACTTACTAAGTGAAGAAAATAATGAAATTGGAAAAATGAAATGGCTAATGAATTTAACTCATATTTTGTAATATAGGCCCAAATCTTGCAAGTAAAATTGACAACCCCGACCAACCGGACGTTTGGAAAGGGGAAAGCAAAATTATGAATTCATGTATTTAGATGGAATCACTGAAACAGAAATTCGATCGACCATAGCTCAACTAAAAAATAAAACGTCCACAGATTGCGATGGGTTTGATATGACGATCATAAAAATGACAATAGACTGTATATGTAGCCTCTAGGCCAGATCTTTAATCTGTCTTTTACATCTGGTATTTTTCCAAATAGATTGAAAATATCAAAAGTTATTCCAATGCATAAATTAGGCGACAAGCATTGTCTTACAAATTATAGACCCATCTCATTGATTTCACAGTTTGCCAAATTATTGAAAAACTTTTTGTTTTCAGATTAGATGCATTTATAGAAAAAAAATCATTTGTTACATGAGAGTCAGTTTGGGTTCCGAACAAATCGATCGACAGCCTTAGCCTTAATGAAGCTTACAGAACACATTAGTACGGCAATAGAAAATAAAAAAAGTACTATTGGGGTATTTATCGACCTCAAAAAGGCGTTTGACACCATAGACCACAGTATTTTATTTCAGAAACTACAGCATTATGGAATTAGAGGGGGGGTGTTAAACTGGATTATAAGTTATTTACAGAACAGACAACAATTTGTACAGTTTGCTGGCAACACATCAGAAAATTAAAGATTAAATGTGGAATTCCCCAAGGTTCCATTATTGGACCAAAACTTTTTATTTTATACATCAATGATTTGTGTGAAGCATCAGACATATTACAATCTGTGCTGTTCGCCGATGACACCAACTTTCTTTTGTCAGGTGACGATATAAAGGATGTGATTAATAATGTAGGAAAAGAAATGATAAAAATAAGCAAATGGTTTAGGGTAAACAAATTATCTCTAAACGTGAATAAACAAAATTTATGTTATTTACCAAGTGCTATCAAATAGAAATATTGAGTTGTGTTTAGATGGAATAAACATTGAAAGGGTAGAAGAAATTCGATTCTTGGGTGTGACCCTCGACGAGAATTTAAATTGGAAATCAATGTTGAAAATACACGAAAGAAATTATGTAAAAACCTCTCTATCCTTCATAAAGTGAAATATTTTTAACTTATACAGCTTTGAGGATATTATATTTTACATTAATATTGCCTGTCTTTCTTATTGTTTGGAAGTTTGGGGAAATACATATCCAATCCAATCCAATCCACTTTATTTCTATAGCACATTTAACAACAGAACAGTTCCAAAGTGCTGCACAAAACAGAAAAGTACACACAAAACTCCATAAATGGAATAAATAATTAAAATAAGAAATAATCAATTTATAAAATCAATAAAAAATCGTAAAACAATAAATAATAAAAAAATAAATATAATCTATGTAAAATCAATAAAAATAAATAAAAAGACACAGGGACCACAACTCACGCGGTGTTAAAAGCCAGAGAATAAAAGTGGGTTTTAAGACGAGATTTAAAACACTCCAGTGTTGGGGCTGTTCGGACGTGGAGGGCAGAGCGTTCCACAGCTTAGGGCCGACGACGGAGAACGCTCTGTCCCCTCGAGTTTGTATGTAACCACACTGAAGCCTTTGATAACGTTACAAAAGAAAGCAATAAGAGCCATTCATAAAGTCCATGGAGAGAGCACACTAACCAATTATTCATAACATCCAAATTGCTAAGGTACTCGACCTTATAAAAGCCCAAACACTTACAATAATGTATAAGGCAAGACACCATTTGTTGCCTCAAACTGTACAAACACTATTCTCGCTTAAATCAGACTCTCGTCTCCGACACAAACTGAACTTTATTCTTCCTTTTGCCAGTACCACCCAGAAGCGGATGGCTATCTCAGTGGCTGGAGTCAAGCTGTGGAACTCCATGAAAGACACTTTAAAAAACTCTACAAATGTTTTTCAGTTTAAACGAATATTTAAGGAAACAATAATTAAATCATATGAACTAGAAATTAAATGAAAGAGGATTATTTGTTTGATGAGCAAACCCTGCTTGTGGCATGTTTTGTACACTTGCGACCACTTGTTGCTAGTTGCGTATTTGTTATTTATTTGTGACTGATGTGTTGTTACATCAGACCATCTTGAAAAACGTTGTTTGTTTGTTTTTTTGGAGAAAGGGCACATAATATAAGTTTGTCTTCTTTGTGCTTCTTTTCAATTGTCTGACCACTAGCATTATTTTTATGTAAACATGAAAGAATATTCAGAACGATTGAAATAAATAAAAAATGAAATGAAAAAATGAAAGTCAGGAGATTTCAAAGAAGAAACTACTTTTCCAGAGGACCTAACTATCTGGCATCGTGACTCTTACGACAAGTTGAAGAATTCATAAGTTCAGCATTTAGTATAGACTTGAGCGCTGGCAATCCCCGAGCCAAAGAGCGCACAATGATCCAGAGGCAAAGGTGGTAGGGAGATGGCCGTTTTCGTACTCACATAGTACACAGCTATTCGGGGACAAGCGACCAGTTTTGTGCAGAGACTGACTGAAAGTTGCAGGTGCTGAATTTGTACATTACTTATGAAGTCCATGGGACTCGGGCTGTGCAAAGCAACAATCTGGGGCTGACACCTCCACAGCTAGACAACGGTAGGGGAATGGCCCTCTCTCCTGGAGCAGTGCTCGAATCTCGGGGCCTGGCTGTTTTAATCTGAATTCTCTAACATGACAATTCTCTGTCCCAAGATCGCCTCTCGTGACTCTAGGACACTCTCCAAGACCTCGTACAGCTTCAACGTAGTACATAATAAGATATCTTTTACTTACATTACCATACCATGTTTGTTGGCCAGCACTCATTTTATTTATCTGTATTTTAAACTCATTTAGAATAAAGAAACAATTAAATTCCCCCATTCATGCACCATTTTGTGTGGATGATGATAGCGTAGAGTCTATGTCATAGACCATGTAGGTGGTTTCGTTCTCTAACCAAATATGATTGCGTTACAATAATTATTGCTTTTTATTGCAAAAATATTGCGTTATTTTGCAATACTATTGCGTTTTTTCTTTTTCTTTTGAAGAATGAGACACATTTCTACGCTCTCGCAGAAAGAATAATACCGTATTTGGATTATAGTGTCATTTTGGGCACCCTTGGCAGGACATGTGGATGTAAAATATGTGTCAATATTGGTTAATGAGAGAGAAAGCCTGTTTTGAGAAGGGACATAGTAGTTACTTCCGTAATATCCCTGCCTTGCAACAAAACATCATAAAATAACCGTCGTACAGGGTAAGTTTTGTCACTTTTATACTCTGACATGAAAACTAAGATGTAAAGGGAGGAAACTAGCTAAAAATCTCCACTTCAACCACTGTGAGAAAATCAATACTTTCACCTGCCGTGTCTCACCTTAATTACATAAATTAAAATAATCAACACATTTCTCCTCTTTTCTAAAAGTTTGTTTCTCACCGTCTGTTTAGGCAAGAAGTGTACGTTCTGGTTTAAATGTCTTCAAAATAAATCGTCTGATGACCTCCTATCTCATCACATGAGGGACAAGGAGGTGGAGGAAAAGGTATAATGCTTCAAATTTACAGGAAATAAATTAGGGCTGAACGATTAATTGCATTTGCAATTTTATCGCGATATGACACAACGCGATTTCGTAATCGCAGGGCACGCGATTTTGGAAGTGAATGAAGCAGCGAGATATGGCAGCAAAGTCCGCTCCGCCGCGTGATTTTGTTTACGTCTCAGTCTAGTTAAGGTGCGCGGTAGATTGTGGATGTACAGTGAAAATATCAGCGTTTATCATGCAGCCACCGCGAAGGACTGTTGCTTTTTTCTCCGCTAGCACTGCATTAGCCACAGCGCTCTTCACGCCATTCTCTCGCTGCTACTACACGCTCTGATGATCACAGAAACTCCCTCACCTCCGGATTCTTACGTCTCTGTCTCCACAGGTGAGCCTGTGTTGCTTGTAAAGAGTAAAGAGTCGTTTGTGGCTCAGTTTAGGAGGCTTATGTTTGGGAATGTTGTGGATAAAGAACTTATCTCAAAAGCATAATGACCGTAAAGTATCCGCGGAGGCCATGTGCCTCTATTTACCTTTGCATCTACCGCATATGCCTCCGTAGGTAGTACAGACGCTAGATATAAACACTAAACTGCTGTATGAAAAGTTTTGGAAACTACGATCCGAGGCAGGAGTCCGTGTCATGTCTTATTTTGCTGAGTAAATGCAATGCGCTGTTTAGTGCTGAAATGTCACTAAATGGCTGCGAGTCAAAGAGACGTGTCTGTGTTTGGCACCTCATGTCTCCTTGCGTCAATGTTCTTCTCTTTCTTCATATTGTCCAAAGTTACATCCCAAAACCAAAATGCTGCTCCTAATTCCACTGTGTTTTGGCGTGTGCTCCATCTGGCCTCTCCGTGTCCATCAATAACGCGCATCTGAAGCAACTACGAGTCGCAGCTCAGACCGGGATTTGATTGGCCGAAATAATAAATAATCAATAGTTTATTTTGTATTAATTGGGAGTTTGATTTCCTAAAACTTTTCCAACTAGTTAAAGCAGGCGTTTGTTCTTACTTTTCCTGCACCTTAGTATGGGTGATGTTACTTTTTAATATCGATATATATATATATATATATATAATGTATCTTTTATTTATAGACTGTACTGTTAAGTTCAGACAGTTTTTAAGAAGTGCAGTCCACATATTCACAAATTTTGAATAGGTCAAACAACAATTTTGTTGCAATTTTCACTTCAAATTAATCTAATATTGTTTGTTATGAAACAGACTGATTTATTACTTGTGTTAGGTGAAAAATACATGAGAAGAGGATCTTGCAACAATAATCGCATATTTAATCGCAATCGCAATATTGAAGAAAAAAATCGCAATTAGATTATTTTCCAAAATCGTTCAGCCCTAAAATAAATATGAGCGCATTCCATGCAACATTTCATACTACGAGCTAATAGCAAATCTTCCGTTTAAAGCTTTAATGTTTCATACAGTATTAATATTGGATTGGCAGCAGTGCATTGAGAATACTAGTGGATCTAAAACGCAGCCCGGTGGAACACCTCCTAATTGTCCGAAATGGAATATCACTAACAATACTTCCCCTTTTTTCCAGGAAAACAAGGGGCCTGGACCGGGGGCTCAGATGTGGACAGACTGCTGCACGAGTTGAGGAATATGTGTGAAGTTCAGTCTAAGGCTGTAGGGGGCAGTACAGAGGACGGGTATTGGAGAAGTCGGCTCTGCGTCATCAATAGAGTGTTCTTGGTTGTTCACATTGCCTGCACTGCTGTGTTTCTAGGAACCATCTTTAGCCACTGGTTCAGCTAAACATCACATGTTCCTACCGCCGCTTGGGAGCATACAGTCCCTCTACACCCATTTTTCATGCAGACAGATTTGATAACTGTCTTGGTAATAACAGCAAGTCATATTTACTGATTCATTGTTTATATTGTACACCAAACAATGCCGATATCAATACGTTGAACACAATGTGCAAATATTTAGAAGGCTATAGCAACCAAGTAAGGATGATTATCTTTTGACAATGATTATGATCATTAGAATAATAGGGTCAGCAAACTGACAATAAAGAATCTTTACCTTAGCTTATCATGTTACGAGAAAACTTTTGAAGATGGAATGATCACAAAGTGTAAGCTTAATCTATTCTGTTATGACTAGATACAGTATGTTGCATGTAAAATGAGACATTGGCTGTGTCCGAATGTCCACACTGTTCCTTGTATAGTGCACTATACATCCATCTTGTAGTAGTTGTTGTGGTATAAAAGCTGTCTAAATGTTGTAACTAATGGTGGGGAACTTGTAGACACCATATAAGCCTATATAATTGTTCTTTAAGTCTGTGTTGTAGTGTAAGAGGTTCATAATCACTATGTTAAGGTAAAAGGTCAAATTCAATGCATAAGTGTTCAAAGTTGTGGGAATATAATTTAGTTGGGACGGGGGAGAGACACAATCATCCATATATTAATTGTAATGAGTAGACTATCCACTGGGGGGTTAGCTCCTTGGATAGCCACAGCCTTGTATACATCATGGCGCGTGCAGGGGTTCTGGCCAAGAAAAACAGTCCAGGTGGCCGGACGGAGACACGTTCCCATAATGTAATAAGCGTGTGGGAAAGTGCATCCTAGCTCATCAACTTGACACATCAAGGTCGGAGTCCGACTTCAAAGTGCAGATAACGCTAAGGAAGCGCTGGGAACTACAGTAGCCGCTATACATCAGGCATATCAACTGGACACTTAGTGTCTGGAGGTGTAAGCATAATCTCTTTGATGATGACTACTATATAAACCGCGCCCCCGCAGGCTCGAGGCGCTCCTTCTGAATTTGCCATGGGATACGTATCGCTTCGACAAAGATAAAGATTATGCTTTAACAACTTAAGGGGGCTATGAAAAATGCACGAGTTGATACGGGATGGATAGATGTTTTGACCATTTGTGAATATGTTTTTGACCAAATAAAGGACTATGCATTGGATCTTCTTTGACTGGACTTGTTGCGATTCTTCTGATTTTGCGCGTTATCCATTGGGAATTGGGAGGTAATTTTCTTTTCAGCAACATAGTGACCGAATGTCTGGAGTATACTCAATACTTTTAAAATCACAAATGCTGTTTCAATCACGTGTTGCATATTTTTCATGAATAAACCACCAAAATAAAGTCAGTTAGAGTGAAAAAGTTGCTTAAGCTGATTATCGATAGCTTCCCATCTTTCCTTTGTTCATGTTAAATCCATGTTAAATGAAATATCAATATTCAAAGATTTAAAGATTATTTATTTGTCGATTCATTTGTCAATTAATTGAAATGAAATTATATTAAACTGTCATTTAAATTTGGCTGGTCTTTATAGCAGAAATATATTATTAACTAGGGATGGGCACCGTTAAACGGTGCCTACTTGGTACCGACCGAACATGTCTGGACGAATGAGAGCTAATGCAAATGAGTGAGAGGTGGTGGCAGATGAGAAGCTGCCCTTCTGTTGGTCTATCCTAAGGGCCATTCGCGAAACCGCCCTGTGCCATCTTTTTTTCATTTTCAAACCCAAAAATTGATCAAGTTCATCTTAAACTGGTAGTTTTAGTCCAGATATCAGTTTCATCTATCAATAGTGAACTGGGCACTATTGGCAGTGGCATTGGTTTGGCCACAAAGAGCTGTTTCCTTGCCTAGAGCAGCTAAAAGTTGGCACAGTGTAAGGGTTGTAACGCAATCTGAACAGGCTCCTGACGCATGCTTTGATTACACGCTACAGAACAAGAAGGCCATGTCAGTGAGACTAGCTGATAGACAACGGTCGAAACCATAATAATTCTGAACATGACGTGCAGTACAGATAATATACAAACACATAGACACAAACAACTGATTCACTGATAGGCAGTCACCCTCTCTGCGGAGAGAAGTGCAAGACTAGGATAAAAGACAACTGTCAATGGAGGTCGGGACTTCACTTCTTCTCTTTCTCTGAAGTCACCAGCTGGTTATACTGCTTTGTAACTACGAACAATGGCAATAAAAGCCTTTTCTTGAGACGGCTTCTATCTCCAGTGTATGCTTTGGCCATATCCAAATAACGGTTCTCGCGTTTGTTTATTGTTTATTGGTTTATTTGGTAGGGACAGTGCAAGTTAATGAACAAGCCACACCGGATTGTAGCCTTGGGCTAATTTCCATCCGTCGTCCCCCATGCGCACTCTCAAACACACTCTCTTTCATCCTGGCCTATTGTACATGTTTTTAGTGGTAGGGGAAATCGGAGTACCCGGAGGAAACCTACGCAGACACGGGGAGAACATGCAAACTCCACACAGAAAGGCCCCGTCCAGGTGGGAATCGAACCGGGACCTTCTAGCTGTGAAGCACGAGCGCTAACCACTGTACTACCGTGTCGCGTGATACAAAAGAACAAAGTCCTTACAACAGCTATCGCATATGGTTGTCAAGGCAAGTCCTGCCATGACTCATCAGTCTCATGAGCTTTTTGGAGTATGCTGGATGTCTCGTCCTTCAATGGTTTGTATAGTATTTAACTAATTACTAAAATGCGTCGGTCCTTCAACAATTTTTTCAGAAAGGTGATTTTTCCATGAAAGTTATTTAATCATTTTTTAATTTGCACCCACATAACATATGTGACCTATGACGAGAACGGGGGACACAACTTGGTTTTGGAGCATTTGGAGCTGGATATAGATTATGAAAGTGTAGTCTCCAAAGTTTCCAACAATGTGTAACTAGCAATGCCAGGTGAAAATTTTAAATACTGTGGATAATTTCAGCATACAGTGGTAGAGGACAGCAAGAGGATGAAAGGGCAGTTTGAATTTTGAAAATCCATCAAGTACTTTCAAAGTTATGAGTAATTCAGTTTTCATTTTTGGCCACTTTTGGTGAAATCAATTACAATGAAAACAATAGGATATAGTCTGGACCGATTTATCACAAAAATTGGTACAATTTCCAGCTTCCGTGTTCTCTAACTTTCCCATTTTACCAAATATTGTTCTCAAAATTCACTCCCTATAAGAAAAATAGTCAGTGATTTCAAATATGATGTCGGATTTTATTTATGAATTAAGACAAAGCAACTAATTTGCATATTTTAACATATCATCAAGGCAAGACACTGCAGGTGAATAGGGCAAATTTTTAAAGTGGGTGATATCAATTTGAAACTTTTGCTGTATATTATTTACAAAAACCTGAAATAAAAATGCATTGCAAGTTTTCTGTAATATAATGATTACATATGACAATAAGGCATTTTATGCATAAAAATGGCCAAAATTGACAATGTTTTTTTTTTTTTACGAAATCTAAATAACACATAAATCCATGTTTAAACTCATGGTTCAGCTATGTTGGCACAATAATTACAAACATGTTTAGAGGGTATATGAGATATCTTGTTTAGTTTTTGAATAAACTACTAATGGTGAATAAATCTGAAAATTCAAGTTTCGCCTTTCTTGGGGGGTTCAAAACTCAAATCAGGCAAGGAATTACAAGTAGAGAAATCCCTCTGACAAAACCTTGAAAATGTATTAAATACAAGACTGGAAAGTTTAGAGTCTCCAAATAACACAAATGTTGAGATTTATTGGCAAAAATGTCAGGTAATTAGAGAAAAAACGTTAAAACGTTTAACAACATGCCAAACAAATACGGCCACAGCTAACTCTATGACATTGATATCATTAGTAGAATAGCACCCTATCTTGTTAATTGTAACATATCAAATAATAGCTTACAACTCTTGTCCAATTTATTAAAATGTTTAGCTGAAAACTTCACAGCACAACCTCTCTTACTAGTAGCATTTCATAGCAACTGCCTTCAGTAAAAAAGGTCAATATTTCATCCTTCAAATCAAGCACTATTTAAAAATGTTTCTTGGCATATGCATGAAAAAGTCTGTCTATATTTATGTACATCTGTTTGTCTAACTTCCAAGATCTTAGTGAAGCATCAGGAATTATTGGGACATTTGCATGAATAATGTACTTTGGGTCAACAACTGTATTGTCTGACCCAGTTGGCCACTTGAAGACACATGAATTTCCTTTTGATGGATGCAGGAACTTGACATCAAGTCCACCATTGTTGACATTTAATACAGTTCCAATGTACCAGGCGTCAGGCTCACTGAAAGCTACGGCCACAAAGTTGCCTACTTGGGCATCCGCAGCCTTTAGGTGTTTGCAGATGTTTTCTTTGTCTCTTTGTTTTGAGATCTTCCGTTTTCGACATTTCATTTTCTTTGTGTCATTTTTCTCCAGTGCTGTCTTCTTGGCTTTCTTTACCACTTTTTTTGCAGCACGTTCTTTTGTACGCCTAGCCATGTCTCCAACACTTTCAAACTTTTTACGTTCTTCATTTTTCTGAGCAGTCCTGTGTTTGCTACGGAGCAATATTCCATTTCACCTTGCCTGGATCCAGAGTTGTTGTTGTTCTTGTTCTTGTGCAGGCTTTGAAAGAATCCACTTCACTAAATCTTTGCTGTTTTGCTTCAGCATTTCAATACTTGAGTGATAGTGGAATGAAGCATTTGGGCGCCTACGCTGACTAGCATCAAGACTACCAAGATGTCTTTCACACGATAAGTTGTCCAGGTGGCTAAAACCTGTTCTTTCCATTTCTAGTTCAGATGGGGGAGATGAGTACTTGCCTCCTGGAAGAAAGTCCGACAGCTGATTTTCAAACGTTCTCACAAAAGCCTTACAGAGCAGCTTCAACGTACTCAGAAAAAGTTCTTCCTCGTTTGGGAATAGTAAAGTGAAGACAGCTGGGTGAAGGTCATGGTTGACCATATCCATGTATTCACAACACACATTCTTCTCTACATCAGTTAGAGGCTGAGGATCATGCTGACATCCTTTTAGGAAGTTGTAGAGTTCCTGTACTGGTCCATATAGTCTCAAGTAAGGGACTTTGTTGCTTGCTATCAGGGCATGATATGGACCAGTTACTTTTATGTACATAACAGCCAATGCTTGAACTAGAGTCATTAGTCTGGGACAGCAAAGGTCAAGGTGAATGGACACCAACTTTTGATTAGCCTTTTCCTTACCACCCTTCACTTTCAGTTCCAAGAGTTGAGTTAGGTCTGCGTAATGGTGGATAATTTGAGCAGCTGTGGCAAATAATGCATTAAAGCGATTGTCCCGGTAGTTGCTGATATGCGACTTTATCCCTTTGTCCTTACAAACCTCAGTCCAAATATCTTTGAGACCCAAATGATCACCAGCCGGGCCAAAGGTCTCTGCCACCATGCGAACAACCCGCTCTGCTGCCACTGTTTTTCCGAACTTGAAAAATTGGCCACTGGCATCGCGACCACATTTTCCATTTGTTTCTAGCTCAGACTGTTGGATCTGA
The DNA here is from genome assembly GCA_007210695.1 of Neogobius melanostomus. Taxonomy (NCBI): domain Eukaryota; kingdom Metazoa; phylum Chordata; class Actinopteri; order Gobiiformes; family Gobiidae; genus Neogobius; species Neogobius melanostomus. The sequence goes on along the minus strand of VHKM01000542.1, from coordinate 1,131,992 downwards.
AACTCTTGACGGCTGTAACTATGAAATCCTAACAAACAATGTGCCATGCAGAAGAAGTGATGCACCACCTGACCATGAGCCTCTGAAGGAGAGGATTCTAGCAAGTTGTCCCGCCATTCACACAGTTTCCTGTTACTAGACTTCTCATTTGAGGCACGGTCACTCATAAGGAAAGACAATTTTGTCATCACATCTTGAACAAAATTACCGTCAGACTCTGATCCATGAGCATGGGCATCAGATAGTTCCTGGATTTTATCTTTGAAGACTCTTGCAATAGTATCAGAGTCCTCTGATGCTATTTTGGTAAATCCGAGTGACAGCATTTTACCAGACCCTAATGTAATACCCGTATCAAGGATCTGCTCTTTTCTCCGGCTGGTTCCGTCTTTATTGACACCCCAGTTTGGTGTTTTCAAGAGAAGTTCAGCTATGTACCTCTCAGCAATATACTGGGCCTCATCAGTAATGTTGACACAAACTTGCCGGGAGAGTAGCTCGTTGAAGTCGGTGTCAAACAGGTTCTTGCCAACAGCTTGAATGACCCGTCCAACTTTATCAGTTGCAACTTCCAAGGACACCAGCTCGAGGACACACAACCGAAGTGTATCAGAGAAATACCACCAGACTTTAATTTTTGAGGTTCCTTTTGATTCGTAGTGATTTTCTCATTGGCAATAACAAGTTCATTTTCTTTCATTCTGAGGTCACTGCTCAGTTCCTTGATGATACCTTTCAGGGATTTTAACTGCGAAGTCTCCTCACTTTTGCTACTGGATATGAACAAAGTCTTATATTTACATTTCATCTTTTGTTATGATACTTTTCCTTTTTTAATACCATAATCTGTTTTTTCATAGAACAGAGAAGGTCGTCTTTTTCTAAACATTTTCTTTCCAGTTTTTGTATCCTCCAGCGACACCTCAGCAGTTTTCGACGGGAAAAAGTGGCTGTTTTTCTTCGTTTTTTAATGTTCTTTGGACTGACGGTACCAAGCTTTTCCTCGATGCTTGCAAGCTCACTTCTCTTTTGAGCAAGTAATGCTTCATAATATTTTATGTCTTTTTGTATATGGAACAAATCTAAATTTTCCTTTTTCTTTACTGGATCAAAGTAAGTATTGAGCACCTCAGCAGTATCCGTGGCACTATGATTGGTGGTCCTTTCTGTCAAATTGACACATCTGTTTGTGTCACTTGCCTCAACACCTCCGCTTATGATGGACTGGGAAACATTGACTTCGAGAAGTGGCAATGGTAAATCAAATAAAGTGTTCTCCAGATTAACAATCTCTTTTTTCTGTTTTCTTTTACGCAGTTTTTCTCTGCATTTAATAATGTGTAAGATTTTCTTGTTTAATCTTTTCTCAAAGTCTTTTGAGAGCAAGTAATCACGATGTGAATGATAGATTTCACTGGGAGTCAGATTTATGATCCATGTTTGAAGTTTTGTCCAGGCTAACTTTTGGTGCAAGACGCATCGCCTCAGTTCAAGAATTAATCCATTTGTGAAATTGTTTTCTAGCCTTGTATGGCTGCCACTAAGGAGAGACTTGAGTGGTAGATTATTTCTTCTAGAAAATTCTCCCAGGTACTCGCTTGTCAGCCATGAGCAATCAAGCATTGCTCTAAGAAAAAAGACAACATTTAGAATATGGCAAAGATTTTTTGAAAGTTTATCTATTTATTAAGCCTCAATATTTATTTCATTTTTGGCTAGGATGACTTTTCATATATAATATAATATAGTGAACATCTAATCAAAATCTATTCACGTGAAATCACCATGTTCCGTTAGGTTCATATATGCAGTAGTATTATTTGCCAATTATATTTCTTCTTGTTTATAGGTAATTTAATTGGTAATTTCATAGTGGAAAATTAAGCTAAAATTATCCTATTGCATTTGTGTTGATTTGGTAAATTAATTACGTGAATAAGTTTGTTAAAAGTGCCAAATTGTAGTTCAAAAACTCCGCATTGTGGCTTTATGCAAATGAGTGCGCGCTACACTGGAGCAGCAAACAGAAAAGAGTTTCGAGCCGACACAAGTTATCCAAGGAAAACTAGCTTCGTTACCGGGGCCAGGACCATAAACAGCCGATTGCTACGACTTATCATCGCCATAGGTAAGGCTGATACTTTATTTATTGGTTTATTTGGTACGGTTCTTATTATTTTACCGCGCCAATCGGGAGAAATTCCCTCGTCGCCCGGGTCGGGGAAACCCGGCTCTAATGTGTTTCACCCACCCTCCACCCCCTTTCCCGAGACAAAAAATAGCAACAAAACAAAACCACATATGTAAAAGGACTATCGTACACTTCCTTAAACGTGAAATTGGTCAAATCCATTGACTACAGCCGGCCTGTTCGCGCATCAGCGAGGGGAGTTAATGCTAGCTGCTCTACGGACTCAGAGTCCTGTCACTCATTTTGAGTGACAGCTCACGGCGCGGCCCGGTTTTTTTTTTTTCATTCACAAAGCCGCGGATTAAAATCACAATTTCATCCCAAACCAAAGCACGGATAGTAAAGTATACTTCTTAAATGTTATGTTTATGATGGTGACTTTTGAAAAAATTATTAACTTACGGTCAGAATTGCGGAGACTTTCCTCCACAATATCTCAGGATCTACAGCAGCTATGCAGTTGTCACCAGCATCATTGGACTCCGCTATATGTTTTCTGATTGACTGGGAAATATGACGGAGCGGGAACGTGATTTGTTGCCGCGGAAACCGAGAAGAAAAAAGTGTTTTTTCCGAGCGCGGTCCAGACCTCTAATCGGAGATTTTGACGCTGCGTGTGGACTTTATTCATTCATATCTCAAGAAATAATTGGCCTACCGAAGAAATAAAAATGTGTGTGGATTCTTTGATTCAAGCCGCGTTTACTGATACTAGGTTTATAAATATCCACCAAATATTGTAACCGCTAGAAGGCGCTAAAGAAGAGAGAGGCTCATTCGGGTCATTTTTCACCACTCAGTGGCGGCTGCATTTTGCGTTGCTAGTGTAACACATGGAAATCTGATAATATTTGGAGAAGATGTAGCAATTTGAATTTAGGAACTCGAAATATTTCAAAGGGGAGAAAACGGCCTCTAAACTTTTGGGCTGTTCTCCCCTCTCTCTGCTGCTGCTCGGAGTGACAACAGGGCTCATTTACATGTCATCTCATTTAGACAAGCCTTCTGCTCAGCAAACTTGTTCACTGTTGTGATAAAATCCAGTTTCCTCGCTCAGTTATTTTCAATGTAGAGTTTGGCAAATCCGCGGATTTCCTTCTGTCATCCTTCTGTCTTAAATCAAGCTCTGAAGGCAAGGAGTTGGCTCGGGAAACGTAATGGTCAGCAAGGCGCTGTGCATGCTTACAGCCAGGACATCATCAGTCGCACTGGGAAAGTTAGCCTGGAAAAGTTCACTGGTTTCACACAGAAAAACCTCTGCAGTAGTATTCGTCTATTCAGAGCGGGAGCAGGAGCGGCCTCAGTCAGACACACGGGGAAGCGTTGCATAATAATGAGCCACACACACACAATCACATGCCCCACGGCGTGCCGTTTCTCCAGAGAATTCACACTTTTAAATATACCAATACTGTTATCTAAAACATGGTGAGGCTTCTTCGCAACTAAAAGATTCTGTTTATGTCACAAAGAAGTTTGTATATTTTTCCAGCTAGTTGATAAAACGGTGTTTGCCAAATTTAAAGTGTAATAACTCAAAAACAGCACTTTCCTGGGTGTGCATATCACAGAGAACCCCGCAAAGGGGACCCTACGCACCCATCACACAGTCTCTTCAAGGTAATGCCTTCAGGGAGGAGACTGCGGAATCTACGCGCCAGGTCCAGTCGACTGAAGAACAGTTTCATACACAAGGCCATCTGGAAGCTGAACTCCCTGCCCTCCCTCCCACCCCTCTTCCCCCACTCCCCGCTCGACAATCAAGGAGAGAAATATAATTTCAAATCATTCACATAGTTTGACAAATAGAAAATCTTGAATCTTGAATCTTATGTTTGGATTTGGAGCTGTTATTGAGTTCTTTTGTCAGAAATAATAAAGTGTCTTTGGACCCACTCGTATTAAATGTCGGTACATTGTTATTGATAGCGTGACACAATTTTGACCATAACAATCTGTAAATTAGTCGCATCGTTGTATAAGCCGCAAGGTTCAAAGCGTGGGGAAAAAGTAGTAGCTTATAGTCCGGAAATTTCAAGATTATTTTTTGCAGTGTGATCTTTTTATGAAATTCTGTGTCCCTTCTTCTCCAAATGGGCCTTCGCTCGTTCCTTTTTCGACCTGGAGTGCGTAAACTTTCGTACACCACTGTCCATCTTTGACCACTTTCTTTTACCTTACATTTAGACTACTTCTTTCACTTTTGATCACTTAGATCATCCATATAACCCACTAAAATGACCAGAAAGATCAGATCTGTTTATTTGCGGTTCATTTTCTCTGTAAAGCTCATCGTGTTGCGAATGCATTTTCTGTCATAATGCAATCTTAATTGCTTTGTTTGTTTCACTTCACTACTTCGCTCTGTTCCACAATAGTGAAGAGGAGCATCATTTCAGATCAACACCAAGATTTGTGGTTCACTCTGGCTGAAAACACCACTTTATGCAGCAGTTGTGATTGCATTTCCTGCTTTAGTGCTTCATAATTGCTCTGTTTAATGCAGCTTACCAGTTCTAGCCATCTCATATAAGAAGGTCTCTCCCAGAAGCAGGTATTGTTTCAGACGGATGAAAATGTTGCTCGGACTGGTCTACCTACTTCTCCTCTCAGGTACGTGCCAGCTGAAATGTTATAATAAAACCTCTACTAGGACTGCACAGTTTTGGAAAGATACCTAAAAGCATTTCTTCTGACATGTTTTGCGACTGGACTAGATTTATAGAACTGCTAAACTAAAACGGAGAAAAGAACATTGTTTGTAGAGGTTTTGTAGTTTTCAGAGCATGTTAACAAATTCAATAATCCATGTATTATTAATGTTTGTCAAAGTAATTGTGCTTCAACAGTCGTTTTCACTTTTTGTCAAGCAATGAACACCAAACAATAATGCTTGGACGCGCTATGCTGCTATCAATATCCAATATATAATTATATTGTTTCATGCAGCAAAGCAACAATTTAAATATGTTTCCTTTTCAATCACACTAGACGGCGACTGTATTTAAATTGCTCTGTGTGTCAGATGCCCTTCCATCCTCCTACACTCTTGCAATGTTTATATGAGATGAAAACAGGTATAATCAGGCTGCGATTTGCTGGGGGGATTTTCCCCCTTCTGGTTTTCTTGTCCCTGTCCCTGTCTCTGTTTCTTTTATCCCTATCCCTACTTCTGCTGTATTATTGTATTAAATGTAGGGGGATAGAATTGTAAAATTGGCTGTGTGTTCAAGGTCCGTGCACCTGCTGGCCAATTGATTTCATTTTACATGAGACGCGGGTGATCTCTGCTTTAGCGGGCTTTGATGCGCACGGGGTCTATATTCTGCAGAGACTGCTGCAGAGAGAGAGGGTCTGCGGAGTCACAAACACTCATGGATCGCATGTCTCGTCACCAGCAGAGCCGGTGCTGGCCCTCTTGGGGCCCTAAGCAAAAATCCACACGATTCACATTCCACGGCTATTCAACGAAGAGCGAACCCGTTTATGGTCAAAAGCAGTTCCACTGTGCAGTAGTGCAGGGTAGAAGTGGAACATAATGACCTCAATTCAGGCCCTGCCCCTCTGTGTGGAAACCACTAACCACTTAGCCACTGTCAGACTGGGGTTTAGGACTACTATTAGTCTATTTTCCCCACTTTTTAAAATGTTAAATGGCGAATGGTCACATTCTCTTACCTTGGTTCCTGACCCACAGTTAGGGTTATGTATCCTGATTTAGGGTTAGGGTTATGTATCCTGACTTTATGATCAGTTAAACTATTTTGCACACATACAGAATGAGCTTGAAATGAACAGGACTGGCGAGTCTTATCCCCTCGCGCTCTCTCTCCCTCTGTGCAGAGCGCTGCAGGAGAGGGAAAGAGAAGTCGCGCACAGACGTACATGCCGTGGAAAATAGGAGACTTTGAGCTCCACAAAAGCGTTCTCTGGACCACAAGCAGCAAAACGCTGCTTATTTTACGTTAAAAAAAAACGCTGTAAAGATGATAGACTGAATCGTGGCTGAACTATGAATGCGCGCATGGCGGCAATGAGTGGATCCCGTAACCCGTGCAACCCGTGCGTTAATGCCCCCCGGCCATGTGTGACACCCAGTGCGTTTTACAACAGTTTATACAGTTTGACAAACAGGATGAGGAACCTTTACCACAGTTCTGATTCGGTTCTGAAAAGTGCCAGCCGTGCGCATACATGTGCATGCTGTAACATTTCCAGCTCTGTCCCTCAAAAAAGAAAGACACCTGTCGCCCTGGTCACACTACGCTGGTTACTTAAAGTTTGATCATCAAGAGTTTTCCAAAACGGCCCAACTCCCTGAGCAACACGCGCTCTGGAGGGGTCGCCCCCCTACTTCAGTCGTCTATGCACAGGCCATTTGAAGTCTCTCCTCTCCTGTCTCCCTCGCTGCTCCTCGCTGAATATAATCCAAAACTATACAGAGGAACACATAACATAGACCTATGCGTCTCATATATAAATATCTGCCTCGGAGTAGGCTATAGGCTGGATCATTACGCATTGAATTGGGCTGTGCGTGCTTATATTCAGCCTAAAAACACACAGGCACGGACGCCCTGCACACAGCGGCATCAACTTCACCCTCCGCTCCACACACACTGAGCTACTACTAGACAGAATACATCTTACAACACTGGGTTTAAAGTTCAACAGCATGAAATGTATGTGCTTTTTATGCAATAAAGTGATTGAGTAACTATCCCCCTTCTGTTTTTTGGACAAATCACACCCTGGGTATAATCGATCTTTCATTTACACAACCAGGTCCAACATTTATGGATTTTTCTTTTCGGGCATAAATGTTGCCCTACGACTTTGTGTTTCAGACAGTTAGCCGCCCCCCAATAATATATATGGGGGTGTAATTTTCCTAGGTGACACAGATATTTTTAAATATTAATTTTATTTGAGTTGACCTCAGCCCATAACAAGTTAATTTCCTCCGCCTCACTTTTTTTTCAAGGAACCAAAAACCTTTTCTGTAGGACCTGATAATTAATAATAATAATGAAAAAAAAAAAAACTGGTTTTCAAACATTAGACATTATTGGCAAAAAGGGGTAAAAAAAAAAGAAGGAAAAAAGGAACAGGAACAGGCCACCGTTTTTCCATACTGAGATATGTTCTTACCTGAGCTTAGACAAGTTGATACGTACCTGTCTGGTCATTGTGCGTGCCCGTGGAAGAGCTTGGTCGCTTCCAACACCACCCATAGGAATATACTGGGAGAGGCCAAATGCTAACAACATCTTTGGTCGTTTGCGTGACTGAGCACACGCAGAAAGACCGGACAGGTATGCATCAGCTCATTTAAGATCAGGTAAGAACATAATCTCAGTATGTAAAAACGGTGGCCACAGGTGACGGTATGGATTTTTCATGCAGTGGTCTAAGTGGAGATTTTTAGCTAGTTTCCTCCCTCAACATCTTTTCATGTCTAAAGTATATATATATATATAAGTATATATATATATAAGTATGAGTATAAAAAAGACAAAACTTACCCTGTACGATGATTATTTCATTTCATACAGTACAGGCCAAAAGTTCTGACACACTTTTTATGTATTGGCTTTTCTTTATTTTCAATTTATTATTATTAACACACTGTGATTCTCATTGAAGGCGTTAAAACTATGAATGAACACATAGGATTATGAAGGAAACAAAAACAGGTGAAATAACTCCAAATATGTTTTATATTCTAAATTCTTCAAAATTGCCGCCCTTTATTCTTGGCATTTTCTCCATGAGCTTCATAAGGTCGTCTTTGGAAATAGGTTTTCAACATGTTTGAGAAGTCAAAACCATTTCTGGGACGACATTGTGAAGCTCACTGAGAAAATGTCAAAAGTGTAAAGCAGTAATCAAAGCGAGAGGCGGCCATTTGGAAGAATTTATGTCAACGTTTTTGTGTGTGTTTTAAACATAATTCCATATGTGTTCACTCATAAATGAACGACTTCGGTGAGAATCTTCCATGGAAACAGTTTTGAAATGAATGGAAAAAACATAAAAAAAGTGTGTCCAAACTTTTGGCCTGTAGTGTATTTCAAGTTTTGTCACTTCGCAAAGCCGGCTTTCCCTCGTGCATTCATTCACAAATAATAAACAAAATGCCTTATTCTTATATAAACATAAAATGAGTGAAAACAATTTTTTCCCCCTCATATTTATATCAGTAATGTACAGCAAAAGTTTCAAACTGACATCTCTAAATGTATTTATTTTCCCTATTCACCTGTCTCGCCTTAAGAGTAGTTTTTCTTTTGTTAATTGTTCGATACAGTGACACCATTTTGAATATTTATGAAAACGCACTGACTCCTGTGCCCACCTGCACTTTCTACTGTCCGAAAGACTAATAATAGTGACTTTTCAGGCTCAGTTCTTTGCAATGAGAACTGTACCTACACTGGGCTCATCAAGTACCTGGATCTGACCAATAAGGAGCAGTTCACGCTGAGTCGCCCGGTGATGGATCCTACTAAACCTCTGAAAGTTTTCGTGGATTTTAACCTGAAAACCATCCTGGACGTGGTGAGGCCAGGGGAGTGATGGATCCTATTTGGGCTCTGAGGGCGTACTAGAGTTTTCCACAGAGACCTTTAATCAATGGAATAGGTCTGTACTAGGGCTGCAACTAATGATTATTTCAATAATCAATTAGTTAGCGATTATTTTTGCGATTAGTCGTCAAATGAAACAAATTTGTTTTTTGCTAACAATAACTTGTGCAATTGACTATAGAGTAACACATTCTCATCTTACAAGTAAATATCTGCCTCCAGGATTAAGCTGCTAGGACTGAATGACTCTAGGAAATATATTGCATTGGGATTTCATAAAGATAAGCAAGTTGTATTTTACATTACAGGACTAAATAGGACTGCTGTGATGCATAAGTTAGGCTTTAGTTAGCTGCTTTACATTCAATGAAACGTTCAAAGTCATTCTAATCCTCGATGCAAATGCCGCTTCTACTCCTTGCTGCTGTTGTATCATTGCAAGAACTATAAATTCAAATTCTATGAGAGAGAGTTGTCAATAAGGAGAAATACGTGTCAACAATTTTTTTTTATAATCGATAATGTCGACTTAAGGCTTATTTGAGCTTCCTGTACATCTCCTGCGGGATTCTGTCCGTGCTCCGTCAGACGCTTTGTTTATCCAGAGTCGTAGCAACGTAACAGTACCTGAGCTAACCGCTGGGGACACTACTGCAGGTTACATTTGCAAAACAAATCACCACTGCGTTACCTCATTTTCTTGACTCTACTTCCGTAATGTTGGTCATTTCGTATTTACGTACGAAATAAGGCTCATTTTGGCTCCCATTTATGCTCCCATTTCCCATAAATCCGTGCGTTCCAAGCGTAGTTACTGTCATTCCATCTATGCCAGGGGTCACGAATTAAATTTCACCAAGGTCCGAAATGAAAAAAAATGGTCAAGCAAAGGTCCGGAACATACAGGGTTAATTCACGGTTATATCAGGATTTTTAAGCCGTTTTTAAATCTATTTCTGTGATTTCAAAATAATGCAATCAATTGAATCCTGTTATTGTTTTTTTGCTCTACAAATAAGTTTTGGGTCCTAAATAGCAGAGTTCATATAGGCTACTGTAGCCTATTATACACAATGTGCACATATATATGACAGTGATGTGTTTCTTTGCTCAGTTCAACACACTGAGCCCTGTTTAGTCCAGGTTTAGTCCTGGCTTAGTCCAGGTTTAGTCCTGGTTCAGACCTGCTCGGGAAACAACCGCGCTATCTACGCATAACGATCGCGCGTGCATATTTAATTAGGGCGTCCTCCGCTTTCGTTTTTAGCGAGCCATATTTCAGTCATTCCGAAACAGTTTCTAAAAATGTAAAAAGTATCATGAAGCTAAGATGTAGGACTTTCTCTTTCTGTTCGTCTGGGCTGTAGTTTACCGCTCTGGTGCAGTCAGAGAGGGAGAGGGAGGGAGGGAGAGTGAGAGAGGGAGAGAGAGCGCAGACGCAGCTGCTCGTCTGAGGGGATTCAGGTCGGGTCCAAAGTTCGGATCCAAGGTTCGGGTCCGGAATGGCTGCCGCGTGTGTCCGGATCCGGACCGAGGTCTGCCATTTAGTGACCTCTGATCTATGCTTTCACACGTTCCTAATGTCCAGCCTGTGTTATTGAAAGTTCCCACCAGAAGGCGCTGGAAGTGTGTCAGACAATGCATAAGACGAAAAGAATGTAGCGAATGTAGTGAGTGAGTGGTTGGTGGTGGTGGCTGATGTGCGCAGACTGGTTGCCTCGCTTATCATCACGAGTATGGAGTGAATGAATAATGCACCAAATTGTAAAGCGACTTTGAGCGTCTGGAAAAGTGCTATATAAGACTAATGCATTATTATTATTATTATTAAGAAATCTAGACAATATGGCGACACCCGTACTGTTTTTACACCACATTTAGTGTAGAAGAGAAAAGAAAATGAGGTAGCACAGTGGTGGTTTTGTTTGCAGTTGGTTCTAATCACATTTTAGAAGTTTAGCCGCTTGTTCTGCTTCACCTGTTGAGCTGTGTGCAGTGTCTCCAGTGGTTAGCTCAGGTACTGTTACGTTGCTATGACTGTGGATAAACAAAGCGTCTGACGGAGCACACGGACAGAAAGCTACATGCTTCTCCATATGCGTTTCGAATGGAGAGCATAAATGAGCCATTAATCGTTGCAGCCCTAGTCTGTGCTTTACATGGCGTCTGCAAATCCTTAACCAAGGTTTGTCTGTTACAGCGCGAGTCGGACCAGACGTTTATCTCTTATAGTTCCATCGGAATCGTGAGTGTTTTCCAACTGGGATATTTATGGCTTTAATATTTAGTCCTAGTTTATGCATCCTGACCTCATCCTGGTCTCTGCATGTTATATTAAGACAGACATATTCAGTGTCAGTAAGAGTTGTCCTCACCGTAATGTCATGCATTAAAAGCGTTCTCTTGTGTTGCCAGACTTGGAAGAATGAGCACATTGACTGGGAAGGCCTGCACTGTCCGTTTGAGAGAATCACTGTCCCCATGGAGATGCTGTGGCGTCCAGACCTAGGCATCGATGAGGAGTAAGTCTGAGAGGGAGAAGGGCTATGCAAGACGTTTCTTGGGGTTCTTAGTTTGCCAAATTGCCAACATTTAGAAATTATTTTATTCTTATAGTTAATAAAATTGTGCAGCTCTGGGAGAAAGTCAATAGTGTTTGGAGACCTATTTGGAAAGGGCTGTAGGCAGTACCGTCGCAAGATCTGTGCAAACTGTGCAACCGCACAGGGCCTCGCGGCACCAGAGGGCCTCGCAATCCTGCTTTTTTCTTTCTTTCTTTAAATTTATTTGATTTTTTTTACAAATACATTTGTTATTTATGATTTTGTCTGTCTCTGTAAAGATCACATAAAACAAACAAATAAATAAAAAAACAAATCCAACAATTTTATATTGTATTTGTTTACACCATTACGCCTCACTGAGGAAGGGAAGGGAATCTTATTTGTATAGCGCTTTTTATATGACACAAGTCACACCCAAAGCGCTTCACACATGAAAGGGAGGGGGGTTCATTCACTCCATGCTGATTAGGGATGGGTACCGAACCCCGGTATCATAACGGCCCGGGGCCACGTGTGCCGGTCCACCCGGACCGATAAGCTCCAGCCTTAACGGTCTTCTTAACGGGCTGCTGTGCTCAAATAATCACTCCGCCCTCATGGATGCGTTCGCTGCATCGGATCTGTTCATCCCCGCTACCCCACACGAAAGTGCAGGGTGTCCACCCTGCGCTCTGACACTGCCCTGTCTCCCCTCTGCAGCCGTGTGCAGCAAGACAGGTACAAGACACGCGGTGTTACGAGCTGCTACCGCTAACCCGCGGTAAAAAAAAAAAATAAGCTAAACGTAACGACTTCGTATTGAACAGACAGACGAGCCACTCGCACTTTTCTTCTTTCACAAATACCCAAACTAAAGAGTTTCGGGTGAAGTCTATTTTTCCACAAACGGCGTACACAGTGGCGCGTACGTGCACATGCGTGCGCGCTCACACGTGGACGTCAGCGCGAGCCGGTGTCAACCCCACTGGACACAAGCTGAGAGGCAGAAAACAGTTCATTATTTTACTGCACTAAGTTTTCATTTGGACTCAGTCCCCAGAGCTACAGCCAAATCTAACCAACAGCCTTGATTTACTAGATAATAATGATTTGAAAAAAAAAATAGCAACGTAAGTGAAGTATTTTAACTCCCATATATTAAGTGTATGAGCAAAGTGGAAATGAAATGTAGAGTAATAAATAAATAATATAGACCAAGGATTAATGCCTACGTATACGGTAGTCTCAATCTACCTATATATATTTTCTATTAAAGTACCGATAAGAGTACCGTTAAAGTACCGGATCGATAAGGAGTATCGATAAGAGTAGTAGTATCGATAAATCCTTAACGATACCCATCCTAATGCTGATGGTGGTAAGCTACATTTAGTAGCCAGTTTCCCCTGGGGTAGACTGACAGAAGCGAGGCTGCACACATCTGCGCCAACGGTCCCTCAGACCACCACCAACCACTCACACATAGGCATTGGGTGAAGTGTCTTGCCCAAGGACACAACGACAGTCTGCATCTGCAGGAGCCGGGATTCGAACCCCTGACCTTCCGATCATGAGACGACCCGCTCTACCATCTGCGCCACTGTCGCGGAGGAAGGAAGAAGGTAACGCTAAGACGCCAACATGGCGGCTGCAAGAGAACGCGACCGATTTCGCAAGCACGAATCGGGTTTTGAGAAAAGGAAAAAAAATAAAAAGGAGGAAGAATTTCATAAGTCGCTGCGGGGATCACTAGATACATTTATCATCAGCAGCACTGCGGTGGCTATGCCCACATCTGGCGGCTCTGAAAATGCTAATGTAGTGGCAACAGCTAGCATCACTGCTACTATTGCAGAGCCTTGCGGGCTTCAGCAAGACCGGGACGAGGACACTGAGGACGAGGATGAAGTCCAACGTGAGGGATGTGGATAATAAGTAGGTAGCTTATGGAATTATTCAGAGGAGCCATGGCAAATACTAGAGGAAAGAAGTGGTATGATGTTGTGAAATTAAAAAAAAACTCGTATAACCTGTGGGAGAGTGAAATTCATTTTGCTTCCTTGGTGTGTTGAGTATTCACAGTACAAATAAAGCAACAGTTCTGTGGCACCTGTAGTATATTATGAGCAATTTTTTGGCGATTGTAAACTTGGAAGTACGTAGTAGAACCTGACCGATATATCCTCCGGTATTTTACAATATCGCCTATCGGCCGATATCAGCCCCGAGTAGGCCAATCTCTCGGAACTGAAAGTGATAGAAATTTCCCATGTTTTGCATTGGAAAGAGCTGAATCAGAGCTTTAAGATGAGACTCTGCCTCAGGGGAGCGGAGATATATCACAGTGAAAAGTGGTCATAAGTGTGTACACCCATTTTATATATTTTATGTTGCAGACCTTTGCTTATAATATCGGAACCATGAGATAGAGACTTACTGTTTTTTCTTTTGGAATCTGCTGATTTTTGTCTTTCAAACAAGCTTCCTCTGAAGTACCTATGACTATCCAGCGCCCCCTGCTGTCACAGTTTAACTCTGACACATTCAGAAGCATCACACACAGGATTAAACATGAGACATTTTACAAAAATATTGACCAAAAATATAAATGAAAAAAATATCCAAAAAATATCGACATCGGCCAATCAAAATCCCCAATAATTGACATAATTGAGTACACGGCTTTGTTTATGTTTATACTGTATGAAGAGCAGATTACAGCACTTTACCAATCTGACCACACTACTTTCTCTAAAGACAAACTAAAGGTACGGTATGTTTTCTCACAGGGTGGAGAAGGACAAGAGTTCCCAAGGTACGTTCCTGCTGATTAAAAGCGAAGGTTGGGTCACCATGAAGATAGACCAGGTGATTGTCAGCATGTGCAAGATGGACGTGTACAAGTTCCCCTTTGACTCTCAGCGCTGCACCATCTCCATCAAGTCCTTCATACACACGAGTAAAGACCATCCTCATCCTTATTCTCATTCAACATCCCACATTAGACATTGTTTAGGCTGTTTAGAATACTTTTGGATCCCTTAGCATGTGGAATTTTGTTTTGATGACTACAGAATTAGGCATTAGAATTAGGCATTAGATTAATTGTGACTTTTCAACTAAAATCATTTATGAATTAAGTAGGAAATATTACAACTGTGGTAGGCAGCAACTAAGAGTAATGTTATTTTAAAGGGGGTGTAATATGCAAAGGAACCGCAGAGGCTCCTGGTGTATGTTGTAATGGGTACAGGGAGCAGAGTCTTAAAAGGGACAGAGGCGATTTGCAAAGTGTGTCATCCCCAATGGGCGAGGAAAGCCCTTCTCTTTGGTCCTCATAGTGGGGAGCTGACATTGCTGTAATACCATCCCCTGGTGGCCAGGGGCGACTCCAAAAGACACTTGGTAAACAGCATTCCTATGAAGACTTTGCACCTTGCTTGCACTGCTTAAAAGCCTGGTTCCAAAGAGTTTATTTTTTTCACACACAAAATAAAATAAAAATGCTATGACCCATGTAACAACGCTGGGTGTCGTATTTTTAACCACTCTGGCTTGCAGCCTTGTTAATTTTTCAGGCCCCACAGGATCATTACTATGAATGGGGCTGAATGGCTAATCATTGATCTCTTGTATACTATATCTATGGTCATCCAGTAAGACAGGAATAGCCCATTTTAGGTCAATATAGCATTGTTTAAAAATGTAAGAAGTGTAGAATATGTGCTTGAAAAACATCTGAGAATAATATTTCCCTTTAAGAATAACTGTAGTCTATTAGAGGTAAAATGTAGTAGCTCAAAAAGTATTCAAGTAAAAAAGTACTAAAATAATATATTACTAATATAAATACAACTTGAGTCTTGAGAAACAGTTTGAGCATAAAGGTACAGCATGATTTAAGTTTAAGTGTTGATGTAAAAGAACAGAGAGAAAATGTTACTGTGTGAGGTGTGGCATGACGACATATACAGTAGTGAGATCATGAAGTTCCAGGTTAGTGACAGAACAGATTACACACACTTTCCTTACATACAAATATTTTGGATTCCAGGTAAGGAGATCAAGCTGCTTAAGGAGGCCGCTGGCGACACAGCAACAGAGAGGATTCTGGACTCATTCCGAACTCAGTACGAGTGGCTTTTCCAAAAGATCGATGTCAATGAAACTAAGGACGGACTGATGAGCGATGAAGAGCAGGATGTTCTCGTCTACATGGTCAGTAACTAAAACTTCAATAAGAAACCAGGAGAGACTTACTGTATGACGGAGTTGAGTATGGAACTTAGTAGGGCTGGGCGATATCGATATTTAAGATATATCGATATATTTTAAATGAGATATGGAATTAGACCATATCGCATATTATCGATATAGTCCAAATTTGCGCTGTAATACTTGCTTCAGGCAAGCCGCTGAGCGGAGCTCTCTGCACTGCTCCTAATTCAATGACTGGTCCCAGCGCCACGGCCCCGCCCCTCCTCAGACACTCTGCACTCTTCAACAAACATGGAGAAAGCAACAATGTCTGTGAAGTGTGCGGAGGAGAGCCCCTTGGTTGGTAAAAGAAAAACCAGTGGCTCAATCATTTGGAGATGGTTCGGATACAAATTATCAGATAGCAACAAAACCACGCTATATGTAGGGAGACAGACGGTGGATGTACTGTGAAAATATCAGCGTTTGTAATGCTGTCACCGCGAAGGACTATTGCTTTTTCCCCGTTAGCATTACGTTAGCCGCAGCGCTAATCCGTCCATTCCCTCCCCGCTCTGATGCACTCATCATAAACTCCCTCAACTCCGGATTCACAAGTCTCTTTCTCCACAAACGACTCTTTACTCTTTACAAGCTGCACAGGCTCAACGTGCAGCTGGTAAAGAGTAAAGAGTCGTTTGTGGCTTAGTTTAGGAGGCTTATGTTTGGGAATGTTTCGAATAAAGATAAGAACTTATCTCACAACCACTGATTAAAACACAATTAAATCAAGAGCAAATATCAAGAAATTATTTGGGCTATTTGTAAAAAACAAAATTAAAACAAAATTATCAGTATAAGCTTATTGTAAATTATGTAAATGGCCATGTGGACTATTTTGAATTATATTTCATATGATTATTAAGGACTAAAAAGTAAGTAATACTTTAATAAGTCTTATTTCATTGTCTCTGCTATAGTTTAGTTATATGCAATATAAAGTTATTAACAGTAAATGGGGTAAAAAAAAATCAAAATAAAATCTAAATCACAATATTAAATATTAAAACTACTTGTATTTGGCTTTGACTTAACATTTCATTTCATAACTCTCACTTTGTGGAAAAAATATCGGGATATATATCGTATATCGATATTCAACCAAAATATATCGGGATATGACTTTTGGTCCATATCGCCCAGCCCTAGAACTTCGCTATCGAAAAGACTGAACAATCCTACTATTGGTGAATTACAGTAATGAGCGAGTCTTCTGGTTTTCCAAACTAGTCCATGGGCCAGACCAAATATCGGTACCGGAAAGGTGACGAAGGCTATCGTTGATTTTTAAGTAGGTCCATGTCTGAGGTTTTTATTTTTGTATGATAGCCTTTTCAGAGTTACAGCTTTATATTATTTTGAGCTCTTGAAGTGAACCATCCCCATGTCGAAAAAGTCGCTTTTGACACTGGTCCATATTTTGGTTTAGGCCATTTCTGGCCCATTAGATAAGGATTTACACCACTGTATTTGGTGTCATTGTAAAGAAGATATTTTCATGATTCATTTGAGCCCAAATGTACTACTCTGTGACAATTACCATGGTAACCATAGCTCCTCAAACTCAAACCTGAGGACATTTTTTCACCATTTTCGCAAGTTGTTCATATATTTTATATATTATAGCTATTTATCATTGCGCCTATATGTATGCCAAACTATATGTTGAAGAACTTCAACTGAACAAACCACAAAGAAGACCGGCTCAGTAATGAGGCTCAATAGTGTTCGAGCAGAGAACATTGTTTGGTTCCAAAACCATCATTTATTTGACCCATTTATTGAACAGGGAAGGTTCCACTGAGATACATACCGGTAATCTCTTTGTCAGAAGAGTCCTGGCCTGAGATGAGATCCTATTGTACATGTTTTAGTGATATGGAAAACAGTGCAGGAAAAACTAACATAGGTATGGGGAGAATGACCCAGCCCAGATATTGAACTCAGAAATTGAACCCCTCTTACAGTGAACGCACATTACTAACCCTTTTGTCTTTGTCCCCAGGGCCATTAGACTGCACAACTCTCTAGAGAAAAAAGATAATGCTGTCTACAATGTTATATTGCTAGAAACTTTATTTATTTACCAATTGCCAATGTGAAATGATGTGGTTTCAGTCGTGTTAGAATCAAAGTGAATGAGACTGTCAGTGAGTGCGTTTACTGTGTGTATGCTACACAATATGGATATTTTTTACAATTTAGGATACAGTTTATATGATACAAAATAATTGTAATTTTATATTTTTATAATGTAATTTAAGTTGCATCGGGCCTGTCCCGGTCAGAAAGTCTCACCAGCTGTTCCAACCTTGGACAGATATAGGCTTATTTCTATGGGAGATGCTTCTATGAGATGAACATTCTTTTACTTCGTGGCTCACTGTGAGGCCCTAAGTTGATACAGTACTGACATGTTATACATTTCCTGAATCCTCAGAGTCTAGAGAGTTACCCAGTATCAGACATTTGTGTCTGTGATGTTCCTGGAAGAAACGGCGTTAAACGTCGTAAAACTGTTTTTGCGAAAATGGTGAAAAAATTTCCTCAGGTTTGAGTTTGAGGAGCTATGGTTACCATGGTAATTGTCACAGAGTAGTACATTTGGGCTCAAATGAAACATGAAAATATCTTCTTTACAATGATACCAAATACAATGGTGTAAATCCTTATCTAATGGGCCAGAAATGGCCTAAACCAAAATATGGACCAGTGTCAAAAGCGACTTTTTCGACATGGGGGTGGTACACTTCAAGAGCTGAAAACTATGATAAAGCTGTAACTCTGAAAAGGCTATCATACAAAAATAAAAACCTCAGACATGGACCTACTTAAAAATCAACGATAGCCTTCGTCACCTTTCGTGGTACCGATATGCCAGATTTTGGGCTTTGGCCCATGGACTAAACACAGGGCAGAGCTGTTTTTTATACAGAAAAGAATCTACAACCATCATGCTGCATTGAAATCAAACGTGATAGAAGTGTTTGTAATGCTTGATTTACATTTTCTCTATGCAATGGTGCTGTCAGATGTTAATAAAGATAGTGCAACACAATTTATTCCAATTAAGCATGTTAAAGTGCTCAGGGCTATATAAACGAATGGCATTTTTAGCAGCCTATAAATCCAAATCTTTTACAATCTAGCGCGTTTCCGATGATTGTTCCTGGAACTATGTTTAGTAGGCATGACACAGACTAAATTGTAGCCATATACATGTTTCCATGGCTGAGCTACAGCTCTTTAAAAGTGCACATGAACACAAAAGCACCCGGGAGCAGAGATGGTGGTTACAACTCCCTGTTTTGTAAATTGTCTAAAAAAAAAACTATTGGGAGTTAGAGCAAATCACTCATTACACATGTGGAGGAACTAAAAAAAAAGAAGTTTCATCCAAATCTGAGAGGCTCACCTGGGAGGGTGTGGGTGAAACCACACGGAATGACCCTCAAGTAAAGCGGCACTGGGCAGTGAGAGGATGCAGTGAATTTTTCAGACAATTGAAGCAAGTTACTCCAAAGTGTTTAGTCTAAGCATCAAGACACTCAATTTGGTCTGAATGCAGCATTAACGGTATTATGACTTTGACAAAAAAGATTGTATTGGTGGTTGATGCTCTGCTCTTTTTGTGTTTCTTGTGTTTGTTCAGTTGTATCTGCCAAAAATTGCATAAAATAACAAAACAAAGATCAGATGAACCGTATAACAGATAATAAAGAGCCGATCAGACAATCAGATTCTGTCATGGACGTCACATCACTAACAATGAGTAGCCAATGTTGTTTTCGTCAACAATGCCGAAATTATTTTGTTGACGCCTCTTTTTTTCATGACGATAATGTGAAATTGACCAGCTAAAAATGGCTCTGTCTTGACAAAAACATGATGAGACATGTACGAGTTTTCGTTGACGAGACAAAACTGTTAGAAAGTGGTTTGACCACTGTCTGAAACTCACATGTACTCGCACCCATGGTTGAATTTACATCAAGAACACATACGTTTTCCTTTGTTGTTGTTTTTTCAGGTCACGATGAAGCGTCGCTCTGTCCTTTACGTGGTGAACTTTATTCTCCCAGTGCTGTTCTTTTTGGTTCTTGACTATGCCACGTTCCTCATGGCAGACGGAGGGGGTGACAAACTGGCGTTTAAAATCACCATTCTTCTCGCAGTCACCGTGCTACAGCTGCTGCTGAACGACATCCTGCCCTCTTCCTCAGACAACATCCCTTTGATTGGTAAATTGTTATGTAACTCTGAACACAACTGCCTCAATACACAGTAAAGCTAGGTCAGTTCAGTTTTTTTGTATTTGTAAATAGGATTCAATGATGATGATGCATGATTTTCTCATAGCGTATGGTTCCTGATGAAAATGTACTTTCTGCTTCCTCCAGCTGTTTTCTGCATTGGAGTCTTCTGTCTGATGAAACTCAGTCTTTTGCACACCATTGTGGTGATGTATCTACTTGAAAGAGACTCAAAAAGCCCGATTTACAGCACAGAAAAGACGGCACAAGAGGATGGTAAAAATAATTACTCTAAGCACAAAAGCTGCATTTGATACAGGAATAAGGGTGGAGGAAATACTTGTAGGCCACTTGGTTTAAAACAAATGTGTCATTGGCTCTAAAGCAGACACTAAAGTCCGATTGACACCATTTATCTGAGTCTGCAGCATAGGGGCCATAAGCCATGCCACAGCTGGATTTCTACAGGTGAATAGAGAAAAAAAATAAAATAGTGACATCAATTTGAAGATTTTGCTGAACATTACTGATATACATATAAGAAAAAAATGTATTTCAAGTTTTCTGTCATTTTATGTTTTCATATTTGTGCATAACAATGGCCAAAATTGCCAATAATTTCAGCAACAAACCTAAATAATGGATAGACGCAGATTTAAATTAATGTTTTTATTTTATTGACATATTAGTAAAGATTTTTTCAGAGGGATTTTGGATCTTGTTTAGTTTTTGAATAAGCTAATCATAAGTGAAAAAATCTGTAAATACTCAAATTTGGGTTCAAAGCTATGACGCCCACCAGGGGACACCTCAAGAATTATTATTATTTTTTTGTATTTGTATACTTTATTGTCCCCGTAGGGAAATTTGTCCTCTGCATTTAACCCATCCTTCGATGCCGCTGAGGCAACCAGTAAGGAGCAGTGGTCGACGGCAGTGCCGCGCCCATGGATCCATCTCCATGATGTGGAGCCAGGTTGATGGTCAGAATCACCTGGCTGGAGGATTCACCTATTGCACATGTTTTTAGTGGTAGGGGAAACCGGAGTGCCCGGAGGAAACCTACGTAGACACGGGGAGAACATGCAAACTCCACACAGAAATGCCCCGTCCAGGTGGGAATCGAACCCGGGACCTTCTAGCTTTTTTTCTTTCTTTTTTTAAATATTTGTATTTGTTTTAATATTTGTATTTATTATTTAATATTGCATTATTTCGCAATGTTTTGAGATAAAACGCAATAATGATTGTGAAATAACGCAATCATATTTGGGTAGAGAATGAGACCACCATCGCCGTCTACATGGTATTAATGTAAGTCAAAGACATCTGAAGAAACTTTTGCGGCAAAGGGGGCACAAGGAATACTTTCTACACGTGAGAAAGGAAGACGTGCGAATTATCCCAGGGAATTGGAACCAAACGGTGTGTCCAGATGGCAAGTCAGGAGATTTCAAAGAAGAAACTACTTTTCCAGAGGACCTAACTATCTGGCATCGTGACTCTTACGACAAGTTGAAGAATTCATAAGTTCAGCATTTAGTATAGACTTGAGCGCTGGCAATCCCCGAGCCAAAAGAGCGCACAATAATCCAGAGCCAAAGGTGGTACGCACAGGGAGATGGCCGTTTTCGTACTCACATAGTACACAGCTATTTGGGGACAAGCGACCAGTTTTGTGCAGAGACTGACTGAAAGTTGCAGGTGCTGAATTTGTACATTACTTATGAAGTCCATGGGACTCGGGCTGTGCAAAGCAACAATCTGGGGCTGACACCTCCACAGCTAGACAACGGTAGGGGAATGGCCCTCTCTCCTGGAGCAGTGCTCGAATCTCGGGGCCTGGCTGTTCTAATCTGAAAATCTCTAACATGACAATTCTCTGTCCCAAGATCGCCTCTCGTGACTCTAGGACACTCTCCAAGACCTCGTACAGCTTCAACGTAGTACATAATAAGATATCTTTTACTTACATTACCATACCATGTTTGTTGGCCAGCACTCATTTTATTTATCTGTATTTTAGCATTTAGAAATAAAGAAACAATTAAATTCCCCCATTCATGCACCATTTTGTGTGGATGATGATAGCGTAGAGTCTATGTCATAGACCATGTAGGTGGTTTCGTTCTCTACCCAAATATGATTGTATTATTTCTCAATAATTATTGCTTTTTATTGCAAAAATATTGCGTTATTTTGCAATACTATTGTGTTTTTTCTTTTTCTTTTGAAGAATGAGACACATTTCTACGCTCTCGCAGAAAGAATAATACCATATTTGGATTATAGTGTCATTTTGGGCACCCTTGGCAGGACATGTGGATGTAAAATATGTGTCAATATTGATTAATGAGAGAGAAAGCCTGTTTTGAGAAGGGACATAGTAGTTACTTCCGTAATATCTCTGCCTTGCAACAAAACATCATAAAATAACCGTCGTACAGGGTAAGTTTGTCACTTTTATACTCATGAAAGACATGAAAACTAAGATGTAAAGGGAGGAAACTAGCTAAAAATCTCCACTTCAACCACTGCGAGAAAATCAATACTTTCACCTGCCGTGTCTCACCTTAATTACATAAATTAAAATAATCAACACATTTCTCCTCTTTTCTAAAAGTTTGTTTCTCACCGTCTGTTTAGGCGAGAAGTGTACGTTCTGGTTTAAATGTCTTCAAAATAAATCGTCTGATGACCTCCTATCTCATCACATGAGGGACAAGGAGGTGGAGGAAAAGGTATAATGCTTCAAATTTACAGGAAATAAATATGAGCGCATTCCATGCAACATTTCATACTACGAGCTAATAGCAAATCTTCCGTTTAAAGCTATAATGTTTCATACAGTATTAATATTGAGTTGGCAGCAGTGCATTGTGAATACTAGTGGATCTAAAACGCAGCCCGGTGGAACACCTCCTAATTGTCCGAAATGGAATATCACTAACAGTAATTCCCCTTTTTTCCAGGAAAACAAGGGGCCTGGACCGGGGGGCTCAGATGTGGACAGACTGCTGCACGAGTTGAGGAATATGTGTGAAATTCTGTCTAAGGCTGTAGGGGGCAGTACAGAGGACGGGTATTGGAGAAGCCGGATCTGCGTCATCAATAGAGTGTTCTTGGTTGTTCACATTGCCTGCACTGCTGTGTTTCTAGGAACCATCTTTAGCCACTGGTTCAGCTAAACATCACATGTTCCTACCGCCGCTTGGGAGCATACAGTCCCTCTACACCCATTTTTCATGCAGACAGATTTGATAACTGTCTTGGTAATAACAGCAAGTCATATTTACTGATTCATTGTTTATATTGTACACCAAACAATGCCGATATCAATACGTTGAACACAATGTGCAAATATTTAGAAGGCTATAGCAACCAAGTAAGGATGATTATCTTTTGACAATGATTATGATCATTTGAATAATAGGGTCAGCAAACTGACAATAAAGAATCTTTACCTTAGCTTATCATGTTACAAGAAAACTTTTGAAGATGGAATGATCACAAAGTGTAAGCTTAATCTATTCTGTTATGACTAGATATGTTGCATGTAAAATGAGACATTGGCTGTGTCCGAATGTCCACACTGTTCCTTGTATAGTGCACTATACATCCATCTTGTAGTAGTTGTTGTGGTATAAAGCTGTCTAAATGTTGTAACTAATGTGGGGAACTTGTAGACACCATATAAGCCTATATAATTGTTCTTTAAGTCTGTGTTGTA
Organism: Neogobius melanostomus; assembly: GCA_007210695.1. Lineage (NCBI taxonomy): Eukaryota > Metazoa > Chordata > Actinopteri > Gobiiformes > Gobiidae > Neogobius > Neogobius melanostomus. The sequence continues at coordinate 1,108,428 of VHKM01000542.1, read as the reverse complement.
GTGTAAGAGGTTCATAATCACTATGTTAATGTAAAAGGTCAAATTCAATGCATAAGTGTTCAAAGTTGTGGGAATATAATTTAGTTGGGACGGGGGAGAGACACAATCATCCATATATTAATTGTAATGAGTAGACTATCCACTGGGGGGTTAGCTCCTTGGATAGCCACAGCCTTGTATACATCATGGCGCGTGCAATGTGAAGCGTGCCGCTGTGGGGTTCTGGCCAAGAAAAACAGTCCAGGTGGCCGGACGGAGACACGTTCCCATAATGTAATAAGCGTGTGGGAAAGTGCAGCCTAGCTCATCAACTTGACACATCAAGGTCGGAGTCCGACTTCAAAGTGCAGATAACGCTAAGGAAGCGCTGGGAACTACAGTAGCCGCTATACATCAGGCATATCAACTGGACACTTAGTGTCTGGAGGTGTAAGCATAATCTCTTTGATGATGACTACTATATAAACCGCGCCCCCGCAGGCTCAAGGCCCTCCTTCTGAATTTGCCATGGGATACGTATCGCTTCGACAAAGATAAAGGTTATGCTTTAACAACTTAAGGGGGCTATGAAAAATGCACTAGTTGATACGGGATGGATAGATGTTTCGACCATTTGTGGATATGTTTTTGACCAAATAAAGGACTATGCATTGGATCTTCTTTGACTGGACTTGTTGCGATTCTTCTGATTTTGCGCGTTATCCATTGGGAATTGGGAGGTTATTTGTTTTCAGCAACATAGTGACCGAATGTCTGGAGTATACTCAATACTTTTAAAATCACAAATGCTGTTTCAATCACGTGTTGCATATTTTTCATGAATAAAACCACCAAAATAAAGTCAGTTAGAGTGAAAAAGTTGCTTAAGCTGATTATCGATAGCTTCCCATCTTTCCTTTGTTCATGTTAAATCCATGTTAAATTAAATATCAATATTCAAAGATTTAAAGATTATTTATTTGTCGATTCATTTGTCAATGAATTGAAATGAAATTATATTAAACTGTCACTTAAATTGGGCTGGTCTTTATAGCAGAAATATATTATTACTGAGATTTAGCAAACTTAAAGGCCCGGTAACTAGGGATGGGCACCGTTAAACGGTGCCTACTTGGTACCGACCGAACATGTCTGGACGAATGAGAGCTAATGCAAATGAGTGAGAGGTGGTGGCAGATGAGACGCTGCCCTTCTGTTGGTCTATCCTAAGGGCCATTCCCGAAACCGCCCTGTGCCATCTTTTTTTCATTTTCAAACCCAAAAATGGATCAAGTTCATCTTAAACTGGTAGTTTTAGTCCAGATATCAGTTTCATCTATCAATAGTGAACTGGGCACTATTGGCAGTGGCATTGGTTTGGCCACAAAGAGCTGTTTCCTTGCCTAGAGCAGCTAAAAGTTGGCACAGTAACGCAATCTGAACAGGCTCCTGACGCATGCTTTGATTACACGCTACAGAACAACAAGGCCATGTCAGTGAGACTAGCTGATAGACAACGGTCGAAACCATAATAATTCTGAACATGACGTGCAGTACAGATAATATACTAACACATAGACACAAACAACTGATTCACTGATAGGCAGTCACCCTCTCTGCGGAGAGAAGTGCAAGACTAGGATAAAAGACAACTGTCAACGGAGGTCGGGACTTCACTTCTTCTCTTTCTCTGAAGTCACCAGCTGGTTATACTGCTTTGTAACTACGAACAATGGCAATAAAAGCCTTTTCTGGAGACGACTTCTATCTCCAGTGTATGCTTTGGCCATATCCAAATAACGGTTCTCGCGTGATACAAAAGAACAAAGTCCTTACAACAGCTATCGCATAAGGTTGTCAAGGCAAGTCCTGCCATGACTCATCAGTCTCATGAGCTTTTTGGAGGATGCTGGATGTCTCGTCCTTCAATGGTTTGTATAGTATTTAACTAATTACTAAAATGCGTCGGTCCTTCAACAATTTTTTCAGAAAGGTGATTTTTCCATGAAAGTTATTTAATCATTTTTTAATTTGCACCCACATAACATATGTGACCTATCACGACAACGGGGGACACAACTTGGTTTTGGAGCATTTGGAGCTGGATATAGATTATGAAAGTGTAGTCTCTAAAGTTTCCAACATGTGTAACACATAGAAATCTGATAATATTTGCAATTTGAATTTAGGAACTCGAAATATTTCAAAGGGGAGAAAACGGCCTCTAAACTTTTGGGCTGTTCTCCCTCTCTCTGCTCGGAGTGACAATAGGGCTCATTTACATGTCATCTCATTTAGACAAGCCTTCTGCTCAGCAAACTTGTTCACTGTTGTGATAAAATCCAGTTTCCTCGCTCAGTTATTTTCAATGTAGAGTTTGGCAAATCCGCGGATTTCCTTCTGTCTTAAATCACGCTCTGAAGGCAAGGAGTTGGCTCGGGAAACGTAATGGTCAGCAAGGCGCTGTGCATGCTTACAGCCAGGACATCATCAGTCGCACTGGGAAAGTTAGCCTGGAAAAGTTCACTGGTTTCACACAGAAAAACCTCTGCAGTAGTATTCGTCTATTCAGAGCGGGAGCAGGAGCGCCTCAGTCAGACACACGGGGAAGCGTTGCATAATAATGAGCCACACACACACAATCACATGCCCCACGGCGTGCTGTTTCTCCAGAGAATTCACACTTTTAAATATACCAATACTGTCATCTAAAACATGGTGAGGCTTCTTCTCCAAATGGGCCTTCGCTCGTTCCTTTTTCGACCTGGAGTGCGTAAACTTTCGTACACCACTGTCCATCTTTGACCACTTTCTTTGCCTTACATTTAGACTACTTCTTTCACTTTTGATCACTTAGACCATCCATATAACCCACTAAAATGACCAGAAAAATCAGATCTGTTTATTTGCGGTTCATTTTCTCTGTAAAGCTCATCGTGTTCCGAATGCATTTTCTGTCATAATGCAATCTTAATTGCTTTGTTGTTTCAGTTCACCACTTTGCTCTGTTCCACAATAGTGAAGAGGAGCATCATTTCAGATCAACACCAAGATTTGTGGTTCACTCTGGCTGAAAACACCACTTTATGCAGCAGTTGTGATTGCATTTCCTGCTTTAGTGCTTCATAATTGCTCTGTTTAATGCAGCTTACCAGTTCTAGCCATCTCATATAGAAGGTCTCTCCCAGAAGCAGGTATTGTTTCAGACGGATGAAAATGTTGCTCGGACTGGTCTACCTACTTCTCCTCTCAGGTACGTGCCAGCTGAAATGTTATAATAAAACCTCTACTAGGACTGCACAGTTTTGGAAAGATACCTAAATGCATTTCTTCTGACATGTTTTGCGACTGAACTAGATTTATAGAACTGCTAAACTAAAACGGAGAAAAGAACATTGTTTGTAGAGGTTTTGTAGTTTTCAGAGCATGTTAACAAATTCAATAATCCATGTATTATTAATGTTTGTCAAAGTAATTGTGCTTCAACAGTCGTTTTCACTTTTTGTCAAGCAATGAACACCAAACAATAATGCTTGGACGCGCTATGCTGCTATCAATATCCAATATATAATTATATTGTTTCATGCAGCAAAGCAACAATTTAATTATGTTTCCTTTCAATCACACTAGACGGCGACTGTATTTAAATTGCTCTGTGTGTCAGATGCCCTTCCATCCTCCTACACTCTTGCAATGTTTATATGAGATGAAAACAGGTATAATCAGGCTGCGATTTGCTGGGGGGTTTTCCCCCCTTCTGGTTTTCTTGTCCCTGTCCCTGTCTCTGTTTCTTTTATCCCTATCCCTACTTCTGCTGTATTATTGTATTAAATGTAGGGGGGATAGAATTGTAAAATTGGCTGTGTGTTCAAGGTCCGTGCACCTGCTGGCCAATTGATTTCATTTACATGAGACGAGGGTGATCTCTGCTTTAGCGGGCTTTGATGCGCACGGGGTCTATATTCTGCAGAGACTGCTGCAGAGAGAGAGGGTCTGCGGAGTCACAAAACACCGGTGCTGGCCCTCTTGGGGCCCTAAGCAAAAATCCACACGATTCACATTCCACGGCTATTCAACGAAGAGCGAACCCGTTTATGGTCAAAAACAGTTCCACTGTGCAGTAGTGCAGGGTAGAAGAGGAACAAAATGACCTCAATTCAGCCCTGTCCCTCTGTGTGGAAACCACTAACCACTTAGCCACTGTCAGACTGGGGTTAGGACTACTATTAGTCTATTTTCCCCACTTTTTAAAATGGTAAATGGCGAATGGTCACATTCTCTTACCTTGGTTCCTGACCCACAGTTAGGGTTATGTATCCTGATTGACTTTATGATCAGTTAAACTATTTTGCACACATACAGAATGAGCTTGGAATGAACAGGACTGGCGAGTTTTATCCCCTCGCGCTCTCTCTCCCTCTGTGCAGAGCGTTGCAGGAGAGGGAAAGAGAAGTCGCGCACAGACGCACATGCCGTGGAAAATAGGAGACTTTGAGCTCCACAAAAGCATTCTCTGGACCACAAGCAGCAAAACGCTGCTTATTTTACGTCAAAAAACCCGCTGTAAAGATGATAGAATGAATCGTGGCTGAACTATGAATGCGCGCATGGCGGCAATGAGTGGATCCCGTAACCCGTGCAACCCGTGCGTTAATGCCCCAGCCATGTGTGACACCCAGCGCGTTTTACAACAGTTTATACAGTTTGACAACAGGATGAGGAACCTTTACCACGGTTCTGATTCGGTTCTGAAAAGTGCCAGCCGTACGCATACATGTGCATGCTGTAACATTTCCAGCTCTGTCCCTCAAAAAGAAAGACACCTGTCGCCCTGGTCACACTACGCTGGTTACTTAAAGTTTGATCATCAAGAGTTTTCCAAAATGGCCCAACTCCCTGAGCAACACGCGCTCTGGAGGGGTCGCCCCCCTACTTCAGTCGTCTATGCACAGGCCATTTGAAGTCTCTCCTCTCCTGTCTCCCTCGCTGCTCCTCGCTGAATATAATCCAAAACTATACAGAGGAACACATAACATAGACCTATGCGTCTCATTAAAGGAACAGGCCACCGTTTTTCCATACTGAGATATGTTCTTACCTGAGCTTAGACAAGTTGTCTGTCTGGTCTTTGTGCGTGCCCGTGGAAGAGCTTGGTCGCTTCCAACTTCACCCATAGGAATATACTGGGAGAGGCCAAATGCTAACAACATCTTTGGTCGTTTGCGTGACTGAGCACACGCAGAAGACCGGACAGGTGCGCATCAGCTCATTTAAGATCAGGTAAGAACATAATCTCAGTATGTAAAAACGGTGGCCACAGGTGACGGTATGGATTTTTCATGCAGTGGTCTAAGTGGAGATTTTTAGCTAGTTTCCTCCCTCAACATCTTTTCATGTCAGAGTATAAAAAAGACAAAACTTACCCTGTACGATGATTATTTCATTTCATACAGTACAGGCCAAACGTTCGGACACACTTTTATGTATTGGCTTTTCTTTATTTCAATTTATTATTATTAACACACTGTGATTCTCATTGAAGGCGTTAAAACTATGAATGAACACATAGGATTATGAAGGAAACAAAAACAGGTGAAATAACTCCAAATATGTTTTATATTCTAAATTCTTCAAAATTGCCGCCCTTTATTCTTGGCATTTTCTCCATGAGCTTCATAAGGTCGTCTTTGGAAATAAGTTTTCAACATGTTTGAGAAGTCAAAACCATTTCTGGGACGACATCGTGAAGCTCACTGAGAAAATGTCAAAAGTGTAAAGCAGTAATCAAAGCGAGAGGCGGCCATTTGGAAGAATTTATGTCAACGTTTTTGTGTGTGTTTTAAACATAATTCCATATGTGTTCACTCATAAATGAACGACTTCGGTGAGAATCTTCCATGGAAACAGTTTTGAAATGAATGGAAAAAACATTAAAAAAAGTGTGTCCAAACTTTTGGCCTGTAGTGTATTTCAAGTTTTGTCACTTCGCAAAGCCGGCTTTCCCTCGTGCATTCATTCACAAATAATAAACAAAATGCCTTATTCTTATATAAACATAAAATGAGTGAAAACAATTTTTTCCCCTCATATTTATATCAGTAATGTACAGCAAAAGTTTCAAACTGACATCTCTAAATGTATTTATTTTCCCTATTCACCTGTCTCGCCTTAAGAGTTGTTTTTCTTTTGTCAATTGTTCGATACAGTGACACCTTTTTGAATATTTATGAAAACGCACTGACTCCTGTGCCCACCTGCACTTTCTACTGTCCGAAAGAGTAATAATAGTGACTTTTCAGGCTCAGTTCTTTGCAATGAGAACTGTAACTACCCTGGGATCATCAAGTACCTGGATCTGACCAATAAGGACCTGTTCACGCTGAGTCGCCCGGTGAAGAATCATACTAAACCTCTGAAAGTTTTCGTGGATTTTAACCTGAAAACCATCCTGGACGTGGTGAGGCCAGGGGAGTGATGGATCCTATTTGGGCTCTGAGGGCGTACTAGAGTTTTCCACAGAGACCTTTAATCAATGGAATAGGTCTGTACTAGGGCTGCAACTAATGATTATTTCAATAATCAATTAGTCAGCGATTCTTTTTGCGATTAGTCGTCAAATGAAACATGAAATGAAATGAAAAAATGTTTTTGCTAACAATAACTTGTGCAAACGACTATAGAGTAACACATTCTCAGCTTACAAGTAAATATCTGCTTCCAGGATTAAGCTGCTAGGACTGAGTGACTCTAGGAAATATATTGCATTGGGATTTCATAAAGATAAGCAAGTTGTATTTTACATTACAGGACTAAATAGGACTGCTGTGATGCATAAGTTAGGCTTTAGTTAGCTGCTTTACATTCAATGAAACGTTCAAAGTCATTCTAATCCTCGATGCAAATGCCGCTTCTACTCCTTGCTGCTGTTGTATCATTGTTTTGATCTTGGGGTTACATGAAGGAAGGTAAACACTGCCCCCGAAGTTCCCGTTGCCATTTCAGATGCAAGAACTATAAATTCAAATTCTATGAGAGAGATTTGTCAATAATGAGAAATACGTGGACAATTTTTTTATAATCGATAATGTCGACTTAAGGCTTATTTGAGCTTCCTGTCCATCTCCTGCGGGATTCTGTCCGTGCTCCGTCAGACGCTTTGTTTATCCAGAGTCGTAGCAATGTAACAGTACCTGAGCTAACCGCTGGGGACACTACTGCAGGTTACATTTGTAAAACAAATCACCGCTGCGTTACCTCATTTTCTTGACTCTACTTCCGTAATGTTGGTCATTTCGTATTTACGTACGAAATAAGGCTCATTTTGGCTCCCATTTATGCTCCCATTTCCCATAAATCCGTGCGTTCCAAGCGTAGTTACTGTCATTTCATCTATGCCAGGGGTCACGAATTAAATTTCACCAAGGTCCGAAATGAAAAAAAAAGTTCAAGCAAAGGTCCGGAACATACAGGGTTAATTCACGGTTATATCAGGATTTTTAAGCCGTTTTTAAATCTATATCTGTGATTTGAAAATAATGCAATCAATTGAATCCTGTTATTGTTTTTTTGCTCTAAAAATAAGTTTTGGGTCCTAAATAGCAGAGTGCAGAGGCTACTGTAGCCTATTATACACAATGTGCACATAATATATGACAGTGATGTGTTTCTTTGCTCAGTTCAACACACTGAGCCCTGTTTAGTCCAGGTTTAGTCCTGGTTCAGACCTGCTCGGGAAACAACCGCGCTATCTACGCATAACGATCGCGCGTGCATATTTAATTAGGGCGTCCTCCGCTTTCGTTTTTAGCGAGCCATATTTCAGTCATTCCGAAACCGTTTCTAAAAATTTAAAAAGTATCATGAAGCTAAGATGTAGGACTTTCTCTTTCTGTTCGTCTGGGCTGTAGTTTACCGCTCTGGTGCAGTCAGAGAGGGAGAGGGAGGGAGGGAGAGTGAGGGAGAGAGAGCGCAGACGCAGCTGCTCGTCTGTGGGGATTCAGGTCGGGTCCAAAGTTCGGATCCAAGGTTCGGGTCCGGAATGGCTGGCGCGTGGGTCCGGATCCGGACCGAGGTCTGCCATTTAGTGACCTCTGATCTATGCTTTCACACGTTCCTAATGTCCAGCCTGTGTTATTGAAAGTTCCCACCAGAAGGCGCTGGAAGTGTGTCAGACAATGCATAAGATGAGAAGAAATCTAGACAATATGGCGACACCCGTACTGTTTTTTACACCACATTTAGTGTAGAAGAGAAAAGAAAATGAGGTAGCACAGTGGTGGTTTTGTTTGCAGTTGGTTCTAATCACATTTTAGAAGTTTAGCCGCTTGTTCTGCTTCACCTGTTGAGCTGTGTGCAGTGTCTCCAGCGGTTAGCTCAGGTACTGTTACGTTGCTATGACTGTGGATAAACAAAGCGTCTGACGGAGCACACGGACAGAAACCATATGCGTTTCGAATGGAGAGCATAAATGAGCCATTAATCGTTGCAGCCCTAGTCTGTGCTTTACATAGCGTCTGCAAATCCTTAACCAAGGTTTGTCTGTTACAGCGCGAGTCGGACCAGACCTTTATCTCTTATAGTTCCATCGGAATCGTGAGTGTTTTCCAACTGGGATATTTATGGCTTTAATATTTAGTCCTAGTTTATGCATCCTGACCTCATCCTGGTCTCTGCATGTTATATTAAGACAGACATATTCAGTGTCAGTAAGAGTTGTCCTCACCGTAATGTCATGCATTAGAAGCGTTCTGTTGTGTTGTCAGGAATGGGGCAATGAGTACATTTACTGGAACGAACTGGACTGTCCGATGAAGAGAATCACTGTCCCCATGGAGCTGCTGTGGCGTCCAGACCTAGGCATCGATGAGGAGTAAGTCTGAGAGGGAGAAGGGCTATGCAAGACGTTTCTTGGGGTTCTTAGTTTGCCAAATTGCCAAAATTGAGAAATTATTTTATTCTTATAGTTAATAAAATTGTGCAGCTCTGGGAGAAAGTCAATAGTGTTTGGAGACCTATTTGGAAAGGGCTGTAAGAAGTACCGTCGCAAGATCTGTGCGAACTGTGCAAACGCACAGGGCCTCGCAATCCTGCTTTTTGTTCTTTCTTTAAATGAATTTGATTTGATTTTTTTTACAAATACATTTGTTATTCATGATTTTGTCTGTCTCTGTAAAGATCACATAAAACAAACAAATAAATAAAAAAAACAAATCCAACAACTTTAGATTGTATTTGTTTACACCATTACGCCTCACTGAGGAAGGAAGAAGGTAACGCAAAGATGTCAACATGGCGGCTGCAAGAGAACGCGACCGATTTCGCGAGCACGAATCGGGTTTTGAGAAAAGGAAAAAAAATAAAAAGAAGGAAGAATTTCATAAGTCGCTGCGGGGATCACTAGATACATTTATCATCAGCAGCACTGCGGTGGCTGAGCAGATGCCCACATGTGGCGGCTCTGAAAATGCTAATGTAGTGGCAACAGCTAGCATCACCGCTACTATTGCAGAGCCTTGCGGGCTTCAGCAAGACCGGGACGAGGACACTGAGGACGAGGATGAAGTCCAATGTGAGGGATGTGGATAATAAGTAGGTAGCTTATGGAATTAGCCAAGGCAAATACTAGAGGAAAGAAGTGGTATGATGTTGTGAAATTTAAAAAAACCCGTATAACCTAGGAGAGTGAAATTCATTTTGCTTCCTTGGTGTGTTGAATATTCACAGTACAAATAAAGTGACAGTTCTGTGGTGCCTGTAGTATATTATGAGTAGGGCCGGGACTCGATTAAAAAAATTAATCTAATTAATTAGAGGCTTTGTAATTAATTAATCGAAATTAATCGCATACAGTAGGCCCCATTTTGTTTTGTCGCCTTTCACGCGAGAATAACACGAGACATCACGTGTGAAACACGCGTCTTTTATTTTTTTTTCCCCCAGTGATGCTGCAATGACCCAAACAACCACCAGGTGGCACTTGTGAGCAGGGTTAGGAACATTGGCTTCTCACCGCTCTTTCTTCTCTCTTCACCGGACAACTTTTCTGTGGCTTTATAGCTCAATGATAAGGAGCTAGACTCTGGTGCGAGAGGACCCGGGTTCGAGTACAGGCTATGACACTTTTGATTTTGTTGACGTTTAAATTTTTTTCTAAAAAATAATTAGTAATTAGGCCAACACATTTAAAATAGTTGCTAGACTGTAGTAAACTTGTAAAACGCGCTGGGTGTCACACATGGCTGGGGGCATTAACGCACGGGTTGCCACGATTCATTCTATAAAAGTCCACTCTCACAATATAGTTCCCCGGGGCTTTGCCATCCCGGGAGCGCGTCAGCTTTTAATATAACCTACCCTGCTCCAAACATAGTCTATTGTAAAAACGTGAAACTATCACGCAGGAGCGTGCTGGGACCTCATTTTAGACCGTCAATTTAGAAAAGACCGACCAACTTTTCTGTGGGTTTATAGCTCAGTCATAACGCACTAGTATTTGGGGCAGGAGGACCCGGGTTCAAATACAGGCTATGACACTTTTGACACAACTCCACGATCAGCACCAAGTTATGAAGATAAAAATATTTGTTAGTCCACTTTTGTACTGGCTTTTTAACTTTGCTGTCTCTGGTATTCTATTACCTAGAAATAGCATTCAATAGCAACACGTTTACACATAAAATACATTCTCACGATATTGCTAATAAAAATTGAACAGTAGTTGGCCTGACCAGGACTCGTACCCCGCTCGTTTAAGTGAAAGCCATTCACAACGCCACGTGCGCCACACGGATTCTTCTGCTAAACCGGCCCCAGTCATTTTCAATGGTAGTGCTAAACCACTGCCCTCCTTGCAATTACACGTTTGGCCTGCTGCGTCGCTGTTTCGGCGACTCCGTTTTTGCGACTCCGTTTTTGCTACTATTTCCAGTTCTGGCATTGGTGTCCCGTTCTTCGGAGAAACAACACAGTAAGCAACTTTTCTTCCCAGATTGGGTAATCTTTTCACTGTTTTAGTCATTTAAGTTTGCAAAACACTGATAGATTGTCTTTTAGAACAGACATTTGAGTAGTTTTTATGGTTAAGTTACTGTCATGCTGTTTCAACGTAGCTTTGTTTTGTATTATGTTTTCAGTATAGTCTTCAACGAAGGTACTTGAGTCATCTTCTGTACTTGGTAGTTGAGGTCTCCAAACGTTTCGCCTCTCATCCAAAAGGCTTCGTCAGTGAACAAGGTTTCCCTCAGCAAGCAGCGTAGATAAAGACCAGTTGGGAGGAGTTGGCTCCTCCCCTCTAATAACAGCTACTCTCACCTGTGGGTAAACACCTTTGAAGTAGAGCGTCTGTAACGACCTGCTCCCCCCAGTATCGGTCAGTCCTGTCCTATTCATGGCTGATCACTGCTAATTACCTGCCTATTGTTCTATTGTTAGCTGAGGTATCGTCTTCTTGGACTGGCCGTGCTCCAAGAAGACGATACCTCAGCTAACAATAGAACAATAGGCAGGTAATTAGCAGTGATCAGCCATGAATAGGACAGGACTGACCGATACTGGGGGGAGCAGGTCGTTACAGACGCTCTACTTCAAAGGTGTTTACCCACAGGTGAGAGTAGCTGTTATTAGAGGGGAGGAGCCAACTCCTCCCAACTGGTCTTTATCTACGCTGCTTGCTGAGGGAAACCTTGTTCACTGACGAAGCCTTTTGGATGAGAGGCGAAACGTTTGGAGACCTCAACTACCAAGTACAGAAGATGACTCAAGTACCTTCGTTGAAGATGGACAACTCCTGTACGACTGAGAATTTACACAGACTTTTCAGTATAGTACGCTTTTTTATCACTACTATTTCATTATTACTCCTTTTCACTACTTTACACGTAAGTTGAGTGTGTTTAAAGGAGACATCTACGCTCCCCCCGCCGCCTTGATTTCTCAGGCCTATTTACAAATGAATAGACCCTGCTCCAGGACTTCTTAGTCAATCCCTGCGTTTTCACACCTCTGGGTGACATGACATAAATTAACCTCTTAACCCCCACCTTAACTGAGGGCATTTTCTCCAGTTCAGCTTCACCCAAATCTAAAGCTTGTCGACTGGAGAGCAACAGTGTAATACCCAATTTGAAAGCTCAGATCTACAACAGTGATCGTGACTTTTTTTGTCACATTTTTGAAGCCTTTTTGTCATGCTTTTGTCTCGTTTTAGAGGCTTTTTTTAATTTCCTTTTTTTCTCATTTTTTTTGTCACTTTTAGGCGTATGTTTTGTTGCTTTTCCGGCATGTTTTGACGCTTTTTTGTTGCATTTTTAGCCCAGTTTTGTTGCTTTTTTTGGTCACAATTTTGTTGCGTTTTCATCCTCATTTTCCTCGCTATTTTTAAGCTTTTAGATTTGGGTAATGCAAAACTGGAGAAAATGTGCTTGGTTAAAGCGGGAGTTAAGAGAAACTACATTTGCACGTTGTATTTCTCATGAATAGATGTGTCAATCCCTGCGTTTTCACACCTCTGGGGGGAGGGGGTCATGCAGTAGGTCTAATGCAGTGCTTAATTTGATCCCCCGTTTGGGGAACGCATTCCCCCAATTCTCAGTTTTTCAGGGTAAAGGATCCGGGAAATATTTATGAGGATATAATGGTGTTTAATGAGAGTGTTCCGGCAAATGTTTTAGCCTGTTCCCCGAATCCATAACATCAGACCAAAAGTGGTCCTGAAAATACAAATTTACAAATTAAGCACTGGTCTAATGCCAAACTCTAAATGTAGTGCTAACATCTGAAGTTTATTGTATGATAAGTGATTGAAGGCCAGCGGACTACATATGTTTTTTGAAGGAAATGCGATTAAAAATATAGCTTACTCTGTAAGAATTTTTTATTAGAAATGAACAATGTTGTTACATTTTGTGTAAATATGTATAACTATGTTTCCAGTTACCAAACCGGATCAGGGGCTACAACATCTACTCCTATATATAAAAAAACAACTATTTCCTGCTGTGCCAACAATCGAGCATCCACTGAGAGGTAAGAATAAAATAAAATAAAAAATAGATTAGCACTCAACACCACAGTAAAGGGCAGACAACATTTTTTATTATTAATCTAAGCTCTGAATTCTCAGTTTCTGTCCTTTTGGCTCCTAAGATTACTTTGATTCTTGACTGTGTACTTTTTGTTAAAGACTTAAAATGTGTTTTGTCTGTATTTTTACAGTGGGAGAACCTGCCATCTGTGGCTACATACAAGATCTTCTGTGCTTGTCTAGAGGATTTTGGACAACAGAAGAGCTGAGATGAGCACTCTTCTAAGATCATCAAAAAAACTGCAGTCGTCAGAGGCCTCAGATTGCAGGTAAATTTATGAATTTGTAAAGCCATTTGTGGCGATTAAGTTACTATGTTAAGATGACTTGGGGGGTCAGTTTGTCAGTGCAGGGCTTAATAACCTATATTTATTGGTACAGTAGCTACGTTATCTGAAAAGAAAAGTATAAACATCACCAGTGAAGTAACTTAAATGATTTACCATTTGTTTTTGTTTTGTTTTTTCTTTACAGAGATGTTTGTGGTGGATGACCGCGTTTCCTTAGACAGGACTGAGGCAGACCTGCTCAGGGAATAGTTCAGAGATGGTCCTTCATACACATCCAAGGTAAGTTGTTGTAAAATATCTACACCTTAATCTCATGCCAAAGAGTTTGGTATATTTGAAAACAAATTTTCCCTCGGGGACAATAAACCAAACTAAATTCTTCTGATATGTGCATGTCCTTTGTGTCTCTGCAGGAAGACCGACCACAACCATCAGTTTCTGCACAGGAGGAGCTGCCCAGCCACATGCTCCACCTCACTCTGAAGGAGTTGTCTTGTCATCTCTGTGCAGCGCACTCTGGGTGTAAAAGGCTCTACAGCTCTGGGACTGGTGTCTCAGGCTCATGGTGGTTCCATCTGAGGCACTTCAGACAGGCCTCGGGTCATTACAAGATTTGCTCAATGATTTTAAATTGCACATGTTTAGCTAAGGCTTTCTAATAATTATATTCTCATAATGTTAACTCAATATTTATTTGGGGAAAAAAGTCCAGCCTATTAGCAAAAAAAAAAGGAAAATGTTCTGTACAACTTGAAAATGTATTGGAATTAAAGGTATAATTTTTATATTTTTTTTATAGTCCAATAGTATTCAATTTCTAGTGTTGGTTAAGTAAAAATAGTTACAGCCCTTTAAAAGCATGTAAACATTTTAACAAGTCTATGGAGGAATGTGCAGTTAAATGTCCAGTAACTGAATGAGCTGTTGCTGTTTTAGACTTTGATGTTTCTGATCAGAACAACTTCACTACAGCTGTTTATTCACCCACTGTATTTGTCAAAATAAGACTCAATATATATATATACACAAGCAGTAGCAAGACTAATGTAATGCTTTTTAATGCGCATATACTGTATTTGAATGCAAAAAACGCAGGGAGAAAAAAAAGCATATTTCATTTCTTTGGATTTGCAAACATTTAATCAAACAGGAAAGATAATTGGACAAAACATTACACGTTTAAGCAAAAACAAAAACAATTCAGCCAAAACTGCAGCTGCACATGTTTTAGACCATAAGCACAAGAAAGGCTCCCGGAAGTACCAACTGGGACAGGAAAAGATGGTCGGGATGCCGGCTCTGTCTGGGCCTCTGGTTTGACTCTGGAAAACATTGAGTAGGACATGTTGTTAACCAATAGATTTGGACATTTATAGCCAGACAAATGAGTGCAACCATTTTGGCAAATGCCAATTAAAGCTGTCACTTATGGTCCCATTTTAAGTAATACTATGTTATTTTAATTAAGTTGCCATTAAATAAATTAATCACAGTTCACTGTGATTGATAAACTGACAGCATTAGTGGTTCAGACTAAATGTTCTTTCTTTAAAAGCATATTTACAAATGTACCAAATATAAAGCAAATGTATGCAAGTAGCTATTGTTCATAAGTAAAAGTACATCACAATATTTATACACAATTGAGTTACAAGTGCGTTTTTCAACATGAACAATTGAAAAACGTCAGCTTTGTATATTGTGCTGTTTCTGTTTCTGATCCAACTTAACAAAAGGTTATGAAGAGGATCACCTTGCGAAAAAAATAAATAAAATGCGCCTAAAAAACGATTTATTTTGTACTTTTTATTTTTGCTTCCCACTACTGAAAGCATTACATTATCGAACCGAAAAGCTATTTTCAAAGCCGTGCAGCCTAATCAGAAAAACAATCACGTCTTCATTAGTTTAAACTGTTGTTGTTCATGTTAGCTAATAGGCCTACTTTTTAACATTTAAACACGCAATACCTACAGTATTGCCTACTGTAGGTTCGCAATACATTTTAGTACTGAGTAAAGAAAAAACTTACTTTAGGTGCCTGTTAGCGTTTATCCTAGTCCAGTCCCGTTCATTACCGTATTGTTGTCTGTTTGGCTCTCAGACCGCTTAACGGGGAAGACCTCTGCTCGTTCATGAGTCTTCACGCACACGCTCGCGCACGTCCACAGCACTGGTGACGTCACGTCATTGGAATACTTTTTAAAAACTGTTTTTGATACTTTGCAATTTTTTTACGAAGAAAAAAAGTCCATGTCCTAAAAATAGTAATTTTAAAGAAATATATTTGCCTTAGTCTGAAACTCCAGATGCCCCGTGGACCATTTTACAGGCTGCTCCTTTTACATGGTTGTCTATGGCGAAAAAGGCTGTTGAGCCGTAGACTGCAATATCACGGCCTGCCACTATCACAACTCATTTCAGAGCAAAGGGGGCGGACCCCCCACTGCTCTAAACATGTAAACTTCAAAAAAAGAGAAAAAAATAACCGCTCACGGGTGAGACTCGGCTCTCATCGTTCACTTAAAAGAGCCGGCTCTTTGTACCGACTCGTTCGCAGCGGCCCATGTAAAAAGAGAAAGCGTTACAAAGGTGTCTAAGCCGTACTCGAACCGGGGACCTTTTGTACCAGAGACCAGCACGTTGTCAGTGACCTATACAGCCACAGAGAAGTCATGGTTTGCAGGCAGATTTATAGATTGCCCTGAGCGGTCAAGTCGTCAAATTTATTTTAGTTTATAAATTGGTGTTCACTGAACAAAGATTATGAAACTATCACCTGGATAAAGTTGGTACAGTCCAATCCAGCGGAGATAGATAGGAAGAATGTAGTTTTAGATGAATAAAAGCTGATAACGTTATTACGTTACGTAATTGCACACCAGCGCACGGAGCCAAAATCAGACTGGAATCGAACCCCGGTCTCCTGGGTGCCAACCTGTAACGCTAACCATTCGGCCAGCACAATCTCACTAGGCAGAGAAAGTTTGCACGCAGTGTTATACCTAAGCGTTAGAGCTACAGTGGACTTAACCTGCCACCTTGTGGCGATAAGATGTAATATGTTTCACGCAGCTGCGTGATTCATGAAAAGCGTGAGTGAAGACGACAAAACAAAATGGGGCCTACTGTATAAATATTTGACCTGAGAACAGTGAGAAGTAAGTTTTTTCATAAGGATTTTTAGTATACCATTGAATAATGACTGAATACATAAGCTTAAAGGGGGGGTATTATGTAAAATCGACTTTTTCAAGCTTTATATCATGTTATTATGTCATTCCGTCATTAAACACATGCCTGGAGTGTTGCCTTGGCTCATTCACATATTTTTGAGTAATCAGTAAAACTTAGACGGCAGCCATTTTAGGTGTAGCTATGCCTCAGTCCTCCTAGGAACGCCCCCACCTCCTGGAGACGCCTCTGGACCTTTCGTCACCAGCCAAGCCACCAACCACTGCTCCTCAGCTCAGCAGAGCCCCTCCCCGCACAGTAGTGTTGTTTAGATGCCACAGCAGTGTGCTGAAGGGGGCGTGTCGGAAAGCTTCTTAAAGAGACAGAGGCCTATTTCAAGACGTTCAGTACAGCCATTTTGAGAGAGCAATTTTATTCAAGGCAGTTATTTTTATTTACTGCATATACAGACCAACAGAAGGTTACGTCATCATTGTAGTATGCTATAGACTGGTGCTATGTGATTGAAAAAAGCATAATACCCCCTCTTTAAGCAACAAAATATTGTTTATTTTTGTTCAACCAAGTCCAACAGACCAGTGCAATATTGCCATTATTTGTGCGTCTGCAGGAAAAAAGGAAACTGAAGTGTGGAAAGCAAAGTGTGATTAATTTCGATTAATATTTTTAATCGCACTAAACCTCATGTAATTAATTAATCGCAATTAATCGAAAAAAAGTCACGGCCCTAATTATGAGCAATTTTTTGGCGATTGTAAACTTGGAAGTACGCAGTAGAACCTGACCGATATATCTTCCGGTATTTTACAATATCACCTATCGGCCGATATCAGCCCCAAGAAGGCCAATATCTTGGGAACTGAAAATGATAGAGATTTCCCATTTTTTGCATTGGAAAGAGCTGAATCAGAGCTGTAAGATGAGACTCTGCCTCAGGGGAGCGGAGATATATCACAGTGAAAAGTGGTCATAAGTGTGTACACCCATTTTATATATTTTATGTTGCAGACCTTTGCTTATAATATCGGAACCATGAGATAGAGACTTACTGTTTTTTCTTTTGGAATCTGCTGATTTTTGTCTTTCAAACAAGCTTCCTCTGAAGTACCTATGACTATCCAGCACCCCCTGCTGTCACAGTTTAACTCTGACACATTCAGAAGCATCACACACAGGATTAAACATGAGACATTTTACAAAAATATTGACCAAAAATATAAATGAAAAAAATATCAAAAAAATATCGACATCGGCCAATCAAAATCCCCAATAATTGACATAATTGAGTACACGGCTTTGTTTATGTTTATACTGTATGAAGAGCAGATTACAGCACTTTACCAATCTGACCACACTACTTTCTCTAAAGACAAACTAAAGGTACGGTATGTTTTCTCACAGGGTGGAGAAGGACAAGAGTTCCCAAGGTACGTTCCTGCTGATTAAAAGCGAAGGTTGGGTCACCATGAAGATAGACCAGGTGATTGTCAGCATGTGCAAGATGGACGTGTACAAGTTTCCCTTTGACTCTCAGCGCTGCAACATCTCCATCAAGTCCTTCATACACACGAGTAAAGACCATCCTCATCCTTATTCTCATTCAACATCCCACATTAGACATTGTTTAGGCTGTTTAGAATACTTTTGGATCCCTTAGCATGTGGAATTTTGTTTTTGATGACTACAGAATTAGGCATTAGAATTAGGCATTAGATTAATTGTGACTTTTCAACTAAAATCATTTATGAATTAAGTAGGAAATATTACAACTGTGGTAGGCAGCAACTAAGAGTAATGTTATTTTAAAGGGGGTGTAATATGCAAAGGAACCGCAGAGGCTCCTGGTGTATGTTGTAATGGGTACAGGGAGCAGAGTCTTAAAAGGGACAGAGGCGATTTGCAAAGTGTGTCATCCCCAATGGACGAGGAAAGCGCTTCTCTTTGGTCCTCATAGTGGGGAGCTGACATTGCTGTAATACCATCCGCTGGTGGCCAGGGGCGACTCCAAAAGACACTTAGTAAACAGCATTCCTATGAAGACTTTGCAACTTGCTTGCACTGCTTAAAAGCCTGGTTCCAAAGAGTTTAATTTTTTTCACACAAAAAATAAATAAAAATGCTATGACCCATGTAACAACGCTGGGTGTCGTATTTTTAACCACTCTGTTTTTTGTACATCAGCACTAAAAAGTTGAAGCCTAACTCTTTGATTGACAGGCTTTGAAGCACTGTAGAGGCTCATAGCCAGTCCCCTTGCCCCGCGAGGGTTTCCCGCTTTTTTGTCCTTTTAAGGAACAGGCTTCGTGAGCAGCCTTGTTAATTTTTTAGGCCCCACAGGATCATTACTATGAATGGGGCTGAATGGCTAATCATTGATCTCTTGTATACTATATCTATGGTCATCCAGTAAGACAGGAATAGCCCATTTTAGGTCACTATAGCATTGTTTAAAAATGTAAGAAGTGTAGAATATGTGCTTGAAATAATACCAAACATCTGAGAATAATATTTCCCTTTAAGAATAACTGTAGTCTATTAGAGGTAAAATGTAGTGGCTCAAAAATTATTCAAGTAAAAAAGTACTAAAATAATATATTACTAATATAAATACAACTTGAGTCTTGAGAAACAGTTTGAGCATAAAGGTACAGCATGATTTAAGTTTAAGTATTGATGTAAAAGAACAGAGAGAAAATGTTACTGTGTGAGGTGTGGCATGACGACATATACAGTAGTAAGATCATGAAGTTCCAGGTTAGTGACAGAACAGATTACACACACTGTCCTTACATACAAATATTTTGGATTCCAGGTAAGGAGATCGAGCTGCTTGAGGAGGCCGCTGGCAAGACAGTAACAGAGAGGATTCTGGACTCAGTACAAACTCAGTACGAGTGGCTTTTCCAAAATATCACGATCAATAAAACTAAGGGCGGACTGATGAGAGATGAAGAGCAGGATGTTCTCGTCTACACGGTCAGTAACTAAAACTTCAATAAGAAACCTGGAGAGACTTACTGTATGACGGAGTTGAGTATGGAACTTAGTAGGGCTGGGCGATATCGATATTTAAGATATATCGATATATTTTTAAATGAGATATGGAATTAGACCATATCGCATATTAAAGATATAGTCCAAATTTGCGCTGTAATACTTGCTTCAGGCAAGCCGCTGAGCGGAGCTCTCTGCACTGCTCCTAATTCAATGACTGCTCCCAGCGCCGCGGCCCCGCCCCTCCTCAGACACTCAGGCACTCTTCAACAAACATGAAGAAAGCAACAATGTCTGTGAAGCGTGCGGAGGAGAGCCCCTTGGTTGGTAAAAGAAAAACCAGTGGCTCAATCCTTTGGAGATGGTTCGGATACAAATTATCAGATAGCAACAAAACCACGCTATATGTAGGGAGACACACGGTGGATGTACTGTGAAAATATCAGCGTTTTTAATGCTGTCACCGCAAAGAACTATTGCTTTTTCCCCGTTAGCATTACGTTAGCCGCAACGCTAATCACCATTCCCTCGCAGGTATCAACCCGCTCTGATGCACTGATCATAAACTCCCTCAACTCCGGATTCACACGTTTCTTTCTCCACAAACGACTCTTTACTCTTTACAAGCTGCACAGGCTCACCGTGCAGCTTGTAAAGAGTAAAGAGTCGTTTGTGGCTTAGTTTAGGAGGCTTATGTTTGGGAATGTTTTGAATAAAGATAAGAACTTATCTCACAACCACTGATTAAAACACAATTAAATCAAGAGGAAATATCAAGAAATGATTTGGGCTATTTGTAAAAAAAAAAAAATAAAAATCATCAGCATAAGCTTATTGTAAATTAAGTAAATGTGGACTATTTTGAATTATATTTCATATTTTCATATGATTATGATTATGGGAGACAACAGTATGTGAAGATGGGGGAGTTTACATCAGGTTATTTGGACATTGGCTGTGGGGTCCCACAGGGATCTGTCTTAGGCCCAAAGTTGTTTAATTTATATATTAATGACATTTTTAATGTGTCTAAATTATTAAAATTAGTGATTTTCGCAGATGACACAAACGTCTTCTATTCCAATGACAATTATAGTAATTTAGTAACTAACATAAACTGTGAACTAAGTAAATTAAAAACATGGATGGACATTAATAAATTGTCCCTCAACCTAAATAAAACAAAAGTAATGTTTTTCGGTAATTATAATGGAAAACCAGACTCAGTAAACATAGACGGTGTAGTCTTAGATACAGTATCAGAAATTAAATTCTTAGGAGTCATCATTGACAGTAAATTAAGCTGGAAACCACACATAAGACACATACAAGGTAAAGTCTCCAAAAGTATCTCAATCATTAACAAAGCAAAGTTTTTCTTAAATTACAATGCATTATTTTGTTATATAGTTCATTAGTTTTGCCATATCTAAACTACTGTGTAGAAGTCTGGGGCAATAACTATAAAAGCTCATTACACCCCCTTGTTATACTCCAAAAACGGGCTGTAAGAATTATACATAAAGTAGGATATTATGATCACACTAATATATTATTTCTGCAGTCTAAACTGTTAAAAATGCATGATTTAGTTGATTTCTCTACTGCCCAACTTCTGTTTAAAGCCAACAAAAATGTGCTACCTGCAAGGATACAAATGCTTTTTGCACGCACAGAAGGGGGATATAACCTGAGGGGGTGTGATAACTTTAAGACTCAAGCAGTGTCTTCCACTAGGAAAAGTATGTTTGTGTCTGTATGTGGAGTTAAACTCTGGAACAAATTGGGGGCAGAATATAAACAATGTCCAAATATTCATCATTTCAAATCAAGATATAAAAAATGGTATGGTCAAAGTACCAGAAGGAGGAAATGGGTACTTGATTGCTAATGGGTGTCACAAAGTGCTGTATACTTTAAAGGTCAGATCTAACTAATAATGAAGTATATTGTGGTTGTTACTATTACACTATTGCAGTTGTTATTACCATTGTTATTGCTATTGCTGTTGTGTTGTTATCATCACTATTTAAACTTTAAATGTAACAGTCTAGGATTAATACCTAACAATCTGTGGATTATTCTTAGAATCCAACTCAATCGAATCAGACAACAGTACTGCTATTGATGCTGATGGTAATATAAGGAAATAAACTCTTAGAAGTAAAACATGCACATATCTATCTATCTATGTACTCCGCATTCAACATAACCCATAGTATAGGGCAGACATGTGGGGGCCGGCAGCTCGAGGAAACTCTCTTCTGGCAGTAGACTCCTAAAAATTGTCTCTTTTAATGCATAGTATAGGACACTTAACAAATGATGGTCCGGTTGCTCGGGGGCTGCTCCCCTCTGGCAGCTGGTCCAGTCACAGAAAAGAAGAAAAGAAAGAAAAGCCCCGAATCCCTTTTAACACATATCAGTAAGACCATTCTTGTTATCATGAACATCAATCAGTCTGCGATTACTGTACCTTTCATGAATAAATGTGGAGTATTTTATGTACCATTCAAACACTTTGATACAGAGTAATGTTATATGGGTTGTAATGGTGATGGTGAACAACGATAATGCCAACATGGTAATGAATTCTGTATGGGAGACAGAAATAATACACTGGTTGTAGCGTGTGAGATACTGTGAATGTTGAGCGTGTGAGATACTGTGAATGTTGATCTGGTATAATGCAGTGTCGCATTTGTTAATATGTAACCAACTCGGTTGATAGTTGTTTTGTAATATGGTAAGAAATATGCACTGTTGTCAGTTATTGTTATAGTTATTGAAGTTTATGAACAGGGGTGGGAGTCAATAAGCTTGTCTTCTTCCCACTCCTTTTCGAGCTGTAATGTAAATTATTTTTTCTTTTTCTTTTATTATGTATATATATATTTCTGTTTTTTCTTTTCTTCTTTAGCTCGAAATAAAATATTCAAATCAAATCAAAAATTATTAAGGACTAAAAAGTAAGCAATACTTTAATAAGTCTTATTTCATTGTCTCTGCTATAGTTCAGTTATATGCAATATAAAGTTATTAACAGTAAATGGGGTAAAAAAAAATCTAAATAACATCGAAATCACAATATTAAATATTAAAACTACTTGTATTTGGCTTCGACTTAACATTTCATTTCACAGCTCTCACTTTGTGGAAAAAACATCGAGATATATATCGTATATCGATATTCAACCTAAATATATCGGGATATGACTTTTGGTCCATATCGCCCAGCCCTAGAACTTAGCTATCGAAAAGACTGAACAATCCTACTATTGGTGAATTACAGTAATGAGCGAGTCTTCTGGTTTTCCAAACACAGGGCAGAGCTGTTTTTTATACAGAAAAAAATCTACAACCATCATGCTGCATTGAAATCAAACGTGATAGAAGTGTTTGTAATGCTTGATTTACATTTTCTCTATGCAATGGTGCTGTCAGATGTTAATAAAGATAGTGCAACACAAATTATTCCAATTAAGCATGTTAAAGTGCTCAGGGCTATATAACGAATGGCATTTTTAGCAGCCTATAAATCAAAAATTTTACAATCTAGCGCGTTTCCGATGATTGTTCCTGGAACTATGTTTAGTAGGCATGACACAGACTAAATTGTAGCCATATACATGTTTCCATGGCTGAGCTACAGCTCTTTAAAAGTGCACATGAACACAAAGCACCCGGGAGCAGAGATGGTGGTTACAACTCCCTGTTTTGTAAATTGTCTAAAAAAAAAACTATTGGGAGTTGGAGCAAATCACTCATTACACATGTGGAGGAACTAAAAAAAAAGCAGTTTCATCCAAATCTGAGAGGCTCACCTGGGAGGGTGTGGGTGAAACCATACGGAATGACCCTCAAGTAAAGCGGCACTGGGCAGTGAGAGGATGCAGTGAATTTTTCAGACAATTGAAGCAAGTTACTCCAAAGTGTTTAGTCTAAGCATCAAGACACTCAATTTGTTCTGAATGCAGCATTAACGGTATTATGACTTTGACAAAAAAGATTGTATTGGTGGTTGATGCTCTTCTCTTTTTGTGTTTCTCGTGTTTGTTCAGTTGTATCTGCCAAAAATTGCATAAAATAACAAAACAAAAGATCAGATGAACCGTATAACAGATAATAAAGAGCTGATCAGACAATCAGATTCCGTCATGGATGTCACATCACTAACAATGAATAGCCAATGTTGTTTTCGTTAACAATGACGAAATTATTTTGTTGACGCCTCTTTTTTTCATGACGATAATGTGAAATTGACCAGCTAAAAATGGCTCTGTCTTGGCAAAAACATGATGAGACATGTACGAGTTTTCGTTGACGAGACAAAACTGTTAGAAAGTGGTTTGACCACTGTCTGAAACTCACATGTACTCGCACCCATGGTTGAATTTACATCAAGAACACATACGTTTTCCTTTGTTGTTGTTTTTTCAGGTCACGATGAAGCGTCGCTCTGTCCTTTACGTGGTGAACTTTATTCTCCCAGTGCTGTTCTTTTTGGTTCTTGACTATGCCACGTTCCTCATGGCAGACGGAGGGGGTGACAAACTGGCGTTTAAAATCACCATTCTTCTCGCAGTCACCGTGCTACAGCTGCTGCTGAACGACATCCTGCCCTCTTCCTCAGACAACATCCCTTTGATTGGTAAATTGTTATGTAACTCTGAACACAACTGCCTCAATACACAGTAAAGCTAAGTCAGTTCAGTTTTTTTGTATTTTGTAAATAGGATTCAATGATGATGATGCATGATTTTCTCATAGCGTATGGTTCCTGATGAAAATGTACTTTCTGCTTCCTCCAGCTGTTTTCTGCATTGGAGTCTTCTGTCTGATGAAACTCAGTCTTTTGCACACCATTGTGGTGATGTATCTACTTGAAAGAGACTCAAAAAGCCCGATTTACAGCACAGAAAAGACGGCACAAGAGGATGGTAAAAATAATGACTCTAAGCACAAAAGCTGTATTTGATAC
Organism: Neogobius melanostomus; assembly: GCA_007210695.1. Taxonomy (NCBI): domain Eukaryota; kingdom Metazoa; phylum Chordata; class Actinopteri; order Gobiiformes; family Gobiidae; genus Neogobius; species Neogobius melanostomus. Next base: position 1,083,908 of record VHKM01000542.1, on the reverse strand, counting down.
AGGAATAAGGGTGGAGGAAATACTTGTAGGCCACTTGGTTTAAAACAAATGTGTCATTGGCTCTAAAGCAGACACTAAACCTACGCAGACACGGGGAGAACATGCAATCTCCACACAGAAATGCCCGTCCAGGTGGGAATCGAACCCGGGACCTTCTAGCTGTGAAGCGTGCCGCCCTTTTTAAAATTGTATTTGTTTTTAGTATTTATATTTATTTGTTTAATATTGCATTATTTCGCAATGTTTTGAGATAAAACGAAATAATGATTGTGAAATAACGCAATCATATTTGGGTAGAGAACGAGACCACCTTCGCCGTCTACATGGTATTAATGTAAGTCAAAGACATCTGAAGAAACTTTTGCGGCAAAGGGGACACTCAAGGCGCAAGGAATACTTTCTACACGTGAGAAAGGAAGACGTGCGAATTATCCCCAGGGAATTGGAACCAAACGGTGTGTCCAGATGGCAAGTCAGGAGATTTCTAAGAAGAAACTACTTTTCTAGAGGACCTAACTATCTGGCATCGTGACTCTTACGACAAGTTGAAGAATTCATAAGTTCAGCATTTAGTATAAACTTGAGCGCTGGCAATCCCCGAGCCAAAAGAGCGCACAATAATCCAGAGGCAAAGGTGGTACGCACAGGGAGATGGCCGTTTTCGTACTCACATAGTACACAGCTATTTGGGGACAAGCGACCAGTTTTGTGCAGAGACTGACTGAAAGTTGCAGGTGCTGAATATGTACATTACTTATGAAATCCATGGGACGTGGGCTGTGCAAAGCAACAATCTGGGGCTGACACCTCCACAGTTAGACAACGGTAGGGGAATGGCCCTCTCTCCTGGAGCAGTGCTCGAATCTCGGGGCCTGGCTGTTCTAATCTGAAAATCTCTAACATGACAATTCTCTGTCCCAAGATCGCCTCTCGTGACTCTAGGACACTCTCCAAGACCTCGTACAGCTTCAACGTAGTACATAATAAGATATCTTTTACTTACATTACCATACCATGTTTGTTGGCCAGCACTCATTTTATTTATCTGTATTTTAGCATTTAGAAATAAAGAAACAATTAAATTCCCCCATTCATGCACCATTTTGTGTGGATGATGATAGCGTAGAGTCTATGTCATAGACCATGTAGGTGGTTTCGTTCTCTACCCAAATATGATTGTATTATTTCTCAATAATTATTGCTTTTTATTGCAAAAATATTGCGTTATTTTGCAATACTATTGTGTTTTTTCTTTTTCTTTTGAAGAATGAGACACATTTCTAGGCTCTCGCAGAAAGAATAATACCATATTTGGATTATAGTGTCATTTTGGGCACCCTTGGCAGGACATGTGGATGTAAAATATGTGTCAATATTGATTAATGAGAGAGAAAGCCTGTTTTGAGAAGGGACATAGTAGTTACTTCCGTAATATCTCTGCCTTGCAACAAAACATCATAAAATACCCATCGTACAGGGAAAGTTTTGTCACTTTTATACTCTGACATGAAAACTAAGATGTAAAGGGAGGAAACTAGCTAAAAATCTCCACTTCAACCACTGCGAGAAAAATCAATACTTTCACCTGCCGTGTCTCACCTTAATTACATAAATGAAAATAATCAACACATTTCTCCTCTTTTCTAAAAGTTTGTTTCTCACCGTCTGTTTAGGCGAGAAGTGTACGTTCTGGTTTAAATGTCTTCAAAATAAATCGTCTGATGACCTCCTATCTCATCACATGAGGGACAAGGAGGTGGAGGAAAAGGTATAATGTTTAAAATTTACAGGAAATAAATATGAGCGCATTCCATGCAACATTTCATACTACGAGCTAATAGCAAATCTTCCGTTTAAAGCTATAATGTTTCATACAGTATTAATATTGGATTGGCAGCAGTGCATTGTGAATACTAGTGGATCTAAAACGCAGCCCGGTACCTCCTAATTGTCCGAAATGGAATATCACTAACAGTACTTCCCCTTTTTTCCAGGAAAACAAGGGACCGGGGGGCTCAGATGTGGACAGACTGCTGCACGAGTTGAGGAATATGTGTGAAATTCTGTCTAAGGCTGTAGGGGGCAGTACAGAGGACGGGTATTGGAGAAGCCGGATCTGCGTCATCAATAGAGTGTTCTTGGTTGTTCACATTGCCTGCACTGCTGTGTTTCTAGGAACCATCTTTAGCCACTGGTTCAGCTAAACATCACATGTTCCTACCGCCGCTTGGGAGCATACAGTCCCTCTACACCCATTTTTCATGCAGACAGATTTGATAACTGTCTTGGTAATAACAGCAAGTCATATTTACTGATTCATTGTTTATATTGTACACCAAACAATGCCGATATCAATACGTTGAACACAATGTGCAAATATTTAGAAGGCTATAGCAACCAAGTAAGGATGATTATCTTTTGACAATGATTATGATCATTTGAATAATAGGGTCAGCAAACTGACAATAAAGAATCTTTACCTTAGCTTATCATGTTACAAGAAAACTTTTGAAGATGGAATGATCACAAAGTGTAAGCTTAATCTATTCTGTTATGACTAGATATGTTGCATGTAAAATGAGACATTGGCTGTGTCCGAATGTCCACACTGTTCCTTGTATAGTGCACTATACATCCATCTTGTAGTAGTTGTTGTGGTATAAAAGCTGTCTAAATGTTGTAACTAATGGTGGGGAACTTGTAGACACCATATAAGCCTATATAATTGTTCTTTAAGTCTGTGTTGTAGTGTAAGAGGTTCATAATCACTATGTTAATGTAAAAAGGTCAAATTCAATGCATAAGTGTTCAAAGTTGTGGGAATATAATTTAGTTGGGACGGGGGAGAGACACAATCATCCATATATTAATTGTAATGAGTAGACTATCCACTGGGGGGTTAGCTCCTTGGATAGCCACAGCCTTGTATACATCATGGCGCGTGCAGGGGTTCTGGCCAAGAAAAACAGTCCAGGTGGCCGGACGGAGACACGTTCCCATAATGTAATAAGCGTGTGGGAAGTGCAGCCTAGCTCATCAACTTGACACATCAAGGTCGGAGTCCGACTTCAAAGTGCAGATAACGCTAAGGAAGCGCTGGGAACTACAGTAGCCGCTATACATCAGGCATATCAACTGGACACTTAGTGTCTGGAGGTGTAAGCATAATCTCTTTGATGATGACTACTATATAAACCGCGCCCCGCAGGCTCGAGGCCCTCCTTCTGAATTTGCCATGGGATACGTATCGCTTCGACAAAGATAAAGGTTATGCTTTAACAACTTAAGGGGGCTATGAAAAATGCACTAGTTGATACGGGATGGATAGATGTTTCGACCATTTGTGGATATGTTTTTGACCAAATAAAGGACTATGCATTGGATCTTCTTTGACTGGACTTGTTGCGATTCTTCTGATTTTGCGCGTTATCCATTGGGAATTGGGAGGTTATTTGTTTTCAGCAACATAGTGACCGAATGTCTGGAGTATACTCAATACTTTTAAAATCACAAATGCTGTTTCAATCACGTGTTGCATATTTTTCATGAATAAACCACCAAAATAAAGTCAGTTAGAGTGAAAAAGTTGCTTAAGCTGATTATCGATAGCTTCCCATCTTTCCTTTGTTCATGTTAAATCCATGTTAAATGAAATATCAATATTCAAAGATTTAAAGATTATTTATTTGTCGATTCATTTGTCAATGAATTGAAATGAAATTATATTAAACTGTCACTTAAATTGGGCTGGTCTTTATAGCAGAAATATATTATTACTGAGATTTAGCAAACTTAAAGGCCCGGTAACTAGGGATGGGCACCGTTAAACGGTGCCTACTTGGTACCGACCGAACATGTCTGGACGAATGAGAGCTAATGCAAATGAGTGAGAGGTGGTGGCAGATGAGACGCTGCCCTTCTGTTGGTCTATCCTAAGGGCCATTCCTGAAACCGCCCTGTGCCATCTTTTTTTCATTTTCAAACCCAAAAATGGATCAAGTTCATCTTAAACTGGTAGTTTTAGTCCAGATATCAGTTTCATCTATCAATAGTGAACTGGGCACTATTGGCAGTGGCATTGGTTTGGCCACAAAGAGCTGTTTCCTTGCCTAGAGCAGCTAAAAGTTGGCACAGTAACGCAATCTGAACAGGCTCCTGACGCATGCTTTGATTACACGCTACAGAACAACAAGGCCATGTCAGTGAGACTAGCTGATAGACAACGGTCGAAACCATAATAATTCTGAACATGACGTGCAGTACAGATAATATACAAACACATAGACACAAACAACTGATTCACTGATAGGCAGTCACCCTCTCTGCGGAGAGAAGTGCAAGACTAGGATAAAAGACAACTGTCAACGGAGGTCGGGACTTCACTTCTTCTCTTTCTCTGAAGTCACCAGCTGGTTATACTGCTTTGTAACTACGAACAATGGCAATAAAAGCCTTTTCTGGAGACGACTTCTATCTCCAGTGTATGCTTTGGCCATATCCAAATAACGGTTCTCGCGTGATACAAAAGAACAAAGTCCTTACAACAGCTATCGCATAAGGTTGTCAAGGCAAGTCCTGCCATGACTCATCAGTCTCATGAGCTTTTTGGAGGATGCTGGATGTCTCGTCCTTCAATGGTTTGTATAGTATTTAACTAATTACTAAAATGCGTCGGTCCTTCAACAATTTTTTCAGAAAGGTGATTTTTCCATGAAAGTTATTTAATCATTTTTAATTTGCACCCACATAACATATGTGACCTATCACGACAACGGGGGACACAACTTGGTTTTGGAGCATTTGGAGCTGGATATAGATTATGAAAGTGTAGTCTCTAAAGTTTCCAACAATGTGTAACACATAGAAATCTGATAATATTTGCAATTTGAATTTAGGAACTCGAAATATTTCAAAGGGGAGAAAACGGCCTCTAAACTTTTGGGCTGTTCTCCCCTCTCTCTGCTCGGAGTGACAATAGGGCTCATTTACATGTCATCTCATTTAGACAAGCCTTCTGCTCAGCAAACTTGTTCACTGTTGTGATAAAATCCAGTTTCCTCGCTCAGTTATTTTCAATGTAGAGTTTGGCAAATCCGCGGATTTCCTTCTGTCTTAAATCACGCTCTGAAGGCAAGGAGTTGGCTCGGGAAACGTAATGGTCAGCAAGGCGCTGTGCATGCTTACAGCCAGGACATCATCAGTCGCACTGGGAAAGTTAGCCTGGAAAAGTTCACTGGTTTCACACAGAAAAACCTCTGCAGTAGTATTCGTCTATTCAGAGCGGGAGCAGGAGCGGCCTCAGTCAGACACACGGGGAAGCGTTGCATAATAATGAGCCACACACACACAATCACATGCCCCACGGCGTGCTGTTTCTCCAGAGAATTCACACTTTTAAATATACCAATACTGTCATCTAAAACATGGAGAGGCTTCTTCGTGATCGCAACTAAAATATTCTGTTTATGTCACAAAAAGTTTGTATATTTTTCCAGCTAGTTGATAAAACAGTGTTTGCCAAAATTTAAAGGGGGGTATTATGTAAAATCGACTTTTTCAAGCTTTATATCATGTTATTATGTCATTCCCTCATTAAACACATGCCTGGAGTGTTGCCTTGGCTCATTCACATATTTTTGAGTAATCAGTAAAAACTTAGACGGCAGCCATTTTAGATGTAGCTATGCCTCAGTCCTCCTAGGAACGCCCCCACCTCCTGGAGACGCCTCTGGACCTTTCGTCACCAGCCAAGCCACCAACCACTCAGCTCAGCAGAGACCCCTCCCCGCACAGTAGTGTTGTTTAGATGCCACAGCAGTGTGCTGAAGGGGGCGTGTCGGAAAGCTTCTTAAAGAGACAGAGGCCTATTTCAAGACGTTCAGTACAGCCATTTTGAGAGAGCAATTTTATTCAAGGCAGTTATTTTAATTTACTGCATATACAGACCAACAGAAGGTTACGTCATCATTGTAGTATGCTTTAGACTGGTGCTATGTGATTGAAAAAAGCATAATACCCCCCCTTTAAAGTGTAATAACTCAAAAAACACAGTAGAGCTCCCCTTCTATCATACAGCTCATTCACTGACCAGCCAGTAACACTCGGCCAATTAAAGTGCTCCGCCGTCTACGACCAACGGAGCTGTCCACACCAAACACACCCCGACGTCGGCCAAAGCCTGCCCGACCAGGACCGACTGGAGATTATCGTATTGGTTTGAAAGGGCCTTAATGAGGATTATGCAGTTTGAAAAGCCATGTCTGCTCTGACCTGGTACTGTGGGTCCTGGGTGAGATGGCTGAGCTCTCTGAACTCCAGCTGCACACTGGTGACCTCTGCCAGGGTGCTGTCAGTGGTCCAGCGCGGGGGGTGAGCCGTGCCCTTCCCCAGGTTCACGTCTGAATAGGGGATCTTGGACGGAGTTCTGAAGGCGGGCATGAGCCGGGAGCCCAGGTCTTTCTGTAGGAGAGGAATGATATAATCAAAGGCCTCCAAAACACTATGTGAAAAGGTCGCAAGTAATCGTAACAGCTGACATTTTTATTTTGGCTCTATGTCGCTTAAGCTTCTACCAACGTCCAATAAAATCGTAATAAAATGCAAACCAGTGCATTATTAAAAAACTTCTCTAACCCAAAATGAAGACTGTAATCATCACAATGGTTTGTTGCATTATAAATGTGGACGTACAGCCTTGTCCAGAAACAGTGTGTCTTTGGTGAGGTGATAGGTGCTGAGCAGGCCTCCCAGGATCCGGATGGTGGTCTCAAACAGGTTCACATCCACGTTCTTGTCAAACGAGAGCTCCTTCTCCACCCACTCCCTGGCCTCAGCAAACTCTGGTCAAATCAAAAATAAAACGCAAAAAGCATTGAATAAAATGAATGCATGTATTTATAATAATAATAATAATGCCTTACACTTGTATTGCGCTTTACAAGCCTGTATTACAAGTAAGTTTCTCAAAGCGCTACACTGTCGTCATTATTCATTCACTCCATACTCGGTAGTGGTAAGCTACTGTTGTAGCCACAGCTGCCCTGGGGTAGACTGACGGAAGCGAGGCAACCAGTCTGTGCCATCGGCCCCTCCGACCACCACCAACCACTCACTCACTCACTACATTCGCTTTTTGATTTATTTTTTTGTGCAGCTTTTAAACAGTGTATAAAGTTTACATCAAAGTCATGCTTGCAGTTATGTTTAGATTTACTTTCCACATTTGAGTAATCTTGCATATTTAGAACGTCTCGCTATTCTAGTGGGGGGTGAACATGTGCATTTGTTTTGTTTTGCGTTTACGGCCAAGAGTGGGCCGGTCTGCGCCACAGTGGACGGCTGTAGCTCTTTCTCTTGAGACATGAACATTGTTTAGCTCACAATGGGGTTAATAAAGTTTTTAGTGTGACCTGTGAGAGCTTTAGGAAGAACACAAGGCAGTGCGATGTAAACGAGGAAATGAATGTCAGCAGTGCTCCCATCAGAGCAGTCACCTCCTCTTGCGACGCCCTCTCGCAAGTGGCGAAGGCGCATTGTGCATAGCACTGACACTTGGAAAATCTAAATTCGCCAGAAGCCTGCGTACCCCGTGTGCCAGGCACAAGACCTGGCCCTATACAGTCGGGAAAACAATTGTGCAAGTTCTCCCACTTAAAAAGATGACAGGGGCCTGTAATTTTCATCATAGGTAAACCTCAACAATGAGAGACAAAATGAGAAAAAAAATCCAGAAAACCACATTGTCTGATTTTTAATGAATTTATTTGCAAATTATGGTGGGACATAACTATTTGGTCACCTACAAACAAGCTAGATTTCTGTCTCTCACAGACCTGTAACTTCTTCTTTAAGAGGTTCCTCTGTCCTCCACTCGTTACCTGTATTAATGACCACTGTTTGAACTTGTTATCAGTATAAAAGACACCTGTCCACAACCTCAACAGTCACACTCCAAACTCCACTATGGTCAAGACCAAAGAGCTGTCCAAAGTAGAGGATGACAATTTGTCGGGATTCCCGTGGGTCACGGGATTCCCGCGGGATTCCCACGGGATGGGAGTGAATTTCACTATTGATCCCGTGATTGGGACGGGACCGGGAAAAAACACCGGGAGTGGGCGGGAGTATATCGCATCAAAGCGGCAGAAAGTGGCAGATAATGCAGTGACATGCTGCCGTTATTTCATGAGGCACAAAACACGGAGAGAAATGATTAAATATACAAATGAGCGCTAACTTTCTTCCTGCCTTCTGTCCATGCGCCGCAACAATGCACCCTCCCCTTGTCGGCCCAAACACGCCGCGCTCTCTCTCCCCCTCTCTCCCCCTCGCGCGCGGCTGCGTGTGTGGCTGGAGCCGCTGTCAGCGCGGACAGAGGGAGATGTGTTGGTGCTGAACACAGTGGCATTAGGCGAACGTTAAAGTAAAAAAGTGAACTTCACAGCCACTAGTTTTCGTGTGTGATAAAAGCTGTGTGCATACGATGACAGGGCCTTTGGCTGGGGATCTTAAAGGGACAGCGATCTTAAAGGGGAGGTGTCATGTTCCACTGCCCCTGTGAAATAAAACTGAAACTTCCTAAACGACTTTATTTAAATAGTGCTGGTGGTTAGACTAATAATGTAGCCCAGGTTGTGACCCTGGTTATTTCAGTCACAACATGTGGCTTTTATCGGCCTGATGTGCATCTAAAACAACTTCGTAAAACATGCGGGATTGGGACGGGAGTGGGATTAATTCTGTCGGGAACAGGACGGGACAAGATTTTTTTTTGCACATCACACCGGGATTGGGATGGGACAGGTTTTTTTTTGTGGAGTGGGACGGGACAGGAGTGAGAAATCACTCCCGTGTCATCCTCTAGTCCAAAGACACCAGAAACAAAACTGTAGTCCTGGTAGAAAATAAGTATTTTGTCAATAACAAATGTTCATCTCAATACTTTGTTATATACCCTTTGTTGGCAATGACAGAGGTCAGACGTTTTCTGTAAGTCTTCACAAGGTTTTCACACACTGTTGCTCCGTGCAGATAACATCTAGAGCAGTGATGTTTGGGGGCAGACGCTGGGCAACAGGAACTTTCAACTCCAGTGTTTCCCACAGATTTCAAGGAGACTGTGGTGGGAGAGACCGCCAGATTTCTTTTAAATTTAGATGCGTTTTCCTGCATTCTGGTGCATTTTAAGCAAAAAAATAAGAACTATTTTTGGCTATTATGCTGCTGTGAAAAGAATAATTTCTAGTTTTCCCCACTGTAACTTCCCTTATCAAAGTGGAGTAGTATGCTGATGCTGATTTGTTATTGGTCACAGGCTTCAATATCACATTTTTAGCCTGTTCTGAATTACAACAGTGTTTCTACAGGCAGAGGCAAGTCAAATGTAATGCTTTTTATGCTATTTTTAATGCCACAAATGCAGAAAAAAGGGACACATATTTTCTTTCTTAGGATTTGCAAACATTTCATCACAGAGGAAAGATAATTGGATAAAACAAGCAACTCGTAAGCAAACAAATATGATAAATTTCAGCCAAAACTGTGGTTAAACACGTTTTGACTACAGTCTGGCGCTTTGACAAACTTGATAATACAAGCATGTAAAGCGCAATAGTGTAAGCCATTATTATCATTATTATTCATCATCATCATTATTATTATTATTATTAGATCCAGGGGTGGTAGTTTATTGTGATTAAATATAATTATTTATTGTGCTATAACTATAACTTTATGCCTGGCCTTTTTCTTTTCTTTTCAATAATTGTATTAGCAGACCTGCCAACTTTGTAAAAAAACGTCTTTTATCGCTCGTGCCATTTTTTCATACGTGACGTTTTTCTAGCCCCACATTGGATCATAGTGAATACAAGGCCTAACCAAGGTGAGACTTACTAAATCATTCAGCACTGAATGCAGGATGCAGTGATCAGAAACTTGAAAAGTACAGACGGTGTTCCCAATGCCACGATCTGCCTGACTGTTGTTAAACCTGCGTCTGGTTTTGAGTGAGGCTGCTACACGGGCACCTTTTACACAGACTCTCATTCATGTGTGTAGAGAAGGGAAACAGGGTCTGTAGGACTACGGTTGGATTTCTGGTCAAGATTCTTAATAACTGTTACAGTTTATGGGAAATATGTAGCAATTCTATTGCAAAGAGCTGCATTATATTAAACATACCCAGTCAGGCAAAGAGCCTCACACTGATTGGCCAAGAGTCGCATGTTTGCCACCCCTGTTTTAGACCATCATTTTGGTATTTTCAATGAACTTATACAGTAACATTTATTGAGCAATGTCAGATGTTTCCAATAAATTTAGATTTAATGCCAGTTTGAATCAAATTTAATGCTTTTTAATGACATTAAAGGCCTTGATTTTGGCACATAAAATGACTTTTAATGCTTTTTAATCCTCTGAAGAAACGCTGTATATCTGGTGTGAGGAAACGTTAGTATCTTATTTGCCAACTGTTAAAAGTGAAAGCCTGCATTTTCCTTCTGATGAAATAAGAACATGGGTCATTCCCCCTGATACCAGCAGATAGCATGTTTACAAATGTATTGTCCACTCTAAAGGTAGCACTCTGTGCATTCTCACGTTACCTTCCACGAGTCCAAGGATCCACATAGTGTCCAGGGCGTCAATGAGAGTGAGGCCCAGACCGAACCACTCTGCGTAGGACTTGGAGATGGGCTTGAGCTCATCGTGGCCCCAGGCGTGGTCTCTGTAGCCCCTCCACGCATGTCTGAAGGCCTGCCGCACAGCCTCCTGCCGCTCCACACTCCCCAAAGAGGCTGTGGTTAGGAAAATAACATCATCTTTTGAGTAAGCTTTGTCACAGAAAATAGACCTGTTCAAATATAAATACAAACAAAAGACTTTTGAAAAGTACAGAGAAGAAGAAACGCGTTGTCACTAGGGGAGCAGTAGGATTCATTTGCATTCAATTAATAAAGGAAGAGTGTTGTTGCTCTGATCAGTTGTCATTCTATTGCTCAAAATCGCAAATAGAGAATTAGAGTAGGCGAGCTCCAAATCTGTTGAGAGGGACCCTCCCAATGGGCTCGTATACCTTGTTTTTAACGCACTACACAGCATAGGAACATCATCTACCAAATCAGCTAGTTGGGGCAGCTGGGTGGGGTTTTGTTAATGAGGAGCTACTGCCCTCTTCAATGGACCCGCTCTACACCCTGGCTTTTTAACGCACTACACTATGCAGGGCTTACATATTACATCATTCATTGTACATTAAAAAAAAAAGTACACTAATCAATACCATATCAAGGATGGAAATGACAACAGGGAAGTAGCAAGATCACGGATAATATGTATATTAATGTGACTTTCAGGAATGTTAAATATGTTTGGCATTGATAACCATCTGTAACTAAGTAATGGCCTTTTGTCACTTGCTTTGTACCAGACATCGTACATGAAATGAGAGCGTTGTTGTTGTTGTGCTTCGCTTCTGTTTCTGTTCATTTTTGTTAATTATATGAACATCTCAAACAGTGCTTTGTAAGTGTGGTCCGTGTTAAAACAGACGCTTTGAAGTGTAACAGGTTCTCTTTTGCTGTATCATTGATTATTGATCATGTGTAAAGTTAAATCACAACGGGTACGTTGTGTGTTTGTGTGCATGCTGTGTTCCTATGCTCTTGTACTTTGCACTTTGTAATGTTATGTTCTGTTGTACTATTGTGATATATAAATTCTTATTGTAATGATTTCGGGGATGGGCGCTCATAAGCTTTTGCTTTGGCCCACTCCTTTTGAGCAGAACTTCAACTGCTCAAATAAACTAAACAGAAAATAGACCATTTGAGTAAACAACTGTAAGCAGTACTCTCTCCCTAAACGGCTCACAATGATTTTATTTCCCTTCTAAACAGCTCCTACACAGCTTCCTGTCATCCTTTTTTTCTTTTCAAGAACAGAATCCACCATAATGTTAAACAGTCTTAACTACTAGGCCAGTGGTGGTACTTGGGCTGGTTCAGCTGGTGGTCAGATTTAGCCTATTCATATTTAATTAGATATTTTTAATTAATGCTTTAACCGCCACCTTAACGTGGTGGAGGGGTTTGAGCACCCGAATAAATCCTGGGAGCTCTGTTGTCGGGGGCTTCGTGCCCCTGGTAGGGTCTCCCATGGCAAACAGGTTCTAAGTGACGGGTCAGAAAAAGAGCGGTTCAGAAGCCCCTTATGAGAGACCAACAGGCCCGGTTCGAATCGTGAGGCCGTCCTTCTGTGGACCCACCACCTGCAGGAGGAGCCATAGGGGCTGGTGCAATGTGTTTTGGGCAGCTCCAACAGCTGCCCCCACGACCCAGCAATGGACAAGTGGAAGAAAATGGATGGATGGATGGATAATGCTTTATTAACGCATTTAAGGGTACTGTAGGAGTTTTTTCTGGTTCAATTCTTTTTATACCCTTTTGTTTGGTCCTGATTTGATCTTGATAAAATTTAAATTAAAGAAGACATTTGTTTTCATAAAACTTAATTAAATGTCAAGCTGATAATTATCAGCAAATCATGCAAATTAGTTCAGATTGCTGCATGTTTTTATCGAATTATTGGCCCGCGAGACAGGACAGCCCACGGAGAAAGAGGGTGAGGAGCAGAGAAAGATTCATTCAGCAAATAGTCAGAGCCAGAATTCGAACCCACAACATCGTGGTTCCATGTGTGCATGAGCGTGACCTAAACCATTCGCATACTGGCTGAGCCATTGTTGTGCTATTTTAATATTAACACTTTATGGTAAATGGACTCAACTTATATAGCGCTTCTACCAAAGTGCTTTACAGTAAGGAACCAGTCACCCAGTCACTCTTTCATTCATACATCAATGTACGCGCAGACACTGGAGGCAAGGTGGGTGAAGGACACAACAACAATGTGCATTTGCGGGAGCTGAGATTCGAACCCGCGACCTTCCGATCACGAGACGACCCATTCTACCACCGTCGCCCAGTACTTTACACACACACGTCAATAAAATACCGTTTCTCAATTGTGATAAAAGGTTAAACAAATACCTACAACACACATTGTCTACACAAAGACATGTCCATCCCTCCTGCTTGAGCTCTATGATTTCCTTTGTCTGCACAGTGGGGCACACGTTTAGCTTGACCGCCATGTCCGGCAGCTGATGCTCGGCTACCTCAAACCTGAGGACACGATGGAGATAATGTGGTGGGACTGGGGGGGTTGATTTAGGTCCCTGATTATTGTGGTAGCTCTCTGAATGCAACGCTGTTTGTACAGTTCATTTGAAGAGAGGATGTATAAGTGATTCCCCTGTGTGAATCCAATGTTTTAATGTTCACATACAAGTAGAATTGATGTAAAACAGATATAAGCCTGGCCTGACTGAAGTTGCCAGTTATGAAAAGAAGGCATCACGTCATTGCCTGCACATTGGCGTTTGGTGCTACATTGACAGCTATAATGAGAAGTGCTGTCAGCTCATGCGGGAGGTAAAATGGCAAGGCAATTTATCTGTATGGCACATTTCAACTCAATGTGCCTCAGAGCAACACCAAAACAAATCAACAATTACAATCAATCAATTACAAAAACAACTGTAGTTCCAGCTGTTCAACATCTGGGACAGAGCCATCTGGAGGATGCCCCAGACACAGCTTGGACCCGGGCCATGTCTGGGGCCCCCGCCAGTGATGTCATCTGCCGTCACTGGATATTCACCATCCACGCCCAAGTCAGAATTTAGCAAAGAATGCCTTTTGACCGTGAGAGAATATGAGAAAACATCGAGAAAGGTGACCAACTTCAGGAACCACCTGCGGTTCAGAAATGCTCCCGGAAGCTACATTCAGCCGGGTTCAATGGTTCACGGAGCATGCGCAGTTAGCACAACATACTCGTGTTAAGGATAAACAAACGACGAGCTACGCGTACTCTCCAAGGGGCTCAACTTTGCGGCGACTTCTGACCGGATACCCGGTCATATAAAAAACTCTTCCTCACCCTCCGCGGGCGGTCTCTTTTTCCTCCAAGCTCGGGTCCTCTACCGTCGGCCTGGGAGCTTGAGGGTTCTGCGCAGTATCTTTGCAGTTCCTAGAACTGCACTTTTCTGGACCGAGATGTCTGATGTATTTCCTGGGATCTGCTGGAGCCACTCCTCCAGTTTGGGGGTCACTGCCCGAGTGCCCCAATGACCACGGGCACCACTGATGCCTTCACTCTCCAGACCTTCTCTAGCTCTTCTCTGAGCCCTGGTATTTCTCTAGTTTCTTGTGTTCCTTTTTCCTGATGTTGAAGTCGTTTGGTATTGCTATGTCAACCACCACGGCTTTCCTCTGCTCTTTGTCCACCACCACAATGTCCGGTTGGTTCATTACCATTCTGTCCGTCTGTATCTGGAAGTCCCACAGGATCTTGGCTCGGTCATTCTCTACCACCTTTGGAGGTGTTTCCCACTTTGACCTTGGGGTTTCCAGCCCATACTCTGCACAGATGTTCCTGTACATTATGCCAGCCACTTGGTTATGGCGCTCCATGTAAGCTTTCCCTGCCAGCATCTTACACCCTGCAGTTATGTGCTGGATTGTCTCATTGGCCTCTTTGCACAGTCTACACCTGGGGTCTTGTCTGGTGTGATAGATCTGGGCCTCTATTGCTCGGGTGCTCAAGGCCTGCTCCTGTGCAGCCATGATGAGCCTCTGTGCTGTCCTTCAGGCCAGCTCTGTCCAGCCATTGGTAGGATTTCATATTTGAGTTGGACTACAGCTGTCGTCACGTCCGCTAATTGCTGATTGGTTTATTTCACTGACAATCTGTGCATGTTAGCCCCTCCGTTCAAACGTCTCCAATTGCTCCATGGCCAGACTAACTTCCCTGCGTGGAAAGGACAGGGATTGGTATGGCAGAGCCAGGCAAACTCCACTTAGGAATAATACAAGGACAGGCAGCTATTTATTTGTTTATTTGGGTTGTTTGGTTGGGGACAGTCAAAGTCCCTTCCCTATATCATATTCGGTCGTTTCTAATAACGGTTTGTGTTATTGAGGATATTGTGGAGACGTATTGGCTCTAACCTGGCAGCGCTCTGTTGTCTGTGTGAACGTCAGGAGCAGGAGGGGACGGAGGGGGGGGAGCTTCTCTCTGACTGGCCGATGGGACGGGGTCAGTGCCCTGGTCTGCCTCAATCATCGCCCCTCTCCAGCTGGAAAACACATGACGGAAATATTATAGCACACACTGGGACGATTCACATTCGATTATTCTGAGCTTTTGACGACAAGGAAAATATTGAGATTCTGGATGAGTTGTTATTCGATGAAAATCAAGTCTAGTGCCAAGCCATATTTTTGAGAGTATAAAAGATGCCATACATTTACAAATATGTGTATTTATTACAACAATATACTGAAACTTTTCCTCAAGCTCGCCTCCCCACAGACCTAACTAAACCTGACGTCACCAGAAGGAGTAAGGCAGTATGCTGTTATTAAAATATATCAAATGTATTATTTCCTTTGGATGCAAAGTTTCCATGTCTGTGCTAAAGAAAGTTACTTGTCAGTCCCAACACAAATAAATGAAGAATAATTAATAACTTCTGTTTGAGCCCAACGGAATTGTGATTTTTTTAACATTACTATTGTGCAAAAGTATACGGGTGTTATACAGTTGCGTGTCATATAATTAGAATATCTTGAAAAAGTTCATTTATTTCTGAAATTCAACTTAAAATGAGAAACTAATATATGATATATACTCCTTACATGCAAAGTGACATATGTCAAGCCTTTGTTATAATTTTGATGATTATGGCTTACAGTCCATTTTCAAAATATTCTAATTTTATGAGATTTTTAATTTGGGGGTTTTACAAGCTGAGCCATAAATAATCAAAATGATAACAAATACGTATCTCACTTTGCATGTAATGAGTCTATCATATATTAGTTTCACAGTTTAAGTTGAGAAACAGAAGTGAATGCAGTTTTCATGATATTCTAATTCTATGACGAGCACCTGTACAGTCCTTGTATGCAGACTGTGTGGGATGTGTGCAGGTGAATGATGAGCAGACTGAGTGGTTCCGTATCCCAATTGGGGTAAAACAGGGGGATATTCTGTCTCCAAGCCTGTTCTCTTTGTTCATAAATGATTTGGCTCTTGAAATTAAACATCTGAACTTAGGAGTGCACCTCGACAGTGTGAGCTCCTTCCATCACGGCAGAGATACAGACTTCCTTTTACCAAGAAAATGTGTACAGTAATTCTTTTGTTCCCTTTGCCATCAAGGAGCTGAATAAGTTGTAACCGCTAATGTTGTTTGGTCAGTCTGTTCCTTTTCCTTTTCTTTCAATTAAGTGAATCTGCTGCTGCGTCTGCAACAAACTGATTTTATAATGGATTTTAATGGATTTTTATTACATTGCTGAATGTAACGAATGTGTGAGCAAGACAAAGGAAAATTTCTGCCATCATTGTGCATGGTAGACAATAATGTTTTTCTATTCTTTTCTATTGCTGGCATTCTGCTCTATGCTGACGATGTAGCGCTACTGGCTGACACTGAAGAGGATTTACAGAAAGTGTTTAATGTTCTACAAAATCGGTGCTGTAGATGGAGATAAATCAAGCAAAAACACTGCTTCTTGGGACTCCATACGTTTGTCCCAATTCTGGCAGCCCAGTGTGATATGGGCTGGGTTCCTGGATCAGTCCAAAGGAAACGTGAAATGGTTAGACTGTGGAATCGACTCATTAACCTGCCTGAAAGTAGAGTTACCAAAAGGTTTTTCTGTAGTGTATGAATTAGTCTCCATGGGCAGCAGAACTCCGGACTGTCTTCACTGATGCACAACTCCAGTATGTATTCTGTAATCATTTACGTAGCCACAAGGGGGAGTTGTAGGATCAATTCGCAATTGCATTCTATTAACTAAGACAGTGTTGTTGCTCTGAACGGTTGTCATTCTATTGCGCTAAATTACAAAATCGAGATTAGGATAAGCGAGTTATGGATCTGCTGAGAGGGACCCTCCCAACGGGCTCATAAACCTCGTCTTTTAATGCACCACTAAGCATAGGAACATTATCTACATATACAGCCGGTTAGGGCAGCTGGGTGGGGGTCTGTTGATGGGGAGTTACTGCCCTCTTCAATGGACCCGCTCTACACCCTGGCTTTTTAACGCACTACAGTATGTAGGGCTTACATATTACATAATCCATTGAATACCACAACAACAATAACAACAACAACAACAAGAACAAAAAAAAAAAAAAAAAAACTGAATGAAGGAAATGACAACTGGGAAGTTGCAAGATCACGGATAATATAATATATTAATGTGCCTTTTGAACAAAGAACTAGTGCCTTCTGAAATTGTTATCTGTGTTTGGCAATGATATCCATCTGTAACCTTCTGTAACCATCTGTAAAGAAAGAGAAAAGAAAAAAAAGGATGTGTGTATGTATGCATATATGTGTATAAATAACTTAATGATAGCCTTTTTCACTTGCTTTGTATTAGTCATCGAGTACATGAAATGAGACAGTTGATGTAGTTGTGTTTCCTTCAGTTGTGTTTCCCTTCTGTTTCGTTAAACTCTATTAACTTATATTTATACGGACATTCTAGAGGTGCTTTGTGGGTGTGATCTGTGTTGAAACCACCGCTCTGGAGGGCTGTAGGTTCTCTTTTGCCGGTGGGGCAGTATGATGTTGCTTAATGAAGGATTGATAATGTAAATATAACAGGCAAATTGGGTCACGGGGGGGTACGTTGTGTGTGTGCATGCTGTGTTCCTGCTCTTGTGTCTTGTACTCTGTAACATGCTCCCTGTACTATTGTGATTGATCAATTGTTTTCATTTCAATGATGTCGGGGGTGGGCGCTTATAAGCTTCTGCTTCGGCCCACTCCTTTTGAGCAGAAATTTTAACTGCTCAAATAAATAAATAAACTAAACTAAACTAAACTAAATTTGTCCTGTAGTGTCAATAACATCGGATCCAATTTAATGTCAAACTTGGAAAATTAATGGTTGACTGGGATTATGGCGAAGCTAAGGACTTACTTCCAAATTAAGGATGTATTTGAAACTGAGTTATATAAAGGCAAACCGGACAGGAACCAAAGATCTTTGATGGCTCAGCTGCGAACTGGCATCCTTCCCCTGGCCTTAGAAACTGTCAGGTTCACTCAAACTCCTGAAGAGGACAGACTCTGTAGATTGTGTGAGTTAGGTGAGGTTGAAAGTGAAACTCATTTTGTGTTATATTGCCCACGGTACGATAATCTTAGAAATGTAGTATTTGGTGAATTATTTGTTCAAAAGCTTGAAATGTTCTGGATTCAGTATGGTCGTCAAAGAAACCAATGGAGGTTGAGGCTAAGAATCGAGCTCAAGATCTGGTCTGGAAATGGGTCACAGTGGCTTCAAAGGATGGATCAAATGCAGAGGACTGGAAAGTGCACCTTAACTTTAGCACAACAACAAGCCCACACCTGACGATCTTCTTGTCTGGGTCGTCCTCTTGGGTCTCGTCCAGCTTCTCTCGTGCTGCTGTCTCTGACGTGTTCCCCTTTTTCTGAAGACTGGGGACTCTTCTCTTAGAAACTGCCATTTTCTGCAAACACACACACAGAGCATTAATAATAATAATGCATTGTAGCCTCCATGTCTATATGGAGACTGAGTGGACCATGGTCTCCTCCTCCATTGTTGATGCGGCCGCTCGTAGCTGTGGCCGCAGGTCTCTGATGCTTGTCACGGCGGCAACCCCCAAACCCAGTATTGGTGCCTGGAAGTAATGGATGCCGTCAAGCTGAAAAGGGAGTCCTACTTAGCCTTGTTGGCTTGTAGGACTCCGGAGGCAGCTGAGAGGTACCAGCATTCCAAGCGTGCCGGCACATAAAGCTGTACATCAAAGATTGTAGTACGGCCTTTAACCCTTGTGTCGTCCTGACACAAGAATTGCAGTTGGTGCATAAACTTTCTATTCCGCCTCCCCTAAACTGTTCATTGAAGCTGATGAGCAGAAACGGCTGCAGTGGCCCAGAAATACATGAAGACTCATTTTCAAACAGTCTTGTTCACTGATGAGTGCCGTGTAACCCTGGATGGTCAGATGGATGGAGTAGTGGATGTTTGGTGAATGGCCACCATGTCCCAACAAGGCTGTGGCGTCAGCAAGGAGGGGCGGAGTCATGTTTTGGGCCAGAATCATGAGGAGAGAGCTGGTCGGCCCCTTTAGGCTCCCTGAAGATGTGAAAATGACCTCTGAAACATATGTGGAGTTTCTGACTGACCACTTTCTTCCATGGTACAAAAGAAGAGCCGTGCTTTCCCTAACAAAATCATCTTCATGACAACGCACCATGTCATGCTGTGAAGAATAGCTCTGCATCATTGGCTGTTATGGGCATTAAAGGAGAGAAACTCATGATGTGGACCCCTCCTCCCCTGACCTCAACCTATTGAGAACCTTTTGAGCCTCAAGCAAAACATCTATGAGGGTGGGAGGCAGTTTTCATCGTAACAGCAGCTCTGGGAGGCTATTCTGACATCCTGCAAACAAATCCAAGCAGAAACTCTCCAAAGACTCACAAGTTTAATGGATTTAAGAATTTTGAAGCTGCTATCAAATAAGGCTCCTATGTTAAAATATAACTTGACCTGGATTGAAATAGCTTTTGATTTCAGTAAATATGCTCCTAATGCTGAAAATTCAACAAATGATCATTTTCAGTTAATTACAAGCTTTACAATACATTTTGTATTGAAACGCTGCTGTGCATAATCATTTGGAACAGTACATTTTGTTTATTATATTTATTTTTGATTGGGAGGGTTTTTTATCACATTCAAATGATCCTCTAACAGTTAAAGACTTGAAAATTATGCTGACTGTCATTTGAGTTGACAATTTAGACAATCTGAGAAAAATATCATTTGCATAATAATTTGGAATGCAGTGTAAAGTACAGTAGAGCAGAACTTGTTTGGAAAAACAAAGCTGTAAAAGTTAAACAAACTGACATTCTACAAACACCAGACAGATGCACATTTATTTATACAAAATCATCTCTTTTGGGTCTCTCCCTGGTAGTCAGGAGGACAAGGACATTAATTTAGTGTAGAAAAGCCCAGTGATTCTTGTTAAATGTTTATCCAAGAGTTTATCAATAGATATAGTTGATAACTGATCCATAATATCATGACAATAAAATATGACTTTACTGATCTTAAAATTTGACACCGTGGACCACGCAGTTCTCCTCTCTCGGCTGGCGGAGCATGTTGGTGTTCAGGGCACGGTCCTTCAGTGGTTCATGTCCTACCTGACTGACCGGAGCTTTGTTGTGATGGTCGATGACTATTCCTCCTCCTCTGCCCTGCTGTCATCTGGGATGCCACCGGGTTTCTTTCATCCTTGGCCCGGTTCTGTTCTCACTTTCCATGGTGCCGCTCGGGTCCATCATTAGCAAACATAATTTGTCCGTCCACCTTTACACCGACGATGTCCAGGTCTATTTACCTGTGCTCCCTAACACTGCCTTTGCTTTTGACTCCCTCCATACCTGCCTTTCGGACATTAAACAATGGCTCGCGCAGAATTTTCTCCACGAACGAAGCAAAATCTGAGTTCGTTCTTTTTGGCTCTGAGGATGTCCCTCAGATTCAGTCCAGGGTCATGGGCCCAGTCCGCGAGGCCGTCAGGAACCTGGGTGTTGTCTTTGACCGGGAACTGAACTTTAAACAACAAATAAATACTGCGGTCAAAGCCAGCTTTTTTCAGCTGCGCCTTTTGACCAAGGTGAAGCCCTTTCCCTCACGCCAAGACCTCGAGAAGGCGACTCACGCATTTATCAGTTGGACTATTGCAACGCTCTCTACTCTGGCCTCCCACAGTCATCACTCCACTGGTTACAGTCGGTGCAGAATGCAGCAGCCTGTCTTCTCACCGGTTCAGCCAGACACAGCCACGTAACTCCCGTCCGCTCCACCCTGCACTGGCTCCTGGTCCGTTATCAGATAGATTTTAAAATTTTAATGTTCATTTTCAAAGCTCTTCATGGTCTCGCCATGTTATATTTAACTGGGATGTTGACCGTACATCGCCCCAGCAGAGTTTTCTGGCCTGCTGATCAATGGTTCTGGATATGCCCAGGTCCCGGTACAAACAGTCCCTTTTTAAGTCCAAATTAAAGACACATTTCTTCAAACTAGCTTTTAACATCTAGAATTCACTGAATTATGTCTAGGATGTAAACATGTGTTTTTAAAGGTTTTATCTTTCTGTGAAGCACTTTGGTCCTCCTGGTGTTAAGTGCTATAGAGCAGTGTGGCATTAATAGGATTTCTCACTCGAGGCTGTTTGTGTTTTCAGGTTTAGAGAGGAAACTCGTTTACCTATTTGTAATGCTGACCTTTTAAGAATTCAGAGCCTAATGTGTATTTGGTTGTTATTTATCTTCTCTTTGCAAATAGGCTCAGACAATATTCAAATCCAGGCTGAAAACATTTCTTGTGCATATGACACTGACAGTATTTTATCTGCACTCATTACTTTTAATTTAATTAATTAATGATCATACCTATCGTTTTTGGAATTGATTTGCCTTGTTGTAATCTTATGTTGCCCCCTGTTTTGTAAAGCACTGAATCACTGTGAATATAAACTTGCCTTGCCTAAAAAAATGTATGGAAAAAAAAACCTTAAAAGGGAGTTGAGAGAGGAGGGGTATGTCAGGCCCTCGCGGAGCTGGAATTGCCCCTGGACTCTCGGCAGGCCCCAGGTTCGCCTCTGGTGGTGTGCGGGGCTCCAGAGCGGGGCCGGGTTGCTGGGGGCCGGGCACAGGTCTGACCCCTGGAGGAGGGAGGTCCAGGGCCATTTGGTTCAGCTCCAGCCACTCTCTGTCTGAGGAGCCTGGAACACAGCAGAGGAGTCGTTAATAATAATAATAATGCCTTACACTTGTATTGCGTTTTACAAGCGTCACACTGTCGTCATTATTCATTCACGTCATACTCGGTGGTGGTAAGCTACTGCTGGTTGGTAAGCTACAGACGGAAGCGAGGCAACCAGTCTGTGTCATCGGCACCACCAACCACTCAACTCACTCACTCCATTCGCCCAGGCTTCCTTGTGTTCCAAAACGGTCTCCCATCCAAGTACCGGACAAGGCCCCTTCCTGCTTAGCTTTGAGATCTGACGGGATTGGGCAGAGCAAAGCGGTATGGCTTTTGTGGGCCATACAACTCTTTGAGATCTCCTTGGTATCTGACAGGCCTCGGAGACATTGCAGGGACATCACAGAAACACCTCACAGGTTAAGGACAACAAATAGTTGTCAAACAACAAACAGCTGAATCTACAATAACCTTTTTAAAGGAAATTAAGATGATTTTTTCTTATTGTAAGAGCTATGAGATTTTCTTCTAAAGGCGAGACTCGTGCTCTACTATATTGTGCACACTTGGTCAATGGGCTAAACAAGGAAAAATTTAAAATTCTGTGAACAGGTATTACAGGTTTTTATGTTTTTATGTGACACATACATCCGAAGATGCTTCTCCTTCAGTTATCTTGTAATGACTGGAGCTGTTAGCCAGGGGGTTGTGTCATCAGATGGTTTACAACAATCATTGAGTGTTTTGACCCTGAACCTGTTGGCAGGTCAGCAGTGGTGGCCAGCCACTACTCACTTCCCCCTGACTGCCAGCTCATTTCCTCCCTCCTATTCCAAATCCAACAGGTGGCTCTCTCTGCCGTCTCCCCCAGTTTTCGCTCCGCCTTTTTCCTCTCTGAACCCCTCACTCCCACGGCAGTTAGCAACTTCCATACTGATTGGGCAGGGAACCCTCTGCACCCAACCTCAACAGGGTACACCCACGTCTGTCAGCCTTTGTCTCTGCAGTCCTGCACCAAGTCACTGTAGCGCTGTGACTTCCTTTCAAATGCCTCGTCACACCCCTCCTGCCATGGCACAGTAAGTTCCACCAGGATGATCTTCTTTCCTGCAGCAGAGAACAATACTGCATCGGGCCTGAGGGATGTGTGGGAAACTGCAGTCTTCTCTTCAGGTCAACCCCGAGTTCCTACCTTTGGGCGGTCTCCAGAAGGCTTGCCCTAGATTTACTGGGGCCCGGTAGCTTTGCAGTATATCAAATCTGTGTTTCTTTTTTCATGTCTGTACAGTGAACTGTAACTGACACAATACAAAAAATAATAAAAGAAAAAAATAATAAAAATAAAATCGAGACTCGTCAGGTGAAATATTGATTTTTCACGCTGTGGCCAAAGTTGAAATTTTTAGCTCATTTTCCCCCCCTCAACATTTTATTATAAAAAGGACAAACTTATCCTTTACGATGCTTATTTTACGATTCCCCGTTGTGAGGCGAGAGGAAAGTGATGTACCTGTCCAGTGGTGCGCGAGGCTGGGGTAGGACAGAAGCCCGACGACGAGGAGCATGGCCAGGAGGAAGAGGATGAGACTCCTCTGCAGGCGCGACAGCTGCTTCCACTTCTGAAGAAAACACACAAAAAGAAATAGACGGATGAATATCGAAAGCCCATGTGGCCGATGTGTAGCGGACCCTGCGTTGTGTTGTGTTAACTTTTTAAAAGGACTCGCGGGACTCAGGTCACAGTTGGAGGAGGCGACCACACTCAATGCGGTTTATTATCTGGTACATAAAACAATATGGCGTTGGCCCGGACAGCAGCCCTGCCCCACATGTACAGTCTACAACACAAAAGAAAGAACATCCATATCATAAAGTTACTAATACGAACATAAATGACCATAAGACAATATAATAACTTAAAACACATGTTAAATTTACAACAAAATGAGATGCAACGGGACGATGGCTCTAGATCCAACCTCTTCCATAGAAAAGCTAACAAAAGGGAAGATGGAATAGGAGGAGCCAACTTAAATAGGGTTGCACTGGGACAGGACGTGACACACAAAGGGGCAGACAATCAAAATAAAATACTATTAAAACAGGACTAAGAACTCAAAGACGCTGCCAGGTATGATGGACACAGGACAAATAAACAATAACTTTGGTGTGTAACACACGCCAACACTGGCACTTCACACAATTCACCAGGATTAACTAAGCAATATACAACTCTGTTACACCCAGTTAAATGCAATTGATTAAAAGGGATTACGATATAAGCCTGAGGGCCCGGGCAAATCAAAACATCAGCAAATCCGATAATGCCGCCTTTAAGATATAAAGATGTAAAAGGAAACGCTGATGGCCGCGGCGGATGGAATTAAATGATGCAATCATATTCCAATTAAAAGCAGGACAGGATCTTCAGACCATGATTATTCACATCAGAATTTAAAGGCCATTTTGTTCAAAGTGAGCCGCTATTACCCTGCATGAACCCAGTGTGTCTCAGCAGAGGGCAGAAAGTACGCAAGAATAAGGTCTTAAAGGAAAGTTGTTTTTAAAGAGCGCAACACTGGCTGCCCTCCACAGACCTGGGAGGGCGTTCCGAATAAAAGGCAAGGAGCGAGTACCAGGAAAGGCCAGTGTCCCATGGCGGACAGCTAATCCTGGGCTGGTAGAAGCAGCGGGGGTGAACTTGAGACCTGAGGTGACCTTGCAGAGCCACAGTTCAAAATGTAATCATATTTGCCACTTCTTTGTGTAATAAAAAAAACACATTTTGTAATAATGTGCTGCATGAGTGAGTGGAGGAATGCAGGAAAATCTGTTGTGGTCGTTCGATGATTGCCTTAAAAGGCCTTGATGAGTCTTTGGGGCGGCAGTGGCTCAGTGGTTAGTGGGGAACACAATTTGGGGGAGAGAAAACGAACTAAAGATCCACAATTAAGCTGACAAATTTTCAACACCGTCAGACGATTTAGCATTTGAGAGAAGACTGAAATATCAACTGCAAAACTTATACAAGGCATATGTTTGGTCCCCTATTGAGGTCAATCGATCGATCTGCCGGCCGATATTTGGGTATTTTACAAAATCGGCTATCGGCCAGTATCATGCCGCTAAAAGGATGAGGAGGTACAGCATTACTATTGCAACAACACATCATCAGTAGGGTAAACTCGTCTGTCTCACGACGGTCTAACCCTAGCTCACGTTCCCTAATGGGTGAACAATCTGCTTTATGAGAGGAATAAACGCTTTAAACGCTTTGTCAACACAAGCCATTTATCCCTGTGGAAACTTTTCTGACACCTCCTGCTAAAAACGCCCCAGTCAAACACTTGCCATGTCTTCTGGCAAAGAATCAATGTGTCATTATCACACCCTTAGCCCTAAATGTCCGAGGCTCATCCTTTCAAGTTTGTCAATTGCATGCCATGGAATACCAGTGACATGGCTCCCCTCACCTCAACCACTGGGCCTGTTTAGACTCTGGAGGCCATTCTGCATAAACACATGTTAAATGGTCAAGTGTACAGCAGGAATGGAAGCGGTTTTCTCTTGGATGAGAGAGCGTGAGAGCCGGGAACGCAGGAGACTCAGGAGGTAAAGTGCAGCCACGATCAGAGGGTATTAAACACAGAAAGAGAGCGGGTTCGCACACGCTTACATGTGACACAGCAGTGATCACAGGCCAGAAACAACAATGTAACAATGTTTAGGAGTGGGGATGCATAGTATATACTAGGGCTGGGCGATATGGACCAAAAGTCATATCCCGATATGTTTTGGTTGAATATCGATATACGATATATATCCCGATATTTTTTCCGCAAAGTGAGAGCTGTGACATGATAAGTCAAAGTCAAATACGAGTAGTTCTATTGAAACTCACTATAAAATGTAAACATAAACACTGTATAACAAAGCTCCGTAAGGTGCACATTTAAATAAAAAAATGTCTTAATAAAAATAGCCAAAATAAAATAGGTCAATCTTTATCTGAGGCAGCGTTTATATCTAAAGAGTTCACAAAATAAAGTGCTCAGTTTAAGATAACTTTTTTTTTTTTTTTTAAATCAGCTTGAAATTACCTGTTTCTTTTTGTTAACTTAATAGCTTATCTAAATTTGAAATATCCCGATATACGCGATATGGTCTAATTCCATATCTCATTTAAAAATATATCGATATATCTTAAAGAGGGGGTATTATGCTTTTTTCAATCACATAGCACCAGTCTATAGCATACTACAATGATGACGTAACCTTCTGTTGGTCTGTATATGCAGTAAATTAAAATAACTGCCTTGAATAAAATTGCTCTCTCAAAATGGCTGTACTGAACGTCTTGAAATAGGCCTCTGTCTCTTTAAGAAGCTTTCAGACACGCCCCTTCAGCACACTGCTGTGGCATCTAAACAACACTACTGTGCGGGGAGGGGGCTCTGCTGAGCTGAGGAGCAGTGGTTGGTGGCTTGGCTGGTGACGAAAGGTCCAGAGGCGTCTCCAGGAGGTGGGGGCGTTCCTAGGAGGACTGAGGCATAGCTACACCTAAAATGGCTGCCGTCTAAGTTTTTACTGATTACTCAAAAATATGTGAATGAGCCAAGGCAACACTCCAGGCATGTGTTTAATGAGGGAATGACATAATAACATGATATAAAGCTTGAAAAAGTCGATTTACATAATACCCCCTCTTTAAATATCGATATATCGCCCAGCCCTGGTATATACTTTTTAATAAATCAATTACTTGGTTGTTTTATATCTTAACTGTTAACTACCAGCTTAATCTCATTGCAAAGATAAACAAGACTTTGATTTCATAGTAATGTCCAAACAGCATCTGGTTCAGAAACCTTGAGGAGGATCAAGTGTTTTTGTGTCAGTTGTGTCGGGATATGAACTCACCCTCCAGCACGACTGCCTGCGATGCTTGCCATTGTTGTAGGCATGGCTGTGGGAGTCAGACAGGGTCAGCGAGATGAAGTCCTTCCGGGAGGGGGGGTACATCCTCTGCTGTGAGCTGGCCCGCGCTGGACATAGACCCGGCCCTGGATAAAAGCAACAGCAACGTCAGGGGGCGTTTGCACACATGTTAAGAGAGCGCTTTGTGGGCCGACCCAAGAGCGCACTAGGTTCAGCTGTATTTACTATTGACGCCACTGTTAATTCGGCCCACATTCTGTCGACCGCTCGCTCCAAACACCATAACCCAGGTGAAACAAGCAGACTTTTGTCCAACTTATTCTCAGGACAACGGGCGTGAGGCGAACAGAGCACTGGCTGGCACTGACATCCTGAGACGTGGAGCCAGGCGACCCACTGCTCCTACACGTTGCCCCAGTGGTATTGAGGATGGGTGGGTCAAATGCAGAGAACATAATCTTATTTTCATTTATTTGATATGGACATAATAGCATAGCAGAAACCAGATGCATTGTTTTAAACACTTGCAAATGTTGTTAAATGTGTCTAAAAGACTCATAATACAAAAAACACATGTACAGTATTTAAAGAGGTAAACAATACACATCATCAATATACATTCCATACAGCGTTACCGTGTGTGCAGCTCTGATTTGACTTCAGCCACTGTTTCAGACCGCTGTTAAAAGGAACAGGCCACCGCTTTTACATACAGAGATTATGTTCTTACCTGAGCTTAGACGAGTTGATACACACCTGTCTGGTCTTTGTGCGTGCGCTCAGTCACGCAAAACGACCGAAGCTGTTGTTAGCATTTGGCCTCTCCCAGTATATTCCTATAGCTACAAACGGGGGTGAAGTTGGAAGCGACCAAGCTCTTCCACGGGCACAAAGACCGGGACAGGTACAACTCGTCTAAGCTCAGGTAAGAACATATCTCAGTATGGAAAAACGGTGGCCTGTTCCTTTAAAGCTGTTCATGTCACTCTGCAGTTTGAAGTCAGTGGGCAAAGAGTTCCACAGTCTGGATTAGGGCTGCTCGATTATAGAAAAAATAATTATCACGATTGTTTTAGTCATAATTGAAATAACAATTATTGAAAGGAGGAGTGGGCAATATTGTATTGCATATGTTACCGGCGCCAGCCCTAGGGGAAGCTGGGCGGTCACAAGTGGCACACAGTAACTGTGTTGCCAATGGTGGTGTAGCTGTGGACAGACGCAGGAGACGTTGTTTATCAGGCCACAGCTCAATTCAATATTAACATACATTCTAGAACATTGACAATATTTGTCCATTTGCAAAATACACAAATACATAAAAAATAAAATAAAGTTACATACACACTCATTCCCCTTCACATTCCAACTCCATATGACTATGGTAGTGTAAAAGTCCACTAAATCTCCAACAGTACATCTCCCTCACTTGCGCCTTGTTCCTTCTCTTTTCCACCACGTGCACGCACACCTACACGTAGCGCGGCAACAACAAAAAGAAAGCGCCTAGCAAACGGCGGCAAAAGTCCATGTAACTCTGAAACTAAACTTGAATTTGAGTAGCATATTGACTACTTGTTACAAAAGCACTTTAGCACGAAATACTGCTTGGATATGCCTAAAATACACATTTTCTAAACTACATACTACATTTCTACTAACGTTTTTTATTTTACCGTTGAGCAACGTTCACAACAAAAAACACATCTACTAAACCGAATTATCTGACACTTTCAGTTAGTTCAGATCATACATTCAACACTTCGAAGTGGATTACAATGGGTTGGACCAAGATTGAGCTACAAAAATAACTTTTTATCGTACCTGTGGACAGATTGCCTGGCCTGCCAGACACTCCTCCTTTCTGTTCAAAGAAGAACCGTCTGGGCAGCTGCTCGCAGCCAATCATTTCACGATTTGACCCACATCGGTCCAATCACGCACCAAGAGACGGAAGCCGTCACCTGTCACCACCACGCACTCTTCCAAAACATTAAAGATGGCGGCGGATACACTGTTTTCTTCGGCTCTTTCGTCTGTTTTAAATCATTTGGAAAATATGAAATCCCTAAAACCGGAGCAAGAAACAGCGTTCGAAGCGTTCCTCGTAAAAAAGTACGTTTTGGAAAGGCTTTCTGCCGCTTGTTACTGCAACGTATCTAGCGTTGCTCTAATTGGTTGATGCCGTCTGTCAATCACGCCCACCGGGAAATTGTTGAGATCACGCTCGCTCCCAGACTATATGTCTTTGAAATATCTATGAAAAGGCATGTCGTTTGGCAGGCCAGGCAAGTGGACAGACGCAGAGGAGACGTTGTTTATCAGGCCACAGCTCGTTTACTTCTGAAGCTGCGCCTGCGCGAGCCTCTCTAGTTCCCACAGTAGCGCTACTGCACCATCTACTGGTCAGGATGTGTATTACCCAAACAAACAGACAATAGCGAATATTTAAAAAAAATAGAGGGGGGGGGGGGGTGTTGTCAAAATATTAACTTTAGATGTAGCGTTTTTTCAACCTACTACACTCTCCCCTGCATGGAGGATGTGTGGTAAATGGTCTTTCCACCGTGTTTTCTTTTCTTCCTGCAGAGTGCGTAACATTTGTAAAAGAGTTCTGTTCAGTCTTTCAACGGGATTCCCCTGCGGATGATAGGGGGTTGTTCGAGAGTGAGCTATTCCCGCGAGCTGTTGGAGTCTTTGGAATAGGCTGTTTCGAACTCCCGGCCCTGATCATGGTGGAGTTTTTCAGGGTATCCAAACCTTGGAATGAAATCGTGAAAGATTTTCTCAGCTGCAGTTTTGCTGGACTTATTTTGGAAAAATTAGTCCGCATGTTCATCTCTACACGTCTGGACTATTGTAATTCTCTGTACCACGGTCTTGATGCTGCATCCATTCGTCGTTTGCAACTAGTACAGAATGCAGCTGCACGGCTCCTGACAGGCATCAGGCGCTATGACCACATCACGCCGGTGCTACAGTCTCTTCATTGGCTCCCGGTTCCCTTCAGGATACAATTTAAAATCCTATTGTTGTTTTTTAAAATCACTGAATGGCTTGGCTCCAGAGTATCTGTCTGAAATGTTGACTTTGTATTCTCCTGTGAGAGCCCTGCGGTCATGCGACCAACAGCTTTTAACCTGTCCCCGCTCTAAGAAAAAACCCGAGGTGACAGAGCATTTGCGGTCGCTGGACCCAAACTTTGGAACGAGCTCCCTTTGAGCATTCGATCAGCCTCATCCGTTGAGAGCTTTAAGTCACTCTTAAAAACACGCCTCTATGCGTTGGCTTTCAACAAGAGCTGAGTTGAGCATGTTGTTACTTTGTACCGTGTGTGTATATATATATTTGTCTCTCACTGAAACATGTACAGCACTTTGGGCAGTGTCAACTGTATTTCAAATGTGCTTTATAAATAAACCTTGACCTTGACCTATTTTTAGTTGGATAAGCTTGCGCAAAACGCGTGAAATGGTCTACCAGGACTAATATATATTCATAACCACCCTTACTCGGTTCGAGATGAAGGTAGTCAACTGATAGAAGTTCAAATGGAGCACTTGTGGTGATTGACCCATTGGAGCTTTGTGTGGAACACTTGGGTGTTTTGCTTTAAACAAGCGCATTGGCGGATGACATAATCTTCGATTGTTCTCTGCATGAAGGGCCAATAAAAGCGTTCTCTTGCTAAGTGAATGACTTTGTCGGCACCTACATGTCCCATATCATCATGCAAGTGTTTCAAAACAGTCTTTCTCAGATTTTCAGGAACTACTAATTGTTTCTCTGTCCAGCACATCTGTATAACAGTCCTTTTCAATTTTTAGTTTGTTCCATTCATGAACGAGTCTCCTTGTGTCACGTGTCATTTGTCTCTTATCCTTTTCGTTTGGATTCCATCCTCTCTTCTTTAACTGTATTACTTCTGAGATGGAAGCATCCTGTTTTTGAGCTGTTCTGATATTTCGGGTGAGATTACAGGAGTTCCTTCAGTGGGTGTATCATTGTCAGGTGAGTTTAACTGTAAAGCAGCAACCCAGGGTACTCCACAGTCTCTCATTGCTTTATCACCCTGCCAAATGGCAGAAATGACTTCGGGTGGCATTGTCTCAGTGTACTCAGAAGTGTGATCGGGCAATGTAACTGGATATCTGGACAGCGTGTCAGCGTCTGTGTTTGATTTGCCAGGACGATACTTGATGATACTTGATGGAAAATCCGCTAGTTCACCCACCCAGCGATGCCCAACTGCATTTAACTTGGCTGCGCTCAAAACATACGTGAGGGGATTATTGTCTGTGAATACAGTAAATGTTGGTGTGTAATAAAGATAGTCCCTGAATTTATCACAGATTGCCCACTTAAGTGCGAGAAACTCAAGCTTGCCAGAATGAAGGTGATAATTTTTTCAGCAGGCGTGAGAGTCCTGGAACCGTATGCAATGACACGTAGCTTGTTCCCTGTTGTTGATAAAGTACGGCTCCAACCCTTCGTTTGAAGCATCTGTATGAAGGACGAAAGGTAAGTCAAAGTCTGGGTATGCTAGAATAGGTGGACTAGTTAACATATCTACAAACGTGACACAACTGCACTGTGTTCCTGTGTCCAGTTAACAGGTGTTTTGGAAGGAAGCTGACCACTATTGCTTTTCTGCTTAGACTTGTTTGTTTGGCTTTTAGTGGGTCTGTTTAAGACACTGGGACTCTCAACCAGTTTAAAAAGTGGTCTCGCTAACCTAGAAAAGTCCTGTATGAATGTCCGGTAGTACCTAAGAAGCCAAGGAGAGCTCTTACTTCTCCAACATTTTTGGTTCTCTGTCTCTGAGCTGGTTAACTGCTTCTAGGTCTTTAGGATCTATCTGGACACCTTCATTAGTGACTAGACGTCCTACATATCCGACTTGTCTCTTGAATAGTTCACATTTGTTAGGTCGTAATTTAACTCCATATTCTTTGAGTTTCTGTAGAACACGTTTTATCACTCACATGCTCAGTGAAGTCTTAGAATAACATAACACGTCATCTAAGTAAGGAGAACACACTCATCCCTTAAACCTTCAAAGACCCCTTCCATACATCTTTGAAAGGCTGCTGGGGCGTTGGTAAGGCCAAATGGGAGACGGTTCCACTCATATAACCCCCAAGGTGTGCTAAAGGCGGTCAGGTGTCTAGAGTTCTCTTCCACAAAGCCTTGGTGATAGGCACTGCCTTGGTCGAGTATTGAGAACCATGAGTAGCCCCCAGATTATCCAGCAGGTCCTGAATGCGTGGAAGTGGATGGCGATCAAGGATAGTTTTACGATTTAACCCCCGAAAGTCAACACACAACCGTAATGTCATGTCCTTTTTCTCACACAGACCACTGGTGAGGAGTAGGGGGAAGTGGACTTCCTAATCCAGTCGTGGTCCAGAAGCTTTTGGACGTACTCTTTCACTTCCTTGTACAAAGGTTTTGGAATAGAGTTGTAGGATGTTTGTACTGGTACATTGTCAGTGAGATTGATTTTAAGTTGCAGACTTGGGATACAGCCGATATCTGACTCACGTTTTGCGAAAACATCCGACTCTTCAAACAACATGTCTCTTGCAGCCTTTTGTTCAACTTCGTTTAAATGTGACAAATCAACAGGTGGATGCAATTTTTGATTTTTAGTGTCCTTTGTTGTTTGGCATTTGTCACTATTTTGATAGTTAGAACTTGATGTTCTGGGTTTAACATGTCTGAAGCACTGTTAACTGATCTTACTTCAGCTACTTCTTCTAATGTTCCCAAAACAATTCTCTTAGAAAGATAAATATCATGTTTAGTAGTGTTCTGTACAGGGATTTTCACAAGTTTGTTAAGCCACTAGAACATCTACTATTGCAGGGAAAAACTCTACACCATCAGGATAATTGTCTTGTACACTTGGCTGAAATACCATTGCACCCCCTGCTGGCCACTCTCTCACTCTACACCTGATCTCACAGATTTGACCAGCAAGCAGTGACGGACTGGCCATTGGGCAATGTGGGCAAATGCCACTGCGACCGCCTGGTCTCATCACTTGTTGTGGCCACATCACAAACAAATAAATAGGCTAAATAAAGCGAGGAAGCGGCCGCCTATTGGCGCAATGGCTGCAAGCGGCAGCACCACCAGCGGCTCGCTCGCCACTCATCACAACTTGTGGCGCACAACCATATAAAAAGGCTAAATAAATAAATAAAGCGGAGATGCGGCCGCCTTTTGAAGACAAATGTGGCCTCTCTGCTAAAATTGCCAGGGCCTCTTTTGGTGCCAGTCCGCCACTGCCGGCAAGTAACATTACTCCCTTTTTACAGTACATTGAACACAGTTATCAGCTGGAGTAAAAACTTCGAGTGCAGATACTAAAGCCTCAGCTGTACTCTCAGTAACACTTAAAGCTTCTTTGAGCAGACCTGTGATATTTGTATCAGTCTCTTTGTTAGCTTTAATCATTTCTGCAATGACATTACTGCCTAAAATAGGATGGTTAAGACAGTTCTGGGTGACTAAAACTGGTACTTGTATAGTGACATGTCCATGGTTATTGCTTCTGATCTCAAGTGCCAAATCTGCCCAACCCTCAAAAGGAACGTTAGTGCCATTTGCAGCAGAAATTTCAAGAGGTTGGTCTGAAAGGAGGGAATTGAGTGGTTGGATCTGAACGTTTGGTAGTGTCTTTGCATCCATGTTCTTCCCACCATAGTCACTTGAGCACCTGAATCAAGTAGCATTTGGATTGGAGCGCCATTGAGTGCACATGTAACCAAACATCGTTTCCCAATGAGCTGTGCAAGCCTTTTCTTTGGTGGTGATGATGAGCTAGTCGACTGTGATTTTGATTGTTGGTTATTAAGAACTGGGGGCACTTGGACTGTCTCGGTCACTGGCTGCCCCTCTCCTGTGACCGTGGCCAGTTTTCCGACACCTTTTGTTGTGTCCTGTTTGACCGCACACAAAGCAATGCTGGCAAATAGCTTTGTTTTGTTGAACACAAGTTTTACATTTGCCTCGTATTTCACCTCGTACCTTTGGGTTGCGTCTCTGAGGGCTAGAGTCAGCAGGTATGGGTTGGTCAGGTGGTTTGGTCATTTGGGTTATATGCTTAGTCAGTGAGGACACCTGTGCTGTTAGTTCTCTAAGAGCGTCATGTTGTGTCTGTCGCTCAACTTTGTCATTTCTGGTCTTGTCACCACTGTCAAGATTTGCAACAGTCACTGTCTTAGTTTTAGCAGTTGTACCCAGTCGTTTCTGTCTTTCTGCTTCTTCGCTTGTGGACCTAGTGATTTGTTCTAATAACAGGTCATCACTAACTTGAATGTCATTAAGGAAAGGTCTTAAGTCACGTCTCACATGGTCATTTTTCTCATTTAACCCCTGATAGAGAGTATGGAGAAAAGTACCCTGTACAAGTTTTGCATCATAGTTAAAACTAGTGCTAGTTTGTTGTGACTCAAAAACAATACGTTGTTTTAAGCCCATTGCTCTGTATAGAAACTGTTGTGGACTCTCTTTGTCTGACTGTTTAGCATTACTCAACTCTTGAAAGAGCTCTGTACTGTTTTTGTCACGAATGTGAGAGTGAAGAAATCTCTTTAGCTCATCAACACTTAAATCACCCTTGTTGTTAACATTTCTCTGAAATTACCAGGTTTTATGATTTTAAGTACACCTCTGATGACTTCTGACTAAGTAAAACCTTCAAGTAAACCATCATCGATTTGTTTACACAGGTTACCAAAAGAAACATCAGAACCGGTATCTGAAGTCTGTCCACCGTGTAGCTTAAACTCTCTGCGTGGAAGCAGACTTGCAACATCGCTCAGACTCAATACCTGATTTCTCATACTGGACGAAGGACTAGCACCACTCAAAGGAATGCCAAAAGTTCTTGGGGCTTGAGGTGGAACGGTGAAACCTTGTGGTGAAGCGCCAGTGTCTCTGTCCTGTGGTCCAGGGGAGTGGCTATAGGAAGGTGGTGATAGGGGTAGTTGGTGTTCAGCCGGCTGTGGTGACGACAGGGCGCCGATATCCCCAGGAGTGGCAGATGGTTGGGGTGGGGGAGTTGTAGGAACAGGGGGGATGGTCTGGTCTTCCCTCTGGACGTGGATCGGACTCTCGCCTCCAGGTGTGGTGACATCAGCAGGTTTCAGGAGATCGGTAACTATGTCATCTATGAGGAGCAGATGCGACAAGCCCTCATCCTCGAGTGACTTTAGCTTGTCACCTCGCAGAAAGTCAACAATTAACTCATACAAGTCAGTGTCCCTGTACTCATCGATTCTGCTTGTGACGCTGACATCCTCAATAGTGCAGACGATGGCTTGCAGCTGACTTGTGTTCAAATTTGAGAGATGTCTCTGGATCTTAACGATCAGCGCTCGCCGTGGTGCATTAGTGGCCATGTTGCGTCGATGGTGGTAGACACTCTCTGAATGACACGCGTAGCACGCCTTCCCTGAAGTTCTGGACACCTTGAACACTAGATGCACTCTTCACCAGGCAGTGGCTGTCCCTTTAAGCATCCCGGACGAGCCCCCAATTGTTACCGGCGCCCGCCCTAGGGGAAGCTGGGCGGTCACAAGTGGCACACAGTTAGCGCAACTGTGTTGCCAATGTTGGTGTAGCTGTGGACAGACGCAGAGGAGACGTTGTTTATCAGGACACAGCTCGTTTACTTCTCAATTCAATATTAACATACATTCTAGAACATTGACAATATTTGTCCATTTGCAAAAGTCCATGTAACTCTGAAACTAAACTTGAATTTGAGTAGCTTATTGACTACTTGTTACAAAAGCACTTTAGCACGAAATACTGCTTGGATATGCCTAAAATACACATTTTCTAAACTACATACTACATTTCTACTAACGTTTTTTGTTTTACCGTTGAGCAACGTTCACAACAAAAAATACATCTACTAAAACCGAATTATCTGACACTTTCACAGTTAGTTCAGATCATACATTCAACACTTCGAAGTGGATTACAATAGGTTTGGACCAAAATTGAGCTACAAAAATAACTTTTTATCGTACCTGTGGACAGACGCAGAGGAGACGTTGTTTATCAGGCCACAGCTCGTTTACTTCTGAAGCTGCGCCTGCGCGAGCCTCTCTAGTCCCCACAGTAGCGCTACTGCACCATCTACTGGTCAGGATGTGTATTACCCAAAATAAAACAGACAATAGCGAATATACAAAAAAATAGAGGGGTTTGTCAAAATATTAACTTTAGATGTAGCGTTTTTTCAACCTACTACACATATCATTATTGAGATATAATTTTTTGATATCACTGCAATTTTTTATATCGTGGTGGACACGATATAATTTATGTTACGCTCAGCTCCATCAGAGCAGCAGAAACTCTGACTGTAAAACACGGGGACAGGTGCTTAAAAATTTAAATGAAATGAAGGATGTAAACTGCTTAAGTAGATCAATGGTTCCCAACCTGGGGGGCGCCTGGGATTGCAGGGGGGGCCCAGAGCTTTTCCTGGTTAGAGGGTCAGGTCATAAATGATAGTATTTGAGCAAAATAAATGGTCTAAATCATCAGATATGACTGAGTAAGGACTACAGGTGTATTAAACACTTCAATTTCTGTTTGAGTTGTTTGAAATAAATACTTATTAGCAATTATTTTCATATTTTGATACATTTGTGGTAGGGCTGAACGATTTTGGAAAATAATCTAATTGCGATTTTTTTCCTCAATATTGCGATTGCGATTAAATATGCGATTATTGTTGCAAGGTCCACTTCTCATGTATTTTTCACCTAACACAAGCAATAAATCAGTCTGTTTCATAATAAACAATATTAGATTAATTTGAAGTGAAAATTGCAACAATAAAGCAAACAAAATTGTTGCCTGACCTATTAAAATTTGTGAAAATGTGGACTGCACTTCTTAAAAACTGTCTGAACTTAACAGTACAGTCTATAAATAAAAGATAAATTATATATTTAAAAAAAAGATCAAACTCACTGATCCAGTCAAGATCACCCATACTAAAGTGCAGCAAAAGTAAGAACAAACGTCTGCTTTAACTGGTTGGAAAGGTTTTAGGAAATCAAACTCCCAATTAATACAAAATATACTATTATTTCGGCCAATCAAATCCCGGTCTGAGCTGCGACTCAGCGTTGCCAGGTGTATGATAATTATGGTATTTGTACGATAATTTTGCCCTATGTACAATGTACGATCAATAATGTCTAATGTACGATAATTTGGCCAAATGTATATTTTGCAACTGCCGGAGACGGAGTTTTTTTTTTTTTTTTTTTTAAACCCCGTGCTTTGCTGGGAGTGAGAGGATATGAAGGGAGTGACGTTTATGTGTATGTTTCAGAACAAGGAGCATGATTGGTGGGATGCTCAGTTGCGCCCGCCCCCATGATTCTGATGTTGCTCAATGTATTTGTTTGTGGGGGACACAAACTAGTGAGTGCCACAAAACTCTAAGAACCCATAGGACACGATCTCCAGAGTGATTTTATTTGACTATAGCTCTCTCGTAGCCTTGTCATTTTGTTTTCGACATTTGTACGATAATTTCTTTCAAAATACGATAATTTTGAGTCTCTGGTACGATAATCCTACATTTCCCACCTGGCAACGCTGCTGCGACTCGTAGTTGCTTCAGATGCGCGTTATTGATGGACACGGAGAGACCAGATGGAGCACACGCCAAAACACAGTGGAATTAGGAGCAGCATTTTGGTTTTGGGATGTAACTTTGGACAATATGAAGAAAGAGAATAACAGTGACGCAAGGAGACGGCGACATGAGGTGCCAAACACCGCCACTTTACTTTCTCTTTGACTCGCAGCCATTTAGTGACATTTCAGCTTAAACAGCACATTTCCTCAGCAAAATAAGACATGACACAGACTCCTGCCTCGGATCGTAGTTTCCAATACTTTTCATATAGCAGTTTAGTGTTTATATCTAGCGTCTGTACTACCTACGGAGCGCATATGCGGTAGATGCAAAAGGTAAATAAAGGCACATCGCCTCCGCGGATACTTTATGGTCATGAACCGTCATTATGCTTTTGAGATAAGTTCTTTATCCAAAACATTCCCAAGCCTCCTAAACTGAGCCACAAACGACTCTTTACTCTGTACAAGCAGCACAGGCTCACCTGGCTATATCTCTGTGGAGGCAGAGACGTGTGAATCCAGAGGTGAGGGAGTTTCTGTGATCATCAGAGCATGTAGCAGCAGCGAGAGAATGGCGTGATTAGCGCTGCGGCTAACGCAATGCTAACGGAGAAGAAAGCAATAGTCCTTCGCGGTGGCTACATGATAAACGCTGATATTTTCACTTTACATCCACAATCTACCGCGGACCTTAACTAGACTGAGACGTAAACAAAAGCACGCGGCGGAGCGGACTTTGATGCCATATCTTGCACCTCCATTCACTTCCCAAATCGCGTGCCCTGCGATTACGAAATCGCGTTGTGTAATATCGCAATAAAATTGCAAATGCAATTAATCGTTCAGCCCTAATTTGTGGGGGCCACAGTTTTGGACTGGGGGGCACGGCCCGACTACAGAATGCGCGGGGGGCCTTAAGGAAAAAGATTGGGAACCACTGGAGTAGATCATATTTGCGAGGTAATTAGTATGATGTTAAAAGAAAAAAAGAATAAAATATCACTGAATTAATCTTCCCAATAGGCATAAGGCTGGGATTTTGATGTAATTTGTCCATTGTCAATTATATCGTCAAATATATTGTTATCGTGATATTTCTTTTTTATATCTTGATATAGATTTTAGGCCATATCGCCCTGCCCTAATTGAAACGATTATATGTTGCCTTTAAAAAATAAAATCTTTATTTTATTTATTTATTAATCAAAAAACTATGCAAAATATTCTCTTCTCTATAATTAAAAAAGTCAACATACTATAAATATGCTCAAGTTTCTAAACTAATCCTCTATTGAGAAATCTCTGTCACACCTGCCCCCTGCTGGCCAGCCCTCACACCTGCCCAAGCAAATCAAGCTGCGTAGGAGCATTTTTCAGTAGCACGTGAAATGTGAAGGGAACCGAAACAATCATCCCAGCGGCATGAAATAATATGAGTTTGCTTTGAGCTCCGTTTGTGAGACCTGCTCCTGAAGAGTTTTAGACTTTTCTGCCGCAACCAGCGCCTTGGCAAAATATATAGAGGCATCTAAACAACGGTTCTCCTTTCAGCATAAGCTCAGCACTTATCAGTAGCGTTATCACAGGAGCTACGTATAAATAATTATTCAAATTATCCGCGACAAATACAGCAGTTCCATCACGCTGCGCTGGTAGTTCAGAGGATCAGACGCGCTCACAAAAACAAACCGCGCAGGACGGACTTTCTGCGCTTTGGATAGAGCGGGAGGACAACCTTAATAATTGTTTATTGTAATAATTGAAATCCCCACTGACCG
This sequence comes from Neogobius melanostomus, assembly GCA_007210695.1. Lineage (NCBI taxonomy): Eukaryota > Metazoa > Chordata > Actinopteri > Gobiiformes > Gobiidae > Neogobius > Neogobius melanostomus. The sequence continues at coordinate 1,044,592 of VHKM01000542.1, read as the reverse complement.
AGGCTCTGGTGGAGCATCTGAGGGAGAACAATGAGAGCAGAATACAGCGGCGATACATGACTGTTCAAACATTTAAAAACCCATTTCAGAGTAGTAAAATGTATAAAGCTTAGGAAAGTAAAAGATTATGTCTATGAATGATATCAGTGATGCCATTAATAGGTTTTCTGTATTCCCTACGGGGATTAATAAAGCATAACTTAACTTAGAAGAAGAACAACCAACGTGAACAGGATCACTTAAACCAGCAAGAATGAAGCAAATAGTACTCTGAATGTTTTTTTTAATGTTTTTAATAAAAATATCATTAAAACATGAGTAGCTACAAGCTCTAAAAAGTAGTTTTTTCCTGATCAGTCACCTTTAAGTCTCTCAACTCACAGAGGCTGCCTCAGGAGTAAGAGTGCAATTACTAAAAATAAATGTATTCATAAGTAAGAAGTATGGTGGGATACTGCTAGTCCTATGTTTACAATGTACTTGATTTGTACACTTCTTGCATGCTGTGAAATATCAGGTCATTAGTATCGTTTTCCTCAGGGGTCTTTTGTGAGATGAGATCACATGTGGATCAGGTCAACCTTCTGCTCAGGAAATGACACCTGGAAAGCACAGTCCCAGAAAACTTTGAAGGAATGTGGATGCTTTTATAATAATCCCTAGACTGACAACTTTGTATTTCAAAAAGGAGTGTAAACTGACAATCTGCAGATTTGATGGTGTAGATGGGATAAATCACCTTATTGTCATAAGCAAAAACAGTGTTTCCATCCATGTATATCCTTGTCTTGTTGTTAAATGCTAAAGACGATAAATCTATGATGTTAGGGTACACTCATGCCCCCAATCTGTCAAATCACAGTAAACAGAATCAATCCAGTTAATAAGTGACATGTTTTTAATATTATAAGGGCACTTAAAACACACTGGTCAGCACAATAAGCTAATTTTGGGCAATTATTATGGTAACATGCTCCTCCTACTAGCATATTAGCCTACACTTGTGTGATATGCGACAGCTCAGACACAGTCTGTTAGCAGCAGACCTCAGAGGGGTACAGGGCTCTCTCAGCTCGTCTCAGCCCGTGTTGGATCGCTGTGGCGTCTCTGCTCTTACCTCTGTGCCCCTGAGCTCCAGCAGAACGATGCTAACAGCTGATGCTAACAGCAGAAGCTAGCTCCGTCCCGCGTACCCCCAGCCTCTTCTCCGGGTAAACAAGTTTCTTTTAAGCGGTGTCCTGGACCGGAGTGTCCCGCCGAGGTGAGTACATGAGCCCGCTGCGTGTGCCAGACTGATGGGCGGCCTCATGTACACGACAGGGACGAGTCAGAGAGGAAAAGCAAAACACGAACACGAGTGCAGTGACAGCTCACAGAGGGGAGTCATGTGACCAAGCACATGGCTAACGTGTCTGACGTAAACGCGCCGTCTGCTGCATCAAAAACAAACATGATATTTTATCATGTTCATCATGTTTAGTGCGCTTTTCCCTAAAACCAAGGCAAACAGTACTTTGGCACAGCCAACTTTTTTTTCTTTTAAATTCTCTTTATAAAGCTTTTTCATATTTTACAGAAAGAAAGAAAAAGAAAGAAAGAAAGAAAGAAAGAAAGAAAGAAGAGAAAGAAAGAAGGAGTAGGTGGGGGAAGGGCGAGAGGGGGGAGGGGGGGTACTCCAGAAATTGATCCCATATCGAATTAAAATAATCTATCTTCCCTTAGATTTTTTCCAGTTGAACGTGTTTTATTACATCATGTAACAAATTAATATTTTTATTAATATAGACTGAATGAAATGTAGTGTGATTGGTAAAGTGTTATTGATTGACTGTTAGAAGAATGAATGGTCATGCTGTATAGTGTTATTTATCCCGATCCTGTCAGACCTTGGAAGCTAAGCAGGGAAGGGCCTGGTGGTACTTGGATGGGAGACCGTTTGGTAACACCAGGAAGCCTAGCGAATGTAGTGAGTGAGTGGTTGGTGGTGGTCGGAGGGGCCGATGGCGCAGACTGGTTGCCTCGCTTCTGTCAGTCTTCCTCAGGGCAGCTGTGGCTACAACAGTAGCTTACCACCACCAAGTATGGAGTGAATGAATAATGAAATCTAAAGCGTCTTTTGAGTGTCCAGAAAAGCGCTATATAAATATGGATTAAAAAAATGAACTGAAATAAGCACCATCTGAGGTCTACACTATAAATTACAACTTAAAATAACCCACAAAACAGATAAAACTAAATAAACTAATAAGTAGTGGAATAAACAGTTAGTGATACTTCACCCCTTCACTTGGTTTAGTGTCTTCTTCATTGACAGCTCCTCTTCCACTTCTCACCCATCTGCATGTGATGCACACATTAAATGAACATGTGGGCCTGTGTCATAGATAAGGTATAAAGGCCCAGTGCATCTAGCACAAACCCTTATGTGCCAGTCATATTGTAAACAGAATGATTCATCAGTCAAGTCACACACTTATGACAAAAAAGATTCGATCAACTTTGTATATTTTTATTTATTTTGTGTATTCAGTCAGATGGTCCAGACAACACAGATGCAGCAGCACCAGTTCTTTACTGATCACTTACAGAACAAATAAAACATGAGTCAGTCTCAGCCAGCTAAGGCATTATTATTGAACAATGATATACATGTAACAGCACCAAATGTGAATGGAAAACACAAGATGTTACAGTCCTTTACCTAAACACAGTATATACAACAGGACTTCTAAAAACCCCAAATAAAATCCACAGCTGAAGTACCCAACATCTGTGTGTGGGCGAAAATGGCACCTTGGACACAGTCTCCCTGAGAGCACATTAGGTTTACACATCCTGATTTGGGTTTCCAAGATGAATTGCTATTTAAGGCCACACTGCAGAATACTCCCGTTTATAAAGTACGTTGCTTTATCTCAAAAGCAAACTGACATAAAGCTCAAGGTATAAACTAAGCTATTATTGCAGTGGGTTATCAAAGTAAAGTATTAAAGGGGGGGTATTATGTAAAATCGACTTTTTCAAGCTTTATATCATGTTATTATGTCATTCCCTCATTAAACACATGCCTGGAGTGTTGCCTTGACTCATTCACATATTTTTGAGTAATCAGTAAAAACTTAGACGGCAGCCATTTTAGGTGTAGCTATGCCTCAGTCCTCCTAGGAACGCCCCCACCTCCTGGAGACGCCTCTGGACCTTTGTCACCAGCCAAGCCACCAACCACTGCTCCTCAGCTCAGCAGAGCCCCTCCCCGCACAGTAGTGTTGTTTAGATGCCACAGCAGTGTGCTGAAGGGGGCGTGTCGGAAAGCTTCTTAAAGAGACAGAGGCCTATTTCAAGACGTTCAGTACAGCCATTTTGAGAGAGCAATTTTATTCAAGGCAGTTATTTTAATTTACTGCATATACAGACCAACAGAAGGTTACGTCATCATTGTAGTATGCTATAGACTGGTGCTATGTGATTGAAAAAAGCATAATACCCCTCTTTAAACATTTAATATTTAAGTGTAATATTTGGATACCTGTAGTCAAAGCAACGCAGCAGCATCTCCATGGGGACGAGTTAGTAATGTCTGAAGTCAGGTGTAAAGACGTTTTTTAAACTATTTTCCCCAAATAAAAAAAACACAATTAATGTTTTGCAGTATGGCAGTGGTTTCCAACCTTTTATTGGCCCACATACCCCTTGAGGCATTCATTTATACTCCGAGTACCCCTAACCCCCTCGAGGATCCTACCAACATGTTTAACAAAGTGAGCAACAAGAGAACTATTATTCAGCATTCAGTTTTCAAAAATACTCTCAAAGTCAAAACTTTTACTGAAAATTATAATTAAAACTAACTTTATTTATTTATTTTTAAGTAATATTGAAATTGTACTACTAAATCTCAGGTAATTCCAAGTACGCCAAGTCTCAAGCACCCCCAGGTCCCTGTACCCCTGGTTGGGAAACATTGCAGTGTGGCTTTAATCAAAATTCCAATTTGAATAGTTACGATTAGAGTAAAAACCTGTTATTCACATGTTAACGCTTGAAATGTGCACTGTAAACTGACTTTCACACATAAATGGTGCATCTCACCCAAAAGCCTCCTTAAATACTACGTCGCTATAAACTGGGTGAATTGTCTTATGTCTAAAAAGCATTAGGAGCACCTTGAGATGACTTACAGCACAAAACAGTGTCCATAAGTCAGATGGGGAGACAGCTGCTGTGCTGTAAAAGCACATTGTTAAGAGGTCATTATGTAGTTGACGCAAAACATACTCCACATTTATTCATATTAAGACAACATTATGTAAATTAAAGATTGAAAATATTAAATACATTGCCAAAGAAATGTGTCAGTCCCAAAGCCTGTAAACAAAGTCAACTTCTTGGCGAGTATGAAACACACTGTGAGTCCAATAAAGTCAATTTTTGTTTCTATTTGTTTAACTCCTTGCCTGAGTGTGGACATAATCCAAGCCTGGCGGAGCGATGGGTTCTTCTCTGTGCTCAGGTTTTCACCCAGAGTCCTTTGCAGCAGACGTCCTGTGCGGCTCTAGCTGAAGCAGACTGGCCCCACGGTGAAGCTGAAGAGGTGTGTAGTGTTTCCCCCCGACATCAGAGCCACGTCTCTGAGAGGCAGCAGCTGTAGGTCCTCGAACTCTAAGATGGACTCCCGCACGTCCGAGTCCGTCTCCTCTCCAGGCTGAACAGAAACACACACTCACTGACTAATCAATGAAGCAAGAAGTACGAGTAGTAAAAGTAATAGTTTTAGTATAGATAATCTACCATGCAGTCCCTGAGTGCTCCGAGGTAGCTGTGTTTCCTGGTGTCAGTGAGAAACTTGACATCCCTGATGGTGTGTCCCAGTCGGAGTCCGGGCTGGCAGGAGTATGTGAGCTTCTGGACCGCAGTGCTGCTCTGTAGCCTCAGGAAACGCAGCTGCACCACGCTTGCTCCGGTGTAGTAAAACTGACCACAAAGAAGACATGTTTTCTACTTTTCTATGTTCATCATTGACTTGTTTTTAACTTAATATATCAAACTTGTGTTCTACAACAAAAACCTAAGTTAAGAGAAATGAGCAAGTCATATTGAATGCTTTAATTATATCCCAATTCAACATCTTGGTCACCAATCAGAATGACCAAGTTGTGTGTCCTTTGTCTGGCTAATCAAAAGCAACAAGCAAGTTTGTATGCTCTGCAGTGTGCTGTGAACAGACATTATGGAAGTCATTCATTAAGACAAGTGTTAACTAGCGAGTGTAAGCTGGAAAATAGAATGTAGCTTTTACAACAGCTTTTTTATGTTGCCCCTAATTGACAATTTGGAATTTTGTGTATTACAGAATTAGGGCTCCAAATTCATCCATCCACTTTCTTCCACTTGTCCGTTTCCGGGTCGGGGGGGCAGCCATTGGAGCTGTCCAAATCACATTGCACCAGCCCCTATGGCTCCTCCTGTAGGTGGTGGGTCCACAGAAGGACGGCCTCATGGTTCTAACCGGGCCTGTTGGTCTCTCATAAGGGGCTTCTGAACCGCTCTTTGTCTGACCCGTCACTTCGGACCTGTTTGCCATGGGAGACCCTACCAGGGGCACGAAGCCCCCGACAACAGAGCTCCCAGGATCATTCGGGCGCTCAAACCCCTCCACCACGTTAAGGTGGCGGTTGGGGGCTCCAAATTAGATATAAATAAAAAAGAAAAGAAATTAGAGAGTCCTGCATAAATAAGAAATGTACAAATAGCTCTGCTGCGTGCTATTCATTTTGCACATAGCTAGAGATAGATAGATCTTTATTGACCTCTAACGAAACACTGATAGAGCTCTCATAAGCATACCTATTCTCTATACCACGTGTCAAACACAAGGCCTTTTGAGTATGCCAAAAACAGTCTCTAGCCCATTCCTGTGTGGAGTTATACATTTTTAAAGAAATAACCTGAATGCTCACTCCAGCCACTAGGGGGCAGCCAAAAAAAAAAAAAAAGGAATTAATTCCACAGGTGTCCAGCAGAGGGCACTGACACAATAAGAGGTTAGGATATAAACAACACATTATGTGACCCGCCATGGATTCCAAAGACACAAGTCGGCAGCCCGTGTCTCGAGAAAAACGCAAACAAAGATTTTTTGGGGGAAATTGGTGATTTTCACTTTTGTGCAGATTCGTTAAGTTGAAGTCACGAAGTAGCCTCTCCATGTTTAAGCTAGCAGTATTAGTATATTTAAAAGCGTAAACTTTTAGGTTCAAAATGACTAGTTTGAGGTGGGTTTCGGAGCTTGCAGTAGGGGCGTGACTTTGTGTGTATTTACATACTGAGTAAACACCGCGGAGGAGGAGAAGCAGAGCTGCTTTCAGTTGTGTTGTTGACACATGCTTTAGCAAACAAATGCCAGGCAAAAAAGGCAGTTTTATACATACACCTATTGTCGATCAGTTTACAGGTTGAAAAAGTCTTGTTTTGTCAGAGAAATAGCGCACGCCGTGGAGGCGTGTCATTGTGCGTGTGTGGCTTCAGGACTCTTAAGTTTCCCCTGTGTGGCTCTCAGACTCAGACATGGATCTACTATAATATCAGAGGCCGGCGCTACTTGCGCTTTAAACTGGATTTACGACGAGTTTTTCTGAGCAAAAGGCAACGGTTACTTCAGACGGGTGAGTGAAAGATTTTTTTTTTTATCACTGGTGGCCGTGCCAATGTGTGCTGTGCTGCTCTTAGCTAACATGCCGGTGTTAGCATGCGAGACAATGATCTAGTCACGAGGAATTAACCTGCTATTTACACAAAATCAAGATCTCTACAAACTTAAACTACTCCATAAATGTAGTCAGCGCATCCCTAGCTTTCAGCCACTTCTTATTTGAGAGAGATCCGCTTCATATTTTCGGTTTTATGGCCAGATAAAGTTACAATGGTTTTTTGTTGTGAAATAAACAATCTGGAACAGCGCGGCGATACGTCGCGATGTCGGCCTTTTCTCTCCTGTATGTGCATTACTAAAGTAGTACAGGAGTCTTTTCTAAAGTTTATAACTTCAGTTATGTCCGGAGTCTGTAACTCTCTCAACCTGAGGCGGAGCTGACACAGGGAGGGACTGGGAGGAAGCGCGCACTGCACAGCAGCATTTTCACTGTCACATGTCATGTTTACAACCATAAACATAAAAACATAATTTTTTACTGAAAGTTCACACTTAAGTAACAGACAACTGTGAAGTGAAAGCAAAATGATACATGCTTCTGTTATTTTTGAAAAGTGGGGAGTGCACAAGTATTCATACAGCATGACTTAATACCTGTGCTTTACTGCTTTGAGGGGGAGTTTGACAGGGGGTATGGCTTATCCCAATGAGATGTAAATGAGCCCTACTGTCACTCCCAACAGCAGAGAGGTGAGAATGGCCCAAAACTTCGGAGAGGTTTTTCAGGCCTTTGGGCTTTTTGGAGTTGTTAACTTCAAATCACCGCTACACCGCCAAATATTATCAGATTTCCATGTGTTACACATCGTTGGAAAGCTTGGAGACTACACTTTAATAATCTGTGAAAATCTCAAAATCCCCAAAATCGACTTGTGTCCCCCATTCCTGTGGCTGGTCACTTATAGCCACATAAGGTAAATGGTCAGTTTGCCCCAGGGCGGCTGTGGCTACTGTAGTAGCTTACCACCACTGAGTGTGGAGAGAACCCAGCGAGAATAATGACTACAATGTAGCACTTTGAGAAACTTGTGACACAGGCTGGTGAAGTGCAATACGAGTGTAAGCCGGTATTATTATTTATCAGGCTACAGTCCTGTCGGGCTTTAACCAAATCAGCACTAATTCGAAATTACAGCGCTCATTATTATTAATTTATAAAAAATAAAAAAATTCTCAATAGTATTTTCCTGTTCACGTTATATGTGGCCCGCGACCCGCCGTGGGAGCTGAATTTTGTCCCACAACCCAAAATGGGTTTGACACGCCTCCTAAGTAAACATAAGCAAACGCTTGGTAAATGACCCCCTCTCCTGCTGTGCAAACTGCAACAAGATTTAATGGTGACTGCATCAAATTTGCCGAATGAACCTCTCCAGTAACACGAGAGGATGCAGAGGAGTTGGAACAAAGAAGGATGGCAGTTCATTTATTGAAACATGTTTTGGGTTTTAAGAAAAGCAGCATGGAACTAAAGAGTTTCAAATGCAAAGTCTGTTCTCAAGCCCCAGCCCATTCAGCCGGAGCCAGGAAACTGCCATCTGTAGAATACAGAATGTATGTGCTCTTTCTACCTCGTCTTGTTTATCCTCATCCCAATGCTGCTGTGTCTGTGATCCCACATAAACCCTCCATGTGTAGTTACAGCGCATTGATGAGGCTGCTCAGAACAGCACCGAACTATTCCACTGATTCGAGTTATTTTGACTTTCTTTTCTTGTTAAAGCAGTACTAAGTAACGTGTTTACCTTAATAAATCCTTTCCGTAGTCCCTCTGGGGGTAATACAAGTGTTAATGGGATGATTGGGGGTCTTTCATCTCCCCCTGGTGTCTCTGGCCAGAAAACTACACTGGCAACTTGACTGCTACCGGGGCAGAGCAACCAATACACACTAATAGAATCACGGAGAAGAAGCTAACAAGCTAACGGGCAAAGCTAACTGTGGGCTAGCGCCACTTTAAACAGTATTTACAGCCAAGTTTGAGTGAAAAAAATATTCCCATTGTATAACTGGATGTACAACACCCCTCTCTCCCTTCACATTTTCTGTCAGCGTAGTATTTACTCTCCAAGACATTTAATAAGTTAAACAATCGTAACTTGCTAAGACACCTGCAGTTGCGCTTATGGCCTCTAGGGGCAAGAGTTACTTAGTACTGCTTTAATGCCATGCAGCATAAACTGAAATGTAATGAATGTCTACCGTGATGTATAATAGCAGTTTTCAAAGCATAGAATTTATTTATCGTTTGTTTATACTGAAACTGCATATTGAAATGCCATCGCTATATCTGTCAGAAACAATGCTAAATCATGCAGGACCTTCATCTTCAAGTCCAATTAAACCAGCTGGATTTTCTAAACAAGCTGTTTGTGGACTGGCGCTACATGGTGATGCTGCGCATGAAAGTAAATATCTACCATCTAGAGAAAACATCAATATACTGTACCTTGATCTTTTGACTCTAGTTGCTTCAATACACTAACCTGAAAGCCCTGGTCCATTCTGCTGAGCCAGAAGAAAGAGTCTTCCTCAGTGATATCCTCCAGCCAGGCCCTCATCGGCAGCTGCAGCAGAAAAACACAGAGAAGAGGATGCATTTGTGTATGCTTTGTTGCTATCATTTGTACCTCATTTTGCTTTAGGGCACCTCCGTAATTATGATTAGAGGTTGACCGATATATCAGCTGGCTGTATATATCGGGTAGATATTTGGGGATTTTACAATATCGGCTATCGGCTGATCTAGCCCAATATCTCCGGACAACTGATAGAGACTTCCTGTCAGGGCTTTAAAACGAATCCTCCCACAACTGCCAAGGCCTCCGGGGAACAGAGAAACATCGCAATGAAGATTGGTTAGCTACAAGTTTATAAGATTCACTAAACCTCAGTGAATATGGACATGCTGCATGTCATTTTGAAGCACAGAATCTGGAGAATTCAATCACTGAGTTAGTTCTAACCTCCACAGTACCTGATACAGTTGCTTCATTCTGAAAAGCTTTAGACACTGGATTTCTACATTTCAAAGGCTGTCTCTTGCTCCTGTAGCCTGTCTCAGTACCTGGTGGTCCCGAGGATGGAGGCAGGTCTGTGGGGAGGGCCCAGAGAAGCTGCAGTAAGCCAGCACAGCGTCTCCCGCACTGCCCTGGTTGGGGTCGATATAATACATGCCTGCACAGAAAGGTTAGGTAAGGCTTAATGACACGTGTGGGATGAAAGAGGCTCATTCCAGCACCGCATGGAGCACAGGCACACTGCACCTGGGCAGCCATTTCACAGAAAAGGAGCTCAGACAGGCTGGAAAACACACCGAAAAATAAGAAATGCCAGCTCTATTTCACCTGACTGCTGTGAAGAGAACAAGGACAATGTGGGTCACCATAAAGCCTGGCCATATATTACAACTCTCTGGCTCTTTTGATGAATATTATTTAGCTGCTACTATAGATCTTTACATGCCACAAAGTTAAAACTCATCTGAAGCACGAGAAGCTGTGTTTGTTGTATGCAACAATTTTCTTTTTTGGGGTGGTGTGGTGCTATTTGTAAGTAGAGCCAATATTAAGGGCTAAAGGAAAATAAAATGGGACTGGATGTGACTGTACTGACCACTGCTGTACTCTGGGTGACACAGCCACAGCTCCAGGCAGGTGGTTGCCGGCCGCTCCTTGCTTCCGTCAGGGGGGTCCAGGATGAGCCGGAGCTCCCGCTGCAGTGACTCCAGCAGCGTCTGCAGCAGCGAGTAGTTGGGCTTGTCTGACAGGTACATTAGGTCCTGACCAGGGAGCAGAGGCAGAAACATTTTTTTCAATGTATTGCTTTTTCTCTGATTTCAAGACTATTTACATTGTAGATTCTCTCTGAAGGCATTAATTTATGAATGAACCCAGGAGGTGGAGCTGACCAGTGCAGGACACCACGCTCTGAAACAGGGACTGACCCAGGAGGCGATGCACCGTTTCAGAGGATCAGAGGAGCACTTAAGGCAACCAGCCAGGTTTCCTCCGGGTGCTATTTCATTGTACGGATGTACAATGACACATAAAGTGCTTACTTAAACAAACACAAAAGTTGAAATAGATGCTTCAAATAGCATCTATTTCATATTTTGCTTTGATTACTGCTTTTCTCACTTTTGACATTTTCTCATTGGGCACACAATGTCGTCATCAGAAATGGTTTTCACTTCACAGACTGTGAAACAATTTTGAGGTGACTGCCTATTTTGAGTTATTTCGCCCTTTTTTGTTTCCTACATAATCCCATGTGTTTATTCATAGTTTAATGTCAATGAGAATCACATAATGTAAATAGTGTTGAAAATTAAGAAAAGCCGATCCATAAAATGTTTTCAAAACGTTTCACCAGTACTGTACATCCATGCATATAAAAGGCCTAGAATTACCCCTAATTACCCAATTGGACTGAACATAAAGTACCCTTTAGGTCAAGCATGGGCAAACTAAGGCCCGGGGGCCAGATGCAGCCCTAGCCCTTCAATCCAACCCTCAAAACATGACCAAGCCCGACATGCATTGCCTAATAAGAGGGAAAAACACCAATGTTTCCATTGACATAAAGAAAGATAATGCTGAACTGCTGCTATTTGATGTGTTTAGGCGATTACATTCTATTTGAGAACAGTCATTTTTTTAAACAACCAAATTCGGAACTGGTCTGGCCCTCGTGGAATGTTCAAATACACAATGTGGCCCTCGCATCAAAAACTTTGCCCATATCTGCTATAGGTCATCGTGTACATTCGGAAATGTGACCTATCCATTCTCTTGGTTAAAAGGAAAACTCTATTTGATTGGAACAATAAGCTACTATGGTGTCGCATCCTCACATCCCAAGGCTTCTCTCTCCCAAACAAAGGTTTCATTGTATCTTGTTTTTTATTTCTCCTTATAAATAGTGGTACTTTCACATGTCAGGGATACATGCTGTTAGCTGAGAGATGTTTTTGTAACCTGGTAGAGCTGTATCCTCCACCTCTTTGTGTGTGTGCTGTGGGCGTGTCTTGTGGGTGTGGTGACACAGGTGCAGGGATCCAGCTCTAGGGAATACACTCCATTTAAGCAGCAGACTCACACCACTCTGTCTCTACTTTCACAAAACTACATACACTTTAACCACTGACCATACTTGTCGTATAACAAATGTGTTTTTGCATTTCACAGCTCTCTGTCTCTGGTCTTTCCGGTTCAGGTGTGCTGGAAGGGGAATCTACGGGCGTGGCCCTGGGAGGAGAAATTGTGCTGGTCTCAGCCAAATTCCAAGTCGGATAAAGAACCACAGCCCGAGCTCCGCATTGTGCCAGCGCTGCATGGTCTTGCCAGTATCGAGCTAAGGAATTGACCTGAACTCCTCCACTGATTTCCCCCCTTGCCTGACAATACAGCACACCTGCACTTTTGGACAAATCCTCCATTTTAGTTTCCTTTTAATATTTTTAAAGACTTTTGTAATAAAATTCAATCTTTTAAAAACCAGAACTTGGCCCTGCATTTTTGTCCACATCACACTGGTTGGTCAGACAGAACTCTGGGTGTTACATTTTACTACAGGCACGGTGCAAATATGTACAAATACGTTGATGAAAACGGTTTGTAAAGTTGGTTAATCAAGATCTTCTATTTACACTTGATGATCACACACTTATCACTATCCAATTATGAATGCATTAAAAATACATAATCAGCAGATTTATCAGTTAGCACAATACTTGTTAGTTGTTAGTCCTCCCTGACCAATGTTGGAAATGTTACTTTAAAAAACTAGTTATAGTTACTCACTACTTGTTCCAAAAAGTAAGTTAGTAACTGAATTACTCTATAATAAAAGTAATTTGTTACCCAGGGAAAGTAACTATTTGTATTACTGTAAAAAAAAAAGTTGCTACATGTCAAAGAATTTTTTTTGAGCAGTTTTCACAAGTCAGTTGAAATGAGTAGAACAGACCGGTGTTTGTACATAACTTTCGATATTTATTTGCACGACAGACAGAAAGATGTCTGGACTATCACATCAAAGATGATCATAGTAACTGATTGAACTGAATGGGGGTAGAATGGGGGGGGGGGGCTGTGACTGAATGGTATTGACCAGTATTTGCGTCGCTGTTTTATTAATGTAGGAATACGGCCGTATTCACAGAGAACGGCGAGGAACAGGAGTAAAAGAAACATGTGCCAACGCACATGGGTTAAAAATAAGTTCCGACACTATTGATCAATGATCACCAACTATTCTCCCCGCTCCGATCACAAACAGCGCTATGGGGATGACAAGCCGTTAGTCGAGGACAGAGGAACGTAGTTTTTGGAGCAGAGAGCACGATGCAACACTCTGCACTGACACAGTCAGATGTGTGTGATAGGTTTTGCAGACAAAGGTACAGGCCGCACAGCTGTCCCTGTCCTGGAGAGGCAGAGGACACTGATTGATGCGGACAGAAGGGTGGGCCATGGATACCCGTGGCGGCGCTTTGCCATTGCTCGCTGTCTTGTTGAGTTTAGAAGTGTGGGGGCATCAACAAAGGCAGCGTGAGTAAAGACTCCGCCCCCTGCTCTCCCATGCTCCTGCAGCAAGAAATACCGCTGTGGTGACCGGAGCGCTTCATTTAGCCGAATTGTAACATGCCACTTTGTTTTCCCAGTAACGATAACGACTTAAACTTCACCTGCACCAGAGCTCTACTCAGTTACAATGATGTCAAATTACTCAACAGGGCATATTCACGACACAAACCTTGAGCTGCGCTAATGTCATGTTTATGGACTTTCCTGGAGGCCCTGGCAGCCCGGGTGGACCCTGGAACAGAAAGTAACCAGTAAACAGTTTGACACTACACTGCGGCTGCTTGTATAAAACATACGGGACTTACTGGGTATCCTGGTCTCCCTGGCAGACCAGGCAAGCCCTGGAATCCTTTAAACCCTGCACACACAACACATTAACTTGACAAACGTGCACGAACCTGTCACACTTTGCACAAAACATCAGCTTTAAAATGATCTACGGGAGAAATAAAAGCGTACGGCATACGTACCTTCAGTCCAAACAAACCCTATGACAGGAGAAAAAACTATATTAGCATGATGTTTGACAGACAGGAAATGACATGAGGCTGTATAGCCTGTAAATGACTGTTGATCCTCCGCGACAAAGGACTGTAACAGTGACTAATGCTACATAAAGATGCTTGTCATTTTACCATCTGTTCCACAGTTACATACATGAAAGCATAGTGCATGTTGTACGCAATATATATAATTATGATAAACCATTCATTTTACAGAAGTGTAGATGTTTCCTTTGTATGTGGCAGGAGTGAGGTAAACTTACCGGCAGTCCTGGCAACCCCGGCGTGCCTCGAGGCCCTAGTGGACCGATGGTGCCCTGAAAATGCCCAGAAAACATAAGTGTACAGATTTGAGTAATGATTCACAACAGATGACAGGTCTGAAATACCTCCTCTCCTTTTGCACCAGCTGGACCTGGCAACCCCGGGGCACCACGGAGACCCTAAAAACATCACATGGTTATGGTCAGGAGGTCAGATAGCACGCTATCAAGCAGAAATGCTACAACAAAACAATCAAGATGGCGGATCAAGCACTTGCTCCAGATGTTCGGCATGCCTGTCCAATTCATGTGTTCATAGTCATTCTTGTCACACTAAACAAAAGGGCAGATGTTTTTGTAGGTATAATGATGACAAATCTAAGTATGATCTAAGTAAGAGGTTGGTAGAATAGTGTGTAATCTTCTCCATGTTTAAGTTAATGTAATCACTCTGGCAAATGTAAGATATCTTGCCCTTACATTTGGCTACAAAATTAAGTGCATTTTTATCCATAAATATCACTCAAAGTAGGCTGTGTTGAATGTCCTGTTTTATGAGGTACTATAAGGGTAAACCTAACACTAGCATGTTTTGTTTTCTCATAGTGCAGAGTTTTGATGTCGCCTGTAGCTCTTGTATGACTTTCTCCGCTCCAAATGCAGCACAACGGCCGCACATGTGATAAAATAATGCAGCAAGAAGTAAAGGTACAGTTAAATGCAGCAGTTTCTTAATGTGCGCGGGTTCGGGTCAGGTCAACAAATTGAGACCCATTTGTTCGGGTCGGGTTTGATTTTCATTGGGTCGGGTCAGAACTGTGCAAATACAGGTGTCTCCATCATGTAAACTACAGGGATCCTAAAAGAAACATCCACGCCATCTCAGTGTCAGTACACAGCTTTATTCAGGTTAATAACAAATGTGTCCAATGTCTGTAGTGTCTGTTTACCCTCATGTGACTAAACCTCTTACTCACAAAAATACAGGTAGAACTAATAAATGTACTTAAATGTTCAAAATAGATGTGGTGTGGCGTCCAGGAACACAGAGGGTGAGACGGATAACTAGTCTTTGTCAAAAATTGCATTTTACTATGATTTACCTTGGGTCCATCTGGTCCACGAGGTCCATCCAAGCCCATGTCTCCTTTCTCTCCCTGAAACGAATAGAACAGTTACTATTACTTAATTTGTCAAAGATTGTAACAGATTGTCTTTCAAACTGTCAAATGACCATAGACTTTTTTATTTGTTTGTAATAAGATGAAAAAACAGCTTACAGCATTACTTTCTTGCAGTATCGGCATTACAATAACAATCATGTGTAAAGCAAATGTTTTTATCTCATACCTCTTTCCCCTTCTGCGCCTGGTCCCCGGGCTCGCCTCGTAATCCCGGACTTCCCTTTAAGCAACAACATAAAAAAACATTGTTCCCATCAATAAAAAAATCACTCTATCCCATTACAGCTCAGAGGCACAAACATGATTTCACTCCTCTTCTACAGTAGATCAACCGCTGGTAAAGATTTGATCTATTTCCAGTGTGATAAGAAATACCAGAATCGGACAGAAGCAACAGAAATATAAAAGTCCGCAAAGCACACGAGACAAAGTCGAGGTAAGGTCAACGGAAAGCATGGATAAAAAAAAGACTTACGATGAGACCGGGCCAGCCTGGAGGCCCCATCAAACCAAGGTCTCCTTTTTGGCCCTGATGCAAACACAGAGGGAAATGGCCAAATGAACAGCTTCATTTCGACAAGTAAGAAAGTAAAGTTTATTTCTAAAGCGCTTTCATTTTAGAGCTGCAAAGGAAACGATTGAGGCAAGGCTCCCCGTCACCCACGCCTCTCACTTCCCTCCACACGCTGCCCTGGTGATGCGCTCAAAGGAGAAGAGAAGTTTCAATCAGTGTTAATTTCGTCGACTAAAATATTTAATTTTAGTCAAAGTGATATTTTTGACGACTAAAATTGGACTAAAACTACATTAAACGTTTTTCATGAGACTAAAACTATGACTAAATTGTCCAGATATTTTAGTCGACTAAAATAGTTTAGTTTATTTATTTTTATTTGTTTGAGCAGTTAACCTGCTCAAAGGGAGTGGGCTGAAGCCAAAGGCTTATAAGCGCCCACCCCAAAATAAAAATAATAACATTACATTTAATATTTACAAGGTAGCAAATCATAAACAAAGGAACATAGGGCAAAGTAACAGTAAATGATGAACAAGAATAAAACAAAAGACTAAATAAAATGAAAAGGAGAGACTAAAATCATCCAAACTTCTATTGACCGTCTGAAAGAGCCTCATATCATGTAAATTCACTGTCAAAGGAACAGCTCTGAGCTTTGTTCATGTGGAGCAGCTCCATGAAACAGAGGAGCTGATTAAATATGATTATAATGAATATTATAAATGCAAAGTCGACTAAATTTGTCTTAAATTTAGTCGACCAAATTTACTTGCAATTTTAGTCGACTAAAACTAGACTAAAATTGAAGATTTTTTTTTGACTAAATCTCGACTAAAATTGAATTACATTTTCGTCTAAAACTAAGACTAAAACTAAAACTAAGACTAAAACTAAATTAAAATATGTTGTCAAAATTAACACTGGTTTCAATAATCTTGTGAGCAAAACAAATTTTTCAGCAAAATAAATGTGGTGATGTGTAGATGTTTGATTTTGAGACTTAATTTTTATTTTATATCATCTCATCTCGGACGTGGCCCGCAGGCCAGGGTTTGCCCAGGTCTGTTCTAGAGTCTACTCTACAATAAGATCATCCATCTGACAAGTCAAATAATCACTAAGTATTCTGTATTGATTTAATGTGACTGTGTGTGGATATTTTCCTTGCAGTGTGCTCTCACCTTTGGTCCTCTGTCGCCCCGCTGGCTGCGGACACCGGCTTTGCCTCGTTTTCCCTGCGGACATCAGTGTCATGTTTTTCAATGAGAGCAGCAGAAGCGCATGTTTAATTTATGAAGGTGCACATAACGGTCAGAGTTCAGGTTATACTACAAGCACAAGGGCATATTAAAATCAGACTGTGGAAACTCGACAGAAATCTACAACAAATGTTCTAATGTTTGGACCAAAAGGAAAGATAATCTCTGCAGAAAGAGCCGAGAGTTATCGTGTGCAGGTTCAGTTCTCACCCTCCTTCCGATGTGACCGGCTTTACCTGGTGGACCGGTCTCTCCTTCGTATCCCTAGAGGAGTAAAACGGAGCACTCAGGTGTTGTTTTGGGCAAAATGAAGGTGAACACCAATACCAGTCTCGGTTTAAATGTTCCACAGTGAGATGGGAACTCTCGACTAAATTTCAATAGTAATGTAACTGAGCCAGACTCAGTGATTCTTGTTTATGAACCAAAAGGACAACAAATAAGCCCAGTTTACGGACTAAGCCAGTTTTATGAAAAAGCCCACAGGTTGTTTACAAGTAGGGCTAAAAATAGATGTCCCAACATCCCCAGCACTGTAATGCCAAGCGACTGGCAGCAGTGCAAACCCAAACAGATCAGCGTGAGCCTGACGAGATGGACTTTGGAGATAAGGACAAGTTTTCTCAGTTGCAGAAAGGCTAGTGGTTTTGCTAAAGTTAATTACAATTTGGATATTAATTCAAATGTTACAGAAGTCAATGAGAATTCATATAAATAAATAAAGACTGCAGAAATGTTTCACCTTCTCTCCTTTCTGTCCAGGCTTTCCCTCAGGCCCCATTCGTCCCGCTGGACCCTGGATGTAACACAGCGCTCTTTGGGATTAATACCATCAGGAATTAATTGTTTATGCAATAATTTATGCAGTCTGGCACTTACTGCAGCCCCTGGGAGTCCAGGAGGGCCCTGAGCTCCTATTTCACCTGGTGAACCCTGATACAAAGTAAAGATGAGATTTGAACTGTGGAATTAGGTTTCTTATTTATAACAATAATGACAGAAAACAGGACAGCAGAGTGAGTTCTAAACAGAGGGTGAGGGAAACGTCATAAATCAACAATGTCCCTTTAAGAACAAGCGGACGAACTTTTCAATCATCAAAGGGAGTCTACCTCTAACCCAGGCAGGGCAGGAGGCCTTGGATTCCGGGTAAACCCTCTTCTCCCTGGACAAGAGTCAGGATAACCAGGTTTCATCATGTACAGTACAGAATGATAAATCCTTAGAGTAATAATACAGAGAGGTTAGAGCAGACACACCTGTTCCCCTGGAGGTCCAGGAGGCCCTGGCTCTCCCTTATATCCCAGTGGTCCTGGTTCACCTTTAGCTCCTTGATCTCCCTGTGGTCCAGGGGGACCCACTGAACCCTAAAGGAACATCCATTTTTAAAGAGGCTTTTTCTGTGGGTCAACTTTTAACATCTATACTGTAATAAACATATTTATGAACAACCCGATTAACAACATTTTTTCTTTAACATAATGCCTTACACTTGTATTGCGCTTTACAAGCCTGTATTACCAAGTTTCTCAAAGCACCACACTGTAGTCATTATTCATTCACTCCATACGCCATACTCACACCAGTGTTGTTTTCGTCAACAAAGACGATAACGATATTATTTCGTTGATGCACTTTTTTCAAATGACGATAACATAATGATGACAAGATAAAAACGCTCTTTGGGCACTAAAACATGACGAGACATTAATGAGTTTACGTCAGTGAGACTAGACGAAAATGGGAGAAAGTGGTTCGTCAGACCATTTGCAAACAGAGCTCGTGCGCGGAGTGTGAGAACACACTTGGTGCACGTGACAGTGAGCGGTGCCGTCAGCCCACGTGGGCTCACATGCTGCAGGCTGTGCCCCCTCTCTCCCTGTGCACCGCTACAATCAGCATACGTCCTCCATAGAGCGCGTCTGACAGCGATGTCACAGGGACTTTATCTTTTCTCAGGACAGTTTAAAATACCGTAGTGAATGAACGCATGTTGATGAACGAATGTGCAGATGATGCTTTTGGGAAAAGTCATGTTCATAATGACACTTCTACCAGTGCCTATTGTGCTGTAATCTGTTTGTCACAAGCTATAAAAATCCAACACATTATTATTATTTATCCCAATTTCCAATACTTAATTAATTATTACGTTTTATAATGAAAGTGGCTAAAACTTGACTAAAACCTTTTTAGTTTTCGTCTAACTAAAACGTGATTTTATATATAACTAAAAGCATTTTATATAAAAGCATTTGGGCGGCACGGTGGCACAGCGGTTAGCGCTCGTGCTTCACAGCTAGAAGGTCCCAGGTTCGATTCCCACCTGGACGGGGCCTTTCTGTGTGGAGTTTGCATGTTCTCCCCGTGTCTGCGTAATCTCAGTGGGACTTTCCTGGTTAAATCAAGGTCAAAAAATATATACATATATATTTTTCTTCTTTTTCCTTTCAAGCCTCCGGGGTTGCCACAGTCGTATTTTTCGATAAAGAAATGAAATATTCATGTGTCAGACACCTACAGGGGGTCCCAGTTTGCCGCTCTCTCCTCTGACTCCTCGCGTCCCCACTGCTCCCTGTAGGACACAAGTTCATTACACAGACGGGGACAGAAAGTGTGGACATTTGTGACCAGATAATGTCAGATTACCTGAGGGCCCCCCAGACCAGGCTCTCCAGGTGGCCCTGTGGAGCCTGAATCCCCCTGAACAAAAACACAGCACTAATACAATGTGTGCAGTATGAGGACAAAGAGATTCAAAGAATACAATTTGGCTGTACCTGGTTTTCAAATGTTTGCCTTTTCATTGGTCAATAAGCTGCATACTTTTGTGTTGCCCCAGTTAAGATTACACATGGTATACATCATTGTACATGATAACAGCACAGGCTTGATGGCTGTGCTTATGTAGCATATCAAAGTGAATTCAGTCCCTCCAGGATTTTGCGATTGCAACTATTAACACAAAATCAAGCAAACTCCTCAGGTGCCTGTTTGGTCCTCCCACTGTCTACAGCTGAGGACAGGGATGTGCTGTTTCATAGATGATACAACAACTATTTAAAACACTTATTTTCTTTATCCTCAGAATGTCTTTGGTCCAAACTGATGTAAAATGTAAAGAACTGTTTGATTTTGATGTAAAGATACAGTATATTGGCTTAAGAAGAACTTTTGAAAAAACTGCTGGCAAAATCTTGGAGGGGCTGGTGAATTGTACCTTTTGTCCTTGAGGTCCGTCTGGTCCCACAGCTCCAGTTGGACCCGGGGAGCCCTGACATGAACGCAGAGGGGAAAGTCATTCAGTGTGCAGCTGCATCAAAGCAGGAGGGTTGTAACTGTAAATAGGTCAATAAGCATTCATTCTCAGGCTCAGCCATTAAAGTCAGCAAAGTCAATAGTTAATATAAATTAATGTACACTTTTGTTATTTGAACAAACTATTGAGAAATTTAACTTTAGAGCTATACATTCGCTGGTTTTTGCCTGTAGCTACTGTAGCAATGTGACGTTATCATGACATAGACCAGAAAGAGGTCAGAGACTCACCGCTGCTCCTGGAAGGCCAGTGGGTCCTACATCTCCCATCGGCCCCGGTTCACCCTGAACAGAAAGACCAACGAAACACCAACAGTGTTTTCAGTGCCACATTAGTAACAATAATAGATTTTAATTATAATGCACTTTTCAGTTCAAGGAATCTCAGAGTGCTACATTTAAAAAGCTGCCTCAGTGAATTAAAGACCGGAGGAGGAGAAGCGGAGAGCAGATCACGGCAGCATCCTCTCCATCCTCTGTCAGAAAAGGAGCATTTTGAATGTGAGCTCTTTACCGTGAGTCCAGCGTCGCCCTTCTTGCCTTTAGGGCCCCGTTCTCCATTTGCTCCAAGCGGTCCCCAGGGGCCCTCTCGACCAGATGAACCAAAGGTCCTAGTTCACCCTAAACGAAACAATAGTAAATGTGAGATTGGCAAGAGGCAGAGTGGCTCAGTATAAACAAGAACACATGAAGAGCGTTCAAACAGAAATGATTTCTGTAACCATCAATAAACTTAAATCTAACACATTCATTCATTATGATAATAATGACATTACCTTCTCTCCTCTGGGGCCTGGGTCTCCAGTCTCACCAGGAAGTCCCACATCTCCCTGGAAAGACAGGAACCATAGCAGTAACTCCACCCTCTGTCGCCTGTCACAATCCTGCTTCTTTTGCCTCGCTTTTGCTTTCTCTTGCTCTCATTTGCTAATCTTTTATTTTCATACAGGGGTCACATCATGGCCATTTGGTCATTTTCAGCAGACTTTGGTGCCAGGCTTAGGGTGGTACGATGGCACAGCGGTTAGTGCTCGTGCTTCACAGCTAGAAGGTCCCGGGTTTGATCCCCGGCCGAATGGGGCCTTTCTGTGTGGAGTTTGCATGTTCTCTCTGTGTCTGCGTAGGTTTCCTTCGGGTACTCCGGTTCCCCCACTACTTAAAACATGTACAATAGGTGACAGTGTGTTTGAGAGTGCGAGTGGGGTACAACAGATGGTAATCAGCCCATGGCTACAATCCAGCGTGGGGTGTTTACCTGCATGAGACCCATGTGTGTTCATTAACATCCCGACCGAATAATCAAATAAGACCATCTCCATTTCAGGACTGAAGAGCCGTTGTTCCCTCTGAACCACAACCACGTGGAGATCCAAGCTGTGGAGTTATTCAAATCAATCAAGCTATTGATTTGAGTAGCTAAGCCTTAACAAAAACTCACCACAAAATTAACCTTGGGAAAGCTGTTGGTCCCAGTCAACCAAACACGAGCAGTTTGTTTTTACCAGGGTGCAATGTGAGAAAAATCCTTTCTGGGTCCAGTGGGATTTTCTGCTGCAGTACCACGGTGTGTGGTCTGAGGGGCAGTACCCTATCCAGTTCATATAATACATTCATGAGAGTTTTTATTGTAGTTTTGAATCAATAACTTGAGGCTTTTTTCTACCTATAATACATCTACATCTTTACATGTACTACTTTTACTGTTTTTATTCTTATTATTGCTTTTTCTCTCTTTTTTCCCATTTTAGTCTGAACACACAACACAGTGTTGATTTTGCAGACTAACCTCTTTACCAAAGGGCCCTGTGGATCCTGTGGGGCCTTTGGGTCCTTCCAGCCCACGTTCCCCTGGAAGTCCTGAAGGTCCAAGTATTCCACATGACCCGGGGTCACCCTGCAGCAAAGCCCGGCCAAGAATGTTAGGTGTACTGTCAGAATTAGTAACAACAGCCTGCAAAAATACTTTGACGCACTGACCTGGTCTCCCTTTTGTCCGGGACGACCCTCTGACCCTGTTGGACCAGGCAGACCCTTAAAAAAAGAGGCATATCACTGAATATCTGGATGATGACTTTGGTAGTAGTAGTTTATTAATTTATTAATTTTTTCTCAAAATTGGTAGGAAACCAATACCAGCATAAGGGTGGGACCATCGGTATAAATTCTTTCTTTTGGGACACGGACAGTGTTTGACAGTGGGACAAATACAGTTTGTAGTTGGTCCTAATATAAAGATATAGCCTTAGTGCTGAATGAAGTACATGAGGTGCGATGTAAGGGAATGGGAATGTAAGGGAAAGGAAATGGGAAGCAGTGGCTTTTGCACTCATGCCTTAGTCGCCCTCGTTTTTTCTAAGCGATGCCCTTTAGCCACTGGCTGCAAGCACTGATGCAGCAGGTGTGTGCACGCAAGATGCCAGGCTCGTCTGGGCCAACGCTGTTGTTGCGCCAAGCGAAAAGATCGGGCCCTTTGTGTCTTTGGTCTGTAACTAGGGCGTGTAACCTCACCTGCAAGCTGAATTCTCAAACACAACAGAATCCATCTTGTTCTGCTCAGGCAGATGTGTTTTTATTTTGAACCAGCAGTGGTCTGGGGCAATCACATGGCAGTATAGCCGTGAGTGGACAAGCTCAACAGTCCCGCCAACTTCTGGTCCTTTGCCAGTGTCCAGAAGTAAAAAAATCCCATTCATATTTCGCATTGACTTTTCGAAAACTTCAAATATTAAGAGTTTAAAAGGTTCTAAGGCTCTAAGGAGCTTCCATGACCAGTTGCTTGTTTCTATAGTTATTTTTTGCTAGTTGATGCTGAAAGAACAGAATACTGTGCGAGTCCCTCTCTTATACAATCACTGACTCAAAGCACGTGTCTGAGATGTAGTTCTCGATCCTGGGCTCGAACAATGAGGACTGAAAGTGATTTAAAAACAACATTTTAAGTATTATCTTACTGCACACCCAAAAAGGAAAACAAAGTGACAGAATGGCCATTGACTCGACTTGACATTGTTGTTTTAGTCTTGTTTTCTTTAAATAATATACAGTATACTATATATTATATATACTGTTTAAAAAAAAAAATTAAAACACTTTCTTCCTCACCCTCAGCGGGCGGTCTCTGCTATGTCAACCACCACGGCTTTCCTCTGCTCTTTGTCCACCACTACAATGTCCGGTTGGTTCATTACCATTCTGTCCGTCTGTATCTGGAAGTCCCACAGGATCTTGGCTCGGTCATTCTCTACCACCTTTGTAGGAGTTTCCCACTTTGACCTTGGGGTTTCCAGCCCATACTCTGCACAGATGTTCCTGTACACTATGCCAGCCACTTGGCTCCATGTAAGCTTTCCCTGCCAGCATCTTACACCCTGCAGTTATGTGCTGGATTGTCTCATTGGCCTCTTTGCACAGTCTACACCTGGGCCTCTATTGCTCGGGTGCTCAAGGCCTGCTCCTGTGCAGCCATGATGAGCCTCTGTGCTGTCCTTCAAGCCAGCTCTGTTTAGCCATTGGTAGGATTTCTTGATATCCGCCACTTCAGTTATGTTTCGGTGGTACATCCCGTGTAGGGGCTTGTCCTCCCATGACGGGACCTCCAGCACCTCATCTTCTGTTCCCCATTGTCTGAGACATTCACTGAGCACGTCATCTGTTGGAGCCTTGTCCTTGATGTACTTGTGGATCTTGGATGTTTCATCCTGGATAGTGGCTCTCACACTCACTAGTCCTCGGCCTCCTTCCTTACGGCTAGTGTACAGTCTCAGGGTGCTGGATTTGGGGTGGAACCCTCCATGCATGGTTATATACCTAAATATAAAATTGACTACACCAATATCCAGGGGTCTAACAGAGTCCTCTGATGGCGAGTTAAGAACAAAGCTTTTAGTTGGTTCTCAAGTTGTATTAAATATACTGTAAATATGACATTTAAACTAAAGGATTTACAAGTTTATGTTTATTAAGCCCAAACTAACCTGTGTGCCGTCTGGTCCTGGGGGTCCCGTGTCTCCCGGTGAGCCTGGTAAACCCTGCGAAAGGAGCATGGTGTTAGCAGACTGTCAATGCCTCATGCTCTGGTCTGTGAAGGATAAAGAGGGTCACCATTTGTCCTCTCTCTCCTGCTGCTCCCACTGGTCCATCGGCGCCTGACGTCCCTAAGACAAACACAGACAAATACACTCATTTTTATTTGCTTTCATCTTTCATAAAACACATGCCCAGTCACATCTCAGAATGTCACTATATGCACAGACATGCACTTCATGCATAGTATAAGGATGGATTTGGCACTTGCCTTGAGGTAGTAAGTTCTCTACTACACAAGACCTGCACTTTGCAAAATAAACGCGTTTAATTCTCTCACTGCTGAAATATTATTAAGCGAATGGCGGGTTAAATTCATCAAAAGCCTCAAGCGTTTCACCACGAACCCAGCTCAGAACAGCTTCGAACACCGGGAAAGTCCAGGGACCGTCTGTGCAAACATCCTGAGGAGGGCGGCTCTAAACACGGCCACACTGTGTGGGCAGCACTTTGCTTTGACACCCAGGTTTAAAGTATAAACCTGAGGCCGCTGTTCTCTTGAAATATTTGACCATGAACAAAGACCCTACTTAAGACTGGTCACCTGGAGCTCTTCAGCAATTTGCCTGATGAAGGTCTCAGGACCGAAACGTTGACCTAATCCTAATCAAGGTTGGCAGTGTGCGGGAAGTATTATTTTTTACTTATGTACACTGGGATTTTCCCTCATCTCCTATGCACCTGCCTCTAGTAATTGATGTGCGAAGTTTCTCTTCTATTTTGTGACCACGAACAAAGAGAAAAAAAGTCCAGTATTTCCAGTGGCTGATGGCGCTTCTAATGTGCTTGGAACAGCGTGGACAGCTGTGGCTTACAATACATGTAAAAAAATTTTTTTAACTTTATACATTTTGTTGGCTTATAGTCAGGTGCGTTCAATAGTCCGGAATCTACGGTAATAATGAAAAAAGTCGTCTGGATCAATAGTTGTGTAATTGTGTAAATAACAATTTTCTATACCATTCAACGAAAGTCCATAATGAGGTAAGTACCCACTCACTGTGATTCCTATTGGCCCTGGTGCGCCGCCTGCTCCTGGGGGGCCTCTGCTTCCTCTGGGGCCTGGCTTTCCTGCCACTCCGTCAGATCCCGATAAACCTGGAGGACCCTAAACATAGAATAAACAGTGTTAAAAAAGATTTAACACTGACATTTATTGTATGAGGCAACTATTGTAGTAAGCAAGGTGGGGCGTGAGAACTTCCTTATTTGAAAAACGCCCCAATAGATGGATTCAATGGGAAGTTTTTGTCCATACCCATTTCAGTCACTAACATGCTGTGGTTCAGGGAGCAGCGCGCTTTTGCCATAGAGGCGTATTTTTCTGTCATCGTTCTACAACCAGCCTTGCCATCCAAAAGGAAGTAAGGACCAAAGGGGACAGTTACAACGCCTGACTATGATGTACGAGTTTGTCTGTCTATGCTGTGCTCTCCCAAGTGTTCTGCTCGTCAACACGCCGTTCCCCCCTTGGCATGTTGGGATGTTTTCTTCGAATCGAATTCTCCACGATGAACGCCATCTTCACCCTAGGATTTCAATTGATTTTTTGAGAGAAGCCTTCCCTGGGCGACTGATCTCCCTGAGAGGGGATATAAACTGACCTGCACGCTCACCTCATTAAGTCCCGTGATTATTTCCTGTGGAGTTATCTCAAATCCCCGGTTTATAAGGATTGTCTACCGACCCTGGAAGACCTACAGAATAACATCCGAAGCCAAATTGTCAATATACTCTTCAACATGTTTGAAAGAGTGGACCAAAGCTTTCAAATCGTCTGAATCGGGTACTGACAATGGAGGCTGGAGATTTAAAGGGCGGGGTATTATGTAAAATCGAGCTTTATATCATGTTATTATGTCATTCCCTCATTAAACACATGCCTGGAGTGTTGCCTTGGCTCATTCACATATTTTTGAGTAATCAGTAAAAACTTAGACGGCAGCCATTTTAGGTGTAGCTATGCCTCAGTCCTCCTAGGAACGCCCCCACCTCCTGGAGACGCCTCTGGACCTTTCGTCACCAGCCAAGCCACCAACCACTGCTCCTCAGCTCAGCAGAGCCCCCTCCCCGCACAGTAGTGTTGTTTAGATGCCACAGCAGTGTGCTGAAGGGGGCGTGTCGGAAATCTTCTTAAAGAGACAGAGGCCTATTTCAAGACGTTCAGTACAGCCATTTTGAGAGAGCAATTTTATCCAAGGCAGTTATTTTAATTTACTGCATATACAGACCAACAGAAGGTTACGTCATCATTGTAGTATGCTATAGACTGGTGCTATGTGATTGAAAAAAGCATAATACCCCCTCTTTAAGAAATGAAATCTCCAATGTTGTGTGATAAGCTAAAAAAGAAAGAAAAAAAAGTCATCAAAAGAGTCATTTTTTCATTTTCAAAAACGGAAGCTCACATATCCCACTCTGTATTTAAGAATGTATGTAACGCTGTTGTTGTGTTTTGTACTTACTGGAGGTCCTTGTAGCCCCCGGACGCCTCCGTCTCCAAGTCGACCCTGTGGCACCAGAGCAGCTGTGAGAAGCCTTACTAAAATCCTTATTATTATAGAGATAAAAACTTAGATTATTAGGATAACAGTACTAATCCTTATCATTGATATGATTGTGCGTGAGGAATTTAATAGAGAAGAAACTAAACAGCAACTACACAAGTGAATATACCAACACATCAGGGAAAACGCCAGTGGCCTATAGACGTGGACACATCTCCAACTTAAAACAACCAGCCATTCCTTTGATGACAGCAAGGATTTTAGCTAAGGAAAAAAAGATGGTTTGAAAAGGGAATTAAAGAAGCTATTTTTGCGAAGAGGGATGAAGCTAGAATCGATAAGCTGGGTGGGCTACGTTAGAATCTGCTTGATATTTACAGCAGCAATTCCAGACGACAACAAAAACAAGGGCACTATCAGCTACAGAAGCTGAGCCACAGGTCAATAAGCAGATTGCATTGTCCACAGGAGGCCAAAACCCACAAAACAATGGAAGTCAGAGTAGTTTTTAGAGTAAAAAATACATTGCCAATGACAAAGTTAAGTCCCTCCAAACGAAATCTTTGTACTGTAAACGAGCTGCCTGCCACTGGCGTTATGCAGTTTGCCCTTTAACTGTGATTGTTTTCAGGCTGTATCTGTTTTACGTTTCTGCCCCTTTGCAACCTGAGCAAAGACACTAATATGAGAAGAGAAAGAGTTAACACAAGGGAAGTACGTCCCCTCCATGCAATCAGCACAACAACAACAAAAACTGTCTCCTGTATTCCTGTATAAATAAATGAATACGTCTTGTAAGTCTACAGTCATAAAGAGTTACTGAGCCCAAAGAATCCCTGACGGCAGATGAATCTCACCTGAGGCCCCGCGGCCCTGTCTCTCCACTCGGACCCGGACGACCCTGAGGATCAAAGAGAGTTACAAAAGCAGACTCCTGAGGTGGAAATACCGCTTTACATTTCCCTTCTCGTTTCACTTTATCTTTGGGCAATCTGGTTTTACCATGTTCACCCACAGTAGCGCGGAAAACATGTTGTTGACCCAAAAGTGACCAGAATTGCAGTTGTGGTGGAAATGAGTGCTTTGCTTTTGCCGCGCTTGTTTATCAGTCAGCAGCTGACAATAGGATCACGGGGTAAGTCTACAGAGAGGAGGTGGTGCTAGTTCTGATGGAATCCCTCTATTGTCGTCCAGGATTTTCATGGACGACTTTGTCAAATTAGCCCTATCAAGTAAAAAACATGGCGTAGCTAAATAAACAAGAAGTCACGTACAGGAGGTCCAGGCTTCCCAGGAGGTCCAGGTAAACCTCGTACTCCTGGCTCTCCCTGCAGCACAAACCAATTTACACTCAGTTTCTGGACAGAAAGCAGATCTAGCTTTCTAGTTTAGATTATATAACAGTGTTTAACAAATATTACCCGTTCACCAATGGGACCTGGAGGCCCGTACATGCCAACAGTTCCTTGGATTCCCTGACGGACACAGGACAGAAAACAATTTTGAAAAGAAAATGTTACATAGTTAGATTTAACAGTATAAAAAAAACATGTAGATTTCATGTTTATAAATGTGCAAAACACATCAGCTTTTATTAGTAGCTTAAATTGTTTAAATGAAGAGGCTTCTTTACAAATGGACTGAATGAACAAAAGACCAGGCCAGAATTGTGAATTCCGTGATGCTGTGCTTTTTATCGACTTCTGTTGATGGGTGAATACTGAGGAGCCTATAGTGCAATTATATGCTTTGTACATGAGAGTGTGGAGTGACAAGACTGCCAGGTAATCACTTACATACATGCCTACAGGTCCCTGAGGTCCCTCCACTCCCGGCTTCCCCATGAACCCCTAATGACCAGAAAACATCAGTGAACACGACTGCACAACAGAAGGAACAGGTGTAGTGTTCGTGTCACTAAAGCTGAGCACAGGCCGACATAATTTTGTCAATCTTAAGAGATTTTGTGAAGAATGGGGGTCCACACTGACACTACACGACTGGATTCAGCACAATTATAGAAAGACATAACGAGTGAGAATTGTAGGAGTGGCCGCAAGACACGAGTGTCAAACAGATGACGCTGCTGTATTATAATAAAGCAGTGCATCTCTGTTCTCTCTCCTGCTTGATTTCTCATTTTGGAAGAGAGAAACTGACCCCAGATCAGTAAAGATATGCCACTGTTTTGTTATGTGATAACTGTTCAATGGCACAGGTACAACATTAAAAGTTGGTGACACAAAGAAGCGGGATGTATTTCCAGTGGATTTAATAAGAAAATAGCCTGGTCTTACCATATCCTCGTACTCATTTCGTACAGAGGGTCTGGAACTCCACAATTAAACTCAGTTTTCAGGTGGGATGGGTGAACTCCTTTGAAACGATTGGATCTGTATGCAAACTACAACCAGCAAATCCAGTACAAATGCGTAACGTCACCTACAACACCCGCCTCCCCCACTCGCTGAATGGTTGGTTGGAATTCAACCGATGTAACGCAGCCACTGAGATCAGACCCAGACGTACATGTAGGGAAAAGAAAATTGACCGGAGTTTACGGATGGCTAAGGCCAGGCTAATAAGAAAAGGAACTGAACAGAAATCAGCCCAGTGATGCAAGATAAAGATGAATTGTCCCAATACTCTGAATGATACGAACATCTGGAGCTCGCTATGGCCATTGTGCCGCTGTTATGACAGAGAAATGAAAAGGGAGGTAGTTCAGCTATTTTTCTGTGTGTATTCCGCTCCGTTATTGGCCAGTTCTTTCCCGTGTTTCTGGATAGTAAATCGGCCTTAAAATAAAACACGTTTGATTTTCTGCGACTGGGGTTGAGTCGCATCTTTCTGCCGCCCACATTAAACGATTGGAACGCCAGTCCAGTCGTCCGCTCGTAAAATGGCAATCGATAAATGAACGCGATGAAGCCACAAGGTTGAAATGTCCAGTGTGCCCTTGAACATGCTGTATACCAGTGGTGTTAAATCAGTGGGCTCTTTGTGGTGTGACGCGTGCGCCGATAGACTCACACTCTCCCCTGGAGCGCCTGGTGCACCTGGAGGTCCTTGTTTCCCCACAGGCCCCTGTCAACAGGAAAAAATATTGATCCGTACAAGAGACAAGGTATCAAAACAAGAGCAGGGAAAGGACATTAACTCTGACAGAGGCTGACGGAGCCTGGCACACATCACCACAGAGCAGACTGACAAGGAATAGAACATATAATCCAAATTACAGTAGATTATTTCAATAAAATTTCATTATTATGGTTAATACCGGCCAAATCAATAAGAGTATAATGTCAACTGTAGTGGCCAAGGAACTAGGTACATGTACAGATGCCAAGACATGAGCCGAGTCTAGATCCGTGTGAAAGCATCAGAACTGCATTCATCCTGAGGTCTTGACCCGGCGATATCAGCGTCTCTGGATAAGTGGAACTGCACAGCGGGTAACCAACTGGCTGAGCAAACCCTGGGTTTTTCTGTGGAGCTGTTAGCGCGTTAATAGGGAACAGGGCATTTAAACGAGACATTGCAGGTGAATAGGGAAAAAATAATATGTGATATCAATTTGAACTTTTGCTGAACATTACTGATATAAATATGAGTAAAAAATGTATTGCATGTTTTCTGTCATTTTATATTTTCATATAAAAACAAGGCATTTTGCGCATTTACAAATGGCCAAATCGCCTTTTCAGTGACAAAATCTAAATAATGGATAGACCCAGATTTAAATGTATGTAATGTAATGTTTTATTTTGTGAGCCCTGTGAGGCAACTCCTGTTGTGATATTAGGCTATTACAAAACCATTGATTGATTGATTGTGACATATCAGTAACAATTATTTTTTTCAGAGGGGATTTTGGATCTTGTTTAGTTTTTTTAAGTTCATCATATAGTGAAAAAAATCTGTAAAAATATCTACTTTTGCCTCGTTTTTTGTATTCAAAGCTGAATAAATCCGGCTAGGAATTAGATATTGAAAAATCCCTCTGAAAAATATTGTCCAAGACTGGAAAGTGGCTATTTCGCTGCATGAGTGGAACAAAAACCTAATTTTTTGTCATTTGTAATTTCTCCGCTCTTCTGTACCGGGCGTCTTGCAGAAAGAAAAATACCATATTTGTATTAAATCTCGGGTACGATTTGCAGGACACGTGGATATAAAATATGTATATCAATACTCGTGAATGAATGCGTGAGGGAAAGCCGGCTTTGCAAAGCGATGCTGTAGTTACTTCCAGAATATCTCCGCCTTGCTAGCAACAAAACGTCATAAAATAAGCACCGTACAGGGTAAGTTGTTTTTTTTTTATAACATTAGAACTAAGATGTTAAGGGAGAAAACTAGCAAAAAGCTCCACTTTAGCCACTGCATGAATAATCAATACTTTCACCGGCCGTGTCTCGGCATAATTACAACCACTCCAGAGACTAGGGCTGAACGATATGGACAAAATTTCATATCTCGATATTCAGGCCAGATATATCGATACGATATAACTATGGGTTAGGTGAAACCAAGCATTTTTTAGCAAAATAAAACAATACAAAAGAGTGCAGTTTTATTCATGAAAATCTATATCGTTTATATCTTGCTTTTTTCGATATTAATATCTTGAATGTTCATATCTCGATATCAATACGGTAACGATATATCTTTCAGCCCTACCAGAGACATCAAGTAATTTCTTTTAAATATCAAAGGTCATAGAACAAGTCCATTTCACAGATAAACCAGACTTAAGCAACAATCCATGCACTAAACCCATGACAAATCAATACCAAAACAAACCAAGGACTAAAGCATGGCTCTGTGTCCTGCTTCCACGTAAATACCATAATAACATTGCATCCAAAGACAAATTTCAACAGTCCTGCTTTCTCTATTGGGGATCCTTTTGAATAAAGAAAACTTACAGGAGATCCAGGCGGGCCGTCTGCTCCTCTCTCACCAGAAACACCAACGAAACCCTAAAAATACACACACAAAGTAGAATGAGAATGAGTGAGAATTTTTAATTGTTAGTTGTCTTTCCTGATGCATTTCTGACAACCCCAATTCACAGCACACGAGGCTTTTACTAAATATTTATGGGCAAAACTAATTTTATTCAACAAATAGAGAAAAAAAAAGACATATAGGTTTAAATAATGACACCTTTAATCTAGTTTGTATTTGAGATTTTTGTGATTATTGCGATTAGGTTTATGATTTATATTTTAGACCGCGTTGTCTAGAAGCATTCAACTTTGCGACCACTTAAATTGCCATTTCGGTTTGATTGAGATTGTGCAGCCCCTGTTTTTTTCTTCTTTGAGTGGACAACTGAAGCTTTCAAAAAAGGAGACAGACGTTTGGTCACTCACCGCTGGCCCTTTACTGCCTACACAGCCCTGCGCCCCTGGAGGCCCCTGAAACACACAGAGCAAAACAACAGTCAACATGGAGCTGGATCCAGAAAGATAGCTTGACTGGGTTTTAATTTGTTCATTGATGCATAAGGAACACACAGATATGGTAAAAGGTGGGGTACGAGATTTTCAGATTAGGCATAAGTCACGAATAGGTTCAAGTCAGGAAGAGTTTGGGCTAGTCGCTTTATTACACAATGAAGGGAACAATTTCAATACATTTTTCTAGTGTTATTAGAAAATGCGGCTGGGTTGCCTTGACCTAGGACAGAGGTCACTAAACGGCGAACCTTGGATCCGACCATGAATCCCCTCAGACACAGAGCGGTGAACTACTACAGCCCAGATGAACAAAAAGAGAAAGCGCTGCCCCTGAACTCCTTGACACTGTTGAATTTGTTTAGAAACGGCCACAGAATGACTAAAACTGAGGACACCTAATTAAATATGCACGAGCAATTGCAATGCCGCTGTTTTCCGATCGACAGCAGTTCTGAACCTGGACTAAGCAGGGCTCAGTGTGCTGAACATGAGCAAAGAGGTGAAAACACAGTGTGCACATTGTTTACATAATATAGGCTATATATGTATTCTGATATTTTGGAGCCAAAATGTATTTTTAGAGTAAAAATAACCAATAATAACAGGAATAAATGAATTGCATTATTCAAAAGCACAGTAATTATTATTAGATTTAATAAAGGCTTAAAAGTCCTCATATAACCATGAATTAAACCTGTATGTTCCGGATCTTTTTTTTCCAATTTGGACCTTAGTGAAATTTAATTCAGAACCCCTGACCTAGGATCTGGCAACCCAAAGCCTGGGAGTCTGTGGTCTTTCTGATTGGCAGAGTGCGGGACCCACACTGGAGAATGTAAATAAGACCACACATGACCTCTGTGGCAACAACAGACATACAGTATCAAGAATGAACAAGAATGCTAGATGGGACATTGTGCCTAAACACTGCCCTCTGCTGGCGAAGAAGGTTTAAGGCACAGTTCAGTGAAAAATCAGCTTGACATTTTTAGGGCACGCCTGACCTCAGCAGGCCTTCCTCATGTCGAGGTTTGAGAATCCACCAAACAGACAGCTAATACTGCATTCAGCTCAGTAATCGCTTATCATAGGTGCAGTATATAGGTCGAACTCATGCAAACACGCATTGTAGAGCAAAGGAAACAAAGGATATTATTGTTGTGATATGTGACATAACTTCCAAGGATTAGAATTTTAAAACTCTAATGAACTGTCAGTAGATAATGAATTAATATATATTCTTTATCTTTATGTACATCCTTAATACGATACAACACGTCAGTTAAAGGGGCACTAGGGGGAGTTGTGTAATTCAAGATGACTCACTGCTTTTCAATGCCTTTCTAATGTCGAAATTCGGTATTTCAGAGCCGCAAACGGAACAAATCTGAGTCATTTCTAAGGTTTTGTAAACATTCCAACAAACCTAAGAATGAAATTTCAATATTCAAAAGCAAACTGGATCCAATGGCAACTTTTGAGCAGAAAAAAAGTGTACTATGACAAGCAAGCAATGAGTGCGCACTGGACCGTATATTATTTGTAGTTTTGAAAAACACAGTCAAAGTAGCCATAATTTTCCAAGGGATGCAGATTTAACGTCAGCTTGAAGCCGGTTTAATGTTTTTATTTTTATTTTGGCACAATTAATTTAAAGGCTCCTGAGCAATGAAAGAGGGAGCAAGTCCAAACTCATTCTTAACTTTTCAAACACATTTCTAACACATCACGATAACAAATTTGAAGTTCGATATATTGAGGCAAGAAAGTATCGCGATGAACGATATTATTGACTTTATCGATACTGGACACTGTCAACTCTAAGGCAATAAAATGACAGTAAACCTTTGTTCTAAATATCCTAAAATACCACACAAGTTGCAATAAACACGAAACACATTATATTATAATGTAATTTGCTTCAGTTAAAGGGGGGGTATTATGTAAAATCGACTTTTTCAAGCTTTATATCATGTTATTATGTCATTCCCTCATTAAACACATGCCTGGAGTGTTGCCTTGGCTCATTCACATATTTTTGAGTAATCAGTAAAAACTTAGACGGCAGCCATTTTAGGTGTAACTATGCCTCAGTCCTCCTAGGAACGCCCCCACCTCCTGGAGACGCCTCTGGACCTTTCGTCACCAGCCAAGCCACCAACCACTGCTCCTCAGCTCAGCAGAGCCCCTCCCCGCACAGTAGTGTTGTTTAGATGCCACAGCAGTGTGCTGAAGGGGGCGTGTCGGAAAGCTTCTTAAAGAGACAGAGGCCTATTTCAAGACGTTCAGTACAGCCATTTTGAGAGAGCAATTTTATTCAAGGCAGTTATTTTAATTTACTGCATATACAGACCAACAGAAGGTTACGTCATCATTGTAGTATGCTATAGACTGGTGCTATGTGATTGAAAAAGCATAATACCCCTCTTTAAAAATCAAAGTCTTACAAAGAAAAAATAGGGGGGAAATGCTAATAAATGTACAGACGATACATATCGAGCCCCAAAATATATAGTTTTTCTGTTGTATATTGAACGATAAGTCCATATAGTAATTATCTTAACAACCCTACGTCACAGAAATGCTAGAAAACTCACCTGTAGGTTTATGAAATTGATACAAATGCTTTATGCACAATATTATTTCCACAATTGTCTGTTTAAAACCAGCGGTAAAAGTAAAATTCAGGTACAAACATTAATGCTCTTAGGCTTAATGAATAATTGCACATCGTCCCGATAAATAAATCAGTGAAATGTCTGATTAAATGTTAGGATGAATGTAGATTATTATGAATATGGTAGAGAATGGGAACCTGTGTACCAGGCTTTCCTTCTGCTCCCACTGGTCCCGGAGGTCCAGGCAAACCCTGCACAAAAAGAGACGCAAACAATGCTGAAACTTGGCAGTTGCTTTAAATCCACATGTGAAACAATGGTTCTCCTTTGTCCAATGTCATTGCTATACACAGTACCGGTCAAAAGTTTGGAAACACTTTTATGTATCGAATTTTCTTAATGGTCAACACTATTTCCATTGAGGACATTAAACTACAGGGTTTATACAGGCAAAAGCAAGTACCATTTTAATGCCATTTTAATGCCCAAATACTATGTTGCAATGCCACAAATGCAGAAAAAAGGCGCATATACAGATTTGCAAACATTTTATTGAACAGTGGAATGAGAATTGGGCAAAATTAGAAAATAAAATGTGGTCAATTTCAGCCCAAACTGCAACTGAACATGTTTTAGATCATGATTTTGGTATTTTCAATGAACTTATGCAGTAAAAATTGTCGAGCAATGTCATAATTTTCCAAAAAATTAAGATTTAATGCCAGTTTGAATCCAATTTAATGCTTTTTAATGACATTTAAGGCCTTGATTTTGGCACATTTCATTTAATAACTTTTAATACCTTTTAATTCCCAGTGAAAAAAAACTATGTTCTATATAGTTGGGATTATGTAGGAAACAAAAACGGGTAAAATAACTCAAAATATTTGCCCTTTATTCAATTTCCCAATGAGCTTCAAAAGGTCGTCACGTGAAATAGTTTTTAACAGTCTGTGAAGTGAAAACCGTTTCTATGACAACATCGTGAAACCCATTGAGAAAATGTCAAAAGTACAAAGCAGTAGAAAAAGAAAACAAAGGCAGCAAGAGGAGAATCTATTTTCATTTTCTTTCTGTTAAACATAATTCCATATGTGTTCATTTATACATTAATGTCTTCAGTGAGATGTAAAAAGTCTTGAAATAAGAGAAAACCCAATACATTCAAAAAAAGCATCTCCAAACGTTTTGACGGTGCTGTAAACATGCAATAAATGACAGAATTTCCATTATAAATAAATACATACCTTATTACAATCATTCAAACAGCTTTATTTAACCTCTTAACCCCCGCCTGAACAGACCACATCTTTACCCAAATCTAAAAGCTTGAAAAAAGCACCAAAAACGCAGCACAATGCAAGGAAAAAGATCTGTTTAGATACATTTTGTAGCTTTCAAATGAGGCGTGAAAGCTGAACTGGAGAAAATGCGCTCACTTAAAGGAGCTATATCATGCAAAATCGACTTTTTGGAGTTTTTATGCTATTTCCTTATCAAAAACACCCCAGAGCGGTTTTTGGCTTCATTCACGCAGTTCTAAGTAATCCTCCTGAATCCTGCTCTCTGAGCAGCTGCTCCGCCCTCTCCTGGTAAAAGACTGAGCTGTTCAGTTGTGTCGTCACAGCGGAACGGAAATGCTCTACGTCTGTAATGTAATGCCTTACGGCCTGATTTTTATTTATAAAACAGCTTTTTAATTTTTTAATTTTTGTTGTTGTAAGAGAGAAATAATAATAAAAAAATATTATAATAATAATAAAAAAAAGCAACTCTCCGACGCGTCTGTGCTGTCCCACGAGACTAATCAAGCGCACCCACGGCCGGAGGATCCATGGATCCGAGCAGAAATGTTGTTTTTGAAGACTGAGCTCTTTCTAACCTACTCTGGACACGCCTGTTCTTTTTTCTTACCGAACGATAATGTCACGGATGCGCGTTTGGCTACGAGAGGAACAGGACTATTCAGTCTTCCTAAAGAAGAGTGCACTCGCCAGAAGTTGGAATTTCTTTCCGGGATTCAGCGACTATATCAACCAACTTGATGGATGCTTGGTGAACCTTGACCAGAATCAAAGTGGATTAACTTTTATAACCAACGCGACCATAACCCATAACCCGATGCAGAGGCCAGACTGAGCGGTGAGTCAATCAAAACGCATGTTAGCGTGTGTGTTAGCGTGTGTGTTAGCCATTTATGAAACTGTGTTGCACATGTCAACTCCTTATAACTGCATTATGTGAAGTAACTTCACTTTTTGCAGCGATATTTATATTTATAATACTGCAAATGTGGAATGAGCGGAGAGAGGGGCGGAGTTAACTGAATCGAAGCGTCTTGTCTTCCGGGTAGGGAAATACCCCCAAAAATACTTATATTTCTCTCAAAAATGAGTACTCCATAGTGATAGAGGTACAATATATCATATATATGCCTATACTTTACTTTGGAATGGCTAAAATAGCATGATACAGCTCCTTTAATTAGAAAATGAATGAACCAAAAGAAAAGGTTGTCAGTTACCAATGGGCCTGGTTGACCTTCGTGACCCCTGGCACCGGCCCGACCCTGTGAACATGAAAGACGTGGTCCGTTACGACAGAGCAGACCGTGATGTCTGTATCGATCGTAAAGGATGGCTTGGTGACAGTACCCTTTGTCCTCTGGGTCCGGGTTTGCCGCCGCGTCCGTCCACTCCTCTGCTCCCCTTCACACATCCAAAACCAAACGCATAAATGTGACGTATTATACTCTTTTGGGCACCTCAGCATGGTTGTTTTACATTATAAAACCTAAATGCCTGTACTATTTGGTAAAGAAGAGTGTATGAGTGAGGAAATGTGTTAAATTTACTTCTGTTCATTCAAATTAAAAATAAATAAATGGACCTCACTCTTTATAAAAGCCTGGCAACAATTCTGGTAGCTGAAGCTCTCTCTTTCCTCAGAGCCTTTAGGTTTAAAACATGGGAGTTCCTATTTATCAAATTGCATCGATCGCTGGAATTGTGTCTGTCTCCCTCTGATGGCGACAATAAGAAGCTGACAGAGCATGAAACGCTGTAAAACAGAGGTTGCACTCTCGTATAGTCTTCTGAGCTCTACAATGGACAGAAAAACTGGAGTGTGGGCTCCAGAGCTAATCTTTTGTGTCTTTGACAAGAACATGAAATAAAACCACTCCATTTCTTTTAATGTTTGGTCAAGTAATTTCAGTATTTAATTACTGACGTCATATTTAAGAAGAAAAGGAGAGGACTTTATGTCAGTCTATCCTTGAAACGGTGTAAAAGAGCCTTGGGGAGAGAATCCTCACTTTTCACATGTTTATGTAGTATGGTGACCACATCAGTACTCAGCATGAAGAGTAAGACTAAATAGGCTGGATTCATGTTCCAGACCAGGGGTGCCCAACCAGTCGATTGCGGTCTTCTGGTCGAACGCAGACTGATGCCAAGTCGACCGCGAGGGGTCTAGGTAACGGGTTTTTTTTAAGATGAAACCATTTATTTCCACATCAATGGATATTTATGAAAGTGTCTTTTAGTTCCATTGCACAAGCTCCGAGCTCGCCCTTCATTTGCTTATGTGAACTGAAAATGTGTCCAAATGTATTGAGGCTGAGACAGTGCATCATGACTGACCTTAGGCCCTTGAGGTCCAGTCTTTCCCTGTGCTCCTGCGTCTCCACTGGAGCCCTGCAGAAAGAGGTCAGAGGCTAAATAGTACAAGTCAAGGCTGAAAAGAACATTTTTGTTTGACTGGACACTCGGGCCAACTGAACTGATGGACACCTACTGTAGGCTGTGAGAAGTCCCTTATTAAAAGTGCTATTTGTTTCGCAGGACTGAAATAATAATAATTAATAATATTTTATCATTTAAGCTTATACAGATCAGTTAATTCATAGCATCCAGGTTTCCCCTCTCTCCCTCATCGGTGCACATTTGTCACACAAAAGGAGTGCGTGTGTGCTTCGTTTTTGAGTTTTGTCTGGACAGTGCAAGTTATTGAACACATACGAACTCATGCATGTAATCACACCACGCCGGATTGTAGCTGTGGGCTAATTTCTGAGTTACAGTCTGCTTTTGCAAATGACGTTGATAAAAATGTAGTCCAAGTGTTATATACCTCTGGGCCTTTGGGTCCCTGTTGGCCCTTTGTTCCTGGGAACCCCTGGAAACCAGTGGGGCCCCTCTCTCCTTGAGGGCCCCTAATGCCTACTGCCCCTCCACACCCTGGGAGGAACACACAACCACCATTCATCAGTCCCACCGTGGGCTGTTTACTGTTTGTCAAATATGAGTTCATACTCGGTTTCCTTTTGGGCCTGGGTCCCCCTTGTCCCCGTCGGGACCCCGGTTTCCCTGAGCAGGAAAGAGAACAACAACAAGTGCTGGTCAGTAAGTCCATACTGCTGATATCATTGGTGAGTTCCATCTCACTCACTGAAGCTCCAGTAAATCCTGCATCACCCTTTGTCCCAGGTGGACCCTGCACAAAAAAATGGAGAGGTGACATGAGTGATAGTTCATTCCAATGATTGATTGTTGAAGTTAGAGAGGCTGATGTGGCAGCCACACTTTCTGTCTGTCCCAGGGGAACTGTGGCAACAGGAGAAGCTTTTTACTACCGGGCGTTAACTAAGGAAAGGGGAAATTGCAGTAAATTGTAAAGAAACTTTGAGCCAAAAGAATTATATAAGGTTGATGCACAGTTCAGGGATCACAAATTATCCTATAAAACCAATTGTGGTCATACCGCCTTTGCTCTGCCTGATCCCGTCAGACCTCGGAAGCTACGCAGGGAAGGGCCTGGTCGGTACTTCGATGGGAGACCTGGCGAATGTAGTGAGTGAGTGAGTGGTTGGTGGTGGTCTGAGGGGCCGATGGCACAGACTGGTTGCCTTGCTTCCATTAATCTACCCCAGGGCAGCTGTGGTTACAATAGTAGCTTACCACCACCAAGTATGGAGTGAATGAATACTGACAACAGTGTAGCGCTTTGAGAAACTTGGTCATACAGACTTGTAAAGCGCAATACAAGTGTAATCCATTATTGTTATTATTATGAAAACAGCACTCATACTGTATGTAAAAAAAGATCATACACAACCTAATAGAGCCGACAAACTTTTTAATTCATTCACGTCATGCTGCGACTGGTCGCCACACAAGCTGCATCCCTGGTTTTCAAACCAGTGGTCCGAATACTATGCTGACTATAAATATTATATTTTAGATCTATAAGGTTTGGGATGTGTTCAACATTTCTTGCTTTGTGCTTACAAATCCACCACTGGTCTGGAGTGATTACTGAATGTTACAACAGTAATTGTTTTTATAGCAGTCCCTTCACAGTTGCTGCAGTTTATTCTTTATATAAAATATTTTCTCTGCTGCTGAGTAACTACAAATCATAAATGTCCTGTAGAATTAGACTGTTATACAGTCAGCAAAAGTGTGAAAACCAGTGGCCGCTGGCTGCTCTGCTTCGTGAACGCGACACTAGGGAGCGCCATTGGTCTGCCATTGATGTAGTTCCTCCACATAGCCACTAGTCTCCCATTAGAAATCATTGCACTTTAGACACGTTAAAAACAAATGTTCCTTAACTTTCTACAGCTAGAGATTCCTCCTGTGATAACGCTGGGTTAGTTACAATTAAAGGGACCAGGCGGGTTTTCGTAAGAAACATTTTAGAAATCTTGCATAATTAATGAGGGCCTGACTTTAATCGACAGGCCGTTAGCATTAGAGCTAATGGCACGGCTACGACCGAACTCCACGCCCCGCGAGAGCCGAGTCTACAGTGAAGATCCTGCTCTTTTGCCCTTTTAGGAACATTTTTACAGTCTATGGTGAAAACACAAATGCACTTGTTGTCCAATAGAGGGCACTGTGCATCAGTCCTCCACCACACTTGTTCTTCATAAATGTGTAAGAACATAGTAATGTGTAGCACTGCCAGGTCTGTTTCATGAAGCTGTTTCTGGGACCAGGGCCAACACTCAGTCACAAACATAACAGCAGAGCAATGATGTCATTTTGTGTTCAAACTTACCATGGGCCCCTCAAACCCAGGCTCTCCTCGAGGGCCACCAGGCCCCAGTGGCCCCTGTAAAATAAACACAAGACAGACACAAACACAGATAAAACAGGACACATGATATAATTGGCCGTAGCCACCTGACTCACTCTATGTGCTCTGTAACAGTGCAGACCAGTCACAACAAGTGGCAAGTGGAGTTATTTGAACCAAAACATTCAAAATGGTGTCAGTAATGATGTTGTTGTTTTTTGCTACTGTGCTTGTTTATGAGAAACAAGTACAATTAGGTGCTCAAGAAGCTCTTCTTGTTGGATTTGTAAGTAATCAAGAGCTATCTCCGTCCACTGCTTTTCAGTACCCACTTTAATGTTACCTTTACCTTCAGTCAACGCAAGATCAGGTTTCCCAGATACTTGTTAGAACTTAATGCTAGTTTAAGCCACACTTTTATTTAGAATTTTATTAGAGGGTGACTGAATGATATTTCTTTTCTGCAAAATAGAATGAGTAAAACGTGCAAGAATCTAATGAATAAAACATTAAATAATTAACAGTGTAAACCACTTCTCTTAAATCAATCATTGAGCTTAAATAGTTTTGTAAGACATCAGTGAAAAGCACTTACAGGGTCTCCTTTGGGCCCAGCAGCACCGGTCAGTCCTGGTGATCCCTGTGAAATATGTATTTAATAAGTATATCTTCAAGATAAAAGCTTGAACATGCTTCAAGCTGTACACACCTGAGGGCCTCTGCGACCAGGGGGTCCATCTGGCCCTCTAACCCCGGGGGCCCCTGGACAGAAGAGCAGGGTTTGGACAGTTTTAAACATCCTTTTTGCCAGATTTGCCAGTTTCAAGTTTGACTAATAATTGCTTTGTTTGATGGGACATTAGTATTAATCATAGTTTTACACCTGTTCATTAGCAATTCCATTAAGAAAAGATGGAAAAAAGGCTCAATGGAAATTTGACTCTTATAATGGCTTTCCACTTTCCACAAAGGAACTACTCACTCATTAACACTCATGGCCCATTGATGCAGTATGGTTGTATGAAGATATTTTACATGTCCAAGTAAGAAGTGACATAAAAACTAGGGAAAAATAGGTGAAATGCTTTGAATCAATCTAATTACCTTTATTCAGATCGCCATTTGACACTTGGCATATTGTGGTATGTTATATTTTTAGTTATGTTTCTATCTTTGCCAAGTAGTAGATCAACTGAGGTAATAGAAAAGCGCTTTATCTTTGTACTTTCACTGGTTGATAACCTGTGCACACCATGGCACATTTACCTGAGGACCGGGTAGACCAGCTCTCCCAGCAGGGCCCATTTCACCCTGAAACACAGTCAAAAGTGGATTTACTTTTCACACATTTGCTATGATGCCCAATATTGCCAAAAGTATTGGGACATCCATTCAAATAATTGGAATCAGGTGTTCCAATAGCTTTC
This sequence comes from Neogobius melanostomus, assembly GCA_007210695.1. Taxonomy (NCBI): domain Eukaryota; kingdom Metazoa; phylum Chordata; class Actinopteri; order Gobiiformes; family Gobiidae; genus Neogobius; species Neogobius melanostomus. The sequence continues at coordinate 1,002,062 of VHKM01000542.1, read as the reverse complement.
AGGGCCACACGATATTCTAATTATATGACGAGCACCTGTATAAACTCAAGCACAGAGACAAGCAGACGGACAAACAGACAAACATCTGTGAAAAAAGGAGTCGCTCTCAGGAACTCGGTGAATTCCAGTGTGGTGCTGTGATAGGATGCCACCTGTGCAACAAGACCAGACTTGAAATTGACTTGCTCCTAAATATTGATTCGTAAAATGTAACTGTTTGTAATTATAACAAAGTGGAAGTCATTGGGAACATCATCAACTCAACCATGAAGTAGTAGACCATGTAAAAGATGGAACGGGCTCAGCGGATGCAGAGGCACATAGTGCGCAGAGGTCACCAACTTTCTGCAAAGTCCATTTCTATAAGTGTCCAAACTTCCTGTGGCTTTCCAATAGTGCATAAAGAGCTTGATGGAACGAGTTTTCATCACTGAGCAGGAGCAAGTGTAATGCAAAACGTTTGATGATGTGGTGTAAACACCACTGGACTCTAGAGCAGTGGAGACATGTTCGCTGGAGTGACCAATCACACTTCTCCCCTCTGGCGATCTGATGGACCAGTCGGGGTTTGGCAGTAGCCAGGAGAACGGTGCTGGTCGGATACATTGTGCTGAGCGTAAAGTTCGGTGAATTATTATTAGCTGGGCTTGGCCCCTTAGTTCCAGAAAGGAACTCTCAATGTTTCACTGAACGTTACATGTATTAATATTATTCACAATCTTTCACATGGTGATAACTGTAGGAACTCACATCGATAAACATTATCAAATCAGTAACTGGCTTTACAATTGTGGTGATGATTATTTAATCATTTTATCAAATAAAAGTCATTTCTGTCCAGAGTTTGCAAATGTTTTCCAGCTCTAAAACCTGTTGATACAGGTTGATTTAATGCAGTGTATAGTATCTCACCCTTGAGCCGTTGACTCCTTGAGCCCCAACTTGTCCAGTCAAACCCGGGGCTCCCTGTAAAGCATGGCCTCAGTCAACAATCAACTAGAAATGGCTCTCATTAAGACTTTAAGTTGGATCAAACTGAGGATGCATGAAACAGAATTGACTTACTGGTGGACCTGGCAAACCGGGAGCACCATCCTGCCCTGCCTCCCCCTGAAACAGACATATTTAGGAGTGTTCAATCATTTGTATTAAAGATGAGAATCCACATAAATACGGGAGAGTTTGCACAATAGTTGAATTACATTAGTAGTAAAAGTAAAAGTTAGTTCTCCTGCATCAGGTTAAAGTGTACAGTACAGCCATTTTACAGTAGTTGAATACATATATTTTCAATTACAGCTGAACTTACATCAGGTCCAGGAAGGCCCTCGGGTCCAGAGGCCCCTCGGATTCCCTGAGGTCCCTATAAAAGAGACAACCTGTTCATAACACATTATACACAAGAGGCAAGCAATCCTTACAGCAGACAGCTCAGGATTATGTCCTTAAAAGCATTCTGGGATTAACTAAAACTGAATTTATTCACATTGAAGTATTTGGACACTGGGGTGATATATGTATTCACCAGTAGGGGCCACTGTTAATCTGTTTACCATAAATCTTTCACGAAACACATATTGCACATATTTTGGTAACAATAATAATAATCTCCTTTGCAAACAACAAAATCTTCTCTTTTATTATGTCTAATAGCCGCTAGCGCTGCAGTTTACACCTCTACAAACACTAAAATGCATGTGACTAGATCAGCAGTTCATTTTTCAGCCAATGTTCATGCTCCTGGAATCTTTAATGATGTAAAAGAAAATGAATCGCAAAGGTAACTGCAAGCACAACACATGTCTGTAAAACCCCGACATGTTCACTGGAGTTATTTTATAAACCAAACGGTTAAATAATGTGTCAATAATTCAACTTACCGAAGGTCCAGTGGATCCTACAGGGCCTGGTAAACCAATGGAACCCTGAAAACATGAAAGGAAGTCAGTGCAAAAAGAGGTGGGAATCGAACCCGGGAGCTTCTAGCTGTGAAGCATAAGCGCTAGGAATTAAATATTGAAAAAACAGAGCAAACCTTCAGATTATTGTCAAGTGCAACACTGGAAAAATTGGTGTCTAGGTGCTACTAAATTAGAAATCAGGTTGCGACAATGTGAGAAAAAATGCGTTTGGGAAAAAGGCACTGGTGGGATCCGTCGTTTCGATTCATCACACTAACTCCCATCTCGCACACATAAGATATATAAATTAGGTTGGTAGACACGGTACAAAACACACACCGACTGTCGCCCAAAGAAACACAAGTGGAGAACAAGCGTTAGCATTAGCATTATGTAGCAAATAGCTTCACCTCAACAGCACATCTGTCACAGCGTAGCATGAGCTAATTCAAGTTAATATGCCAGTGCTTCATGAAAACCACAATACTTTTACAAGTGCAAAGGCAACCAGCCATCCTCTGCATCTCTCTAAATTATATAATGTAGCTCTTAGTGTTTCAAAACAGCAAAAAATGGTAGAGGGTGCACTTGGAACAAAGGTATCAAACATCTAAATCTAAATGTGTTGGAACCCGTGGTCTAGATTAGACTTTGGCAATAAGTGCCAGCAGTCAGAAAGGTTTGGGGAGCGAGAGAGCACAGCTGCACGAGGGAGCTGTTTCCTTTCTCACTTCTCACAGGTTCCTTAAAACACTAAAGGAGAGCATCAGCACCCCTGCTTGTACCAAGGCTATATATTGCCCAAGGTACAGCGCAGCCTCTGCAAGAAATCAGAAGTCATTCAAATCAATGTTGAGGCTCTGATTACCGAGGAGCTGTCAGAGGAAAATGAATTTGGATCATGTGAATTTCTGAGAACAGCAGCAGAGTGAAGCAGGAATGGATCAGCTTCTGACAGTGAATTGCAACTTTCATGTCTTTTTTCCACAAATGCACTGTTTACTAGTATTTATTTATGTACAAAGTTGTTATAGCGTGAAACCTCATGAAGTGGTGGTCTTGTGAGGGTTCTGCATGAGCCACATTTTACAAGAAAAACCGTACGGACTACGTGCAGAAGCCGTTCAGTAGTCAGTGAGCACCCGGCATTAGAATCTGCAAACCAGACACCGACTGGAATTACAAAAGAGAAACTCAACAGGATGTGTCATGATTCCCCAAACACACAGCAGGGCCTTTCCGAAACCATTTCCTTCTCCCTTCACCTACACCCACACCCTTCCACTCAGGCCTCAGTGAGGGCACCTTCAGAGGTTCACTCATCAGAGAAATTAGAGCTGTGACTTTCAGACGTACTCTCCCTCACCCCCACGGACTACACAGCCCATAATGTTGCAAAAATCACAAGTTCGACTGATCATGCTTTTAAATGAAAGAAAAGTTCCCTTATGATTTTACAAAGTAATTCAGATTCAAATATGTTGTATTTACATGATATAATTTAGCTTCTTCAAACTCACAGGCTTTTTCCTCTCACAATAAAATCATATCAGGTCTCATTGCCGCTTTCTTTGTCATTAATAAATGTCTATATGACGGTAAAGTTGTTCAAATGAACACTTAGGTGCTCCTAAATAAACGCAGAGCTGAGGTTGTCTGGTGTGTGTTGCTCGTGGGACTGCTCTCTGCTGTAACACACACCTGTTAGGTCTGTGTCGATGCTGACTCGCTGTGAAGGAGCTGATCAGACACGTCCCCTCACTGAGTGGTCTGTTTCAGACAGAACTTCACTCCGCGGGCACGCGAAAACTGAGTGTTGGGGGTAGGGTGAGGGAGGAGGGAGCGATTTCGGAAAGGCCCCAAGAGCTCAGCAGCCGCCTGCCTCATCTTCTTCTTCTTCTTCGTCTTCTTTCAGCTTAATGGCAAACTGCTAGCCAAACTAAGGCGCATGCCGCCACCTACTGTATCGAGCGTGTTACTCTATGCCTTTGAGAATGTTAACAATCTATATTCTGGATATCAATCCAGATTCACATAAAAAAGAAAACAAAGCCCTCCGGACAGTTCGCCTGCCTCATGATGGAAACATAACAATGTAAATCCTATTTTTCTGTCAGTTAAATGAGATGTTATTAGGGGCTTAATTGTAAGTGTGTACCGTCACTCCAGGTTCACCAGCATCTCCTCTTTGTCCTTTAACTCCCATCAGACCCTTTCCAGAAACAAAACAAACCAGTCACATCATCATGGCAAGGCATGTTTATTTATACGCAGGGCAACTCAATGCACATCAACTCATATTGCACTATTTAATATTGGCTGTCTTCAGAGTAGGGGTGTGAACGGTTACAAAAAATGGTAACCGGTTAACCAGTTAACCTGTACTCAGACTTACGACACTCACCTCATCGCCTTTCTCTCCTTTAGCCCCTCGCTCCCCTCTGTAACCCCACATGCCCTGCAGAAGAGCACAGACATCACATTATTATAAACATAATATCAACGTTTCATTTGATTCATCACAGCGATCATGTATCTAACCATAGGACCAGGAGCTCCTGGAGGACCAGGCTGACCATCCTCCCCGTTCTCTCCATCTCGTCCTGGGGTCCCTGGTGGTCCCGGGGCCCTCTTGGACCCATCTCCCCCTGAAAGACAAAACATACGCAAAGATGAGATGATAAAAGTATTATAACACAGTAGACAAAAGGAGATGATATTGGAAAAGATCTTCAGATTGACACAGGGTAATATCATCATTCGATATAAAATTGTCATATTTCCCAGCGCAAAAAACTGTCTAGTTTTCTCTAGAACAGACATGAGTTTGTGTCTTATTTGGGCAGAAGCAATACACGTCTATTAAATGAGCACTTGCTTTTTGTTAAGTTATAACAAGAAGAATGGGTTTATTTTCCATACTAACGCTCTGACTAATGTTTACACCCACTCTTTAAACACAGTGACAGAGCTAAATCTGAAGCAAACATGAAGTTAATGCTCTGAAATATGTAATGTGGAAGTTGTGTTCAAATACACAAAAGTAACGTATAACAACTTCTGAGAACAGGCAGGATTCTACAGCTGGAGTTCACAATGAGAAAACTCGGTTGACGTCATTAAATGGCTATTTTTCTAAACGTACTTCGAAGTGGAGATTTCACTGTATAAATGGAGAGGTATGGACAGAAAATTAGCATATTTATTTCTTCAACCTAAGCGGATCAATGGCAACGTGCTGTACACGTGACCCGACATCAGGTGTAGCCCGAGTTTGAAGCTGCTCTGCTGCTGCGGTGAACTTTAGCTTAACTGTTTTATCACCAGCTGGTGTGTTTATATTGTAGAGGCCCGTCACGTTGTTGAGTCCAGTTTCATAAGTTTGCGGATACGGAACCGTGCCTGTGTTTAATGTGTGGGAATGTTTTGGGGCAGTGGCTGGATGTGTAGCGATGTGACAGGCCACTGCTGTGTCTTTGGTGCACATAGTTTATCTGTTATTATTATATCTTTATTGGCCGCTGTCTTTGGTCTGTAGTTCCAGGGACCCTCGTCTCAGCTCTAGGATCATTTGCTAAAGCTTATAAAATGTGTTTATTTACAAAGCAAGCAGAAAACTTCTCTTTGCCATTCATGCTAAAACACAGATTATATTATTTCAACCAACAAATGAGCCTGCCCAGTGAATACTTTAAAATACATGTGGAACATTGGGTCATGATGAGTTCTGCAAAATGTCATGTGGACAGAGAGGTTTTTTATACGGTTATGCAGCAAGGGCCTTAGTTAGCAGGCGCTTCACACATGTTTTCCAGACAGGTGCGCAGGTACGTTTGCATGTAATGCTGGGCCGTTTCTCAGAGTGCAGACTCTGTACTTGTGAACTCCTGGGTACAGACTTGCGGGTGCAGACTCGGAGAACGGCCTTGAGGAGTTCACGAGTGTGGACTCAGCTATTTCAGCGTTTCGAACGAGTGACCTCGATGACATCACAGGAAGTAGCTCATGAACATGGGGCTGTGAGCTTTTATAACATTAAATCACCTCATATGAAATTAAAAGGGTGAGACACTGCAGGCGAAGTGGACAGATGTTTTTAAAGACATCAAATACAAACTTTTGTAGAAAACAAAATAAAATGTACATTTTAGTCAATTAAGACAATGTAGTTTCTCAGTCATCCAGGTAATTAATTAAACTCAAAAGGGATAAATCAACACAACTGGACTTACTTTTAAAAAGAGCTGACAGTTTTAGTCAATTTCACATTATGTATTTATACATAAATAAGGCATTATGTGTAAAGTTATTAAAATATATATCCATAATGTGCAAACTGAAATAATAAAAAATAGATCAAATATACATTTTTAAAAACTGAAACTGTTTCTGAAGTTCCCATACAAAGATTTGTCTGCAGTGCCCCCTTAATCAAACAATGTCAACATTAAATGCATTTGTCCTCAATAACCTGTTCATGACATACGACTTTAAATTCATCTATTGCTGTTGTGAGAAAATGAAAGTATGACCAAAGTTGTTTCAACACTTCTGCTCAGAAACCCAGTAAAAACTGTCTTGAGCAGGAGACACTTCTCTGGGGATGAAATGGGTCATAAAGCCATGTTTATTTACATGCGCACGATCAGCTGTTGATCAGCTGAAGCGAAACGGATTGTGGGAAATATAGCTGGCGGAGAACGCACAAGCCTCCTCTGATGCATGCTCGGTAAAACGGGCGGAGCAAGTTCTCATCCGGGGATTTACAGCGAACTTGCTGAGAAGCGAACTTTGAATTGGAACACGACTTGGGCCGCGCGTGATGACGTTTCACGAGTCCACGAGCCACAAGTCCGCACAAGTACATAGATTGAGAAACGGTCCTTGTGTGTAACTCTTGTTTAAAGGTCAGCAGCAGCAACATTTCTGCAACAAGGCCTTTATGTCAACATGAAAAAGATGAAAGCCTAGTAGCTGAAACATGCTGGTCATCTGTTTATAATTTCTCACAAATGGACAGTGTGCAGAAGGTTCTCCAGTTTTTAAGTTGCATTTGATCATATCACCATGTCACCAAAAATAAAGAGACTAACCATTTCTCCTGGAATTCCTGGTCGTCCTCGTTCTCCAGCTTCACCAGGTGGACCCTACGACACGTTTAGACAACATTACTGAATGTTTCCAGATGTGCAGTAACAAAATGGTACTTCAGTTGTAAATACTGGGATATTGGACCTGAAAACCAGGTTTGCCCGTCTCTCCGGTTGGTCCGTCAGGGCCTTCTTTAGTCTGAAAGCTCACAAACAACAAACCAATCTCTGGTCAACATGAAACACTTTTCAGAAAGTAACAGCAGTTAGATGATACTTACAGGCCAGCCCGCGCGCAGCAGCTGGTACACGCTGCTTTGCTGAAAGAAAAACAATACACAGTATATACATCATACAGAATTTGCACATGACAGGTTTTAATGCTTTAGTAAATATGACATATTTAGATGGATAACAAAAGTTAAATTGATTTTTTTAAGCTACTGATAGGAAGTGACAGATAGAGATAAAGTTCCATAGCAGTTTGTCTCACTCATTTCCCATAGACATAACATGATTGGCACGACAGCAGTTTAAAATTGTTTGCCTCTTTCTATGTCACTTCCTGTCAGTGTATAATAAAGAAGTGAAACTATAAGGCACATTGAGTTGCCTTGTGTACGAAATGCGCGGTATAAATAAAGTTAATAACATGGTTGGCACGACAGCAGTTTAAAATTGCGCGGTATAAATAAAGTTGCCTTGCCTATAAACATCACAAAAAATTTCCAAACTGGGGAAAAAAGTGGGCAAATTCTTAAATATATTTGTGGTAACTATATTTTAGCAAAAACCTGTCATATGCATTTAAAGCTCAGTTGCTGTTTTCATTGGGTCTAATGTCTACAGATACAGTATCATAAAGGGCGGAGCTCCATTCCAGAACTTTTTAACCCTACTTCAAAGATTTTCATTTGAATCCCACTTTTTCAATCATTAAAGCAGCATCTGGGGCAAACACTGCCAAAAGCTGTATTACAGTGTCGACACTTCTTGTGCACCTCATTGACGACAACATGAAAGCGTGTTTGTGGAGCGTCTGCAGTGGGACGCTGAGAGTTCAAAGCAGAGTGGAGTCATGGCTGCACAAACACAGAACAGATTTACACAGGCTCTGCAGCATGTCCATCACTCACTCACATAAACATCTACAATAAAAAATGTTAAAGTATTTTTGGAAATGGCAATAATAGGACTGTCATGATTCGTCTTTTGTTCCCCTGGTTTTGTATGTCGTCTTTGGCCTAGTCCTGGGTTTTATTTTGACATGCGTGTTCTGTCCTTGTGATTTTGCTTTACTTCCCTTATGTTAATTGCCTGCCCCGCCCTGATGTGTTTCACCTGTGCCCTGTTTCCTCATGTATTTATACTCCTGTGTTTCCCTTGTCATGTCATTGTCTACGTCAGCCCAGGTTTGTTTTAGTTTTTTTTGTCATCTCTGGATTTGTTATTTTGGTTTTCACCAGTTTTATTGCAGTCCGCATTTTGGGTTTTATTTTCATCACTCCACCACTTCAAGGACAGTATAAGAAAACATTCCCAGATGAAGATAATTGACATCTGTTTGATAATATAGACTTGCATTAAACATTGGTAAACTCATTTCTAGATACTGCTATCTGATTAAAGCATATTTTTAGCTGAACTCCCGGTTTGCAGCCACTTTAACACTCACACAAGTTTAAAGCAGTACTAAGTAACTCTTGCCCCTAGAGGCCATAAGCGCAACTGCAGGTGTCTTAGCAAGTTACGATTTTTTATTAAATGTCTTGGAGAGTAAATACTACGCTGACAGAAAAGGTGAAGGGAGAGAGGGGTGTTGTACATCCAGTTATACAATGGGAATATTTTTTTCACTCAAACTTGGCTGTAAATACTGTTTAAAGTGGTGCTAGCCCGCAGTTAGCTTTGCCCGTTAGCCTGTTAGCTTCTTCTTCGTGATTACATTAGTGTGTATTGGTTGCTCCGCCCCGGTGGCAGGCAAGTTGCAAGCATGGTTTTCTGGCCAGAGACACCAGGGGGAGATGAAAGACCCCCAATCATCCCATTAACACTTGTATTACCCCAGAGGGACTACGAAAAGGATTTATTAAGGTAAACACGTTACTTAGTACTGCTTTAATAAATAAGCATTGTGAGTCAAACTGTCACTGTTTTGTTGAAGAATTATACCATATAATGATCCAACAATACTACCTAAACCACACTGCAGAACCACTAACGTATTTAAACCTTTTAAACTGTTTTGCTTCCTGTAGGTAACGCAAAGCAGTAACATCTCCATGGAGACGAGATGGTGATGCTCTCAGCATAGTTACGAGTCCGGTCTGAAGAGGTTAAAGGTTAAGGCCACTGGGGGCAACCCGTAAGGACTGGGGACCCATTTCCAGATGTAGGGCTAGGCTGATGGTCAGAATCACCTGGCTGGAGGATTCACCTATTGAACATGTTTTTAGTGGTAGGGGATAGGGCTGCACAGTATATTGCAAAAATATTGTATCGCGATATCAGGTGATGCAATATCCGTATCGCAAGAAATCACAATATATCGCGACATCACTAAAGTCTTCATTGGACTGAAACCTACGCAGACCCGGAAAGAACAGGTCCCGTCCAGGTGGGAAATGAACCCGGGACCTTCTTGCCGTGAAGCACCAGCGCTAACCGCTACCGTGCTGTGATGGGCTACTATGCAAAATCAACTTTTTAGAGCTTTTTAAGATGCTACAATGTTGTTCTCTCATCAAATATATATCTAATGTTGTATTTCGAATCTGGCTATTCGTCTCCTGATGTCCTACCCATCCAGGAAATTCTTTTCTCACCTCTCAATCTCTTGCTAAGGTCAAGCCTCTCATCGCAAAGTAAAAACAGCATAGTTTCACTACAGCCACACGAGCTGTATGGACTTTTTTTTTGGGGGGGGGGGTCATTATTGAAACAGCTGTGCAGCGAAGGGGAGCAAGAGGAGGGGAGGGAGGGACTTATTAGCTGTTTTAGGTCAATTCATTTTCAACAACAAAGTGTAAGATAGTGATACAGATGTGTCTGACGTTATTATCAAATAACTGCAAAAAGCATAATACCCCTCTTTAAAGATTAATGATTCTGAATGTTTTTTTTAGGTATTTTCATCAATAAAAAACACTACAAATTAAATGTATTTTGGATGTTATTCTATTTACCAAGTGAAATGTTACAGCTCTGCAGGTGGACAAGTTCTTTCAGTACATCTATAACATGTTATAGCCATGAACCATCCCGGGCCCTGAGAACCACAGGGAGGGGTCTGCCACTGGTCCCAGAGTCAGGACTAAACACAGTGTCTCAGTTTTATGCTGCAAAAATCTGGACCAGTCTTCCTGAAGATGTGAGAATACAATATTACAACTCTAACAATCTAACTCTACAACTCTAAAAATATGCTCTGTTTAGCTGTGTTCGAGACACTGAAAGTATTGTATCTTTGTTTTTAATGTATTTAAGATTATATTTAATTGATTTTTTGATTTGCCTTGTGTACAAATTGTGCTCAACAAATAAATTTCCCTTGCCTTGAGCGTTTATTACTGAAAGAACCTTATTAGCATAAGCTGACTACTGCGTTAGCTGCTCTCACTGAGGTCATGTTTCATCATGCATTTTACTATTCCCAACAATACAGACTTTTCTATCTTCTCAGATTTCTGTAAAACCGTGAGTTAAAATGATTGTCATGTTTAAACCATATTACTATATCACCCCCAAAAAACGAAATGTATTTGTATGCACATAATAAAGACTGTGTTCCCTCGAGAACCTTTATGGACCCGTTTTGTTTCCCTCTGTGCTATAAAGTTCTATCTTATGCTAACGCCTTATGTCAGTCATCAGTCACTGTAATCAAAAACACAATTTGTGGCTGGAAAGTCCCACAAAACATGAGCAAAAAGTGTAGAGAGATCGCAAAAACCTCGGTCAAATGTTGGAGCTCTTTTACGGCGTGAGCTGCTGTCAGTCGTGGTTTTACTGCAGAATACTGACAACAGGGCTGGCAGCTTTAGGGCATTTGCACATTTGACCCCACATAGGTTTTTTTTTAAAGCCACACTGAGTAATATTTCATCCAATAATGAGAATACCGTACAATGCAAGCATTCATTTTATTACAGGTGGGTTTTTTTGGGGTTGAAAGATGCTTTTAAAACATACAGTGGATATGGAAAGTCTACACACCCCTATACGTTTCCCCACAATGTGTTATGTTACAGCCTTATCCCAAAATTGATTACATTTGGGGTTTTATTCTCATCAGTCTACACACAATACTCCATAATGACAAAGTGAAAAACGCTTTTTAGAATGCTTTACAAATGTATTCAAAAATAAAACTTGCATGTGCATTAGTATTCACACCCTTTGCTATGACAATCAGAACTGAGCTCAGGAGCATTCATCCATCCGTCTGTCTGTAAGGTGCTCCCATTTCCTCAGAATAACTGGAGCTCTCTCAGAGACCATCAGGTTCTTGGTCTCCTCCCTGACCAAGGCTCTTCTCCCCTGGTTGGGAAGAGTCCTGGTGGTTCTGAACTTCTTCCATTTACAAATGACGGAGGCCACTGTGCTCTTCAGGACAGTTTTTCGGTCCCTTCCCCAGATCTGTGCCTCGATACAAACCTGCCTCTGAGTCTACACACAGTTCCTTTGACTTCAGGGCTTGGTTTCTGCTCTGACATGCATCTGTCAGCTGTGGGGCCTTATAGAGAGGTGTGTCTTTACAAATCAAGTTTAATGAATTAAATTTAGCACAGGTGAACTCTGGTCAGTTTGTAGAAACATCTCAAGGACGATCAGTAGAAAAAGGATGGTCCTGAGCTCAGTTCTGAGTGTCATAGCAAAGGGTGTGTATACTTACTGTATGTACATGCATTCTTTCAGAGTTTCATTTTTAATACATTTAATATTATATTTCACTTTGTCATGAGGTGGGGTATTGTGTGTAGACTGATGAGAAAACAATATTACCACTTTCTCTTGCCAGTGCCACCGCTCCCTATACGTTCATAATGCACTGTGCGTCAGGCATCAAATCTCCGAGTGTGATCGAACGGCGTTGTACAGTATTTGCGCCACTGTTTTCTTAATGCAGCTGACAAAAGAACGGCCCGTATTCAATGTGGCCAATGCGACTCATGACACAACACACGTAGGAGACTTCATGCACAACGCACATTCATACAAACGTAGTAAATTCGCTGCAAACTGAAGTTCAGATCCTGACAAAACGTTTGCGTCATGTACTGTTCTCTGGGGCCTGTACTTGCAGCGGCAAGTGAGGAAGGAAAGAGGGGAAGCCGCAGAGAGGAGACATGTCAGAACAGAAGTGCGGTGCGGCTGCAGGGGCGGAGTCGAGAAACTCAGGTTCTGGGGGCACCATTAAACTGTTACATCTAAACTCAATTAATTTAATTCACACATATTTTTGGTGTAGTTTTGAGAATTAATTAAACTAATTATTTGTTTAATGATCTACGCCTCTTCCCATCCTGCTTTTTTTTCCACCATCAAACATTTCTGCTAAGGGCACCAAAATGGCTTGAAGCGGCCCTGCTCATCGTGTTTTAGATGACAGCTGGAGCATCATCTCATCGACCTTTTCATGTCAAAGTCTGTCTATTCTACTATTTATGATATAAAGAAGCTGCAGATAAAACCATAAAAAAACAATACCTGTCTTATATGCTTTGACAGAAAGTAAACTAGGCCAGGTTTTGGTTTTGTAATTGTGTTACCTGGAAGGCTGCCCACTCCTCTGCTGTGTTCCTCCACAGGTAGAACGTAGGGAGCCCCGCTGGTCCCGGAGGTCCAGGCTCTCCTCTCTTCCCAGGTCTTCCTTCAGGACCAGTCTTACCCTTTAGTTCATCAGATAAAGGATGGTACACAACATGACCAACTTAAAGACAACTTCAATTTGTTTAAGCCTAACTTTGAGTAAGACGGACTGGTTTTGGCGCTGGTTTGGAATATTTTATGCCCAGAATGAGACAAAAAACGAGAAATTGTATTTTCCGCCATTTACTAAAAAGGATTTTTCCATCTGTAAGACTGTCCCTCCAGGATTTCATGGGCATTTTCTGTGATTGTTTCTAAAATATATGATTCTGCTTAAAACAATATATTTTTACATCCAAATCATACTTTTCTTTGCATTCTGCAGCAGTTTAAACCAAAGAGACTCTGGGGAATAAGAAAAGACTTAACATAGGCATTATTTTAAATGGTGATATTATCTAAAAAACAGGGCACTATGTGCGTCCTGTGAGTCCCTCAGTCGTCTGCCCAGCTGTGAAAAGTGGACGGAGCAAACAGGGACCTGTTTCTGTGAGCGCAGGCTCGAAGTCCACACAGACCTAAAGATGAATGTCTGTTTATTTCACACATTAAGATTGAGCTTCGGCTCCAGTTCAACAACAGTGACTCCTAAAGTCCGTGCAGTAAAGAAACAGCAGCTCCTCACACAAACGCCACCCCATCACGGGGGAAAGAAACGATCTAAATGCACACGCTGTGCATTTAGTCAGATTAAAGCCTATCACTAAATAAAGATCCAGTAGCAGAGAAACCAAGGCGAGGTAGAGGAGGCGGGGAGCAGAAGCAGCAACAGCCCTCGATTCAACCTGCGGAGGCGCTGGGAGCTTCCAACGCGCAAATAAAACAAATAAAATGGATTTGACTGAACAGAAAATCACTTTAGTTGCGTGGAAGTTGCAGAGTTCAGGAATAGTTTTGAAGGTAATTGCGGATTATTGTAATAGTTGTGGAAAAGTTTCTGAAAAGTTCCAATTTCCAACATTAATTTCAACAGTAATTTGCTTGATTTTGTGTTAATAGTTGCGATCGCAACATGGAGGGGCTGATAAGACAAAAAATGCTAAAATCAGAAGATTTTACATGAGTTACATGAGATCATTACAAGATCTTGGAGATTAATTAACATTGGGTCTTTTGAAATTGCAGAAACTTGTTGAAACAATGCCGCAGCAAACGTGCTGTTATTAAAAACAATTAAACAAGGCTCCATACGGTTCTTACCTTATCTCCCTTAAATCCTGTCCACCCCGTCTCCCCAGGACAGCCCTGCCGAGAACATGATCAGAATTAACACAGTTCAATCTAGTTAAAAGAACAAAACGCTGTCCTCAGGGACAGAAGCTGTTGACTTCACATCCTGTAAAAGACTATGCTCTGTGATAAACTCAGACTCAGGCCAAATGTAGAACCTTATCTCCTTCATCACAGAGCTCTATGACCTAATGATGAAAAACAGCTGCTCTGAAACATGTTGAATTGCTCAGCCTCACCTTGTGTCTGCAGATGTGACCGTTCTAATATATTAGCCTGTAATGATAATACTTTTATCAGGGAGGAGGCTGAGCTCACAAAATGTCTTCCTAATGTTAAACAAGTGGCTTGGATCTGGGCACAGTGCAGAGTCGTGCTGTGGATTTTATGACTCAGCGTGGGCCAGATGGGACTTAACTTGTGTTTGAGTTAGCGTGGCTAGCTCAGGGTGTATACATGCAGAAGCATTTAATGCTTTTAAATGCCCAAATAAGACTATATTTTCATACCACAGATGCAGAAAATAATCAGCGCATACTTCATTCCTTATGGTTTGCAAACATTTTATTAAACAGAGGAAAGAGCATTGGACAAAAGGGACAAAGTCTGGGATTGCAGGGGGACCCAGAGCTTTGTCTGGTCAGAGGGTCAGATCATACGACATATTGTCTGAGCAAATTAAAAGGTTAAAAATCATCAAATATCACTACAAAAGGAGTACATAAAACACTCTTATTTCAGTTTAACGGCCAGATCTTCCACCCGGCACAAGGACAGCGTTGCTCTAAAGGTGACAGTCATTTTGCATGTGCACAGCTGTTGCGCTATGTGCCTGCGACACTGGCGAGAGGGTGTCGCTTTCCTGCTGTGGTGCGGGTCTATGGTCTACACTTGGCCGAAACGCAAAAACAAACTAAAGCGCGTGTTCATCCCCACTCCCCACCACCTCGGAAAGAGTCTGGTTAGAGGAAAAAGTTCATGGCCATGGGTGTCTGTTCAACCGAGTCCATGTGCCAGGTCTGGAGCTACTAAATAAACACTTATTGGCCATCATTTTTAGGTTTTGGATACATTAGTGGGAGCCAAAGTCTTGAACTGGGGGTGGTGTGGCCTGACTACAACATGCGCAGGGTGCCTTCAAGGAAAAACGTTTGGGAACCACTGTTTTAGACCGTCATTTTGGTATTTCCATGAATTTATACAGTTCAAACTTTTGTCAAAATGTTCCCATTTATTGCTATCGTCTTGTTCTTCTTACTGCAGCCTTTGTCTTATTATGATACAATATTTCTTTTATCTGTAGTCTGTCCATTACTATTCACATGGTGTCTCCTGTCCCAAGTACTTTGAAACCTTTGCTGTAGATTACATATGAGGGAAAACATATAATTGCAAGGAAATAAAACTCCCCAAAAAGCACAAAACCTGGAAAATGAAAATAAATTATGATTACAGGTTTACTTTGTTGGTTAGATTTCTTAGATATGAAGACATCCTGGAAAAAATAGATTATAGTAAAATAATCTTAACATTTTGCCTTGTTTTGTGCGGTTTGAAACTCAATAATCAGGAGAGAAATTAGATATAAACATTTGGGAGAAAAACTTGGAAATATTCTTAGTCAAGTGTTGGTTCTAGACAGTTTATGTTGCAGATTAGACTGTAGTTTCAAATCTTAGGTGTGCAGGTGCGATGGGAGGCCAGCAGAGGGCGACAGACACAGCATCTCGTTTGTGAAGTTCGATGGGATAAATTTAGACCTGAACTGCAATAAATGGATAAACAGATGTCCCGCACGGCTTTAATCATGAAGCAACATAAAAGTCCTTGCTAACAAACAAAAGAAGGTAATTAGTTGAGAGTGAGAAAGTAAAGTTGTGTAAAGTTACCTGGCAAACAGAGCAGCCTACTTGGACAGAATTACTTGGAAAGCTCATATTAAATATATATCTACGAAAATTTCTAGAAGCATTTCAGTAATAGCAAAAGCAAAGCACCTTTTAAACATCAAAGCTCTACATATCTTATACTGTTCTCTGATTTTGCCCTATTTAAATTATTGTACTGTGGTTTGGGGTAGTACTTATAAAAACACATTAAAACCAATAGTATTGTTGCAAAAAAGAGCTATCCGAGTAATTCATAAAGTTGGGTTTTTGGACCACACAAACTCATTATTTTTAAAATCAAAGATCATGAAGTTCTGTGACATTGTTGAGTTCCAAACTGTACAGATGTTATACAAAGCAAGATACAAACTGTTGCCAGGCCAAATACAAAGAAGGTTCCAAGAACGTACTGGTTGTTATGAATTACGTGACGAATTAAACTTTAGGACTCAGAAACATAGCTCAACTTTGAAAAGTTTTAGCCCAACAGTTAATGGTGTACAATTGTGGAATAAACTGGAAATGGAGTTGAAACGAAGTCCAAATATCAACCTGTTCAAATATAAATACAAACAAGACTTTTGAAATATACAGAGAACAAGAAATGTGTTGCCACTAGGAGGCGCAGTAGGATCAATTATGTGTGTTTCCTCAATAATCAAGGAAGAGTGTTGCTGCTTGGAACGGTTGTCATTCTATTGCTCAAATTTACAAATTGAGAATTAGGGTAGGCAAGTTATGAATCTGTTGAGAGGGACCCTCCCAACGGGCTCAAAACCTTGTCTTTTAATGCACCACTCAGCATAGGAACATCATCTACAAAATCAGCTGTTAGGGCAGCTGGGTGGGGGTTTGTTGAGGGGGAGTTACTGCCCTCTTCAACTGGCCCGCTCTACACCCTGGCTTTTTAATGCACCACACTATGCAGGGCTTACATCACACTTCACATATAACTCAATTAAACAAATATAATAATAATGATAATTAAACCCAAATTAAATTATATTGAGGATGGTAATGACAACTGGGAAGTAGCAAGATCTCAGAATATAATATGTATTAATGAACCTTTATAACATAAAAGTAGCACATTCTTTTGTTCTTTATTTTGCTATTGTTTTTGTCTTATTCTTCTTCATCATTTATTGTTACTTTGCCCTATGTTCCTTTGTTTATGATTTGCTACCTTGTAAATATTAAATGTAATGTTACTATTTTTATTTTGGGGTGGGCGCTTATAAGCCTTTGGCTTCAGCCCACTCCCTTTGAGCAGGTTAACTGCTCAAACAAATAAATAAACTAAACTAAACTAAGCCTGGCATCATTAAAAGTCTTTAATGAACCAGAAGAAAGTTTCGATATAGTCCTTTTCTACTGTATGTCAATAGCCTCTTGTCATACTTGTCATGAGTCATATTTATATCTCTGGTGATCCTTTTGCTCCTTTTGCATTCGGCTAATTTGAAATGAGAACACGTTACTCTCAAACCTTGTAAAAAATGAAATGAAGTCTATGGAGAATTAGATAAAAAGTACTGTATATGATGGGGGTCATAGTTCAGTGTCCTGGAGTGGGGCTGGAGGGGACTGCAGTTTGTGCAGGGCAGGGAAGGGGAGAGTTCAGCTTCCTGACAGCCTGGCAGATGAAGCTGTCCTGCAGTCAGTTGGACCTGACATGTAAACTCAGCCGTGTCCTCCCTGACGGCAGAAGCACACTGGAGAGATGGGTGCAAAGTTAACGGCTTTGCAAGTGCGACGGGTGGAAGAAATGGAGCCTTTACCCTTTGTACCCTTTGCATTTGTATTTCAAATAGCATTACTTTCTGACTGTCTGATTTCCCAAGGGTCTGGCAATATGTCATCTATGTAAGCCTGAGAGCTTACATAGATGACATATAGCATTAAATTGTGGTTGTGATTTGCTGTAAAGGTAGTTTAAGGTCTGAAATGATTAAAGTCCAGTGAAAAGGAACATTTTCAAGGTTTGATTGTTACAGCTGTGGAATTTGAATGCATTCAAATGTTCATGAAACTGCGATCTACACTATGGAGAATCTCAGTCTACAGCCAATCCTGTGGCAGTAACAGCTTCAGAGTTTCCCACAGCGGCCGCCTAAACAACACCGGGCTGCCGCCTGAACTCACTTCTTAACCAACTCTCCCCTCCGGCGCTCGACAGACACTGCCTTAACGACCACATTTCCTGGGGGAAACACTGAGGTCATTTGGGTTGCACCACGGCAGGCTCTGGGCATAGGCGACCCAGGCAGCCATCAGCTGGAGGGGGCGCCGAATTGTGCTTCAATTTTTTTCCCTGGTCCTTCTGCGCCTCTGGGGAGAAAATGCGAAGTAAAGTTTCCTCCTCCAGTATAACTGTTGTGCGCAGGTTTCATGATTGCACATGTTTGTTTTATAAATAGATAATTATGATATAATATAACAATGATAATCATAATAAAATAAAATAAAACTAGCCTTTTCCATATCCAAAGGAGAAAAAAGCAAAAAAATTAAATAAATAAAAAAAATACAGAAAAAATACAGTATGGAAATTAATAAATTAATATTAATACGTTTTTTCCCCCCCATTTTTATTTTATTTTATTTTATTTTTTTGTGGTGGGGCTAGGGTCGGCTCTGGGTCGGCCCTGGGTGGCACGGTGGCGCAGAGGTTTGATCCCAGGACAGGGCCTTGTTTGGAGTTTGCATGTTCTCCCTGTGTCTGCATAGGTTTCCTCCGGGTACCGCAGTTTCCAGTACCACTATAAACATGTACAGTAAGCCAGGATGAATAATGTGTACGTGAACGAATGGTGGTCAGATGTTTCTGATACTTCTGTCAGTCTGCCCCAGGGCACACTGTGGCTTCGTGTATAGCTAAGCGCTCCACCACTGTGTGTGGAGTGAATGAAGAACAAATCTCCATCATCAATCGAAATTAATCACACTTTGCTTTCCACACTTCAGTTTCCTTTTTTCCTGCAGACGCACAATTAATCGCAATATTGCTCTGGTCTGTTGGACTTGGTTGAACAAAAATAAACAATATTTTGTTGCTTAAGCTTATGTATTCAGTCATTATTCAATGGTATACTAAAAATCCTTATGAAAAAACTTACTTCTCACTGTTCTCAGGTCAAATATTTATATGCGATTAATTTCGATTAACTAATTGCAAAGCCTCTAAAAAAGTCCACCTGACTATGTTCATGAACAGCAACAGTAAAAAAACTGTTTGTTTAGGTTTTAATATATAAAAATGTACTTTGATATATATGAGGGACAAAAAAAGTTTCATTTTGTCATGTGGAGTGTTAAAGATTATTCTAAACAATATACAATATAAAAGCCTGGCACTTGACTTTTTCCTTGTTGTGCAGTAAAATCCTCTTTGCTGCATAGAGTATATTGTAAAAGCAGTACATTGTGAAAAACGACACTGCTGCGTGCACTAAAAAGGTTGTGTATAAGGCACTTGTTGAGTAACATGGATAAAGTTTAAACAATAAGAAGAAACAAATTCTATCATGTTAACACCTGACTAGGTCTAATCACACTCACTTCAGGTCCGGGAGGTCCCATCCGGCCTTTAGCTCCTCTCTGCAGCTTGTACCATTTTCCATCTGACCCCAGGACCAGGTCTCCCTCTCGGGACACCACGCTGACCACACTGGGCTGCTCCTGGTCCTCGCGTCTGCCACTGCGCTCCAAGTGTGGGCTGGTAATAGTGGGCTCTGCCTCCTCTGGGTTGGATATCACAGACAGGGCAGGTGAGGATGACACAGTCCGATTCTCAAGAAGTTTATCGGACTCTGAAGATTTCGGGATTACAGGCAACACCACAGAGGGCTTCTTGGGGGCCGCTCCTGATTCCAAATCAATAATATCCTCTAAAGGTTTTCCGGGAAATAGCGGAATAGTCCTCCCACCTGTGTCAGTTTTCTTGTCTGTGGTAATGTTTTCCTCCACGTCCTTCGAGACGTCGGGCTTGCCCTTCTGGGGGTTTTTGCGACCGTTTCTGGGAGGTTTCCAGCTTGGGTTGACGAGTCCACCGTTTTGGAAGAAGGGGTCCAACAGGTCCGTGTCCTCGTCCACCACAAAGACGTCCCCTCGAGAGATTGAGCCTTTACGGTCCGGTCCGGAGGGCACTGTCCCATCACCGCGAGACGCTCCAGGCCGAGGGTATACACTCTATGGAGACAAAAACGGGCCAGAGTCAGTCAATTGAAGTCATTTGACAATCAGATTCACTAGGTTATAATTAACGCAATTTTAAGATTTTTTTTGTTTTTACATTGGATATAAGAACAGTATGTGACAGAAGAAGAGGCAAACATTCAGTGACATCTTTTGTGCAGCCATAAACAACATGGCCAGGTAGGGCATGGGAACTTCCTTTGTTTCAAAACGTCTTATGTTTTGCCTGTCAAACAACATTGGAAATTTAATTTGATACATTGATTGTGACGATTTGTAAAGTTTTGCTCCACTCTGTCAAGCATGTTGACCAGTATATTGGAATTTGCAGTTCGGATGTTATTCTGTAGGTCTTCCTGGTCCTGTGAGCAATCGTTATATACTACAGTAGGAAGAAAAAGTAAGTACACCGTTTGGAATTTCTCACATTTCTGCCTAAATTGGTCACTAAATGTGGTCTGATCTTCATCAAAATCACACGAATGATTAAACAGTGTCTGCCTGAACTAATACCACCCACACATTTACATTTTATCATATTTTTATTGGCCACAACATGTAAACATTCACAAGACAGGGAGGAAAAGTAAGTGAACCCAGGAATCTCACTGAACTGCAGCAGTTTTGTAAAGAGGAACAGCCCAAGATTCATCCTGATCGTTGTGAACGTCTAATCTGCAACTACAGAAAAGCAGTTATTGCTGCAAAAGAAGGATCAGCCAGCCATGTAATACAGGGGTGTACTTACTTATTCCACGCTGTTGTGAAGTCTCAGGTTTTTCTGCAAATCAGTTCACAGTATATTTTGCCAGTTTTTTTTTTTTAAGTTTTTTATTTTTTATTTGACAGGGACAGTTCAAGAAAACATTGCCAACTCGGTGGTCGATGTTATGTACATAAGGCGCCTAGCCGTAGGCTAATTTGCAGCCCCCGTCCCTGGTTAGGCTTTACAAAGGTGCTGTGGAGCATCCAAGAGCTCTTTCACAAACCAAAGTTTCGAAAAATGGATCAGCACATCAACATCAAAACCCTCTCCTCACTGTGAAGTCTGGAGCAGGAGAATCATGGTGTGGGGCTGGTTTGTTGCCTGTTTGTGGCCTGGACAACGTGCTGTCATCAATGGAAAATAAATGTTTAAAGATATTTTGCAGAAAAACCTGAGACATTTACAGCGTGGAATAAGTGAGTGAACCCCATGTATTAAATATCTGGCTGATCCTTCTTTTGCAGCAATAACTGCTTTTCTGTAGTTGCAGATTAGACGCTCACAACGAACAGGATGAATCTTGGACTGTTCCTCTTTACAAAACTGCTGCAGTTCAGTGAGATTCAGACGGTGTACTTCCTTATTCCACGCTGTCCTGTGAATGTTTACATGTTGTGGCCAATAAAAATATGATACAATGTAAATGTTTGGGTGGTATTAGTTCAGGCAGACACTGTTTAATCATTCGTGTGATTTTGATGAAGATCAGACCACATTTAGTGACCAATTTAGGCAGAAATGTGAGAAATTCAAAACAGTGTACTTACTTTTTCTTCCCACTGTAGCAAGGATTTGAAATAACCCACTGCACGGGACTGTAGAGGAGCTGAGCAGCTCTTTCAGTGGAAGACTGAGACACCCTCAGTGCAAGAAGGAGCGCTACTGCAGGGCCTTCATCCCCACTGCTGTCAGACTGTACAACACTACTGTAAAGTAACTCATGTGCAATAACCTCTTGCAAAACTATGTGCAATAATCTCTGTATCTATGTCACTTTATCAACCACTATGACTATAAGCTTTGCACTGCTAATACTGACATTTTTTATTATAGTAATTTATTTTTATTGTATATATTTTTGGCCCCTGAAGTTTTTGTAGTCATTGTATATAAGATACCTCTATTTACTATTTAAATGTTTGTACATTTCCTGTCTATTTTGCACACCATGAGTGTTGTTCTTGAGAGCTGAATGTAACAAGTGAATTTATCCATTGTTTCTTCATATTACCATGCACAATTCGGTGCACAGAGCCTATGTTAATGTGTTGGAAAGTATTTTCAAAAAGCTTGATTAATGTAACTATATAGGAACATAGGACATGAAATGTATTCCATTCAAACAGCGTTATGTTTATGATTATTTGGAAAGCATGATGATGTCATGTTTTCAGGCAGAATTTAGTTCCGCTTTAGTCGACCGGACGAGGGATCTAAATGAAACACTGAACAAGCCTGGACAGCATCAACATCAGGACTGAACCATGCAGAAAAGAAACAGATGTTTCGCTGATGAGAAGTCAAAGAAAGAATAGGGTCAAAATTAGATCAAACAGAAGAGTTAAAAAATAAGGTCAGAGCAGGCGAAAAATAAGATGGAACTTGGATCGATCAAAGTTTGTATTTGTCTCAGCGTAAACTTGATTTTACTGTACTGCAAAACAATTAAAAGTTAAATTCTAGATCAGCTGTTGTATTCAGTCCATTTACATTGACAGCAACGTTTACACACTGTCCTTATCTCCCCTCAGAGAGAAACCGCTAGTGGCTCAGCAGACACAGAAAAACACCCTCCAATAGATAGAGCATTCTCTCGTGGCCCCCCAATAGAAAATAATTTATCCTATTCATTGGAATTTTCTTATTGTTTTACAGCTAAAATTACATAAAAAGCAACATCTAGCAATGACTGGGGTTTAAAACTGGTTTCAAGTAATACATTTTAGTGAATACATGTATTTTTCCTTTTAAAATTTATATTTTTTCAAATGTACTTGTTTTCTAGACAAGCTTGGGGCCCCCCCTGTAGTGTGTCCAAGGCCCCCAGGGGCCCCGGACCCCACTTTGGGAACCACTGAGATAGAGCATTGGTGTAAAATATGATCTCATGTTTGTTTATTTATTTATTTTGAATATGCTGAACGAAGACCAAAATACAACTGACTTCCTATAAGAAAAGGAGTGACTAAAATCTCAAAAAATCTCTTCCTTAAAGACAGTTTCCTTGATTCATCTTCCCTGTACTTTATACTGTACTTTCTCTTTAGAAAAGAGCACTTGATAAGCATGGAGCAAAAGGGGCAGGGTCTCAAGCCCCCTCCGCCGCCCCCCCTCTGCACGTGCCTGGCCCACAGTTTCAAAAGAGTGCCACAATAAAAGACAATGTTTCCCAATACTTTGATAATTAAAGACTATGATATTTTGAAGTAAGTAGGGCAGGGACAAAATATTGTTTTGCAATATACTGTCATGGTCCTGTGTTGCCACTCCTCCCCTCCCTCTTGTTTTTGTGTTTGTCTGTCTCCTCACCTGGCGGAGCCATCAGATCTTACACACCTGCATCCAATCCACAGCTCGTTACCTGCTCTTCAAGAACACTAGTTTCTCTCTTCCTCGCCAGTTCATTTGTACTGCAACAGTTGACGCTTTTGGCTCTATTTTTGAAATGTGTGGATTTTCTAGTGATCTCTGCTTTTTTTGTTTCCAGCTCCTGCTTGTCAACCTACCTACCAACCAACTAATACTCACCTGCCTGCTACTTACCCTGTCCAACTGGTCCTCTGGTCTCCATTTCCATACTTTCCTGTTAAATAAATCTTTAACCATTTACCGGCTGTGCTCTGCTTTTGGGTCCTATAGAAAACCATGACATACGTATACTGCAATACGCCTTAGTTGTGAAACATGTATCATGTATGCTTAATGCTTTTTAATGCCGAAATACTATATTTAATGTGGCACGGTGGCGCAGCGGTTAGTGCTCGTGCTTCACAGCTCCACAGTCCCGGGTTTGATTCCCACCTGGACGCAGCCTTTCTGTGCGGAGTTTGCATGTCTGCGTAGGTTTCCTCCGGGTACTCCGGTTTCCCATGTACAATAGGCCAGGATAAATAAAGGTGCATACACACCAAACGCCACCACACCTCCAACTTCCATGTTAACCCTATGTAGACGTGCTTCGACGCGCATCGAAATGTAAGCAAAGCCGTCCGCGTGTATGAAGCGTAGCAAATGCGAGTGGATGAGGAAAAACATGAGTCAAAGCCAGTGAGAACAGCGCGGTACACGAGCAGGGATGCCCCGCCCACTGCTTCATGCACTCAAGTAATCACAATCTACACTTGCCTTCATTTACGCCTTGTTAACCAATCAGGGACTGGGCTCATAGTGAGCACAAGTGTCACCTGTTACCTGCAGCATGGAGGACAAGTTGATCATCGCGGTTTGCGCTCGGCCTGAGTTGTATGACACGCCTCCTAATTATGACGCTTGCAAACTCCACGCGCCAGCAAACAGGCATTTCTTGCGAGTGTGAAGCGGCAATGTTTAGCGTCCAACTAGAGGCGGATGGGGCGTGGACGCACGTTTGGTCTGTACGCACCTTAAGAGTGTGTTTGAGAGTGCGCATGGGGACAACGGACGGAAATTAGCCGAAGGCTACAATCCGGTGTGGCGTGTTTACATGCATGAGTCCCATTTATGTTCATTAACATGTCCGGACCAAATAAACCAATAAACCAATGCCACAAATGCAGGAAAAAATGAGCACATGTTTGATTAAGATTTGCAAACATTGCAGCAAACAGAGGAAAGAGAATTGGACAAAACAGGTAACACTTGAACAAAAAAAAAGTGTAGCTGAATATGTTTTAGTCCATAATTTTGGTATTTTTAATGAACTTATACAGTAAAAGTTGTTGAACAATGTCATAATTTTCCAATAAATTCAGATTTAATGTCAGTTTGTCAATTGAATGCTTTTTAATGACATTTAAGACCTTGATTTTGGCACAATTTATTTAATGACTTTTAATGCTTTGTAATGCCCCGCGGAAACCCTGATATTGTATCGCAGACGTATCGTATCGGCACTCAGTATCGTGATTGGATCGAGACAAAAGTTTATCGTTCCAGCCCGGGAGGTAAGGTGTGAGTTTTAGGAGAATTACAAAGAGTAATAATAATGAAGAACTGTTCAAATTGTATGACAGGTCATAATAGGGCTGCACTATTTTGGAGAGAATGGTAGAAGGTAATGTAGCGCAATATTGATTCGAGTGTCTACAAAATACACAACTCATTTTATAATGATCATATTAAAACTAGATCTCATATCAACTATTACTATTACTTAAATAATTACTACTATTGCAGCCAGTTGATTGTGATCTATCCTGCGGTCCATGTTTAAAGCGTTCTTCTATCATACCTGTAACACTAACCATTTAACCTGTTGTGTTTTGGAGCTGAGAGTTTTGAGCCTGCAGGGCAGATCTGGCCCAACGCGCTGAAGCTTGAACCTGTCCAATCCATCATTTCGTCACAAGTGCACCTTTCATTATTGTTTAACTTACAGTGTGATTACACAGGGCTTCAGAAATTATTATCAAAGACTGTGGCATTTCTATAACCTAGGGTAAATACAGTGTATAAAGCAGAAACATAATGTTCTCTTGGTGACACTGACAATATTTTCTTACTATGCAAACAATAATCAGAAGATGCTGTATATCTGAAATGTGCATGTAAATTGATTAAGAAAATAGCCGAAAGCCTGAACTAAACTGGGTCAAAAAGGACTAAACCATGACCAAAGTAGTTCTAAAAGAGAATTAACTAAAAGGAGGAGAAAAGGTGTAATATGGACATTACATTTCTTGAAATAAATCTACTCTATTGCCCAAAATGTAAGCTGAAATGGAGGCTCAAAAGCTTTGATAAATGTTAGCCAGACGTCATGAACAAAGAGCAGACTGACAGTGACAGAGAACACCTGAGGTGAATACAACTTAAAGCAGACCAGGGCTTCAGACTGGGGCCTCAAAGCCGGCTGTTGCAACACACTTTTACATCATCTGCAGGATTCATAAGGAGGCCAAAGCAAGTATTTTTAGAGCACAAAGTAAAGTGTGTAATAAAATACACTAAATTATAAACATAATTATACCATGGTCTGAGTGAATACTCGGTTCTGATTGGCTGGAGGGTTAAAAAGTGATCATGTAAGCTACGCCTAGCTTCAGGTAAAACAGCTTAAAAAGTTAAATAACTCCTGCGCCCAATGAACAGTTTCAGTTTGTGGGACCATGGTTTAAGTGGGATAATGCACTCCGAGGTGTCCATTATCAGAAATAACTGAACGAAGCGGACTCCTCGCCGTGCATTAGCCCTTAAATAATAAATACAAACTTAAATTAAATGCGGAGAATACAAACAAAATGTGTTCAGCGTCTTATGAACAGTTAAACTGAACAGTTTGTCTGATGACGTCTGTCTCTCATCTTCTTGAAATGCGCGGTATAAATAAAGCTGCCTTGCCTTGTTCAAGATTGTAGTGATATAAAACTGAAACGCATCCTCACCATGTTTAGTCCTGAATCTGGGACTAGCAGGAGACCTCCGGAGCTTTTCAGAGCTGAGATAGTCCATATGTCCACAAGCACAGCTGTTTTAAAGTTTATTCTCTGAGCGACAGGAAGCCGCAGCGTAGAGACCTGAGCACTGGACTAATATGGTGGAATTTCCTGGATCTTGTCAGGACTCGAGTGGCAGGATTCTGGATGAAATGCCACTCGAGATAATAAAACAAAAACATTTGAATGATGAATAAATTATGATTTCAATTGGAAATGAACTGGTTCAAGTATTGAATGGTTAGCGCACGTGCTTCACAGCTCGAATGTCCCGGGTTTGATCCCCGGCCAGAGGGGGCCTTTCTGTGTGGAGTTTTGTTCTTCAAAAATTGAAATCTGATTGAATAAATACATAAAAAGCTGTACATTGAACATCTGTCATTGAAAAAGGTAATTTTTTTAGGTTAAGTAAAGGCTCCTGCCTCAAATATCTTACGTCTATGGGAATGTATGAAATATACACTACCAAAATACTGACTCAGCTCTGCCTGAGCTGAGGTAAGGCCTAAACTGAGAAAACAGTTGAAAGGAGAGGTAAAACCCAGAAAAGAGAATATCTCCACACATACGTAGCCTATACTGGCATTGTTCCCTGAGCAAGACACCATCTGCATCAACCAGGAATAAACAAGGTCTGACATGACTCAAGTGGTTCCAAATGCAGACAATCAAAAATAATTGATTTGAAATAAAACTGGAACAGTTCTCTGCAGTTCGAGGCTCAATCTATTACAATTATATATTCTTGGTGTTATACATGTTGAAAATCCTACACGCTGCACAACGTATCGCCACATTATTGTAATTGCAATACTGGCTAAAGCATTGTCAGAAGAAGCTACAACAGACTTTGACGTTTTATATTTTGGGTATTTCGATATTATTCTGTTCTAATTATTTGCCCTTTTAAAGGTTTTATATTCATTTTATATGAGATTACTCCAGTTACTATTACTTGATTGCACATTTTCCTGTCTATTGCACTCCCTGAGTGTTTCTTGAGAGCTGATGTAACAAGTGAATTTCTCAATTGTGATATCAATAAAGTCCTATCTTATCCTATCTTAGATCACAAAATCTCCAAGGTTCTCCATTTCAGGTTTGCAAAAAAATGTCTAACAAAAATACGTTTGGTAATGTGCAAATTTTCTCAATTTTTGCCTTATTTTGGATTGGATTCATCTTGTTAACTATTACCAAATTTGATGAAATGTTCATGATATTTGCTTCGATTTAAAGCAGTACTACTGTAAGTAACTCTTGCCCCTAGGGGCCATAAGCCCAACTGCAGGTGTCGTAGCAAGTTGCATTTTTTTACTCATTAATTGTAAATACTACGCTGACAGAAAAGACAAAGGGAGGGAGGGATATTGTACATCCAATAAGACAATGGAATTTTTTTTTTTACTCAAACTTGGCTGTAAATACTGTTTAAAGTGGTGCTAGCCCGTTAGCCTGTTAGCTTCTTCTTCGTGATTCTATTAGTGTGTATTGGTTGCTCCGGTCCGGAGGCAGGAAAGTTGCAATTGTGGTTTTCTGGCCAGAGACACCAGGGGGAGATGTAAGATCCTCCAATCATCTCATTAACACTTGTATTACCCCCAGAGGGACTACGGAAAGGATTTATTAAGGTAAACAAGTTATTTAGTACTGCTTTAACGTCAAGGACTTTATTGAAAGAAGTAATTTAGTCAAATACTATAACAACATATCAATAAAATGTCCTCACACTGCTGTCCTACCCTTGGCCGTCAGTTCAGTCTGTTCAATAGCTGTGAGCTGCAGCGCTGGAGCGGGGTTCGCTTGTTTAGCTCACGGTGGCTCCGCGTCATGTGACTGTTCTTGAGCTTGTGGCATTACATGGGTCAAGGTCAAGGATTTGAGTCTCCGGCGGACCACCCATGTACCAAACGCCTATGTTGGTTTGGATCAGAGCAGCCAATCACAAGTGGTGGTCCAGGATATAAGAGGCTACAAATAACTTCACAGCTTTTCAAACAAGAATTAGTCCGTCAACTTTGGCCAGAAAGAAGAACCTTTGTCAGATCCGATTTCCCACAGTCTTGAAAACTGAGCTGTTCCTTCTGGTAAAATCAATATTTCATTTACATTTAGTTGAACAATTTAATTGAGAAGAAACAACCAAAAAGAAAGATCTACACTAGACACAATTCATGACAATTAAGCCATAGTTAATAAGTAAAGAAAAAAATCAACAAGCCATGGCCAAATCAATATGTTTTAACGGACTACACGTCGCTCCGGAATACAAGACGCACCAGCCAAAAAATTGCCTAATGAAGAAAAACAACAGGCTGAATTGGCGCACGGTATACTAACACATTGATGGTTATCTACATGAAGCATAAACAACGTAAATTGGTGTCTGGTCTGTTAACGTCACATAAACAGTTCAGATAACTATAGCATAAAGAACATACCAAACTCTCCATCTCGCTCCAATCAATAAATCCATTGAAATCTTCATCCTCGGTTTCACTTTCGAACAATCGCCTTGGCAACGACCTGGGGACGGAGGCGTAACTGCACCGTTGACAAGCCTCTCCCGGCAGCACGTTTTCAAGCTCTCATTTGCGAACTCGTTCCTCTGTGGCCATCGAGCTTTAGCCCGTGATGAGTTTTTTTTGGTTTTCTTCATTGCGGTAAGAGTAACCTCCGCTTCTCGCTCACTCCAAACTTTCTTTCTGCTGCTCGATTGCCGCTAGAGGCAATTTATATTTGAATTTAAAAAAAAGGAAAACAATTAGTCGCTGTGGAGTATAAGACGCACCCCCAGCCAAACTATGAAAAAAAGTCTGACTTATAGTCCGGAAATACGGTACTCAAACATTTACAGCGTATAATAGAAAGAATAAAATAAACATCGCACACATGTTTAAATAAAGCTTGTAAGTGCTCCAGATAGTAACAGGATGTACCTTCGCTAAAGATACAAGTTTAAGCCTTTAGACCATAACAAAGACAAAAAGC
Source organism: Neogobius melanostomus (assembly GCA_007210695.1). Lineage (NCBI taxonomy): Eukaryota > Metazoa > Chordata > Actinopteri > Gobiiformes > Gobiidae > Neogobius > Neogobius melanostomus. Next base: position 972,494 of record VHKM01000542.1, on the reverse strand, counting down.
AGTCTCAGGGACGATTAGATCCCGACTTATTCATCAAGGAAATGGCAGCAAGAACAAAGCTTTGCGTAAAAGGATCCTTATGGCTTGTAGGCATTAAAAACCTGAATGAAGCAAACAAAACTCCAAATGGGTGCTCAGTGTCTTTTAAGATGCTTCGTGTCATCCTCTCTGTCTATCGTACAGAGTCCAAACTGTTCTGAGGCCGATGACTTTACTTGACCACTTGTTCCTAACAGAGGAGCTCCCTCACCATGCGACCTAGGAGAAAGTTAGAGTCGCTTTGATAATGCCCGTGTGAAAAAGTCTCATCATGGTTTCATCTACATGAAAAAGGACAGTTTCCTTAGACACGTTGATGACCTTTTTACATAGAACGGCACGGTTTTACACACAATAGTACATTTTATTTCAGTTTTGAATGTTCAAACCATTGCTCACAGCAGATAAACATAAGGTATTTTTGTTTAAGCCTTGAAAAAAGCATTTTGCATTGTTGCATTTAACACATTACAGAGAATAATATATAGTTTCCATGCTACTGTTGTAAATAATAACTTTTCCAATTTTTAGGCAGCACTTAAGTCATGTTTTTTACTCAGTCTTTCTCTAAAGTAAATGTCTGTACCTTGTCTTTGCGTCTCCTCTGACCCCCGGCGTGTGCTCCGTGCAGCTCCAGCAGGACGCAGCCCACCAGCGCATACCACCCCACCTGACAGAGCATGACCGCGGGCCACAGGACAGCAGCTCTGAGGCAGCGAGCCGCTCGTATCCACAGCCAAGCCCCGCCAGGAGGCCACTCCCACTGCGCCGGCCCCACACGCACACACATATATCCAGAGAAAACAATGCGCTAATCTGGCATATGTGAGGCTTTGAAACCCGACACAGGGGCCCGGGGCTGAGAGAACTGGAAAGCAGTCAAAACGTGAGGGAAGCCGTAAAAGAACAGTGCCAATGTGTCGAGCAGGTGGATATGCAATCTGAATTCCAATGGGTTTTGTAACAAAAACTCTATAATAGTTCAACAATCACTGACTTGAATCAAATTACTGTTTTAATTTGATATATCCAGACCCATAACCTGGAAGCTCCCCTAACATAACACTTTCACTGGACTTTTTGATCGGTCGGAATTTTCATTGGTCAAGTAAATGCAAGCGCTTTGTGGACCAGTCAAGATGGTTGTGTCTTGCACAGGCTAGAGTTGTTTAATCCACAAATAACATGGTCCCGCAATGAAAAAGCCTATACACGAGTCTGACAGCCTGTCCATTGGTAAAAGAGAGGACGCGAGGAAGATCAAAAGTAAAACTGTAGTGTCCAGCAGCTCGTGGACACATAGAAATGAACGCCCCCTTTTAGTCAACTAATCTCTGCTCAGGGCATGTTTTTGGTCGACCATGAAAATCTTTGGTCATTGACAACCCTACTAAAAACATCATGGAAAGTGGATGAAAGAGCTGTGGAACAACTTCGTTAGCTGTCATCTCAACTGCTGTAGCCTACATCTAACACACTATAGAGTCCAAATGCTTTAATCTCCAGTACTTTACATTTCCCATAGTAAACTAACGGAGACTTCAAACTGTAAGATTCACTTTGGCATTCATTCTCTGCCTCGAGCCAAGAGAAGGAATCCCCATCGTTTCACACAAGAGAAAAATCAAACAAATCTCAGAAGGAAGATTCGGGAAGCCGCAGAGCCACAGCTGAGGAAATGTCAATGGGGTATGCAGCCCACACCGTCTGAGGTTAATGATTTACACGGTACTGAACCAAGCAGCATGTGTAAATGGGACAGATGAAGGGCACAGAAAGTCAAGTACAGATGTCACGATATGATGCGTTTTATTTTCAGAAAGAGAAGCCAAAGTTGGCAAGAGTTGAGCAGCTTAACAGAGGATTTCTACCGAACAAATAGACACACGTAGGGATTTTTACTCTTAAGGGCCTATCTCACCAGAGGAGAGTTGCGGATTGATTGCACGTATGTAAGGGCCTATCTCACGGGCCTGGAGACTACTTGGAGACTCGAATTGCTGCTGGTCATCGCCCTTTTCTTTTTCAAAAGTTTCACAATACTTATTGTATGGCAGCACGTACCATATCGTGATTCGTATATATCGTAACTAAAGCGGATAATCCCAGCCCTACTATTTAGGCCGCCTCCCTTCATAGAGCTCAAAACAGGGCGGTACATTGGCACAGCGGTTAGCGCTTGTGCTTCAAGCTAGAAGGTCCCATGGTTCAATTCCAGGACGGCGCCTTTGTGTGGAGTTTGCCTGTTCTCCCTCTGCCTGCGTTGGTTTCCTCTGGGTACTTCGGCTACACCTACCACTGGAAACATTTACGCCTCATTTACACCGCATACGTTACGTCCACGGTCCGTTTTACGTACGTCTGCCTTAACAATAGGAATGAAGTAAATCATTCAGGTGGTTTACACCTGTCCGTCAGGTGTCCGTTCAGTCTACGGCTCTGCGGCAGGAATACGCATCGATTCTATTTTTGACGGACGCCGGAGCGTCATCAAAGGCTTTTTTCTACAGCACAGTAGTTTTTTTATGCTGCATAATGAGCCATGTGCTCGACAAAAGGGAAAAACACCGGATAATGACCTAGTTATAACATTAACATCAAGGTGGAACTGCTTCTCCGTGTTTCGGTGGGACAATAAACAGCGTAACACCACTTCAGAACAACATAATGGGAAAGGTTTTGTCCGTGACTCACGTCTCGTCTCTTCTGAAGATATTCAACCGAATTTGAGCTACGGCGCACGGCCCGCCTTTCTTTTCCTCTCACACACGGACTATGATCTGAAACTCCAGGGAAACAACGGGGACCTAGAGCACGTTTGCTTCAGACGTTGGATGTAACGATGGTGATGATCGAAGGTGTACAGAGGCCAGGAGAGGAGGACCAGAGGACAACAGACAAGCAGAAAACCGAGGGGGAAAGATGAGGACAGAGGAGCGGATGATGAGAGAGGAGGAGGACACACAGACCAACGGTGGCTCCATGTGATGTTTCTTGAGGCGCAGGTAAACGTATAAACACTAAACATTCCCTAATTAATGAAGTTAAAATGTAGAAATGAATGTAAGCTCTTATATTGCATTTTAAAAAGCTGTCATTACTGATTTACATGTGATTAAAAGGCAACATTATTACATGACGGATTAAAGACGTACGGACCATTGGCGTAGCCACGGGTGTGCCAGGGTGTGCCAGTGCCACCCACAGAGCCAGCTGGCACACCCAAAAACTGAATGCATTTTATTTTATTTTTTTACATATAACGTAAATCCTCTAATGGCCTGTATTCCATGTAGCTGGCGGAGGCAAATAAAATCCGGTCTCTAAACAGGCCGGGGCTATTATTAGAAACTATAGCGGTAGAAATATTTCCCATGTTCGGAATTTGTCTCATACTCGTGTAAACGATAACTCACGTGCAGGAGTAAACAAACGGGAACCCAGGCCGAGACAGGGAACGCTGCTGCGGAGCTGATCCAAGCGTAACTTTGAGACAGATTTAGCCACTTTTCAAACCTTCTGTGACTATAAACAGGGCAAGCAACAAATGTTGTGTGACCCTCCAGGGTTTTAATAAAGTCCTCAAAGCTCATCCAGCGGCTCAGTGTGCAGGTAAGTTCCACACCTCAAAGTAACTCCTCCGATCGGCGCGAGCGTCTCGTCTTCTCTCAGGTCTGTTTTATGATCGATCACAAACACAAACGCTCCGTCTAAGCTCGCCTTTACACCAGATAACAACAAATAATCCGGTCCGCGGTAAAAAAAAAAAAAAGAAAAGAAAAAGAAGAGAAAAAAAGAGAGAAACCTGGCGTGACATTGATGTCAAAGTTCCGCTAACAGCAGCGAAACGCTTCCTGTTGTCCCTACAAAATAAAAAGCGTCAATGTCCCAGATGCTGGGAGTGTTTGCAATGTTGCTAATATTTTAGGTTCAAAGGACACAAATCTCGTTTGAAATAAATAGGATAGAAGATAAACAGGTTTACTTATAAATATGACAGGAAATACATGTGAAAAGTGTTAACTCATTTAAATCGCGTTAAAAACGTGTTTAAAGGTTGAACAGTTATTATGATGTATTTCAGAAGTTGAGAATGTGTTTGATTATACAAGTTAATGCCAGCCATTGATTTTGAATATGTAAGTCGGAATTTATTAGATTTGCCTGCAGGCCTCCAGGGGAGCCCTTGCCACTCTGCTTTAAGCAAATTATGAAACTGGCAACATTTTCCCCCGTCAGAGGGGCATTACATGTACACAGTAAGAAAACAAGTTATATTTGTTGAGAATAAATTTGGCACACCCAGTGTTTGCTGGTGCACACCCAGTGTCTTTTTTCTGGCTACGCCACTGGTACGGACACTGTGTAAACTAGAATGCGTGATTTGACGTACGTAAAACGGACCGTGGACAAAACGTACTCGGTGTAAATGAGGCGTTACAATAGGGCAGGATGAATGCGAGTGTGTTTGAGTGCGAATAGGGGACAACGGATGGAAATTAGCCCATGGATACAATCCGGCGCGCCGTGTTTACAAGCATGAGTCCCATGTATGTTCATTAACATGCACTGTCCCGACCAAATAAGTAAACAAACAAAACGTCAACACAATGCACTTATAAGTGTTGTTTTACTATAAAATCAACACTTTTCAAGGACCCCACACCCAAGTTACCCATAAACATGAAATCTCAACAGTAAGGTATCAAAAGTAGGTTAAAACATCTGAATAATGCTTGAGATGGGACATAATATATGGAGGACCCTGAATGCTGAAGGGCTGTCTGACCATGTACCATTAGCCTCCTTTATCCATATCTGATTTATCTGCACAGCCCGCTCTAACTCACACCAGAGAAAAAAAGACAGCGTTCCAAAACTGGTCGACTTGAACCATTTCCAGCTTCATTTATGACACACAACTCATGGGGGTCACATTCCATGGCTCTTTCACCAAATACGCAAAACTCTTTTGTTTTGTACTCAGGTGGGTGGGTGGAAGGCGAATCATATTTAGATGGTGTTGGCTTGGTGCAAACTCGCACAGGAAAGTCAAAGTGCTCCTGAGGTGTTATTACGCCATACAATATAGTTATAACGTTATAATTATTCATGCTATTTGATTCATACATGAGCAATCCTGTATGCTGATGCCAAATCTTCCTCTCCAGAGCTCAATACAGTCTGTTCTGCTTGTCGATCCATCCTATACTTCATATTGCCACAATGACATTAGCACAGTGGTTGCCGTTGTATTTGGCTAAAACACTGCAGAAAACCAGATGACCAAAGTTAATCATAGGGCTGAGGAGTCACAGCAGGGGAAATACTGTATGAAGGGGCATGTGCATCATACTCAGGGGATTAGTAGCACTATGACATAAGGTGATGCATAGTGATGCAAGTACAACTATCAATCAAAACAATTGGCCTACATGTATTAAAATGTACAGCTTGTCTGTAGGCCTATATGTCAGGAGTCTGCAACTTTTTGGATCAAAAGCTACAACACTCAGGGCACAGCCTGAAACAACATTTATGCAATGTTCACATCTTTATATCACATCTGGTGCTCATTCCCAATGAAGAAGCAGGAAAAATAAACCAGAGAACCTAAGGAAATAAGGAAAACAGGTTGTTTTAAGGGATAGCATCTGTGTCTCCCGACTGCAGCTTGTTTAAAATGCAGCGGCACGTCTTTTAACTGGCACATGTAAACTGCCTCTGTTAGTTTTAAATGTCTAAATGGTGTTGCCCTACTAAACCTTTCTGAGCTCCTACACCCCGACACTCTGGCTGTTTCCCAAAGCCTAGGTACCTTGCCTTGGTCTGAAATGGGCGTGGTCAGGCAGCCACATCATCACTTACCGCCCAAGTGCTGTTCCAATGTTCAAGTCGTCCGGAGGCATGTGTCCTCCCTTTGCTTAGCATGTGGCTAATATACCAAGGATACATCAGTGTAGCCTTCGCTGCCTTGCTCCAGCCAAAATCACCCATAATGCACCATGGCTCTTACGAAGAAAAAAAAAAAAGAAGAAGAAAGGTGGTGCTGGCTTATGTAAACTTTTTAAAGCACTTAAATTCCACTTTATTAGAAAAAAAATACAAGCTTTGACTTGTTTATTGGCTCTGCAGCCAGTGTAAATTTGTGTCAAGATTTGGTCAAATAGCCTCATGAATTTCAGGTTTTTGTCTTTTTTAAGTAAATAATGAAAAAACTGAATCAATAATTTGTTTTGTTAACTTGACATTTATATTATTTGACTCAAACATTCAAGCAAATGTCACGGCTTCATAGAGCAACAAAGATTTGTTTGCTGGGCATTGAATGTAATTGACATAAGGCACTTTCAAATCTAACATTTTTATTTTAGTTCTTTCGAGTTTTATTTTGTATTTTCAACTCGGTTTCATCATCTTTGACTACTTTTTATTTTTTTCATGTGTACTCAGAAACCCCCTCCTCAGCAGATCCTTTCCTCTCCCCTGGATGAAACACAACTTCCTGTTTTATTTGTGATGTCACTTCCTTTAGCTCTGAAGCTCCTTTTGGACCATGGCAGGACACTTGCCTTGGACTGGAAGGAAGTGAGTTTGGAGGCACTGCCTTCAACACCAAGGCAAGGCGAGGTTCCTAGGCTTTGGGCAACAGCCTCTGTCTCAGTCTCTCAGGTCGGCTCAGCGTCCCAAAGACCAATCGAAAGCTCAGGGGGATAGGGCTTTTGCGGTGGCTGCACCAAAATTATGGAATGAGCTGCCTTTGCACATTAGACAGGTTTCTTCGGGTGGCACGGTATCGCAAAAAAGGTCCCGCGTTCGATTCCCATCTGAATGGGGCCTTTCTGTGTGGAGTTTGCATGTTCTCCCCGTGTCTGCGTAGGTTTCCTTCTGGTACTCCGGCTTCCCGTACAACTAAAACATGTACAATAGGCCAAGATGAATGACGTGTGTGTATGAATGATTGATGGTGGTCAGATGTGTGCAGTCGCGACAGTGCTTCTGTCAGAAACTGAAGCTACAAAGGTACCATTACAGAGTGTGTAGTGAATGTAAAATTGTCTCATGTAAAGCGTTTAGTGTGTCTGTAAAAGGTGCTATACAAATAAAGCTCTTCTTCTTCTTCTGTGCCTGTTTTGAAATTTCTTCTGAAACACACTTTGACATTTTCTCAGATTTTATTTATTCGTATTTGATATACTTTATTGTATTGCATTGTTTGTCGTTTCTGTCTGTTTTGTAGCACTTTGATCGACTTAATTAAAAAAAGTTGCCATTGCCATCTTCATGATAATTGTGTTAACCATGTTCTGGTGAAATGGGTAGTCTAACCCAGGTTCCCAACCTTTATCTCCTCTGCACAGACTAAAAACAAGTCCCCAGTCCAAAACTGCAGCACCTCCAAAAAACAATGTCCAATAGGCATTTAAATATGATGAATGAATATGAATTGTTTTTCTCACATGTGACCCTTTTTCAGTCATCTACAATGAGTTCTTACCATTTGATTAGGTCAGTCTAAGTCTCTTGAAATGTTGTGAGGACATTTGACCAGTGAGTGTCCAACGGTGCGCTTCTCCTGTATCTGCGCCGGCTTTTGTCGTGAGTGCCGTTTGGCCTAATGCCAGGTCCATACAAGAAACAGCGTATGAGCTCAGACTCTCGGCACAGTGTGGGGATGTGTCAGCCTGATGAATGGGCACTTCGCAGGCTCGTGTGTGCCGCGGCATGCAGCGGGGAGCCATTGTTTGACAGCTCTTATGAAGGAGGCCTCTCTGGAGAGCTGCTGGGACACGGAACAGGGAGCGCCACACAAACACACCGGCTGGGCCTGATTTACGGTTTCGCTGCGACAGGCGGAGGTGGGAGTAAGTCACTAAATGCAAGTCTCGAGTCAAGTCCAAGTCGTGAAGGTCCAAGTCCCAAGCAAGTCCAAGTCAATTGGTCAGGGGGTCAAGTCAAGTCAAGTCTTTCTTTATCCGCAAGTCACGTCAAGTCGCAAATGTCAGCATTAAGCCTAATTCTTCTTTTCAAAATGTGTTTAATCTACTTGAAAATATAAAGTGCTTTGTCAAGATTTAGCGATTTTGAAAATTTAAGCTAAATCAAACTTTTTAAAAATCGAATGGATTTGGATTTAAGTCTAATTAAGATTCAAATCGCTACAAAATTTTAAATATATATTTATATTTTAAATGCTCCAGCCTATGTAGATCACAAAATTACTGGGACAGCATTTTAAGGAAGGGGGCCCAGTGGGCCTACTTAAAAAAAAATGGAAACAGTCTTTTAAACATGAGCTGATTTCCCTGCAGTCTGAAATATAAATATAAAAATAATATTTTTATTTTTGTTAGTTTCTGGCAGTTTTTCTGTCAGTGGTTCCCCTGTAATGCTCCAGCCCCTGTATGCTCGGATTCGCCCCTGCTCAAAGTAGATTCCGCACAGCCTTCAGTCCCGCTGTCACTGGGCTCTGTGTGGCTGCAGAAAATAGCTACTAAATGCTATAACTTTCACTAGAACGCTTTAAAACACCAAAAAGCCCCCAAGATTTCTGCCATTAATCCAGCTCTTACACATTGTCGTTCTGGAGGCTCCTGTATACGCCGTAGCTTCAGTCATTGTTTCAAACGTTTTCCTGTCTTTAATAAATTTCTATGAATCCTCACCTCTTGACTCACTGTAGAAAACTTTGAACAGTTACACTCAAATAAATAATAACTATAAAGTCACAGCAAGTCATTGAGAGTCATTGGCCTCAAGTCCAAGTTAAGTCTCAAGTCACAAACAGCAAGTCCCAAGTCAAGGCAAGTCTTTTTAGAACTTTGTCTCAAGTCCCGAAAATTGACTCGAGTCAAGTCATTTGACTCAAGTCTCCCACCTCTGGTGACAGGTGCTCACGTTTGAACGGCAGAAAAACTTCAAGGCAGTTGGGTAAACAAGTAGAAAAGCAAAGTTTAGGTCTTTGTAAACTACTTCGGGACATCTCAGCCCTAATGTTTTTGTAGTATAACTTACAATATTGTGCACGTCTGGAGAATACTCATTTCACTCAAAATGCAGTCGCACCAGCAGAGGGACAATGCACTATTGGAGTGATCGCTGCGTCGTCACGTTTGAGGCTCAGGTGGGCAACCCAAATGTATTAAATAGTTAATAATAGTTCTATGGTGGGTCAAAACAATGTTCATAAACAAAGCATTGCTTCTGTAAAAAGATCAGCGTTGTATAAAATATGGTGACAATTATATGTGTGGTTTAAGATTATGTTTACTAGGGGTGTAACATGCCATGTATGTGTGTGCGCCCCCAAACAGAGTGCATGTGTGTCATCATCACTAACCGCTAAACTAAAGGCTGTTGACACTCCAGACCTTACATCCTCCAAAAACACATGAAGTCTGCGTGGCTTTGTAATGGTTTCTCCTGTTAACGACCAGGCTTCAGTGAAAGATTGATCCAGTGCCACGCTTTGTCAGAGGCACAGACAAATGTGTAAGATCCATTCTTGGTCATAATCCACCTCAAAAGCTTTGTTTCCAAAAAAAATACAGGCATAATGTTGTCCAGGAACAGCCAAAACACGAGCCTCAAATCAAACACGCTGCTCTGTGCGTGTTTTAGCTGCTGTGTATGGAAAGCGAAACTTATCACTATTGCGTATGGCACTACATGCGCATTGAGCTGCCTTGTGTACGAAATGCACGGTATAAATAAAGTTGCCTTGCCTTGCCTTACATTGTAATACAATACAATATTACATACAAATGTAATACAATGCACAACTCTTTTTTTTTTAGCACTACAGCTTTGTTTTCTATTGTGCTTGTGAGCCCACAGGCACATTTTATTATAAAGCAACTTTTAAACATTAGAAAGCCCTGTCAATTTTACTCTGACACTATAAATATTGCCTAATGATAAACATTAAGCCTATTTTATTTCAAAACCAAATTATTCTTTTAATATTGTGGTGAGACAGCCGAACCGTTACACTCCTATTGTTTATGATAAAATGCCATATTGATCAGCTCCCCTCAGTGGAAGTAGTCATGTCAGACAATGGCGCTAGTATTAGCTTGCAACAATGTAATAAGAGTTGATTTTGCATAATAACCCCTTTAAACAGGTTTTCTCACATACTCGCTAAGCTAAGAGTGCTCTGGGCAGATCCATTAAAGACCTGAAAACCATTGACAGGTCTAGAGTTCATCGCTGTGGCTCTGTGATTAAGTGTTTAGCTAAGGTCCTGACCTCACCAGCATTTAACATCTCTGTCTGTCTGACGAACCAGCGCTAATGTCTCAGAGGGGAGCACCAGTCAGGCAGCGCCTGCACCAGGCCACAGGAAACGCCACAGTCACAAAAGCCAGGCTTCAAAGAGCTACAGCACCACTCACTCAAAGCCCTCAGCCTCAGCACTGACTGTGATAGGACCTAATGTAAGCCAGGCCACTGTGAACGAAGTCAGGTCAGCTAATTCACTTTCCCCATGTGTGCATTATGGCACACTCCCGATAATGTATTCATTTGTCGGTACTTGTCCAAAAGCATAACATCTATCGGACATCAGACAGTCAGGGAAAAATGCATATTGACATAAAGGTCCAAAGTTGCTTACATTTTAAAGATTGTGGAAGTTTTAACCATGTTATAAAGTTATTTCCTCATCAAAAACATGCCCCAAGTTGTATTTTGCTTTGTGCACGCATGTATTCTGGTCTCTGAGCTGAAATTCCGCCCAATCCTGAAAAATGACCACTCCAACCAAAGTATGTCAGCTTGACCCTTTCAGGGAGTGCCTCCACAGTTAACATACATGCCCACTCTCTCAGAGCTGTGGGCCATGGCTGTATCATGCTGAGAACGATCACTTTACAAACGTCTGCACCGACAGGAACCCTTTAATGCTACACATAATGTGTAATTGGCAAAGCTGTGCATTTAGCGTGTTTTGCATATCCACAATTCACCACAAATCAGATACAACACTAGAACAAGGATGGGTTTTTTCTAAAACAATAACTGCTACAGACAGATCTGAGCCACATGTGTTGACTGACAACTGTGTTTGCTTCTCCTTTAGTTTTTGTGGACACAGCAGAGATCGTGTGCACTACATCAGCAGGAAGGCATGTTACTAGAAAGAGCCCTACTGTAGGCTGTGAAACTGTTAAAATGGGTTCGATTGGCCCAAACAATTTTCATAGACCTGAGAGAGTAAATTCAAACCAGCCGAGCTTTTAGGCGGCCAGTGTTTCTATTTCCAACATGTGTTAGTGAGCGAGGGCCAATGTAAACAAAAGCAAGCCCCAGGATCTCCGCCGTCACCAAATGGCACTGCGAGTAGACACATGCGCCATAATCACACTTCACCGGCGGAATTACAGCAACTAATCTCAAATACTTAACATCAGCAAATAAAGAAAATGAGCTTGACTTTTAAACAGTCCGTCTGGACAGAGATTAATGTCTGTGAAGGAAATCATTGACAGGAAGGAACAAATGTTATGGCTACAAGATTGTTTCATTCTCATGATCAAGAAGATCGCGCAAGACTTTAAAAGACACTGATTTCAGTGGAGTAAAGCAAAACTAATGATGTCAACTCTACTGTACAATAGACATGACTAGGGTTCTTGTTATTAATGCAGTGTCTGTGCCAGGCCAGGACATTGATTGACTTCTTTGCTCACTAGTAGAGTTTGCATCTTAGGCCCAAGCCCAAACCCGCCGAGATGTCACGCATGACAGGTTTGCGTCGGGCTTCAAGTTTTTTATAGTGAATTTGCGACATCAATGGGTCAGTAAGTAGATGAATAAGTCTTATCTTATCTCAGAAAAACAATACATGTATATGTATGTTATTGCTTTTTACGCATGTGAAATGTTCACCCGCATCGATTACAAGTATAGTAGTTGATTACACTTTATTTGATCTTGGGTCAGTCCCAATCATCGGCATGGTGATACAGCCTTCTGCTATGTGGACTAGAGGTCGACCAATATGAGTTTTTCTAAGGCCGATGCTGATTTTTGGGGATTTTTATTGGCCGATGCCAATATGCACGGCCGATTTTCCAAATGACTTGTCTACAATTCTGTGTATGATGCTTCTAAACTGTAAAATGTGTCACTGTTGAACTGTGACAGCAGGGGGAGCGTTATTAGAGGCTGATTTATTCAATACATTTTAGTAGATACTTTAAAGCGTGTTTTAAAACAAAAATCAGCAGATTCCAAAACAAAAACGGTAAGACTCTATCTCTTATGGTTCTCAAATTAAAAGCAAAAGTAAAACATCTAATAATAAACCGCAATGGCAAAGACTTCCAGGGTGGGCGGGGCCGTGGAATATAACGTTTTCCAGACACACCGCGCAGTCTACTGAAGTGTGACAAACCACTTACATTCTCTGCCAGTGATTACGTCGGACAGGGTCTATCTGGTGTCATGTCACCGCCATTTAAAAGATATATCAATGAAAAAGAAGCTCCATAGGTCACCGCCATGTTTTTTATTTCCCAGAGCATTCGTGACCATCCTACCAGCCACGGGTTAATAAAGACCACAATCGCCAAAATGCATTGCGACTCAAGAAAACCCCACGTCACAACACGAACAGCTGTTTTAAGCGGCTGTTTTAATCACGTGTTGCGTATTTTTCATGAATAAAATACTTGAATATTATAATTGTTACTGTGAAAAGTTGCTGCGTAAGCTGCTTGAGCTGTTAAACGATCGACAGCTCCCTATCTTTAGGCAAAAAATAAAGAAAAAAGTCCACGTAAAATCCATGTGAAATGAAATGGATCTGGCTGCCATGCGTGTGTGCACATCCAAACATGGTGATGTGTGTCATCGTCACTTAGAGCTAAACTGAAGGCTGTAGACACTCCACACCTGTACAGTTACATCCAACAAAAACACATGTCTTTGTTTCTCCTGCGGTGACGAGGCTGTGGTAAATTAGATCCAGTGCAGTCCGTATGTCAGATCCGCAGACAAATAAGTACGATCCTGTCCTGGACAAAATCCGCCTCCAAAGCTTGGTCTCCACAAAAAACTCCAAGCAGAAAATCCAAGAACAGCCCAAACATTAGCCTCAAATCAAACACGCTGCTCCCAGTGCTTTAGCCTCTGTGTGTGGAAAGCGAAACTGAAACTACCACTTAATGAGCACATGGGTTAGGGTTGCTTTTTTCTTATTTTTTTCAAGATCAGAGCGCTACAATTTGTTTTATATTCTGCTTTGTATTGTGAGACACATTATAAAGTAGCTTTGAAAGCATTGCCAATTTTATTCTGAGATTATAAATATTGCCTAATGATGAACATATAAGCAGTGATGCACCAAACTGCGGTTCCTGCACCGTGAACCGAACCGTGTGACAGCTGAAGCCCTGCTATATATATCCATAAATATTCCACTGTCTCTTGAATTTTATTCCTTGAGTTTAACCTATTGTAGGTGTAGTTGCTCATTCTGCTGGTGCTCTGGACAACGGGCTCACTCCTTTCTGCAGCCGCAGTAGGCAACTTTGCACTTGACTATATACTGTAGTACTACAGTACCTGCGGGGCACCTGGGATTGCAGAGGCTCAGAGCTTTGTCTGGTCAAAGGGTCAGGTCATCAAATATGACTAAGAAAGGAGTAGCTACAGTTTCATAAAACACTCCAATTGCAGTTTGTTTGTTTGTTTGTTTGAAATAAATAATTATTAGCATTTATTGTTTTGATACATTTGTAGTGACCGTGCATAATTTTTGGAATGGGGGGCATGGCCCGACTACAGCATGTGCTGGGGGGCTTCAAGGAAAAAGGTTGGGAACCACTGGTCGTCGTGCGGGTCTATATAGTGAATGACGGGTTATGGACTTGGTGGACATTCTTTTAATAACTCATAATCTCAAAACATCAAATGTGGAGACTAGCATAGGCCCGGCCATACTGTAGGCCGGGTTACAGCTAGTAGAATATATAAAATACGATGCGAGGTGTGACCAATCATTGCGATGTTTCACAGCTCCCCAGATATCTCCCCTGAGATATCGGCCTTTCATTGGCTTCAGATCGGCCGATACCTGACATTGTAAAATACCCAAATATCGGCCCGATATATCGGTCGACCTCTAGTTTGTACTGTAGATACCATAGTAAATACGTTTATTACAAATGTGACTTTTCTCCATGATATTCCCACCAGCAAGATGAACACCCATCTTACATACTGTAAATACAATTGAAATATTCCCAAAGGATTAAGAAAGAATGAAAATGACTGACTGAGACGCAGTAAATATCTGAGCAAAGAGGCTAAATTACAGAGAAGCAGCGCTGTATGAAAGCCAGTCTTTCTTCTGTGTTGTATTACTGTTTGTGCGGTTTTAATCTAATTTTTACCACTCAAATATATACGGCCCAGGCCCTGGAGTGACAACAGAGCGTGCCCTGTTATTACACGATGATAATGAGGGAGCGCTGGCAGATGAACTGTTGAAGCGCTGGTGAGTGCGAGTTGACAGAGAACGATAGTGCTGCAGTCAGTCAGGTCAGACACACAGAGACATGTCCCACCATGAGCCTGAGGGGGTTAACCCTCTCAACGGGGCCGGGACTTCAGTGAGTTGATTTTTGATCAATAACAGAAGATCTAACACTGTAAAAAATATTAAAATCAATGTAAATTATTGCACTTTATTTTGGCAGAACAGAAATGTTTTCTGTTTCTGCCGAACACAGCTCAGGCACGAACCACGACGGACATCTGTACAAGCTGAAAACATCCCTGTCACTGGATTTTAGCTCTGACTCTCTCCCACTTGGACACAGTCTGACTGCACGGAGGAAGCGGCAACGGCTGAGCAACCCAGTTATTTTGAGCAAGAAGAGTATAAAAAGCTTTTTCAGATATACATGCATCAAAACAGGTTTGAGAAAACTATCATCCAGGTAAATAGGAAGAGAGGACAAGAAGACATTTTGCTGAAGCAGTTCAAGTAAACAAAGCTGAATTTTGGACCTACTTGGACCATACCCAAAGTCAAGGCAAATTTGACCTGGAAGATAGGGATGCTCCGATACAGCTTTCTCTAAACCGATACGAGTACGAGTACTTTGATTTGCCTGCCGATACCAAATACCGATACGAGTACAAGGCATTTTCTTCAACATACTTTTTGAAGTGAATAGATGGCATATAGACTGACTTTTTCACAGCAGATTGGTTAATTAGTTAATTTACTCATTTACATTTCCTTGAGTAAAGTAGGCTACACTTTTAAGAGAAGTTATATCAGAATTGAACATATGCCATTTACATTTTTAATCATTTAATCATTTTTAATCATTTTCTATCATTCAATATCATTTTAATTTTAATGCACTGTCCATCATAGACAGAACAGTTCATATCCAGTAGTTCCTCAATGCCTGTGCTTTATTCATTTATCTATTTTTATTTAACAATAGTATTGAGAGGGTTACTTATTACTGCAGCTAAATGGTCTCTTTTCGCCTTTACTACAGCTCTGTGTAGATTTTCTCATGTGTTTATAGCAGCTTAGCCAGTAGCCTACAGCATTTTCATTGTTTTTGCTGCAGCTCACTTTCGCTTAATATGGACATGCTGTATCTCTTTATTTGGTATTTTCTGAGTACTTTTTAGTCTGGGTTAGTTTTACAGATGAAATAAGCCCCTGGGCTTAAAGCGACTTAAGAATCGGCAGAGCTGTATCTTGGAAACACTGCAGACTCCACGCTGCAGCACTAACAACATTTAGCTCTGGTTAAACGGCTTGTTTGTTTTTTAAGACTGTCTTTTTATGTTTTATGAATGAATGTTTGACAGTGCACTTTGAGCTACTTGCACCTTTTTTTCCAATGTGGTTTTATCCTGCAAATGGCAAATAACCTGAATCTGAATCTAAATCCAGCACAGACTCTGATTTAGGGAGTGTAGGCTGTTATAGAGTCAGCTCTATGTGGAATATTGTATTTCCACCAAAGAATTCTGCAGTTTGTTGCTCTTTTCACTCCTCAGCTGAGAGCCGCACGTCAGGTGGTATCGGTTTCTGGTATCGGGACCACATTAATGAGTTCGAGTATGAGTACAAGCATGTGGTATCAGCCCAATACTCGATACTGGTATCGGTATCGGAGCATCCCTACTGGAAGGCTGAATTTCCCATCTCTGACAGCTTCTGCTACCTTTGCGCCCCACTCTATAGACCCTTTAATTGTTAGTAAACATTCCGGGCTTAGCTGGAGGCAGGAAGCTAGTTCCTATCTATTTCCATTGTCGCTGTTGTCATAGTAACGATAAACAAATGTCTAACTGTTTTTGGAAATATCAGATAAACCTTATTTTATCGTCGTAAATGTCACGCCTCTTGTTCTTGCTCCTTAAGCCACAACAGGACCACATTTTTCAGTTGTAGTTTTGCACTTAAAATCGCTAGTTTTAGTTTAATCTTATTTATCTTGATCACTTCCTGCCTCCAGCTGATGTCACTGATGATGTCAGCAGTTAAAGGGTCTATTGCTCTCCATCAAGTTGTGCTGTTTTTTTACATTCATAAAAGTTTGCATACATCCTCCATTAAACAGAAAGAAACGTCCAAAGAGCACAGATTACATGCATGTCTTCGAAGAAAATGCTGTGAGTCTAGGTCAGTGCTGGCAGCTGCCTGTGGTTAAACATCTGGATTTAATCACCTTTATGCGTGACACCTAACGCTGAAGAGAGCAGTGTTTTCCACATCTCCACGCCACCAGAACCTACTTACAGTTCGGCTGAAGCTCAGAAACGACTCCTCGGGATTCCCTAGAAGATCCTCCAGGTCGTTTGAGGATAGCAGTAAATTCTAGAGAGAAGACGTGAAGAAATGTTTTAGATTACATTGAACTGAAATAGCCATAGCACTAACACCTGAGGAAGATGTAGAGAAAACCTATGCAGACACGGCGAGAACATACAAACTTCTGCTGCTCTGCCACAGCTTGTGTACTGATATCTTTATGATAAAAAAGATTAAGCTGGCAATTAGCTTAAAGAAAGCTCCTTTAATCCTGTGGGTGCAACGTAGTGTGATAAATCCAACAGAAATACAGGAGCAGTGATTTATCTCTACGCTGCAGTTTGCGAGTGATGGATGTGCTGTCTCCTGTCCTCACCTCCAGCCTGTTGTTGCTGCTGTCGGTGCGCGTGGCTCGGACAGGTTTGGAACTGGTCCCATGACAGCGGGGTGAGCGCCGGCTGCACTGGCTCCGCTCCGCTTCAGGGTCGCCCATCACAAAGCTCAGCTGCTGGAGGTCGCCCTGCAGACAAAGAGGAAATATGTGCAGCAATGAAATTGAATTTGCATCATCTGTTTTACAGACACATTCAACAAGTTGTTTGTGTAAGCCATCAGTCAGCCGGAGGAGCACTCCTAACCACCATGATGAAATTGACCTTTCACAAAAGCCTTGCCTCCTTAATTATTGTTGCTAGCTCCGTCAAGAAATAGAGTTAAAGAGGGGGTATTATGCTTTTTTCAATCACATAGCACCAGTCTATAGCATACTACAATGATGACGTAACCTTATGTTGGTCTGTATATGCAGTAAATTAAAATAACTGCCTTGAATAAAATTGCTCTCTCAAAATGGCTGTACTGAACGTCTTGAAATAGGCCTCTGTCTCTTTAAGAAGCTTTCCGACACGCCCCCTTCAGCACACTGCTGTGGCATCTAAACAACACTACTGTGCGGGGAGGGGGCTCTGCTGAGCTGAGGAGCAGTGGTTGGTGGCTTGGCTGGTGACAAAAGGTCCAGAGGCGTCTCCAGTAGGTGGGGGCGTTCCTAGGAGGACTGAGGCATAGCTACACCTAAAATGGCTGCCGTCTAAGTTTTTACTGATTACTCAAAAATATGTGAATGAGCCAAGGCAACACTCCAGGCATGTGTTTAATGAGGGAATGACATAATAACATGATATAAAGCTTGAAAAGTCGATTTTTACATAATACCCCCCCTTTAACACATGTTATAAAGGGGAGAGGTGTGTGTTAGTGACTCTTTTTGGTGCAATACCAGTGCAATATTTCCAGATCGAATGGAATAGAAGTTTATTTGTATAGCGCTTTTCACATGACTCAAGTCACCCTAAGCACTTCACATAGTGTTGGAGATTTGTTCTTCATTCAGATCGAGGCAGGGGACACGACAGCTAACGAAGCTAAAGCAATTACTATTGCAACGACACATCATCAGTAGGGTAAAACTAACCTGTCCCACGACGGTCTAACACCAGCTCACGTTGAACGGGTGAACAATCCAACGCTTGGTGAATTCTGCTTCACAATGATAGGAAGAGCCGACATCGGAGGATCAAAAGCGACGTCGCTATGAACGCTTGAGAAATTGAAAAAAGCTTTCCTCAAGCTTTTTAAAATCCAACCAGCAAAGTTGTGTAGACAAGTCAGGCATTGTACTACCGGATAAATTCTCTTCTTATGTTAGTCAATATAGCATTGAAATATTATGAGCATTATTGTTAGGTAATAGCTAGCTTGCTAAACTTACAGGAGCTGAACACCAGCTTTTCATGCATACGCCCCTGCTATGGGCTACAGTGGCTATGTCTCTATGCCACTGCAGAACCGCTATGTGGTTCTTATTCAGCGATTGCCTGGCTCTGCCCTACTATTCCCTGTCTATTCCACACAGGGAAGTTAGTCTGGTAGCAGAGCAATTGGAGCAGTATGAACGGGCGGGTCTAACATGCACAGATTGTTAGTAAAATAAACCAATCAGCAATTAGCTGAATTAACTGAATATAAACTGACGAGAGCGCGGAGGCAAAATCCTCGACTCCTTCATCCATGATTAGTTTTGGCTAATAACTTCTGCAAGTGTCACTGTTGATAGAACTACAACATGGCGGCGCAGCGAGTGACGTAATCTTGTCAATTCCCTGTGACGGTTCATGATTGGTTACGCTAGGCCTTAGCCGCCAATCAGTCACTTGTTTACCGTGTATGTCCAGACCCACCTTCTTTCGCGCAGAAAAGAAGTAGGTGTGGTTTACCAGGCTAATTCAGCGAGGTAACACATTAGTCATGATTCTCCAGCAAAACAACAGGTGGCTGAAATATCAAGGCTCTGCTACACGCTTCCTGTAGCACTTAAAAGTACACCAGATATTCCAGCTTCAGAAACAGCTTTTTGTGAAGATGTCCAGCAACTACAGCTCATGAAACTCTTGAGAAACAACAAGACGGATGGTAAATGAGCCTTATAGACCCTTTAATTGTTTGTAAACATTCCGGGCTTAGCTGGAGGCAGGAAGTAAGATTCCTATCTAGTTCCATTGTAGCTGTTGTCATAGTAACGATAAACAAATATCTAACTGTTTTTGGAAATGTCAGATAAATCTTATTTTATCGTCTCAAATGTCATTCCTCTTGTTCTTGCACCTTAAGCCACAACAGGACCACATTTTTCAGTTGTAGTTTTACGCTTAAAATCGCTAGTTTTAGTTTAATCTTATTTCTCTTGATCACTTCCCGCCTCCAGCTGATGTCACTGATGATGTCAGCAGTTAAAGGGTCCATAGGCTTACAAGTTAGCGGGCACTGCTCTTATTTTTTCAGCTTTGCAAGTGAGAAAACATGTCGTGTGTCACTATTTTCAACGGCAGGAGATCCGGAGAATGACGGATAGCAACGGTTACTATGAGGTATGACTGGACAATGACCATTTTGGGGCGGCGTTTTGTGAAACGTCAATTGTCAATTTCAATAGATAATCTTTATTACAGACTCATGGTCTAGACCAATACTTCAATAAAAATGATGGCAGTCTTTTTGTATTTGTATTTCTTTTCATTTTTCAAATATCTACAAAAGGTACTGACTAGAGCTGGGTCCCGATTCAATTCACGATTCAGTTAAGGATATCACACAGTAACAATGTTACTTGGATATTGGAGCCGATGTAACAAGTGAATTTGTCTATTCTGAGACTATCTTAAGATTTATGGAAATAAAGATTTATGGAAATAAGATTTATGGAAATAAGATTTATGGAAATAAACCACAAATCTTTGTTTGGAACATTTTTAACACATTTTTGCCACGGTGTAACTTTGCTCCACGAAGGGCTACAGGCCGATTGAAATACACTACCTTAGAATCGATTTTAGTGGTTTTTTTTAATCGACAGGTGCCTGGTCAAAGGAAAATCGATCTGATTTTGATTAATCGATTATTTAAACCCAGCCCTAGAACTGACATTCCTAAAAAAATGTTGTTCAGGAATGGATGTGCATCACAAAGCAATGTCTGTTTGACACTGTTTGGAAATATTGCTTTAGAGAGTGCAACATTAAATGATTTGGCTCATAGTAATAGTTGTTTGTATAAGTTACAAGACAAATAGCGATTTTGTTCCATGTTTGTCTGTCCTGTCAGTTTTAAGCTGATGGTATTTTAAAAAAAAGCACTAAATACACCCTTTTGGGCCAAATATTCTTACTCTGTTACTCAGAGCTCCTTACTTTTATATAATTAAAGTGTGTGAGGTCTGACTCATGGGCGACTGTTGCTAGTCTCTCTGTAGCCTTGTTGACAGATACAATTGTCCGAACTTATCCTCTAAATCCAGCTGTCGTGGATAACATCTTCGTTTTCACTGTCCCAAAACTAAGCCTGAGACACAGTAATCCTATAATAGGCATAAAACAGACAGGATCAAAACACTGGAACCAGACGAGATGGAGAACAGTTGTACTCACTCTTCTCGGTTTCCTTGTCATGATTTAGAGGTCGTTGACGTTTGTTGAAAAAACTAAAACTTATGTATAAACAAAGAGCATGTGACAGATTAAATAGATTAAATAAAGAAGGTGAGTTAAATGATAAACTGAATTGTCAGTCACTGAATCTGGTCAGGAACACCTCATTACAGGATTACCTATTACAGTTTAAGTTTGTGTTTTGTTTTGTTTTATTTTATTTGATGAGGGAAATCAAAGTAAACCTACACATTTGCATACACACAATACCAAGACCCTCCCTGCTGTTTGGACAGAGAGCAGAAGAGAAAAAATTCCATCAAGAAAACCAAATTTCATATTTCCTCTTTGTTTTAAGCCAGCCCCCAAGCCATTAAATGCACTCACTGTCCCTCCTAAGGTTTTATTGCTAATGGTAAATGGTCTCAATTTATATAGCACATTTTCACAGTTTAAAGAGGGGGTATTATGCTTTTTTCAATCACATAGCACCAGTCTATAGCATACTACAATGATGACGTAACCTTCTGTTGGTCTGTATATGCAGTAAATTAAAATAACTGCCTTGAATAAAATTGCTCTCTCAAAATGGCTGTACTGAATGTCTTGAAATAGGCCTCTGTCTCTTTAAGAAGCTTTCCGACACGCCCCCTTCAGCACACTGCTGTGGCATCTAAACAACACTACTGTGCGGGGAGGGGGCTCTGCTGAGCTGAGGAGCAGTGGTTGGTGGCTTGGCTGGTGACAAAAGGTCCAGAGGCGTCTCCAGGAGGTGGGGGCGTTCCTAGGAGGACTGAGGCATAGCTACACCTAAAATGGCTGCCGTCTAAGTTTTTACTGATTACTCAAAATATGTGAATGAGCCAAGGCAACACTCCAGGCATGTGTTTAATGAGGGAATGGCATAATAACATGATATAAAGCTTGAAAAAGTTTTTACATAATACCCCCCTTTAAGCACTTAAAGCACTTTAGATCAAAGAGCCACTCATGCATTCACACTCTCATTCATACACCAGGGTACCCAAGACACTGGAGGCACGATGGGTGAATGAAGTGTCTTGCCTAAGTTTAGCTCCCTGATACCTAACACCAAGCAGCATGGTGCGCAGCGGTTAGCACTCATGCCTCACAGCAACAAAGATTGTAGTTCAGTCCCCAAGCCAGACGGGGCAGTATTGTGTTGAGTTTGCATGCTCTGTGGGCCTGTTGGAGCAGATGTGTGCAGCCGCGCCTTTGACCATCTGCCCCAGTGGAAACTGTGGCCACCGCCATGGAGGAGTGACTGAAGAAAAATTCTCCACACTGTGTGAAGCGCTTTGGGGTGCCAGTATTTATCATTACGTAATTAACAATATGGTTGTAAAATGTAAAATGGTAGTCAATTCTATCAAAGGATAGTTCTTGGTGCAAAATAAGTTTTTCTCATTTCTTTGTGCAGGGCTTTCTTTAGTACCGTCTGAAGACCAAACAGGCATCAAAATTCGACAACATGCTACAGTACTAGTATTTTAAAATCTTTTCAGTACCAGACTAGTTTCCTTGAATGGTACCCTGCCCTACCTCTTCCATATCTCCACAGCAGCAGAACCCACAACCATCAACACCCCTAAATCCCTCTTACCTCCACGATCATCACCACTATACATCTAATACACCATTCATCTCCCCTCGCTCCTTTCTCTGAGTCTGTGTAGTCACTCCTGCCTGTGTCTGGAGCACCGCCTACAGAGAAGCCTGTCAGCACCTCGGCGAAGGAAGGCCTGTGTCCTCAGAGCCCCATAAAAACCTGTCACCAGAGGAGATGGAGAGTCCATCGGAGAGCACCACAACGATTCCAGATGCTCAAGTGTTAATGCATTGTCTACAGGTTGCCTAGATGAAGCCAGACTGTCTGCTCAGTGTGGTAATAAAACACGTGGAAGGGGGAAAAGCAGGTGCATGGGGAGAGTTCTTTTGCAGAATTATGTGGCATTTTAATGAAACATGCTTCAGATTGCAAGACCAAAATGAAAATCTCTCCAAAACAAAGCAAATATGTACTCTCAGGGAAAAAATGGGACAAATAAGGGTCTCTACAGTGCAAGCATTTTAAAGCATTCAAATTCAAATGCAGAGGTCAAAACTAGCTCAGTGATTGAATTCTCCAGGTTCTATGTATGCTTCAAAATGACAAGCAGCATGTCCATATTAACTGAGGTTTAGTGAGACTTATATTTAACAAACTTGTAGCTAACCAATTTTCATTGCGATGTTTCTCTGTTCCCCTGAGGCCTGGGGTTGTGAGAGGACTCGTTATAAAGCCCTGACTTCACTGTTTCCAAGGCAAAAAACGGGAAGTCTCTACCACTTTCGGGCGACTTTTTTCTGTGAAAGGCACTATACAAATAAAGTTCTTCTTCTACTTTGAGTGGCATTTATCGGTAAGAATGTACTGTATGTTGTAAGCTGACCTGCCCACACCCAACATTTTTGCCGTATATTTGAGGTACCCGATAAGAGTATTAAAGTGATGATTCAAGGGACATTTAGAATAGATAAAAATTAAATTGCGATTAATTGCATGTTAACTATGACATTCATGAGGTTAATCGCAATTAAATATTTCTAATCGATTGACAGCAATATTCATAACACAGCAACAAAATACAGATATTGAGAGCTGAGAGCCTTCGGTACAAATGACCATCTTTAATCTCTAGTGTCTATAAAGCTGCTTTTAAAGAGCAACTAAACACCAAATCAAGTTTTTTTTACTGATAAACTGTCTCAATGGGTGTCTCATAGTGTTGTCCACTGGTCCCTGACATTATTCTGACATTGTAGCGCAAACATGTGTTAAATCCTAACTTTGGCCTGAAAACGAATGGGTTGCGCCCCCTTCAGGGTAAACTCTGCTACTAAATTAGAATTTCCTGATTGGCTGGAGACGTGTCCATGGCCTCCACAAAACGTCATAAGCCGCACCAGCTCCACACATCGTTACCAGGTGCTGCCCATTATCCTGCCCATTGTCCTGCCCCTGCACCTGTGATTTATAACCAAGTCCCTCCCACATAATCAGTCTGCTGTGATTGTGCCAATGCAAATGTCGAGGTCCACACACCGCCCACACACTCACCCCCCGCATGTCACCCCCAAACTTCAGAGACCGCCTCTGAAGTTTGGGCAATTTTGGGAAGTTCGGCAATTTTTGACTTTTGTTTGTGGGTGGGGAAAGGCTTTGGTACGCCCGTTTAGGTACACTTTAAAGGATCTGTATCATGCTATTTTAGCCATTCCAAAGTAAAGTATAGGCATATATATGATATATTGTACCTCTATCACTATGGAGTACTCATTTTTGAGAGAAATATAAGTATTTTTGGGGGGTATTTTCCCTACCCGGAAGACAAGACGCTTCGATTCAGTTAACTCCGCCCCTCTCTCCGCTCATTCCACATTTGCAGTATTATAAATATAAATATTGCTGCAAAAAGTGAAGTTACTTCACATAATGCAGTTATAAGGAGTTGACACGTGCAACACAGTTTCATAAATGGCTAACACACACGCTAACACACAGGCTAACACGCGTTTTGATTGACTCACCGCTCAGCATGGCCTCCCCATCGTCGGGTGTTTACGTTATGGCCCTCGTGTTGGTTATAAAAGTTAATCCACTTTGATTCTGGCCAAGGTTTACCAAGCATCCATCAGGTTGGTTGATATAGTAGCTAGCTTAATCCCGGAAAGAAATTCCAACTTCTGGCGAGTGCACTCTTCTTTAGGAAGGTTGAAAAGTCCTGTTCCTCTCGTAGCCAAACGCGCATCCGTGGCATTATCGGTAAGAAAAAAGAACAGGCGGTGTCCAGAGTAGGTTAGAAAGAGCTCAGTCTTCAAAAACAACACTTATGCTCAGATCCATGGCTCCTCCAGCCGTGGGTGCGCTTGATTAGCGTCGTGGGACAGCACAGACGCGTCGGAGAGTTGCTTTTTTTTTTTTTTTTTTTTTCAAAAAAAAAAAAAAAAAAAAAAAAAAAAGTTTTATAAATACAAATCAGGCCGTAAGGCATTACATTACAGACGTAGAGCACTTCCGTTCCGCTGTGACGACACAACTGAACAGCTCAGTCGTTTACCAGGAGAGGGTGGAGCAGCTGCTCAGAGAGCAGGATTCAGGAGGATTACTTAGAACTGCGTGAATGAAGCCAAAAACCGCTCTGGGGGTGTTTTTGATAAGGAAATAGCATAACAACATGGCTAAAAACTCAAAAAGTCGATTTTGCATGATATAGGACCTTTAAAGACCAGAAGAAAAAAGTTTTTTTTAATTCTTTATATGAATTTCTGACATGTTTCATGTGTAGATACAGACAGCATCTATAAAATAGCCCATGTATGGTCATGTTCGAAGCAGCAAGAGGAAAAACAATGTAGGGGGGAAAAAATGAACTTTCTTCCATTTCTCCACCATCACTTTAACAAATGCTGAATTATGAATATATTTTTCTACTAAATAAAAATACAGAGACATGGAGAAGAGCAAATTGGTTCAACAGCCCGTAAATACTTAAAAATCATACAATGATAGCTTCATGCTATGGTAAGGTTAGCAACGAGGGCCGTTTTTTGTTTCTACTAAACAATTCGCTGTTTCTTCCCTTTCGGCTCAGCCACGCCCCCTTGTATGACACGTTGCCGTCTGTATCTATGTGTTTTGCCATAGATTGTACATCAATGGACTAATTATGGCTTCCTTCTTCCGAATAGGGCTGCATATTTTCAAGTTTTTCGTTAACAGAGGCCCTTATCGGTTAATACTCGGTTAACCATTAGTGTGCACGCTACCACTAGCTAGCCATGCAATGGACTACTTCTCGTGGAGCGCTCTAGGGGTCTCAAGTATTTTCACTATCATGTTAAATTATACTGTAGATGCCACTTAACCGGGCACAATGCTTTAACTTGGTTACGCAATTTAGAACAATTAATCGGTTAATCGGTTTACCATGGACACCCCTACTTCGGAAAGAAACAAGGACATGGGGGCAGGTTCCTTGCTGTAATGCAGGTGTTCCCAAACTTTTCAAGCTGGGAGGTCCCAGCCCCTACTGATCTAATGGACTTTCTATTGAAGTTTGTATTCCCCTCGCTTTAGTTTAAAGCTGCCCTCAGCTATTCCATTTTGCTGGCCCGCAATTGTTGCATTCTCACATTGCATCGCCACCTTCGAAACAGCAAGTTAACTTTGTCCCGCAGAAGCAAAGACCAGTTCTGCACCTCCCTCACAGAGCAGGGTTCACTACTGACATCTACTGATGAAAAAAAATCCAAAAGACATAGCTGAGGGCAGCTTTAAGTCATTATTGAACACTGGCCTGTCATTCTTACCTTCACCCCTTTGGCCATTTTTTTGTTTCATATTATTCTATATTATGGCGCTGGCAACAAAATCCCAGACAACCTGCTGGCAAGAACAAACTTCCGTCAGCCTGCGGTGAACGCGATGGGGAAACCTAACCTCCCACCATCCATCGCAATTTCACCGTCTTGCATAATAAGAGTAGGTGCCAGTTGAGACAGCTAATGGAGATCCAAAAATACATGTAAATACATTTAAAAAAAACCTGCATTACTGGGTTGTCTTTCCAGTAAGGAAGGCGATGTGTGAAACTGCAATAACTGCCTGTATCTGCTCCCTCATCAGTTCAGATGCCTGTGATCTCAGGTTAAGTACAGTTATGGCTCCAGAGTCATCCTTTCAATAAAAGTAACAGTTGGAGCTGGAAGTGTGTCTCTGCTGACTCAGTGCTGTCCCTGTTCAAACGCTCTCTTGTATAATTTAATATATCTCGGAGGGCAATTCAAGAGGTTGGAGCAGGTTACAGGATTTAGATCATAAAAACAAACAGTGGTTTCTAAGCAGTGTGTGTGGTAAGATTAAAAGAGTCCGGGCGCTGTCACAGGTCTCAACTTGTCTGTGTTTTCGGAGTGTGTTGAGTGAAAAGGCAGGTCATACGTGTCTATACAGCTCAATCAGCTTCAATCTTCTTATAGGGAGCTGTACTGTATGTATTGCTTTAACAGAAACATCGAAAACACACTACTAGAGCATAAAGCTAAACCTGATTTAGGCAAGTCAAGGATGAGTCTGGACCGTAAGGCGAGACAATACAGGGAAACATTTAATTTAGAGATAACCATAGCGATATGAATATGAGACAAAATATATATTATAGCAACAAAATTGAAATAGACCAAGGTTTTATTTTGGTGATATATAAGCTACACCTTTTTTGGATATTTTGTTTAATTTTGAATGAGCAATTTATAAGTGAAAAAACAAATACATTTCGCCTTGTTTTTTGGGTTCAAAGCTCAATAAATCAGGCTGGGAATTAGATATTAAAATCCCAAATATTTGTGAATGAATACACGTAGGAAGCCGGCTTTTGTGGCGCGATGTTGTAGTTACTTCCTCCGGCTCACGACAAAACATCTTAAAGGGGGGGGTATTATGTAAAATCGACTTTTTAGCTGTCGTGTCCCCTGCCTCGATCTGAATGAAGAACAAATCTCCAACACTATGTGAAGTGCTTAGGGTGACTTGAGTCATGTGAAAAGCGCTATACAAATAAACTTCTATTCCATTCGATCTGGAAAATATTGCACTGGTATTGCACCAAAAAGAGTCACTAACACACACTTCTCCCCTTTATAACATGTGTTAAAGGGGGGGTATTATGTAAAATCGACTTTTCAAGCTTTATATCATGTTATTATGTCATTCCCTCATTAAACACATGCCTGGAGTGTTGCCTTGGCTCATTCACATATTTTTGAGTAATCAGTAAAAACTTAGACGGCAGCCATTTTAGGTGTAGCTATGCCTCAGTCCTCCTAGGAACGCCCCACCTACTGGAGACGCCTCTGGACCTTTCGTCACCAGCCAAGCCACCAACCACTGCTCCTCAGCTCAGCAGAGGCCCCTCCCCGCACAGTAGTGTTGTTTAGATGCCACAGCAGTGTGCTGAAGGGGGCGTGTCGGAAAGCTTCTTAAAGAGACAGAGGCCTATTTCAAGACGTTCAGTACAGCCATTTTGAGAGAGCAATTTTATTCAAGGCAGTTATTTTAATTTACTGCATATACAGACCAACAGAAGGTTACGTCATCATTGTAGTATGCTATAGACTGGTGCTATGTGATTGAAAAAAGCATAATACCCCTCTTTAAAATAAGCATCATACAGGGTAACTTCAATCTTTTTTATACTCTGACATTAAAACTAAGATGCTGAGGGAGAAAACTAGCTAAAAATCTCAACAATCAATGTTTTCACCTGCGAAAAAGTATTAATTCGGTATTGATGTATCAAAACTATGGAATCGACTGCCATGGTAAAGGTCAGTAGACAGAACAACCACTGACCTCAAAGGGAGTGTCGTAAGTGCCGGTGGTCCCTCCCACCATGAGAAGCGAGTCCAGGCTGATGCCCAGTCCAGAGTAGATCCAGTCCACGGTCTCCAGCAGAGAGCAGTCCACAAACACAGCCAGGTGTTTGAGTGAGACGCTGACGGCCACACGATGCCACGTCCCGTCAGAGAGACCCACAACAGGAAACCTGAGCACACATATAAACGAGTTATACAAATTTAGCATTAAGTATAATAGTGGGAAAAACCATAACAATGGAGAATATGCCTCAATATAATAATATGGTAGTACATTCCTTTCTAAATAGCTTTCTTACCTTAACTAAAATGGAGTGATAAAGATTAAGAACAATCATTGATCTTACTGTAGTTTATGTGACAGGTCTAAGTTAAGGTTCAGTGGTAAGAGCATTCGTCCATGGTTCCAAAGATTGGTCCGAATCTTAGTCCGACTGCTGCATGCTAACCCGCCAAGCTATAGCCACTCCAACTTTCTTCAGAAGCGTCTGGAATTGCGCTCATAGAAGGTTTTCCATCATTTTTGTGTCGTTTCACTCAAATGTATCATTCAGGTCCAGCTGCTGATGAGCTGCTTTAGAGCATCACCTGTTGATATGGCAGAAGATTTTTATTCATTCTTTATTCTTCTTTTGACGCTCATAAGGCACCATGTTTGTTTTGATATAAACAGAACTGGCATTTCTCAGAGTGATTCAATCGTCTGCCTGTCATTACTCTGAACTTGTGTAGATGAAGAGATACCAGACAAGACTTTGTATAAAACAAGTACTGTACATTTAAAAACATGGATTAGGGATGTCCCGGTCCAGTGTTTTAACACATAACGCTGGCCGATACTGATCTGACACAGTCTTTTTGTTTAATTATATTTTTATATAATATAATATACAAATATTTAATATCTTTGTAATAATAAGAATAAATTGGGTGGTGCAGAGGTTAGAGGTTGTGCCTCACAGCAAGAACATCCTGGGTTTGATTCCCACCAGGACGGGGCCTTTCTAGGTGGAGTTTGCAAGTCCTCCCCATGTCTGCGTAGGTTTCCTCCGGGTACTTCGGTTTCCCCTGCCACAAAAAAATGTACAATAGGTTCCCCTCTAGAGCCAGGACTACCCTGAAAAAGAGATTCCTAATCTCAGTTGGACTTTCCTGGTTAAAGCCACGCCGCGTAGAATTGTATCCAATAAATAAAATTGAAATACAAGCATTTATTTTATGACAGATATTTTAATCCTTGAAAAATCTTGCGGTGAGCGGCTCAGCTCTCTTAAGACATGACTGTAATTTTATCGGGAGTGTGGACGTCTCCAGCTCGTCTCCATGGAGATGTCGACTAAAGTGAGTAGAATTTGAGATTTAAACAAGTTGGGTTCTCATCCAAATCCATTTATTGATTACCCACTGCAGTAATAGCATTTTCTGTGTCGAGCTGGTCATTAGGAGCATGTTTTGTGTTGATGGTTACAGTATTGTAGTCCAAAATGTTACACAGTGTGCCTTTAAATAAAGGACAAATAAAAACAAACAAAAAACAATTGTAAGCGCTGTAACAGTAGTAGGGCTGGGCAATTTTGGAAAAACAATAATCACGATTATTTTCCCCATATTGATCAATCTCGATTTTCGATTCGGTTTAATTTTTTCATAATAAGTTAAAGGGACTATACATAAGTTTAACCAGAGATAAATGTATACAAATTTAAAATGTCTTCCTCATACATGCTCCAGCAATGTCCTGGTGAGGAGAATGAGCCCTGGCCTTTTCACCGCGATTGCCTCTATATGCCTGTAAAGTCACTTGAATAGTCTATGCTCGGGGCGAACAAGTAAACAGCGTAATGCGTAATGACGTCATGCTCAGCTGTAGCATTATGCTGCATCCACACCGAACGCCTCTTGGGCGTCAAAGACGCGCCTCAAGTCCGTAGTTGGACGCTTGTGCTTACTGAAGTCAGACGCTTGTCACAAATGTCACAGAGCGTCAAGACGCCCTGGCCGCGCGTCAACTCAGAGTCTGTTCGTAGCCATCTTGGAAACAGCTCGTGCCTGAAAACTACAGTTGTTCGGAGGCTAACTACTGTAGTCTCCCTCTTTGCTCCTGCCATGTCTTATGGATCTTTAACTATTCCCCCATTGTCTACGCAGGATCTCCCCAGTATTTAAGCTCATATCCAGCCCATACGGTTAAGGGACATTGGTGACAAGTGGCTATAAGCTAGGTTAGCCGGTTAGCTTTTTGCGATCGCATACAGCTCATTGTTGATAAAAAAAAAGTGTGCAATAAACCACAAATGCGTCAAGCCCATCTCAGTGTGTGACCATCATAAAGGCTGTTCTGTGTAGTTTAGGGCTTTATTGACGTGATTAGTGCATAATACTTGTTTTCAAGGGGGTCAGTGCGAGCTATCTGTTTGGGCTAGCATAGATATAATTATAAAACAGATCGACTACGGCCCGTTGTAGATAAAATGTGAGCAATAAACTTAAAAATCAACAAGCCTGGCTCAATGTGTGATCATTGTTACACGTTTGCTTTATGTAGATGGGGCTTAATAGACTTTATTCGTGCATATTTCTCGTTTTCACATCGATTGGAGATTTAGCTTGTACTGTAGCATTAGCCTTGGGAATCCTGTGTGCATCATCAAGGCCCAAACACATTCCCAGCGCAGATCCAGCCACTCAAATACGTTTTCTTGTCGCCGCTTTTAATCCTGGATGTTTAGGTAAAAGAAACACTGATGTGTGTCTTTGTAAAAGTCCCAGAGCTGCTGTAGCCCCGGTTCACAACACCATAATCCTCCGTGACTTGTTTACATCTGCGGGCAGGCAGAGGATCTGCCCCAGCTACAGCTTACGTCACTGTTGGAGAAAGCTCCTGATTGGTCGACGCTCGCGAATTTCTCCAAAAAGTTCAACATTTCCCAACTCTAGCGTCGGCCGCCCCGGAGGCGCGTCATGCGCCTCGGACGCGGCGCGGCCGCGCTGGAGGCGCGAAAATCTTCAAAACACGCCGCTCAGGAGGCGCGTCACGCGCCGCGGGGCCTCTGGAGGCGCGTCCTCAATATATTTTAAATGTAAACCTGACGCTTTGGAGGCGCCGGAGGCGCTTGGTGTGGATGCACCATTAGCTGTAGCGTTAGCTGTAGCGTTAGCTGTATCTCCTCTATACTGACGCTGCTAAGCGACTTCGGAGGGATGGATTTAGTGGAGAATAAGAGGAGACCGGCTTCAAGCACCATCGAAACTACAGCCCAGACCCCAAATAACGAAAAGAAATGAAGAGTTTATTCGAGTGTGACAAAAAGGTGAAAGTCGAGTCTGATCGGCGTAGGCAAAGAACCAGAGTAAACATCGGAAATGTTGAGAGAATCTCTCAAAAGACCCGCAGCTTATTTTTGCTTGAAAGGTAAGAAATTATTACTAAATACGTGGGGAGAAAAGAGTTGTTGATGCTTCAAAACAACGGTGTCCGACTGTCCGTGCATGTTGTACAAACTTCACTGAAACAAGCCATAAAATAATCATATTTGGAAGTTACCAAATAGTTGATCTAATAGTTTTATACCTACAGAGAAGTTGTGTAGTATTAGTAGCAGACTAGTCGTGTCAGTAATAACAGTAATTGTGCTGTACCTACAAAACATTTGAGTAGTAACCGTGGTAATGGTGCTGTATTTACAATGGCAAAAATAATGCTGCTAATGTTAGCTTTACTTGGCCGCAAAATAAGCCTGACTGTTCACGGATTTATAAGTAGTGAAACGACTACAAAAAGTGGACATGTGCCGTTTACAATATAGTTTACGAGTTAGCTACGCTAACTTTGGGCCCAGGAAATTGAAGAGACGATTTTGGCTTTTCCCAGTAGCATTTCTACCAGTGGAGATATTTTATTATTTCAATTAGGTCTGCGTTTATGCAAACAAAGTATACGAGTATTTTTTTTTTCTCCTTCAAACGTTATTCGTTTATATGTATTATTTGGCTTCTTCCCTCGATTCACTTTGCTGCATTTGCTCAAGTATCGCATCTTGGAAAATATTCACTTATATTGATTTGGTCTAAATATCTTACAAAACAGTAACGTTTCTTACCTCAGTTGAAGTCATGCCTGCAAATCTGTAAATTGACCAGGACGGGACTGTTATTTATGGTGCTCGTAAAGCCTGAGCGCCTCATGCATCATCGAAGCTGCAGTTACGCGTTTGGCCTGAGGGGGCAATTGTGAGTACAAAACTGCTAAACTCCACAGAGCCCCTTTAAGTACATCTTGCTGATTCATAAAATTAGATACATCTTTTATTCAAACCTCAGCTCAAACAAAAACAAATGCTTTCATCAAGTCTCATTTAACACACAAAAGTATTGCATTGTCTCGTCCAAACTCCCAAACTAGGTACTGTATGTGCCAAAGAAATGGCTGTAAACCTGTCGATTATAAAGTCCCATAACGATTATTGAGATTGACCAAAGTAGGAATTGCGATTTCGATTAAATTTCTATTAATTGCCCAGCCCTAAACAGTAGGTACACCAACTTTGCAGTCTAGCAGTGGCCTATGCTTTTCTAGAATCATGTAATTAAATGTAAGGCTAAAATTGACATTTGACATTAAAACAAAAAAAGTTTCATAATTTCAGCATTTTAAGGCCACAAAATGACAACAAAGAAAACATAAGCACTTGGAGCACATGGCTAATTATTCTGCATAAACACAAGAGTGTGCCAAAGAGAGCCATTGTTGGATTTGATTCTCTTGAGATTCTGGCTACTGTGAAAGGCTAAATGACAGCACTGCAAAGGTAACAAAAACATTTCTTTGTTTCTATTATGTTTGAATTATGTCGTGGCTGCAGAGCGTCCTAAGTGAGTGTTCAAGCTGCTACACAAAGCAGTTGTGGCCTAGCGATGGCATTAGCAGCGCTGCAGTAAACAGGCAGGCTGGAGCCGCAGTAGATTGACAAACTCAGATTCACAACCACATATTCATGTGGAACGGACCCGAACTGATCCAATCCGATACAGACATTTTGAGATCTCTAAATGCCTGAAGGGGCTTTGGGAGTGCTTGGTGTAGAAAAATTAAAAAACTAATGGGAGGATGCAGTCATTGTTTTCTCTGCTCTCTGTGAATCATGAAGGGCCCCAAATAGTATAAGCCAACGTTTAGTATTATTAGAACAGTTTGAGAGATTTATTATGCCACCTTGTGAATGCCCGCACAGACGACCAAAAGGTAGCCTGGGTCAGTGCTGTTTGAGTGTAAACGCGCTACGCCATAGGTTATTTTGCGGGGCCATACCGCCTTTGCTCTATCCAATCCCGTCAGATCGGAAGCTAAGCAGGTAGGTCCTGGTTGGTACTTGGATGGGAGACCGTTTGATATCACCAGGTAGCCTGGGTGAATGTAGTGAGTGAGTGAGTGGTTGGTGGTGGTCGGAGGGGCCGATAGGGCAGATTGGCAGTCTTGCTTCTGTCAGTCCACCCCAGGGCAGCTGTGGCTTCATATGTTGCTTACCATGAGCGAGTATGGAGTGAATGAATAATGCACCAAATTGTAAAGCGACTTTGAGCGTCTGGAAAAGCGCTATATAAGACAAATGCATTATTATTATTTTGCATCAGTCATCCCACACTCTCACTCTCCAACACTCTCTCATTCATCCTGGCCTATTGTACATGTTTTTAGTGGTGGGGAAAAACCAGAGCCCCTGGAGGAAACCTGCAAACTCCACACAGAAAGGCCCACTGCGGTACAGGGATTGAACCCGGGAACTCCTAGCTGTGTGAAGCACAAACCCCTGTGCCAACGAGTATGGAAAGAATGAAAAAACGGCCCCTTGTGAAACGTTTGGAGTGACTTGTGTCATGTGAAAAGCACTAAACAAATATGATTCCCTTCACTATAGAACACTGAGTTCTTATAAGCTTCATAGTCAGATGTGCCCCATACATTTCTGGATCCATAAAAGATTAAAAAAGAACGGCTGTTTGTAGGTTGGTTGAGATTTGCGAGTCCTGTGGATATCAACATGAAGTAAAACAACTCTCCCCTAAAAACTATATGTCTGCTACTGCGCCTGTAAAACTACTGCTGGCGAGGGAAATGTTTTTACATGAGCTGTATAAGGCTCAGTAACAGCTCAGAATATCCCAGACACACATTTGCCAATCTATAAATATTCCACAATGTGGAAATGTAACTGCAGTTACACATATGACCTGAGGTGGCAGTAGTGAGCATAAAAATGACCAACTTGCATCTAGTCCCTTTAACAAGAAATACTTTGAAGATGCATGAACTTTACAAACAGGGCATCCAGAATTTCACAGCCCCAACCCAACGGGCAATTACAAAAACAGCAAAGCTGTCCCCGTCTGCAGTAATGTTGTGGAGAAGAAGTTTGAGAGAAACAAAACAATGTGACAAAATAGCAAATGTGTGTTGTAGTGACATATTTCCTAAATTAATTCAAGCCAATTTGTTTAATTTTAGCTCTATGAAGAATTGATCAGTTTCACCCATGAGCAAACTAGAAGTTTCTTTGATGATCAGTGGCTTCTATTCTAAACAGATCCCAGAGTCCAGGTCTAATTTGGAATTTGATCTAGAGTTATGTTCACTTAGCGGTACATTGCCTTTAGATGTAAATCAAGATACTTGCTTCTTTGTAGGGCTGAACGATTAATTGCATTTGCAAGTTTATCGCGATATTACACAAAGCGATTTCGTAATCGCAGGGCACGCGATTTTGGAAGTGAATGGAGCAGCGAGATTTGGCAGCAAAGTCCGCTCCGCCGTGTGCTTTTGTTTACGTCTCAGTCTAGTTAAGGTGCGCGGTAGATTGTGGATGTAAAGTGAAAATATCAGCATTTATCATGCAGCCACCGCGAAGGACTATTGCTCTCTTCTCCGCTAGCATTGCGTTAGCCGCTGCTTCTACACGCTCTGTTGATCACAGAAACTCCCTCACCTCACCTCACCACCATTATTTTGCTGAGGAAATGTGCTGTTTAAGCTGAAATGTCACTCAATGGCTGCGAGTCAAAGAGAAAGTAAAGTGTCTGTGTTTGGCACCTCATGTCGCCGTCTCCTTGCATCAATGTTCTTCTCTTTCTTCATATTGTCCAAAGTTACATCCCAAAACCAAAATGCTGCTCCTAATTCCACTGTGTTTTGGCGTGTGCTCCATCTGGCCTCTCCGTGTCCATCAATAACGCGCATCTGAAGCAACTATGAGTCGCAGCTCAGACCGGGATTTGATTGGCCGAAATAATAAATAGTTTATTTTGTATTAATTGGGAGATTGATTTCCTAAAACCTTTCCAATCAGTTAAAGCAGACGTTTGTTCTTACTTTTCCTGCACTTTAGTATGGGTGATGTTACTGACTGGATCAGTGAGTTTGATCTTCTTTAAATATCTATATAATTTATATTTTATTTATAGACTGTACTGTTAAGTTCAGACAGTTTTTAAGAAGTGCAGTCCACATGTTCACAAATTTTGAATAGGTCAAGCAACAATTTGGTTTGCTTTATTGTTGCAATGTTCACTTCAAATTAATCTAATATTGTTTATTATGAAACAGACTGATTTATTGCTTGTGTTAGGTGAAAAATACATGAGAAGTGGACCTTGCAACAATAATCGCATATTTAATCGCAATCGCAATATTGAAGAAAAAACACACAATTAGATTATTTTCCAAAATCGTTCAGCCCTACTTCCTTGGTTCAGATTTCTCAGGCACTGGTTAAATCGACCTGTCACTCACTCGGAGAGCACTGACCTGATTCACCACAGACTATGTGTATTAGCTGATGTCACAGGGTCATGTCATGGTCGGATCACTCACTCATAGTGTCTGTCCTGGGAGCCGATGAAGGTGATGGCTGTGGAGCTGATCCGCAGCTGCAGGGTCACCTGACCCTCAGAGCTGAGGATGGAGACCACACTGCGCTCCTCCTTCTGCCTGCTCCTGAACTGTACCAGCAAACTGAAGTCATCTGGAAACCTAATCAAAAATAAGACAAGAGGAAATTAGTTCTTTGGCCTGCACTATCACCTGCGGGTCACAGGATGTCATCAAGGCGTGCCGTTTGTTGTCTCATGTTGGGCTAAGAAATAAAGCCGTAGCATGTTAAATGCAAAAGAATAGAAACAATCCCGGTAGCATGGCATTTTTTCTTTGAGCTGTGTTGGTGAGATTCTCTTCTGTTGAGTTTTGGGCTAATCTAGCCAGGGCAAAGGATACAAGAGGCTTCAGAAATTCTGCTGCTGTCAGCTGTCTGTAGTCAATAGAAGATGAACATGGATCAATGGCGATATCGCAAGAGTGACTTTCTTTTAATTGTATTTTATTTCTATGTGACATGTTGTTGTGAAGCACTTTGGTCGACTGTAGTTGTTTTTAATGTGCTATACAAATACACTTAATTGAATTGAATATATCGATTTATATATATTTTTTACAGCCACAAATACAGCCACATCTCTGCAGCGTTGTTTCCATCTTCGGAAGCTTTTACTCGCTCTTATGGTCAGACTGCAAGACTAGTAAGCACACAAGCTCGACATCTGTACTCATCTTACTAAGATGAATATTTCCTGGATGACTGAGAGCCCACACATACAGTAGGGTTGTTATTTACTGTAAGTTCTTGTGAAATAGTATAATAGATAAATAGTATAATAGTACTCATAGCGTAACCCGTGTTATGCATTTCAAGGAAAATAAAAGTAAATTTTTCTATTCACGGTGTCAGTAATGATGACAAGCCTAAATTCATGTCGTAGTAGAAGAATGAAGGTGTTACCTGTCGTAGAGGATGAGCCTCAGGGACAGAGCGAGTGTGGAGTACTGTCCCACCTCCAGGATGGGACAGCCGCCCTCCAGCCTCACAGAGGAGTTAGTGCGGTTCGACACCTGGGGCCACAGCTCCTGCAGGACGTTCAGCTCGTCTAAAGGGACAGACACGAGAGAAACTCAGCACTAATCACCAAGGACAATAATGGAAGAGATTCCCTTAAACAATTACAATTACAGCATCATTTGTGAACTGGGACTCAGCAGGTAAATGACTGGTTGACTTGTTATCAACTAAAGTGACAGCAGAATTGTTAAATCGGGCTGAATCATTTTGAAATACATTTTGGAAAACATTGCATTGCATTTTTCTGTGAACTTTTCAAACAGCACAATCAACATTTAATTTAAAGCCATGATGTTGGAGAAAGCAGATGTGAGCAGTAGGTGCATGAGCTATTAGCTTGAGTTGACTCTGTGGTAACTATAATAATGTTAACAGCCCTGAGGGTAACTGCAGAAAACCACTAAATGTCTTTTCAAACCACAAGTGAGGTTTTACATGGTCCACAGAGAGTCTGGTCTGCATCTCTGTCCCACTGTTATGCCTTGGTCCCTCAGAGCCCGTGTTGGGCCAAATGGAATGAAAGATCAATCTAAGCTCTACCTGAGTAGAGTTAATATCAGGTCCAAAGAACTGAAACAAAACTTGCAAACCTAATTGTAATTGTAGTACTTGTCGGAAACAGCACATGTTGAAGTGGTCTCACGGAACATTTTCTGTTGAAACCACTTACACTCGTGAGGCCTGTGTCATGGAAAGGGTGAAGCTGAAGCAAATCCAGTTCGAGAAACGGTATATTACTGATGTCTTACTTAGTTTCACAAACTTTGCTGTGTAAGCCATAGTAAACAACCACATTTTGCTGACAAAAGTAGAAGACATTATTCCACTACTGTCATGAAGCTATGTGCAGGTGAACACGGTCTGGAAGTCCGGAATATTTAGGCAAAAGACAAAGCCAATTAGACCAGGGTGTCATCGAGGGTCGCATATTGAAGCGTTTATAGTGTGGAGGGTCACAGATTGGTGGTCAACACTGTAAAGAATTTTAACTGGATGCATTTAGCAGAGGTTTTCCTGTTCCCCAGACCTTTAATTAGGCTTGGAACAATAATGGCAGCTCTTTCTCTTTTCGCAGTTTTTTAGGTTCTAATAATGTAGAATTGTGAAACTTCCAGAAAAAGTCCCATCTTTTGCAAAGTGTGCCAATTTGAGAAGAACCCGAGGAACACCAAAAATTGTTCTGAGGGCCACACTTTACCACTGAACCGGACGCAAGAAGAATAGGGAAAATAGTGGGTGTAATTATAACTTTGAGCGTAAGACTTTTGCAGAACTGTGGAGTGCAGTTGGCGCTTCTGCTCCACAGCATGATGGATCTATCACGCTCAGTCCTAGGGCTGGGCAAGTAATCGAATTTTTATCTAATCGTGATTTTAATAAAGGTCGATCACGATAATCGTGTGGTGCGTTTTAATCGAGGAGAATTGGCCAATCCTGTCGCATCCATCCATCCATCCATTTTCTTCCGCTTTATCCGGGGCCGGGTCGCGGAGGCAGCAGTCTCAGCAATCCTGTCGCAGTCTGAAAAAAAAGGACGGCGCAATGCTGCAGCGCCTGTCAGGTCAATCCCAGGGATCACTCAACCCAAACAAACAGGAAGCACAGGAGCACGGCACATGCGGCAATAATGAGAGGACCTAGTGATTTTACGTGTAAAATCAGCTATTCAGTCCACACTCAACCATGCATACTAACTCAAAGTCTTTTCAGAGTGTCAATAAAACATTGGCCCACTTCCAAACATCCAAAGTTGTATTCACAAGTACAGTATGCGCCGTATTTGAAAAATCCTTTGTAGTTTCCATGCACCATTGATTACTGTGTATCCTTTAGTTCCCTGCTGGGGAACTAAAGGGGGTGTGTGCAGATCTTACTTTGAACTAGCATCAAAGACTCATGAGTAAAACATCCACAAAGGTTCTATAAAATAAAATAAAAGAAAGAAACCCTGTGGACACTGTTGGTCTGAAGAAAGTCTGAATGTGGTATACGGTGAAAGACGGCAACATTTACAGCAGAGTATATGTTATAATTCAGACTATTTTACACCAGGCACTAACTAAATGATTTTGCTATGACTTGACTAAATCAGACTCATGTTAAGCCTGTGGCTGCGTGAAGTCAGCCACGAAAGAGTGAGACATACTGTATGCTCAGTCTGGTAAAGGTGAATGGTCTCTATAAAGAGGGAGGAGCACTTTCACCACCACATGACAGTGTAAGGGCAAAGCATTATCGTCAGTCCCGAAGTATGAGGCCTCTGCTTCCCAAATTTGAATTGAATCGCTATGGTACAATTTGCAGAAACATACATGTGAGATGTTTGGGGATAATACAAGCTAAAACAGTGGATTATTATGCTATTATGCTCTTATCAGCATAACAAAACATGCTTCTAATGAAAGCTAGACACATAAAAGTATATTTTTGCAGTCAGTAATCAAAGAATGGTCTGAATGAGGATCTAATTTGTATAATCTCATATTTGGCTGCTTTTAGTCAACATCTCCATGGAGACGAGCTGGAGACGTCCCGCCCCCAATAAAGTTAGAGTACAAGTCAGGTCTTACGAAAGGTGAGCTGCTCACAGCAAACACACGATCGGTCATTTTTTAGCAATTTTTTGACTATGTAATAAAAATAAAATAAAAGCATATATTTTACCCAAAGCATTGTTTGAAATGTATAGCGTTATAAGTAAATTTCTCAGCTAAATTTGGCACAAAATGTTATGTTGCCTTGGACTTTGTGTTTCAGAAAAGACCATAAACCGGCCATAAAATTCCACATGAATGTCACATTC
This sequence comes from Neogobius melanostomus, assembly GCA_007210695.1. Classification (NCBI taxonomy): domain Eukaryota; kingdom Metazoa; phylum Chordata; class Actinopteri; order Gobiiformes; family Gobiidae; genus Neogobius; species Neogobius melanostomus. Next base: position 932,498 of record VHKM01000542.1, on the reverse strand, counting down.
CAAAGTTTCCAGGAAGGTTGACCTCAGCTGACGTGCTTCAAGAATAATAAAGGTCATACACACATACTTTGTGACAGGATTGTGAAATTTGCTATACAGTAATAATTAAGTAGCAGTATTTATTCTGGTATTTTCATGTTTTAAAATAGTGTAAAAAAGAATTACAATAAATAATCTATTCCACTTTTTCTTTTTTCTTAAAGAGTAGAACCCAGAGAGCATCCTTACAAATTCTGGCGCTTGTATCACAAAGGGAGTGATTTTTAGCCAAAGCCGCTCCGCTTTAAAAAGCACTACCCAAGTCCTAAAAATAAATTCAAAACTAGCTAAGCTTAATCTTATTTCTTGTATATGGATCGGGTATAGATAACACAATTGGATTGGACATTGTACAACTTAAGGCATGCTCTGCCAGAGGATGTAAATTACATCAGCCGAGAGTTGAGTCCAAGAAGTGCTCGCGCTTCTTGTTGTAATCAAATGTCACTGGGAGAAGTGCCATGTGCGATCATATGCAACTCATTTATTATCTTTTTGAAATGAATGTTTATGAGACACATATGGTTCTCATGCATTCAGCCTGCACAGTTTAAAGTCGTTTGAACCAAATGCTTGGAGATGTCTGTTTCCTAAAGACATGGTCTGCCAGGGGTGTGTCACGTTCAGAGTAGAGCCTTTTGTTGAAATTGCTTCAAAAAGGCAAATTCCCGTGTGTCTCATCAAATTTATGTTCCAAAAGGATAATACATTTTTCTTTATTTAAAGACAAGAAGCTTTGTGAGTGTCCATGAGGTCACCAACAAGGACATTTCACTATTTGTGCTACATTTTCCTCCACTTTTATGGGATAGATTTTATGGGATAGATTTCTGTCAGAATACAAGTAGGCTGTCCAAATTACAGTCTACAGAAAAAGCCATGCCAAGACATGCTTTGTAGTGAAGACAATCTGAGTGAATTGATAAGTGAAGTTGTTTGGAATTTAGAAACATTAAGTAGAACATAATCCAATTCCAGGTCACCTTTACATGAACAAAGCTTTTTGCCAAATATGGATTTTATGGAAGGCATGGCATCATGTATGAACTACAGGTGTCATTTATGCTCTCTATAGAAAAAATAGAATATAATGAATGAATGAATGAAAACTACAGATAATATAGTACAACAATAGTGAGATCAGTGGGTCTCAACATTTTTCTCCTGAAGCACCCTTTGCATGTCTCAGAGTCAAGTTCAAGGTCAAAGCTTATTTATAAAGTGCTGCACAAGTTTCACACAGATCGGCGACAGTCACCACAAGCAATATTATATATATATATATATATATATACCCAAGAAAGAGTGATACATGCCTACTGGCTAAAGAAGCTCACGGCTCCATGAGCGCTTGGCAGCACAAATGAACCAGCTGCTGAGAGATGGGAATATCACCCTGAATGGCTAACCGAAGGGCACACAAGCCTGATCCTGAAGGATCCCTCGGCGCTTCCCTGGGTCAGTCTGCGCAGGCCTCCTCGGTTTAGTTACCGGTGTTGGAGCCGCTCAGAGAGTGGCCGGGTTTAGAGGCGCTTCCCTGGGTCAGTCTGTGCAGGCCGCCTCGGTTTAGTTACCGGTGTTCAAAGCCACTCAGAGAGTGGCCGGGTTTAGAGGCGCTTCCCTCGGCCAGTCTGTTTTGTTTTGTTTTTTTGCTTATTACCGCAACTGATCGGCCGCTGTGCATCATAAGTGTCTGTTTGCTTTTTGATGAGGCCATTGTTGTGCTCTAAGCTACAAAGGCCTCATTCAGTTGAGTGGATTTGTTTGTGTTCTGTTTTTGATCGTAGACTATGTACAGGTTACGGATAATATAACGTAGTCAATGTCCATGTCACTAATGATCGTGTGTGCATTCTTCTTTCCTTCTGTGGTCAAATGTGTGTGTGTTGAGAGATGTAGGAACGCTAATTGTCACTGTGCATGTGTCACTTGTTTTTGGCCCTTGGGCTGTAGAGGTAGGCTTTATGGGAAGTGGATTTATGCTTGTTGTCGCACAGGGACGAGTCAATATGGCGTGGGTTGGAGGGAGTGGGTGCCCAGCGCCAGACTTGCACCGGGGCCTTGCGCAACTATGCTACGCCACTGAGCAGGAGAGCTGGAAATGTTTTGAACATTAGTCTTGCAGTGCCTTAATTTCCTGCACTTTGACCTTTCAGTGTTGCTACTTGCTAAATATGTTTTTAACTTGTTCATTATATTAATTCTGCTTTTACTTGTGTGAATGTGAGCAACAATTTCTTTTGGGATCAATATAGTGTTTATCTATCCATATAACATTTTATATGACCTGACCCTTTGTCCCGACTCTGGTGTCCAGGATTGGAACTACAGTACTAGGTAATCATTTGGGCAAGGCACACCTCGTCACACTGACATACCATTCCATCAGTACTGCCAGTTCATCTAATTAATACAAGTATGTGCGCACTGAACAACAATCAAGCAAAGCATGAAATCCAATACCAGTACTGTTATCTGAACTAACATATGTCTGAAATGAAAGTGGGATTTGGTATTGAAATCGGTATTGAGTATCAAGTTTTGCCCTGAGTACTGTTACTGTCTACTGTGACATTCCCAGGACCGATCAAGTCTTACATAATCTGTAGTCCTTTTCTCCGCAGACAGGTTAGGTTGCCTTAATTGTAGCAATAGACTCAACAAATATATCAGTTTCAGGGAAGACAGTACCTCAGATGTGAATCAGGATGAAGCTGCAGTGTAACCAGTTCTTTGGAAGAGGTCCACTACAAAGACTCCAATCCCCTCCAGCTGTAGCCGAACGCAGCATGTGTCCAATCACGTCTCCCAAACCACAGACGATAAATCATCCACAAACTCTGCCCCTTTAATTAGCTTCTGGAAACGCAAGCTGTCCTCGGATGCTGTCATACATTCTTTGATGGAATCACTCAGACAGCTATGAAAATGGTCCAGCCAAACAATACATGGAGCAATCTGAAACTAGAACAAGACATGGAGGGGGGAAAAAATTCTGCAGCCAGTTAAAGTTCCCTCAAAGCCTCAAAAAATTATGTAGGGTGAGCGGTGTGGCTTTAGCGTGATCAATGCGTGGTCAGTGCCAAGTGGGAAAGCTAAAATTTAAAAAAAAAACAATGTTATGAATATAATTAGTAAGTAGACCCACTTCTCAATTGTGTGATTGTTCTGTAGCGTGCCGAACTTTATGTCAGCCAAGTCGGTCCAGAAAAAGCCTGTGAACTTATGTTTTATGAAGTCAGTCATTAAGAACTCTTGGTCCGTGTCCAACTGAAAGTCAGCGCACTACGTTTTCAATGACTGCACAACAGCTTGGAAAAAATGTTTCTCGGAGACACAAGGCCTAGGTTAAGTACATTTTCTTTGTACATTGTCCAAACAATTGTTTCTATTAAGCCAATTGGTTTTGGCTGTACAACAAGATTCAAAATCTAACCCATAAGGCGTACTCTGCAACTGTTTGTAGTTCGAGCCCTCCAATTTGAGACCAGATTTTGGGAATACGTTTCAGTCAGTGCCTCACTCCAACATGTCTCCATCAATCTAAAACAGACAAAATAGGCTCATCCTCCAGCTTTGTACGCATGACGGTAGGCTGATGGCACACATTTGGCAGCCTTGCTTCTGTCAGTTCACCCCAGGGCAATTGTGGCTACACCGCAACCAACAAATGCTGTAGTATAGGGAGTGGAACAGTGCCATAATGTATTTATCTTGGATTGTAGATTGTAGAGTGTTTTCAGACTGAAGCATAGTCAGAACCTCCACATGTAAACTTGGCGAGTCATTTATAACGTATTTCCCACGGGGTTTGTAGGTAAATATTGAAAGGTTGTCAGTCATTGAGGGGAGGAAGCGGACTTCAGAGCAGTTCATAAATGTCCAGTCCCACGTGTAGATGGACCTGATGTTTATGTGCTGTACCAATGACCCCTTGACCCCACAGGCCTGACCCTCAGACCCAGCGCTCACTCCTCACAGCAGGAGGCAATGTGTGGAAACTCAGCTGCAGTTTAAAGAGGGGGTATTATGCTTTTTTTCAATCACATAGCACCAGTCTATAGCATACTACAATGATGACGTAACCTTCTGTTGGTCTGTATATGCAGTAAACTAAAATAACTTTCCGACACGCCCCCTTCAGCATACTGATGTGGCATCTAAACACATCAGTATTATGTAAAATCGACTTTTTCAAGCTTTATATCATGTTATTATGTCATTCCCTCATTAAACACATGCCTGGAGTGTTGCCTTGGCTCATTCACATATTTTTGAGTAATCAGTAAAAACTTAGACGGCAGCCATTTTAGGTGTAGCTATGCCTCAGTCCTCCTAGGAACGCCCCCACCTCCTGGAGACGCCTCTGGACCTTTTGTCACCAGCCAAGCCACCAACCACTGCTCCTCAGCTCAGCAGAGCCCCCTCCCCGCACAGTAGTGTTGTTTAGATGCCACAGCAGTGTGCTGAAGGGGGCGTGTCGGAAAGCTTCTTAAAGAGACAGAGGCCTATTTCAAGATGTTCAGTACAACCATTTTGAGAGAGCAATTTTATTCAAGGCAGTTATTTTAATTTACTGCATATACAGACCAACAGAAGGTTACGTCATCATTGTAGTATGCTATAGACTGGTGCTATGTGATTGAAAAAAGCATAATACCCCTCTTTAAAAAAGGTTTAAATTATGTACTTTCCACCCCCTACATGCTACAGCAATGTTCTAATGTGTAGAATGAGCCCAGACCTAGTCACTACAACTGCCTCTATAAGCCTGCACTGTCACTCAAAAAATTCAGGCCAAAATGGCAGTGGCAGTGACAAGTTAAAAAATGACAACTTCCATCTAGTCCCTTTTAAACGCAGCAGACGCGTGGGATTTTCTATTATAATGGGTCAGGAAACGTGTCTTTAAAGGATGGACTTCTATATCCTGAAAATACACCTGCAACACACAGCATTTAAGTAAACACAGGTAAAATGCTCTTGTTACTGATACATAGCTTCAAAATCATTCACAAATGTTATTATCAATTAGATTTTTAAGCTAAATATTTCTATTTAAGTGAAAGTAAATCTTTTGCAGAAGGGCTATCCAGTCCACCATGCTAGGCTTAGTCATGATAACATACAGTAAAGCCTTTAGTATCGTGTTTCCATTTATTGCCTTTGTGGGATTTTCTTCTTCTCTCAAATGCAGTATTCTTCCATTCACCTGCTCCTATTAGAACATTTATCACCCAGGAAATATGGAGAAGAAATTAACTTAAACAGGCTTTTTTTTTCTCTTCTAGTGTTGGATCATTGGAGCCCAGTATCCATGCAGGACATCCCCTCTCCAATCAAACCATAGACCCACCGCTGTCTGCTGCTCTGGCCCACATCAGGCTGAGGTAATCAGGGAAACCGAGCCAAGCGCTGCGGATGATCACCTTGCTTTGTCTAATGCATAAAGATAAGACAATTACTGCTCTGCTGCTGGGCATGAACAAGGGACAAGATTAAAGACATCCACTTGACGCAATCGGGGGGCAGGACAATCCTTGGGAAGATTCCTCCGTTTTAAAAGACTTTCAACTAAGGGAGTTCAAACTTTGGTGATTTGTAAAACGTCTTACATCGAGGCCTAGTTGTTTGTGTGGAAGGACAAGAGATGGAGACGGGTCATGAAGTAGAAAATACTGACTTGTATAACCTGAATGATGCAATTTAGTGCGTAACTCAAAAATATATTGTGAAAAACTCCTTTATGTCCTCACAATTGTAAACTTGGATAATTGTTACTTTGATTATTAGTCTGAAAACTACGATTCTAAGTTACCAAAAGTCTATATGGCAAACACTGAGTCCTAAAAGCAGCGTGCAGCTAACATTTGTAGCCTGTTCTGTAAGTTAGTCACGGCTCGTTAGTCAGACTCGTCGGGCCAACAAAGGACAAAGGAGGGTTTAAAGGGGGGTATTATGTAAAATCGACTTTTTCAAGCTTTATATCATGTTATTATGTCATTCCCTCATTAAACACATGCCTGGAGTGTTGCCTTGGCTCATTCACATATTTTTGAGTAATCAGTAAAAACTTAGACGGCAGCCATTTTAGGTGTAGCTATGCCTCAGTCCTCCTAGGAACGCCCCCACCTCCTGGAGACGCCTCTGGACCTTTCGTCACCAGCCAAGCCACCAACCACTGCTCCTCAGCTCAGCAGAGCCCCCTCCCCGCACAGTAGTGTTGTTTAGATGCCACAGCAGTGTGCTGAAGGGGGCGTGTCGGAAAGCTTCTTAAAGAGACAGAGGCCTATTTCAAGACGTTCAGTACAGCCATTTTGAGAGAGCAATTTTATTCAAGGCAGTTATTTTAATTTACTGCATATACAGACCAACAGAAGGTTACGTCATCATTGTAGTATGCTACAGACTGGTGCTATGTGATTGAAAAAAGCATAATACCCCCCCTTTAAGACGATGGATAAAACAGCAGTACTAAATGTGTAACAGGGCAAAAGGATTATGGGCCCTTGTCGTCAATTTCCTCATCTGGAAAAGTCAAACGTGTGTGAGGTCTGGAGGTAAAGTTACAGTGTCCATAGGGATTTTTTAACTCAGCAAAAAGGAGGGTTAGATCATTTTGGAGTCACTAGAAGAAGAATTCATTGGCATTTGACTTTGAAACACTGCTGTCCCGTTTGACGGACAAAGCAAAATAATTAGATTTTGTGTTAAAACTAAACGCTCTTCCTACTTCCTCCAAAAGCTATTACATGCATCCCATTTTATTTTGATGGCCCAGTAACAGTTGTGGAAAACCTCTCTCCAGTAGGACGTACGACGTACAGCTAGTTAATCGCTCTATACATCAAGAGTGATTATGCAGTTAAACTAATCACACAGTCCTTAGAGTAAACGCCACATAAATACTTCCTGTGTCCAGTTAGTCTGCTGCAGTAATCCCTTTAAAGATGCTTTTGAGAGCAGAGGAGCCGGCAATCCAGAACGTATACCTGGAATGACTTTTACAGCAGCACAAAGCTCGGCGTACCTTGAGCCTCGGTAATGTGGCCCAGATGTCAGTGGAGAGTGCTGTAAAGTCTACAGGCGAGCTGCTTTATGTACTGTGTTACTGCACAGGTGCTATCACTTAAAAGGACACTGTGAAGCTGAGATTAATATTTATCAGTGACTTCACGGAACAGGGCATTTTGATGGCGCAAGATTGATGTTAGCCATATTGCTGGCTGGGGCGAAACAGATGTAAAGGTGTGCTACTGTGTTTAAAGAACATAGACAAAACTAAGAATGTGTCTAGCCATGGTGAGGCTAGACCAAACGGAAACAGTGCAGAAGAAGATTTGCTAATTTAATGCAAATTTAGAAATCTGATAGGAGAATATTGAGCAGGACCTCCGGCTTGTTTTCTTTAAACACTGATCCGAAGGTTAATTTTAATACATAGCGAAAAGAAAGAAGTGAAAAGCACAGAGGTTGAAGAATAGAACTGTCTTAAAAAGAAAGGAAGCCCAAAAAAAGAAGGAAATCTCAGTAAATCTGTTGCATACTTTCAGCATAAAAATAATTCCACTCTTAATCACAAACTAAAATTGGAATGTTCAGCAATTAGCAACATAACAAAGACTGTGAAACTGCGTGACACAAGCACAAAGCGCTCGCCACTGATGTAATAAAAAAGTTAACATTATAATTGTATATGGAACAAAATGAAAAGAGCTTGTCACTCTTCAAATACTCACGCACTAGTCTCATAACGTCTGTTCCGTGCACGTACAAATGCAATGCACACACACTCTCTGAAAATATATAGTTTATGGTGCCCGGAAACATTGTTTTTGTATGAAATTAGAGGTCACGGATCATGATCGGCCGATCACAGCCTAATTTTTGTGATCGGTGATGGGTGAAATGCGCCGATCAGACGGGCTGATCAAACATAGATTTCACAGACTTTCTTACAGTAAATAATCTGGTGAAACCTCTGCAGTAAAGCGCCGCTCTAAACTGAGTTTTAAATGTAATTCGTGGCTACACAACAGCTCTGGATGTACTGCTTCGCTGTATCCCTCTGCGCCAGGCGGCTCTCCTCGTTTCCAGACTGCAGTGTAACTAAACTAAACAACGACGGAGCTAGAGCTAACCTGCTACCGCTACGCTTTAAGACAAAAGCATAATAAAGGTTTGTGACCATAAAATATCAGTGTATGGGACTTCTAACAGGAGACAAAGGAGATGATGTGCCATGTGCTTTTATTTACATTTGCAACTACCGCATGACTTCACATGTTTGTAGGTGATACAAACGGGATATTTATCACAAAACTGTGCTATCTGAAACACATATGAAACTACAACAGAGGCAGGGGTCGTTGTCCTGTCTTATTTCGCTGAGAAAATGTGCTCTTTAGTGCTGAAGTGTCATTAAATGGCTGCTAGTCAAAAGAGAAAGTAAAACGCGTATGTGTTTGGCACCTCCTGTCACCGTCTCCTTGTGGAAGTTCTTCAAATATTGTCCAAAGTTACAGTCCAAAACCAATTCCACCGAGTGCTCCACCGGCCTCCCCACTACCATCCACAACGCGCATCTGATCTGAAGCAACTACGAGTCGCAAAGTAAGACAGGGATTTGATTGGCCGAAATAACACGTACTATAAAAATAACTTTACTGTAAACTATAAAAAAAGATGACCATGAGGGAAATTCTGTAAAAGTTATAAAATAATAGGCGATAAACCAATAGCCTACAGCTTATACTAATATCAGAAATAATAATAATAAGGGGTTAAACAATGTAGATTTCTAGCTAGTAGGCTATAGGCAAGGCAAGGCAAGTTTATTTGTAGAGCACAATTCATACACAAGGCAATTCAAAGTGCTTCACAGTTGCAGAAAGAGAAATTACAAGAAAACAGATAAAATCAATCAATAAAACATCAACATAAAGTTAATCAATGACAGTAAAAGGCAAGAGTGCAGATAAAATACTTTCAGTTTTCATATGCACGGGTAAAAAGAGCTGTTTTCAGCCTGGATTTGAACATTGTCAGAGTTGAGGCCTGTCTCACATCCTCATGAAGACTGTTCCAGATTTTAGCTGCATGAAACTGAAACGCAGCCTCACCGTGTTTATTATTGACTCTGGGAACCACCAGGAGACCCCTCCCTGAAGTTCTCAGGGCCCGAGATGGTTCATACGGCTCTAACATGTCAGAGGCTATACAACATTCAAATATAAATATTGAAAATAAATTCACCCAATAAAACACTTTACATTTGAAAAGCCCAGTATTTGTCACTGTTAAATTATGAATCATAATAATCAATTACAACCATGTGATCGGATCGGCAATGATCGGTATCGGCTGATCAAAATTTTAGTGATCGGTTTCAAAAATCCTGATCGGTGCACCTCTAATCAAAATATTAGATTATTTCATTTTCAGGGTTTCTACAGGTGGCCGCAACATCTGCGCAAATTCAACCTGGAAGACATACCAGCTGCGCTCGTCCCTACTCCAGCCACTCATCGCTCATGATCCCTACTTAAGCCTCCCGGTCAATCACTCTTTCCCAGCTGTGCTACGACCCTCCTCCACCCTTTCTCCGCCCGTCCTCTCCTCAGGCCTGCTCGTCGTCAACTGGTCTCCCCGGGTCTCCTCTTGTACCACCACCAGTGTCCAGGCTCCGGGAAAGATTCTGACTATCGTTCATCAACGCCTTGCAACTCTTTCATTCATTAAATCTTCCGCCGGGGTCTGAGCCCCAATCATGATTCATGGCCGTTCAATAAAACTTTCTTAATGCCTTCCGTCTCTGTGAGTCTTTTCAGGTTGAAATGCTTTTTAATGCCATTTTAATGCTTAAATTATGTACTTTTAATGCCACAAATTCAAAATCTTGCAAATCTGTAGAAAATGATCTTATGAATATTTGCAGCAATGCCACAAGGTTTACAATGTCTCCTGTTTGCTCGTACTTGTTTAGGCATCAGTTCTAAATGCTTTCATTTATTCAGGATTTCAGAAACCTATATACAAAGAGAAAACAATATTGGCAGAAAACTCCATGTAGCCATTCCGATCAAAGAAGTCAACATCCATCCATCCATCCATCTTCTTCCACTTGTCCGTTGCCGGGTCGTGGGGGCAGCTGTTGAAGCCGACCAAATCACATTGCACCAGCCCCCTATGGCTCCTCCTGCAGGTGGTGGGTCCACAGAAGAACGGCCTCATGGTTCTAACCGGGCCTGTTGGTCTCTCATAAGGGTCTTCTGAACCTCTCTATGTCAACAGAGCTCCCAGGATCCTTCGGGTGCTCAAACCCCTCCACCACGTTAAGGTTGCGGTTCCAGGAGGGGAGAAGTCAACATCCATGACATATTTTTCAGTGTTGCAATGACCAGAACTCTCCATTAGTGTCTTGCACTTTTCCTATCTGCTCTCAGGGCAAGGTTTGGCGAAAATGTACTAAATGGGGGTAGAATCAAAAGTTACAAAACTTGTGTGGCGAACCTTTGTGCAGCGCTGTTTTTAATATTTTAACATGAAGCAGCTGAAATATACATGTTTCACAAATCCATACAAACTTTGTGTGGAGCCCTAATAAAACTGAGCATGGAGTCTGTTTTAGTTAGTACACCTTGAGCTTAATCTTAACCTTAGCGTTGTTCAAAAACACCTTTTTGTCAAGTACGTGCCTTCTCTGTACTTCAGTGCATTCAGTGCAATAGCCATAACATTGCATGTTAAAACTAATAACCGTGAAATGATGTACAGTTGAGATTACCTGAGATAGATAAGTTGATGTGTACCTGTCTGGTCTTTGTGTGGTCAGTAGCTCCAAACAGGGGTGAAGTTGGAAGCGACCCCGCTCTTCCACGGGCACGCACAAAGACCAGACAGGTGCGTATGAACTTATCTAAGCTCAGGTAAGAACATATCACAGTATGGAAGAACTGTGTGCCCTCAGTCACGCAAAAAGACCAAAGATGTTGTTAGCATTTGGCCTCTCCCAGTATATTCCTATAGCTCCAAACGGGGTAAAGTTAGAAGCGACCAAGCTCTTCCACGTTCGAACTTGTCTAAGCTCAGGTAAGAACATATCTCAGTGTGGAAAAACGGTGGCCTGTTCCTTTAAGGGAGACAAAGGACGCGACAGTGCCTCCTTCCTCTGGGCAGGGCGTTTGGCGATAGCAGAGGATCGTGATACAGTGATTCTAGTGTTAACAGTTTATATTTCAGTATTTAGTATTATCAATGCTCCTGAAAATGTGCACAGTAAACTGATCAATGACTTTAAAACTGATGTCACAAATCTAACCGCAATAAGTAGATATTTTTTTCCAAATCAGTGAAGCTCTATGCAAGTGGTCAGCTGTTAAGGAGATTTGCGGAAAATGTACTATATTCATTTGTATTGTGGGACAGAGCTTCTCTCAGAATTTGGTCTTGTAATGCCATTCCTACAGCATCACAGTAACATCCAGGCAATGTCTGCCACCAAACACAGACGTAATTGTGTGCGTAGCTCACAGCTATGGACATGATCTATCAACACCATCTTCTTTCAGACAGTTCAGGAAGAGCTTACACTGATGAACATGCCCCAGGGCCAATTGCAGGCTATAAAAGTTTTAAACACATTGTGCAGAACATAAACAAGCAGATAGAGGAAATCAATGCCACAGGTATTACTTTCAGATAAGCCGTTTCACCGCCAGTCAGAAATACTTAAGTCTGCAAACATTCTTCCAGAAACAGGGGTCGCCTAGTGTCAAATCCGAGAGGTAAACTTCTTAATGATGATGAATGACACAGAAACGCAGGAAGCAGTCCAACACCAAGAGGGAAACTCCACTATTTACTGTAAACATATGAGCCAGGAGTGATTTTCTGGTTGGAGGCGAGTCAACAATCGTTTCCAAACATCTGTCTGTTAAGTCCAGAGAGGTACAGAACGAGAGATGTGGAGAGCCATGTAACATTAGCATCTGACTAAAATAACTCACCCGAAGAGGGGAGCGGCTTAGAAGAAATCAATTTATCACAAATCCTACACTGGTCAAGCACAAAGGCAAGTGAAAGAATGAATATGTTACAACGGTATACTTTTTGCTAACCAGTGTAAATTCTTAATTCTGCTATACACACGACAGCGCTTTATGAGGTACTACACTTCTGAATGTATTCCACCTTATTATAATGAACCACAAACCTAAACAACAATCTACAGTAGTGATGCTACTGCTGAGGGGGAGGGGCCATGACTCCAACAACAGCTTTACGTTAGCTCTCTGCTAAAACAAGACTCTTTCTGACCTCAAGGAAATTAGAGTGAACTCAGGTTGGAACAAAAATTGCTAAACAGTTTTCAGCCTCTTGCACATTCTCCGTCGGGAAATTAATCGAATTTTCTCATCGCGATTTGGATAAAGGTCGTTCTAGATAATCGCGCAGTCCGTTTTAATCGACAGGATTATTGACCAATCGTGTCACAGATAAAACAAGTGGAACGGGGCAGCAGGCCACTTGTTTACAAAGGGAAAGCCTGTAACAACTGCCAATGGATCATTTTAACAAAACTGGGTAATACCACACACTTATTTAATCATCTCAAGTACCATCATCCCTCTGAACACAAAACATCTGCACAGAGATTCAGACACCGCAGCGCCATCAGACCCAGTGAATCCCTCGGACAAACAAACAGGAAGCCGGCACGCAACAGCAAGAGAAGAGGATCTGGTGGACTAAAGAATAAAATCGGCTACAACCTCGCGCTAATTTGTCTAATGGGAAAAACAGAGACACGTGAAGGAACCGTCAGAGGATCACAGAGGATAATTGAACACGTTTCATCTTCGAGAGGAAAAACTATTGCTATGTTTGTTTTGGATCGCTGTAGGTGAAAGAAGCAGCATGGAATGGATTAGCTGGACTTCTGACAGTGAATTGTAAGTTTGTTTTATATTTATAAATGTGTTGTTACTTGTATTTCTTTATGCACATATTAAGTTATTAGCACGTAAAACTCCGTGAAGTCGTGGCCTTGTGAGGCTCCGCACCGTATACAAGCCGTTATTCTGACATTCTTCAAACTGCAGGAGGACAAGCATCAAGGCCGCACCCTGTGCAATATTATTTGCATGTGTAGTTCAGCAGTTTTTTGACTGTTTTTGAGGCAGCTCCGCTATTCTCAGAACAGCTGAACACTGACTGTGGAGGCTTTACAAGTGCTTAAAAATAAAATGATTTTTGAAGAACCTGGTAAAACCAAATAGACTAATAGGCCTGTAGTGTTGAGTGATGTGCACTGTAGATAAAACAGTGCAGATGGAAACAAAGACAAGCAAATATAGTATATATTTAAAGATTATTATTTTTTCTAGTATCAAAATAGTTTGAAATTTTAGTATCGTGACAACACTAATTCACAGAGAGGATTTGAATGAACCACTGTCCTTTGAATCCAGGCACGACAGCTCATACTCATACTCATACAGTGTATCATGGTTCTATGCCATTGAGATTATGAGAAGTAACTATAGTGTTTTGCATGAGAGCTGTCTCGCTTCACACTGAGTCAGGAAACATCAGGCGTGGAGTCTTCACTCATGAGTTATTGTACGTCTGGACAGCCCCATTTCACAAAGGCAAAGGAGCACCATGTGTGCATTACTGTCTGCATTCCCTGGTTTGAATCTATTACTCAAGGAAACCATAAAGTTCACTTACCTGACAGACAGGATAATTTTTCTAAAAGGTAGCAGTCTATGGCAGCGGTTCTCAACCTAGGGGTCAGGACCCTTATGGGATTTGTGAGTTAACAGGGTGTCACAAGTTCATATGGGGAGCATACTGTAGTTTCTCTGTAATTTGAAATGAAAACATGCCCTGTGGGGATTGCCAGCACCTACAGTTGCCTAACCATAAAAGGGTGCGAATCAAGGGTCTGATCTAGGGATGCACATTAATATCGGCCACCAATAATTATCTGCAATTATCGGCTTTTTTGACGCCATCCCCGAGAAGCCTATTCTATTCAAATGAATAGTAACTCATTTGAGAAATGAATTAACTAATTTACACTCCCTGACCAAAAAAACGTCGCACCAAAAAAAGGTCACAATATTTTGTTGGACCACCTTTAGCTTCGTTTACAACACATAATTATTGGCTGTGGAATGGTTTCAATAAGCGTCTGCAATGTCAAAATATCCAGTGTAGCATGAATTTTTCACCAAGATCTTGTATGATAATGGGAGAGTGTGAGCAAAGCCTTCTCCAGCACTTTTCAAAGATTCTTAGTAGGGATAAGATCTGACTCTGTAGCAGCCAATCCATCTCATGCTCCTTGAACCACTCTTTCACAATGTGAGTCTGATGAATTGTGGCATTGTCATCTTGGAATATGCCCGTGCCATCATGGAATAACCTGGTCATTCAGGATGATCAGGTTGTCAGCTTATCTCATTTTTCACACATAGTGTTGTTGAACCTAGAGTAGTGTATTTTGTTGTCTTTGTACAGTATCAATGGATAAGCCACACTAATAAAAGCCTGGAAAGTTGTGCCATACACAGTAAAAATAAAATAATTTGCAGCAGGTGAAGAGCAAAGTAGTGATAAGTGAGCGTTTTATAGGAAACTCCAGGAACAAAGAGGAAAACGAAAACAAAATGGGTCTAGACACCAGACAAAAACAACAGCAGCTATGCAATCATTTTGTGAGCCCAAAAAAGAACGTATCAGTTAGGAGGAAAAACTAATACACCAAACACTCTCCAGAAATCACTCTGGAATCTTTTGCGAAGCGAGTGCTGACATACCAGCGGGTGATTGTCGGGGGAAATCTGGATGCTTCTGTGTTTCTTCTAAAAACAATGTCATTTGCAAAGTAAAAAAAAACAAAAGAAACAGTAATTTTGAATTGATGCTCTCTGAAGATTTGTTGATGTATTTTCATGGGGGATGAACACGAAGCCAAAAATAACAGCAGCAAGAGGTCTGCGTTTCCACAAAGCATAAGTCAAAGTGAAGGGAAGCACTGTACATTCTGTTAGGACAAGGGCTGTTTAAAAATAATTATCACAGATAACCAACACTACACACTCATTTGGAAAGCTATTGATTCTTTACTGTCTTATAAAACTATGAAAAGAAGGTGAACACAACTGCTATTAGCTCTCGAATTTAATTCAACTTACACCAAAACGTGATGTCTTGGGTCAGGCGCCCTTCATCAGACATGAATGCAGCATTAGGCACACCTGTTTTTATAGTGTACTTCATTATGTAAAGCAGTCACATGATACATGTCGGAGTTCATAAATTGACTTGTGTATATATATACAGTATATATATATATATATATATATATATATATATATATATATATATGGAAATGTCATGCTTTGTTGTGTCCTAGACTGATCTTAATGTAGTGTCAGTGACGTAGAGTGATGTAGAGACCACAAATAGTAAATGTCCAAAAGTGACCCAGACATACACATTACAGCATAAACATGAACACTGCTGTGATGGTCCACCAGAAAGAGACAACACAACACCGGAGTATGGATGCTTACAAAGAACGTCAATTGTAGGAAAGGTCTCAAATCAATTCTTCATTGAGTCCCTTCAGACTGAGTGTATCCAAAGTGAAGATCCAGAACGCTTCTCTCCTTAACAGGAGAATGTTGATGTCACCACCTCTTTTTGGTAAGTTGACTTGTCCGATCCCAGTGTATTGGAGAGTACTGACATTATGTTGCGGTTGTGTGATATTTATTGCCGGGGCTTTTCTTATCTTTGCGGATTCCGGATATTTGAGCAGCAGTGTTCTCGCCCGTGCAATTGAGCATAGGGGCCCCCTATGCCGTGAATTTCTTCCCCCACGCTGCGATTTCATTCCCTACACTGTGTTTCAACCAACATAGAGGGGATTTTCTGTATAACAATGGTGTTCGAGAGGATAGATGAAAAATAAGCAGCAGTCAGGATGTCTTATGCAGGAGAAGTTTATTTACCATCGGTGCGGGACCCGGAGACATGAACTCGAGACATTGCGTTAGTTCTACCATTCAAGTCCATGCTTCCACAGAAGAGGGATACATACCCTGTCGAGCGTCATACTGATACGCAAGCAAATCATTGAGTGGCTGAGAGTGGGCGCCTGAGCACTACAGTCAAGGCTACGACAGAGATAGTACGACTGTACAGCTTGACCCAATATGATAAATAGTGACTTAATGTTATCCTCTAACAGTAATAATACCTGATTAACATTTTAAAAAAAGAACATTTGGCCCTCAAAATGCAGGAAATAGTGTTTAACAGGGGTCTCAATTTCAAAATGATCTCGCACCTGCAGCGCGTTCAGCCTGTCCCTATGCTGTGAAAAAATCCTGGTGAGAACCCTGAGCGGTGTTCGGAGATTATATTTTACAAAGGACTTGTTATTTTTTGCGATGTATGCGTGGCCACTTCAGCATGTATATTACATTACTGGTACTACAGGTGATATATCTGATATAAAAAGTCTTGCTCGTCCCGGGATGGTTGAACGTTTTCGTCTTGAGTGAAATTACCTTGAGTGCAATGGCCACAGCCGTAATTTCCTTATGGCACTTGTGAAAAAAAATGAGGTTGCGTGAGTAAAGGCAAGTGTGCCTCTTACCAGCATATTGTTTATATTGGGCGGTCATTTTAAGACAATGCGAGGTGGTTGATCACTCATTTGGTCCTACCGGCCCAAAAGTACGTCAACCCACCGGGAAAACTCCCGATGCTCCTGATGGCCAGTCCAGCCCTGTCAGAATGTATGACTAAATGGTAACTGAAGTTATGATATCAAAAAACTGTGTGTGCCTAACCCATAGAAGATATGATGAGCATGACTTCGGTCTACGGTTGATCAGTTTTCAGAACCCCTTCAGTAGAATTTAGCATCATTTAGTTTAGCTTGTCCTGGTTTTGCTCCCTGTCCTGATGGTCCTGATGTTTTGATAGGGCCTTCGCGTTAGAGAGCCTTTGGTGAACATGGCTGGTGCGTGCTGTGGTTACTCAGTCATTAAAGCGCTTGTTAAACAGTCTTGTAAAAGACTTTTACAAGACTGGCTGTCTGTGTGAATCCAGACCTTAGGGACTTGTGCCGAGGTTTACAAGCCCCACAGTGTCAATCCTTTCAGGTGCTTATCTCAGTTTCAGAGAAGATTCACATTCGAGGTGGACCATTTATGATGACACTTAAGGACTCACAAAATGAAATAATAATTGCTGTTATAAGGCCTGACCAGAGCAGTATTAGACAGCTTGGTGCTTTGGAGACACAGGGAAAACTGCTTCTCAACTGTAAGGTCAGGGCCCGAAAAATCATCTTTTCTTAACAGGGAGCAAGAAAGATGAAAAAGTGTTGAGCAGAGGCTACTCAAATCTATAGCTTAGATGGAGGCAAAGCCAATCCAAGCATTAACCCCCACATTCCACACTTTCTGTGTTCATTCCACACCGCCCCGACCTCTGCAGCAAATACGTTGCTATTTTAATTGTTGTGTAACATTACACATCTTCTCTGTCCGCTCTGCGGGCCTCCATCGCCAGCCCGCCTCTCCATTACGCCCAGACAATGGTAAACGGTCTCAACTTACTGTATATAGCACTTTTCCACCTCCAATAGGCACTCAAAGCGCTTTATATGTAGGAACCACTCACCCACTCACACTCTTATTCATACACCAATGTACACGCAGACACAGAAGTGTCTTGCCCAAGGACACAGCGACACAGTGTGCACCTGCAGGAGCTGCGATTCGAACCCCCGATCTTCCAATCACAAGACGACCCGTTCTACCATCTGTACAACTGTGGCCAAAAAATAAAATGAAAAATATAGATCAACTCAATTTTCAGCTCCGTCAGCGCCCGGCCGGATCAAGCTCCACAGAGGAGCAGTCTGCGGCACAGTGGCGCAGCAGTTAGAGCGCGTGCTTCATAGCTAGAAGGTCCCGGGTTCGATCCCTGGATGGGGACTTTCTGTGTAGATTTTGCATGTTTCCTCCGGGTACTCTGGTTTCCCCAACCGCTAAAATGTACAATAGGTAGGGATTTAACAATAAATTGGAAATCGATTTAAAATGTATTTAAACTGCTTAAGATGTGAATCGATGTAAAAAAAATAAAAAAAATAGATGTTAAAGAGTCCTTCAGCTACTCCATTTTGCCCGACCGGAATAGTTGCATTCTCACATTCACATCATGAGCTAACTTTTTTATCAAGACAAGCTGCCTCACCCTCAACACACGCCACATTCATGTATGTAAACAAAAACATGTGTAGTGATCGAAGCAGCAGACACAGCAACAGTTAGCGGCCGTCAGAGTTTTAGTATTAGCGGCTAACGCAGAGTTTGGCATTATGACAGAAGTTTAGATCGCGAACTGACAAACATCTGACCAACCTGCTCTGATTCTGCTGAAATCCTCATCAAATGTCCCTTTGTCAAATCATCCAATATCTACAGGAGCTGTCAAGTCTTTTTCCTCCTTATGATTACAAAGGCTGCACCTGGAGGCTGTGTGAGGTGTTTGAGGGTTGCAAAGAAATTAACTGCACTGTGAAATTAGTTCTAAAGTGTAGTATTATGTTCAAACTGGGGGGGGGGGGAATTAAAAAAAGAGACTTACATGAAAGTTGCAATTTGGTAAATAATATAAGTCTCAAAATGTTTACTTTGCCACTTATCTTATTTATGCTGATTAATGTATGTTGCACACAAAATTAATTAGATTTTTGTAATCCACTATCAATGCAGCGTTTGCAGGAGTGGGGAGCATGGGTGAGGGGGGAAAGCTAGGTGAGGGGAGAGAGGAGAAGAACAAGGGTACACTAATAAAAAAAACCACACATTCAAAATGATTAGTTTATTTTCATGTCTTGTAAAGTTCTCTTACTGTTACAAGGACAACAATGCAGATGTTAAAACACAAGAAACATCTTCTGGTATAAAATGAGTCATATTCCCACCTGGACGGGGCCTTTCTGTGTAGCGTTTGCATGTTCTCACCAAGTCTGCGTAGGTTCCTCCTGGTATTCCGGTTTCATCTACCACTAAAAACATGTACAATAGGTCAGGATGAATGAGAGTGTTCATTAACATGCACTGTCCCGACCAAATAAACCAATAAATAAAATAAATAAAGAAACATGGACAATTATCTATACTATATTAAGTCTCCAGGCATCAGATGGTGTCAGGTTTCGGCAAATACTCAAACCTCAAGTATCGGCTACAGCATCAGAGCTAAAACATTTAGATTGCCGCATCTGTACTTTGTGGCATGGACTACCCTGTAAAAGGTTAGGTCAGCAATTTTCCCCAAAAGCTTGTGTACATTACTTGAAGGCTTGATACCACAGTGCAGGAAAATGAACTGCCTCAACTTCAGTCTGTAGTACAGGACGAGACCAGACTGACTGATGGGTAAATGGAGCGGAATTCCCTGTAGACTGTTTCAACTTTCCTCCACACTAATGGACTTGTACACTTTCATATGTCTTTGTAAATGTCTTTGGCCCTTGGTCCCGTCCTGGTGTCTGTGAAATATTTGTAATCCTAATGACCGAGCAGACGCGATCGGAACTGGGATATCCGAGGGATGGTCAGCTGTCTTTGGTAAATGGGTTGTAAAAGTCCCTGCTCTGTTGATGCTTATCTTTATTGGTTTGGCTGAAAGTGACAGATTTGATATGCATCAGACAGCCATGTTACACTTTCCCCTTTCAAACAGCCAGAAGGAACAGCTCTTAATTAATTCTATTGCGCTTTTCCCCAGATTTGCAACGTGACCCAGAGCAGTGCTGTCAGACACCCGTCAGCCTGTGCGTGTTGGGGCCCGCCGCTCTGCTCACCTTCTGTTTACGTTCTCCTGAGTGATCTGTTTGGAAGTTTCTACTATGGGTGAACAACTTTGGAAAAATAACAAATTGTGATGTGGGCTTTAAAATACCCAGTTACTCTATTATGCAATAAAATGTAGAAAGTTCATATCAGCACTAGGGGTGTGAAAATATATACTGTATCAATTGTATGATATATCGCAATATTTATATTTTTGATGACATCATATTAATGAGGCAGCAGTGTTTCATTGTTTTTACAGTGAATAGAGGCCAATAATGATCAAGAATTCAGTCAGAACAGCAGAGGACAGCAATTACGGTTGGGTACCGTTAAACGGTACCTACTTGGTACCGACCGAAAAGCTCCAGTAGGATAGCCTGGTGGGACCAGAATGATTCCCCTCTGTATTTTTGTATACAGCGGGGGATCAGTCTGGTCACCCCGCCCCCGCTGGCTGTATCTGCAAAATCAAACCGTTCCCGTGCAATCAGATTAGTTTATTTGCCGTGACGTGTTGTTAGCGAGCAACGTCACTCACGGGACGCGAAAGTTCCCTCAATAACAATCTACGAACGACGCACGAAAGAGAAAGCGTGTCTCCAATCGGCGGTAAATGACCAAAAACACATCGACAGTAGGTGAGTTTCTTGATTCATAATCCTGCGCAAATATTAACGCAAAATCGCTAATAACACTGCATCAATGGCAGACGCCCGCCCTTCGCTGATTGGTTTACTCCGCTTCCTGTTTGCTTGCGTATCTACCGCTGTGGGAAATGGATTTGACGCAACGGTGACCAGACTCACTCGCTGTACCAGCGATTGAGTCTGGATTTATCCAGGCTACCAGTAGGAGGGCGGTGTAAAAAAAAAAAAAGTTTTTGTTTCAGTGCCAAGTTGCGGGACCTTTTCTCTTCAGACCTCAATATGACCCACAGTGAGTCTAAAGTCTCCCAGGGAAGCTACAGGTGGCGCCATGACCAGGTCCTCAGGAAGCTCGCTGAGGTTCTGGAAAGGTGCAGACAGGTAGCAAACAGCTACCACCAGCAAAGAACCACACCAACTTTGTCAGGGAATGGGACAGGCAAAGTTACACCAGGGCCCTTTGCTCCCAACCAGGAGTGGGACATGAGAGTTAACAAACAGCTCCAGTTCCCCACTGAGATCACCATCACATCTCTCCGCCATTGTGGTTTGGTCTTCGAAAGCAAAAGTGGTGCATCTCATTGGGCTCACAGTTCCATCAGAAGGGGAGATCGAGGCTGCCTATGAGCGCAAGAAGGCCAAGTATTCCGAGCTGGCTGCAGAGTGCCGGGAGGCTGGATGGAAGGCCGCCATCTACCCTGTTGAAGTTGGCTGCCGAGGCTTCGTGGGGCTGTCAATGACACAGCTCTTGAGGGATGTAGGAGTCACGGGGGTGAAAAGCTGCGCAGGGCCACAAGAGAGCTTTCGGACGAGGCGGAAAGGGGCAGCTTCTGGCTCTGGTTGAGGAGGAAGGATAGAATTTGGGGATAACATTCTCCAGCTCCAGGAAGTGACAAGGAGACGTCCTTGTCACTGCTCCGCCACCATGAGACGTTCCAGGATTAAAGGGGCGAAACGTTGGTGATTGGTGGTTCCTGGCTGATGACCCTGCAGCTGACCCTGCAGCTGACCCATGGGCACCGGAGGAGGTGCGACAGGCAGTAATGCCAAGCAGGAAATTACACCCACCTGTATACATCAACTAAAAAAGCAACATGAACGTTGGCGCAGATATTTAGCCGCTTCAGCACAAGTGCGGCTGTTTTCTTAAAGCGAAGCAAAGCTATAGCTTACTGAAACATATGTAAATATTAGAGATGGTCTGCAGCAGGTAACATTCTTTTTTTTTCAATACCACTACTTTAACGATATCTGCTTTTCGGTACCGGTGCCTTAATAGTACGTTTTTCTATACCTATGTTATTTTAATTTAATTAAAATAATGTGTATAAATAAGTATAGTTCAGGAGAAAATCCTAAAACAGCACAACAGAAAGAGCACAGGCCAGAGCAGCGTCACCTGTAACTTCAGTTTTTGAGCAGAATTCCCACTTCAGCGGCGATAAAAAGAGAGAAAGCACATTATTACCTCCTGAGCTGCAGGGACAGACCAGATCCACATCAGGACACTGATTTCTTTCAGCTAAACTTTTCTAAACATGAGCTGCACTTGATGTCGAAGTGAAAGCACTTCACACGTCAAAGATCTTTACATAGTGAGAGCGCTCACTCTGTCACTAATGATTTACCAAAACTGTTCCAAAAATGACTAATGCAGAGTGAGCGCTCACTTTTTTCATAAAACATCTTTGATCTCCTCGTCAGGTGCAGCTATTTGGTGCAGCATGGAGTTTAGTAAACAGCAGCACTAACTTCAGGCTCTGCATCATGGGTCTTTCGCTAAAGGTAAATAGCTGATGTGTTTCTTGTTGTCACTGCTTTTCTCTTTGTCTAAGAGCTTTAGTTTCTTATTCAGTCCTGGTTTAGTCCTGGTTTTTAACCAGTTTAGTTCGTTAGTCCTGGCTCAGACCGCGGCTCTGCCATAAACTATAACTAAGTGTTAAGAAAACATCTGCATTTGCGCTGAAGCTGCTCATGAGGTTGCTTTTTTAGACTCACTGCAGATAAATTATTGACATCTGGAGAGTAAAAGTACCGAAAATTAGCACAGAAAAAAAATGTTTTTGATACCGCCCCCTACTGGAGCTTTTCGGTAGGTACCAAGTAGGTACCGTTTAACGGTACCCAGCCAGCCCAAGCAGGACTGAGCCAGGACTAAATAAGAGTCAGCGCACAACACGGCAGTGACTACAATGAAGACATAGGCTCTTTACCTTTAGCGACAGACCCACAGGGCCTGAGATTACGTGCCTGTGTTGTTTACCAAATTCCAGCTGTTGCACCAGAGGTTTGTGGAGAAGTGAGCGCTTACACTGTATTAGACATTTTTGGTACAGTTATGGTAAATTATTAGTGACAGAGTGAGCACTCTCACTATGTAAAGATCTTTGACATGTGAAGTGCTTTCACTTCGACATCAAGTGCAGCTCATGTTTAGAAAAGTTTAGCTGAAAGAAACCGTGTCATGATGTGGATCTGATCTGTCCCTCTTTTAGGACATCCTGAATGACACTTTTTTTATACCCTGGTTATTTTATTAAATTAAAATAACATAGGTATCGAAAAAAGTACCATTAAGGAACCTGTACCGAAAACCAGGTATCGTTAAAGTAGTGGTTTCGGAAAAACAACAGTACCCGGCCCTACCAGCACCACGATTTTAAGCACTTGGACCAAACACTGTTACACAAATATATTACTTTTAATGATTATTATAAGATTGATTTGTAGTTGATTTCTTCCTTTTGAAACAGGACTATGGTTTCTTGTTTATTTAAATGTAAATGAAGTGATGTCACTGACAGATCAAGAGACCTATTTAATGATAAATCCGGGATTATTCATTGACTTATTCATTTAAGAAAAAGAGGAACAAAGCACATGAAAACAAATGTAAATGATGAATAATATGTATGTTTTCAAAAAAACATAAACAAATTGTGATGTATCGTAGGTTATTTTTGTGCAATGAATCAATTATCGTAGTATCGGCGTTAGGGCTGCTTGATTATAGAAAAAATAAATATCACGATTATTTTACTAATAATTAACAATAAATCACAATTATTCCAATTATAATTTTTTTATGTTAAAAAAACTATGCAAAATATTTTCTTTGGACAGTTAAAAAAAAGTCCAAATTATATTATGCTACCGTTTTTAAACGAATTCTATGGCTCACCTGCCCCCTGCTGGCCAGCCCTTACACCTGCCCAAGCAAACCAAGCTGCACAGCCTGATGACATCATCACACAACGCTGTTTGTTTATGCCGTACCAAAGCATGTGCCTGTAGCATGTGAAATGCGATGGGGAACAAAAACAATCATCCCAGCAGCATGAAATAATGCAAGCGAATAATGCTGCGTTTATGTATGTACCAAAGTACATCTTTGACATGTTAGAGCCGTATGAACCATCTCGGGCCCTGAGAACTTCAGGGAGGGGTCTCCTGGTGGTTCCCAGAGTCAATAATAAACACGGTGAGGCTGCGTTTCAGTTTCATGCAGCTAAAATCTGGAACAGTCTTCATGAGGATGTGAGACAGGCCTCAACTCTGACAATGTTCAAATCCAGGCTGAAAACAGCTCTTTTTACCCGTGCATATGAAAACTGAAAGTATTTTATCTGCACTCTTGCCTTTTACTGTCATTGATTAACTTTATGTTGATGTTTTATTGATTGATTTGATCTGTTTTCTTGTAATTTTTTTTCTGCAACTGTGAAGCACTTTGAATTGCCTTGTGTATGAATTGTGCTCTACAAATAAACTTGCCTTGCCTTGCCTATAATATCTGCTCGAAGAGCTTTAGACTTTTCTGAAACAACCAGCCCTGGGCAAAGGATTTAGAGGCTTCTAAACTTCGGTTCTCCTTTCAGCAAAAGGTGAGAACTTATCAGTAGTGTTATCTCAAGAGCTACAGATAAAGAATATTACTATATTATTATTTCCACATATTGACAGGCGAGACTGACGAGACAGACCAGACTAGACAGGATCGGACCGGACCGGACCAGACCAGACCAGACCGACAGACCTTTTAACACCACCTTTCTAATATGAGCCATAAAAGGCCTGATCTAACTGTATTCATGATAAAGTTAAGGAGCCTAAACTGATTTACATGCCATAATGGACTTTTATTGCAGTTTATTTCCAAACCTTTACAAGATGCTTTTTTTCTTTTTTACAAGGTGCTGTCTGTGATTGACAGCAGTCTCCATGGAGACATAATTCACAGTGTCAGAGGAGAACAGCCACCCCCTCGCTCCGCCACTGTTCTAAAGGTCAGGTCAGAGGAACGAAGGGAGAGGTCAGACAAAACAACAATCACGAACAATCTGTTCACATGTTCAATGTAGCTCTTCCTAAAACTACATTATTTTAATTTGATCAGAAAATCTTATCAATTCCTATTCATAACTTTTAAGTTTGTTTATTAATTTTTTACACACTGCTTAATACAAAGAAAACATATGAACAAAATCTCATGAACCCAGTCTCGTGTCTGTACTGTACAACCATGCTGGCTTTACACATTTCCTTGTTAAAATGACCGTGAGTGGACCGTGCCGTGATGTACGTATGTGAGAGCAGAAACCACAGAACAATGTGGATGAGAGACTGTTGGTCTGGACACCAACATGCTGCAGATAAGAGTCAGTCATGCAGTCGACATTCCTCCTGCTCTTTCAACTCTTAATAGCACACTGGACTGTATGACATACGTCTCCTCAAGTCCTGCTTATCTAATCTCACAGCATGAATTAAACCATGGAAAGTGTCAAATTACTGACGTTCAGTTAGCACAAGCTTCTCTTACTTACATACAATATATCACACTAGGCCTGGATAATAACAACAACAACATTTCAATAAGTTCAATATATTAAGGCAGGAAAATATTGCGATAAACATAATATTGAGGACCTTTTAATGTGACAGAAACTAAGCTTTGTTTGAAAAGTATTTCATCTTAAAATATCCCACAATAAATGTAAAATACAATAAAACATACACGTTAACATTGAGCGAGTCATTTATTGAGCGATATAGTAATTATTGTGACAGCCCTATACCACACAACTGTAAATTGCAATCTTTTACATTTTAATAGTCACAAATAGCAAATTGCAACAAAAAAATAAAAAAATCTTTCCACCATAACCTTTAAAGGGGGGGTATTATGTAAAATCGACTTTTTCAAGCTTTATATCATGTTATTATGTCATTCCCTCATTAAACACATGCCTGGAGTGTTGCCTTGGCTCATTCACATATTTTTGAGTAATCAGTAAAAACTTAGACGGCAGCCATTTTAGGTGTAGCTATGCCTCAGTCCTCCTAGGAACGCCCCCACCTCCTGGAGACGCCTCTGGACCTTTCGTCACCAGCCAAGCCACCAACCACTGCTCCTCAGCTCAGCAGAGCCCCCTCCCCGCACAGTAGTGTTGTTTAGATGCCACAGCAGTGTGCTGAAGGGGGCGTGTCGGAAAGCTTCTTAAAGAGACAGAGGCCTATTTCAAGACGTTCAGTACAGCCATTTTGAGAGAGCAATTTTATTCAAGGCAGTTATTTTAATTTACTGCATATACAGACCAACAGAAGGTTACGTCATCATTGTAGTATGCTATAGACTGGTGCTACAGTATGTGATTGAAAAAGCATAATACCCCCTCCTTTAAACTAAAAATGCATGTGATTATACTGTATTTAGTCTTGTCTTGAGGGTAATTGTTTTTTAACTGGTTCTTTATTCACAAAACCTTGTACAATACATGCAGTAACATACTTCATGGCTGATGCTTTTCAGTGGTTATCAAAAGCATGGCACTGTTGAAACTAGAGGATAACTAAGAATGTGGCCTGGCTGGCAGATGTGAGTTCTCTCCGTACATTTTTGTTTTTTATTTGCAAGACGCATGGTTTGAGCAAAGCGTCTCATTGAAGTTGACAAGCTCAACCGGTCGAGGTCTCTTGTAGAGTTTGGGATTTGCAAATTAAACTTTGCCAGAGGAACCCATCATGTTTCAGGGTACGAGCAATCAAATGCTATAATGTGAACGCCAACTCTGTCATTGGTTCGTTATTATGGAATGCACCGATGTTTTCCAGTTTTCCAGCCAGGTAGATTTTATTTTAAAATGCCAAGCTCAGAGTGAGGCTGTTACAATAAGGTTTGCTTTAGTTCTGAACATAATGAACACAGACAATTGTGTAAATAAACTCAAGTTATCTTTGTGAAGAAATATCCTCTGAACTCCACCTAAGTCAATTCAATTTCAATTCAATTTCAATTCATCTTTTTTATTTGAGCATCTGCGTTCCACAAAGTTCTACATATATACAGAGTTTAGTACAGTAGACAAAGCCAGAGAGGTACAGTCGTAGGTGAATGAGTGAATAATTAAATAAATAGTGTGGATATGATGCTCAAAAGGAGTAGGCAGAAGCTTAAAGAGGGGGTATTATGCTTTTTTCAATCACATAGCACCAGTCTATAGCATACTACAATGATGACGTAACCTTCTGTTGGTCTGTATATGCAGTAAATTAAAATAACTGCCTTGAATAAAATTGCTCTCTCAAAATGGCTGTACTGAACCTCTTGAAATAGGCCTCTGTCTCTTTAAGAAGCTTTCCGACACGCCCCCTTCAGCACACTGCTGTGGCATCTAAACAACACTACTGTGCGGGAGGGGGCTCTGCTGAGCTGAGGAGCAGTGGTTGGTGGCTTGGCTGGTGACAAAAGGTCCAGAGGCGTCTCCAGGAGGTGGGGGCGTTCCTAGGAGGACTGAGGCATAGCTACACCTAAAATGGCTGCCGTCTAAGTTTTTACTGATTACTCAAAAATATGTGAATGAGCCAAGGCAACACTCCAGGCATGTGTTTAATGAGGGAATGACATAACATGATATAAAGCTTGAAAAAGTCGATTTTACATAATACCCCCCCTTTAAGCTTGTTTGCACCTACCCCCTTGTGTACTGAAGAATTTGATACATTCATTTACTAAGCATAATCAAGAAAATATGACATATTTTGTCCTATGCCCTATGTCGCATATTTACATAGGGCTGGGCATTTAATCGAATTTTAATCTAATCGTGATTTCAATAAAGGTCGATCACGATAATCGCGTGGTGTGTTTTAATCGAGGAGAAGGCCAGTCCTGTCGCATTCTGCAATGCTGCAGCGTCCAGTCAGGTCAACCCCAGGGAACACTCGGCCCAAACAAACAGGAAGCACAGGAGCATGGCACATGCGGCAGCAGCATGAGCGGACCTGGTGATTTTACATGTAAAATCAGCTAACTCGTCTAATGGGCAAAACAGAAACACACAGGGAGCTGTCAGAGGACCAGGGGATGAAAAGTTTATAGGCCTACCTTCGAAGATGGAAAACTATCGATCGCCATTTGGACCATGTGGATTTGTTTTGAGGCTGCAGCCGTGGATTAGCTGGACTTCTAACAGTAAATTGTAAGTTTGATCGTCTTTTTTACTAATAAATGCGCGGTTTACTCATTTCTTTTCTTTATGTATTAAGTTGAGCTCTTTGTCTGCTTCTCACATTCTTCAAACATTTCAGTTTTTTGCGTCTCCTTTGCAGATGTTTGTGTGTTGCTTAGCCAGGTGAAGGGGTAACATGGGGAGGCTGTACTGTGAAATCGAAAATCGAGATCGATCAATATGGGGAAAATAATCGAGATTATTTTTTTTTCCATAATCACCCAGCCCTATATTTACACGTGCCATGTACTGTTCGTATGTAGCTCAATTTTTATCACGTAAATATCAGTAAAAACCACTGATCTAAAGCCACTACTAAACCGGAATTAATGAGTGACCAAACCTCAAAAAAGTGCGATCCAAGTCAATAGGTACTGTATAAATAGAACGCAAGTTCCAAGCAGGCTGATGAGTAACGTCCATGACAGATAATGATTTGAAAGTTTACATCATCTGGCATCGATTTACCAGAACACGATGTATTGGAGCTGCTCCACATGTGGCAGATGCAGCCTTTACCCCGGCTCCACTCTCTTTACGGAGAATTACCATGACCTGATGGTTTAAACACGT
This sequence comes from Neogobius melanostomus, assembly GCA_007210695.1. Classification (NCBI taxonomy): domain Eukaryota; kingdom Metazoa; phylum Chordata; class Actinopteri; order Gobiiformes; family Gobiidae; genus Neogobius; species Neogobius melanostomus. The sequence goes on along the minus strand of VHKM01000542.1, from coordinate 903,830 downwards.
CCCACTGGGATAATGGCAGCCAAATAAAGCCCATCTGAGATCACATTTAGCACTGTGGGCACTGTGCAGGTTTATAGTTTGCATTCATTCACAATGACTAAAAGATCAGATAGCACCAAAAACATCTCTTTTGAAACCACATTAAAAAATACAAGGTGTTATGTTACAGTCTCTTTTTAATGGTGCATTATGCAACTTTCGATGTGGTAAAAAAAAAGTTGATATTTAACTACTTTTTTTTTCCTGCTGTTCTGCTCAGACTGGGGCAGCATTTGACTCTTTCTACTGAGAGAGGACCAGGAGAGACACACAGAGAGAGGGATGGACTCTAACTCAAGTGGTTTCGAGGGAGTGGAAACTACAGTTGGATTTATAATGTTTTACATCTGAAGAAAATGTGCTAATCTGATCCAAACAGCCGCACTGCATCTCATGAGCCCAAATGAAGCAAAAAGTCGCACGTTTGCCACCCCTGCTCTTCAACAATATATCTATTTTGCAATATTGTGCAGCATGATTCAATACCTTTAGATTCAATGCCAATATCGATACTGTTGATGGCCTCTGCTGCTTTCATGGTCAATACAGGGCCAATAATACAATCCGGACAGAAGAGGGCAGCACTACGAATCTAAGCAGGTGGAAAAGACCAATAAATGATAAACACTATGACTAAAAGATTAACTTGTGGTTAATGTATTCCTTTTGGAAACAGGTCTGTGTTTTCTTGTGTAAATAAAAAGTAAATTAAGTGATCTGTCAGGTATCATATATTTACTTATTTATAAAGTAAATCCTCTTATTTGAAAAAGATGTATCTACTGTTAAATAGTGGTGGAACTCCAGGCGAAAATGTTCTAGATTCCTGGTCTAACCGGTCTAATCCACAGTGGACGAGTGTAAAGCTTCAGCACACTTTAAAGATGTAAAAACTCACTGAGGTGTTTCATGGCAGATGTTTTCCACGATGATTCCAACTGGTCTTTCACTTTGTCCGTTTGGGTCTGTCCTGAGAGGCAGCGGAGATCGTCTGTCCACACTCACACTCACATTTCCTGATGCCACAGACCATGATGTAATGCTCGGTAAATGTTCACACACACTAAATAAAAGCCTTTCTCTAATTCCTGTCTGACTCCAAACATCTGAAAGCTTTTGTCTTAGAGCTATCAGCGCATCATCTGCAGCTGCTTCCATTTGGCTTCACTACACAGCTGAGGAGGCTTGACAACTTGTTCGTGCGGCTTTCTGCGACTTTCAGAAAGGTTAAGTCTAATCTACACTAATTTCAGCCAACAATAAAGCGCAGTCTTCCAGGATATGATTTCAGCAAACTAACTACGTCAGGGTTTATCACACAGTTGAGAGAACTAGTCCTAACTTCATTATGAAGAACTGACTTTACAACAATCACATCTGAAAACGGTCTCAGTCATCCAAGTAAACAGAGGAGCAGCTTTTCAAATGAACAAGTGATTCAATTAAGTTAACTGCCAGGATCTCTAGTACTCTAGTTGTTGTGAATTTTAGATCTAATTCCAACAGTGCAGTGGGAGCAAGGCAAGAAAAAACATTAAAGAAATGCTACAAACAGCGATGGTGGCTGGCATCAAACATTACAATTTGAACACAACCTAATCCAAGACTAGATTTTAGTGCAATCCAAGTAAACCATTTGCATAAAGCACCATAAACAACCAGGTTACAGAAGATGAAATACAGTGCTAATGTGAATAAATAAAAGTCTGAAAAACACTTACACATTGGTATTGGGAAAAAAGTGGTGCCCACTGATGGTCGGTGGAGAGTCCTTGCCTCAAGTGGAGGAGTTCAAGTATCTCAGGGTCATGTTTACAAGTGAGGGGCGGATGGAGCGAGAGATCGATAAAGGGATCAGTACGGTGTCAATTTACCAATCAATCTCCATTCCTACCCTCGCCTATGGTCATGAGATCTGGAAAGGACAAGATCGCGGATACAGACGGCCGAAAAGAGTATCATTCGCAGGGTGGCTGGGCGCGCACCCTTAGAGACAGGGTGAGGAGCTCAGTTACCCGGAGGAGCTCGGAGTAGAGCCGCTGCTCATTCACATCAAAAGGAGCCAGCTGAGGTGGCTTGGGCATCTGTTTCGGATGCATTCTGGTCACGCTCAGGAGCTGCGGACGCCTTGGGATCCCCCAGAACAGCTGGAGGAAGTGTGCGTGGACTGGGAAGCCTGAGCAGCTCTGCTCAGAAAGAAGATGGATGGATGGATGGATGGACAATAGGAATTTACAGAGGAGCCATTCCCAAAGTCGTGAGCGTGGGATTGTAAAATGTTTACACGTTGTAGAAAGTACAAATAGCTGGAGGCTAAATATATACAGTTATTATCCCTTTGAAAGGGTTCATTCGGTCTAGACAAATCACAAAAGATGATTTCTTTTAATCAGACCAGTACTGTCCGAAACATGTAAAGGTATGATTAAAGATGCAAGTTGGTAATTTTTTATACTCACTACTGCCACCTCAGGTCTAACGTGTAACTGCAGTTTCTATATTAAAGAGCAACTAAACACCAAATCAAGTTTTTTTTAACTGATAAACTGTCTCAATGGGTGTCTCATAGTGTTGTCTACTGGTCCCTGACATTATTCTGACATTATAGCGCAAACATGTGTTAAATCCTAACTTTGGCCTGAAAACGAAAGGGTTGCGCCCCCTTCAGGCTAAACTCTGCTACTAAATTAGAATTTCCTGATTGGCTGGAGACGTGTCCACGGCCTCCACAGAACGTCATAAGCCGCACCAGCTCCACACATCGTCATCAGGTGCTGCCCATTGTCCTGCCCATTGTCCTGCCCTGTACCTGTGGTATATAACCAAGTCCCTCCCACGTAATCAGTCTGCTGTGATTGTGCCAATGCAAAGGCCCACACACTCACCCCCCGCATGTCACCCCCAAACTTGAACAGGTCTGGGCTCATTCTACACATTAGGACATGGCTGGAACATGTAGGGGGAGGAAAATACTTAATTTGAACATTTTCAAACTCTGTATAGTCCCTTTAAAAAAAAAATACTGGTCTGATTTTTGTACAACTAATACCAAACTCATTTCTAGGTAATGATCATTTCGGGGATCGCTTGCAATGCATTTAAGGCCCTCCTGAACGGCCCCTTGACCTCACATTGGAAACAACGCTTATAGAGAAATACGGAACAGCTCCAGACTGAGAGTAATGAGCACACTTCTGTTATACAACCTAACTCAGAGCAGCATCAGGGGTGACGGAGGTCTCGGGAGAAGATAGGAGTCACATATCACCACACTGACCTTGACCTCCTGCTGTGGACCGACACGTAACGGTCCACACGCACGTCAGCAGGAGCAACACATGGGGTTTGGAACGAGGAATTTCAGACTTTTAGCTGAGATTAGTCCTCCGCATATCATTTGAGCGGAGCTGCCAGGAAACCTGCCAGCATCATACAAGTTCCTTTCGCTTTTCTCAATACAAAATATAGTATTTCCTAAAACAGCCTCTTGTATTACTGAAGAAGTTCCAAATGTTGTATCAATTGTCCATATCAGGATGAAATGTGATGGGCAAATCTCTACAGCCTACCTCATATGACAGCAGCAATATGCGATGTCACGTAGCACTTTTACACAGGCGAGTCCTGGCTGTGAAGGCTGTGTTGCCTTTTAATTTTTATTTGACATATGAGAATACATTTTAAGTTGAAATGTGCTTTTTAAATGGATAATGCTGCTGTTATTTCAATGTAAGGAACATTCAGGCAGCTACAGTTTTGTTAACTTTATATTGGACTCTTTACAACCAGCTGCAAACCTCACCACACACAACTCAATGTTCATTTCCTTCTACAGTATCCCTGTATGTGAGGCCTATTGCACACTATTTTGTAAACTCCACACCTTACATCCTTGAAACTTGTTATTAAACATCTCATTTAAAAAGTAAAAGGCTTACTGTGAGGTCCATCCTCAGAAGTTAATAAAAAAGTGACTTACAAAGATCCGCTTGAATCGGAAACATGTCATGTCGAACAGTCTGGAACAGAGTGGGAACAATCAGTGAGGCACATTGTAGCAATCATCACCCCATTAAAATGAATCTTTACTGAGGTCACCGTGAAGAAACCTTGTCAGATCCTGTTGTTTCTAGTCATTAGTGTCTTATACAATGTAAAAGTGTGACTTCAGAACAATTTAAGCTACATGCAACCAAAAGATGAGATCGCTGCGGCTAAGAGTGAGGACAGAGATGAATGAACTTTAAGATACTCTAGATGAGGCTGGGCGACATGGACAAAATATCTCAATATTGTGGGGAACTTTCTCAGTAAAGATGATCAAGTGATATTCTTGCAAACCATCAGATTTATGTCGAAATGTGCTGTAAACATCTAAATTGACACTTTGTTGCTCAACAAAGATTAATTGTCACTTTTCCTCAAATATTTTTCCTATTTTTTGCATTTTTTTAATATAATGAGAATAATAAAGAATAAATGTTAATTGGACTTTAAACAGGATCATACAGCGGCTGTGCTAAGCTTAGTGCTGTTCTCCAAGTTTGTGGTCAGAGGATATGCCCAGAGGAGGGACAGCAATGAACAGGTGAATGGGCTGTTCCTACCTGTCTCTCCTTTCCTTAACTGTCCCACTTTTATGAACGAGAGAGCACTTCCACTTTATAATATCACGCGGGTCATGAGAAGAATCATGTGTACAGCATGTGCATGTTGTTTTGGTTCTTCGGTACAGTGCGTAATGAAGCCTAGGCGTTAATTCAAACTGGTAGACAAACCCCAGCGTCATCAACCTCCAGTCAACGATCGATCCTGAGAGGGCCACACCTCCACCTCAGCCATCAGCGTAAGAGCCGCACCTCCGTAGCAGCCAATCATCGCTCTCGGTCCCACTTTTAAGCCCCAGCAATCATGGTCCGTTCGCTTCCCAGCTGCGCTGCGACCCACCTCCACCCCATCTCCGCCTCTTCATCCACGGCTTCTCCCTGCTGCATCCGTCACGGGCCCTTCATACCACCACCAGTGTCCAGGCTCCGGGGGAAGACATCCCTAAATCCAAGCTGTTCATCTACATTGACTATACATCGATGTCTACCCCGGGGTCTGATCGCCAAAACTAATGTCATTAAATCTCCATAATCGCTGCTTTTGTCTGTGTGAGTCTATCCAGGTTGAATTGGTGACTAAAGGGTAAACAGAGCCACAGGGACTCACTGCCATGTGCAGCGCGAGCCGAAATTTTGCAAAAGCGGAGCCTTTTGTAATGAGAGGGTCATGTGTTGTAAATCTGCTGTTGTGGATCTACAGCGGCTCCGGACTGCAGCTTTATAACAGCGGTTTAAAGAGGCCGCGGCGGCGCACAGGGGTTCTGCTGGAAGAAACTATAGAGCAGAATGCTGTGATACATTGTTTCTGTTCCTGCCACTGAAAGTAACAAAAGCATCAGTGACATCACAAATAATTGGCATCAAGCGCGATGTCCAACTAAGTGCTGCCATTAAAGCAGCAGAAACATTAAAAACACAAAAACTAAAAGCAGATTTCATCTCACACATCTGCTTGTCTGTCTTACGTCATCTGCTACTTCAGCGCATTCAAATGACTCGCACAACACACAACTCATATCATTGTCATTTGACATAGACAAAACATGGAAATCACTGGCGCCAGATGTTGTTTCATATTTGATGTGACAGCTTCATATGACATTTTTCATCTCCATAATTGCTCACTTTAACCACCAGCAACAGGCTACAGAAAACTCATGCCTCATTAAGTGTAGCTGTTGTGTTCCGTCTACAGCAAGGCTGCAAATAAATAACCATTATTTTATCAATCCATTCATCTGAAGATTTAGCAGATGTGATTTTTTACAGTTCATCGCTTGGCTGTGCAAGGCCCATGAAAAAAACAAAAAAGCACAAATAGGTAACAGACTGGCCAATTACAGTGCCTATCGAAAGTACTAATAATACACCTTGAACTTTTGCACTTTTTATTTAGAATTTTTTACTGAAAGTTCACACACAAGTAACAGACAACTGTGAAGTGAAAGCAAAATGATACATGATTCTGTTATTTTTCAAAAAATAGAAAAGTGAAAAGTGGGGCGTGCACAAGTATTCATACAGCATTTTTCTGAGTGCATTACATTGCCTTTATAACATTCCTAATGACTGCAGAATGTTCACACCTTGTCCTAACCATTAAATAGAGGCCGCCTGTGTGTAATCTACTCTCAGTATAATTCCAGCTGTTCTGTGAGGGCCTCAGAGCTATGGTCAGAGTGTATTGGTCACTAAACAACATCATGAAGGCCAAGGAGCACACCAGAGAGGTCAGGGATAAAGCTGTGGAGAAGTTTAAAGCAGCGTTAAGTTATACAAAGATTTCCCAAGATTTGAACATCTCACGGAGCACTGTTCAATCCATCATTCGGAAATGGAAAGAGTATAGCACCACTGCAAACTTACCAAGACACGGCCGTCCACCTAAACTAACAGACCGAACAAGGAGAGCACTGGTCAGAAATGCAACCAAGTGCCCTAAGATAACTCTGGAGGAGCTGCGACGTACTGCTGCTGAACTGTGCAGCCCTAATATATATCAGAATCAGAATCAGTTTTATTGCCATGGTTTGAGAACAGGTTCACAAACTAGGAATTTTTCTCGCCGCAAACGTGCGACATAGAACATATAACACAGAGTTAAGATAAGAATAAGCTAAAAAACTTTAAAACTATAAGGCTATAGGGGCATGCGTGAAAAATATTAAATAAATAAGATAAAAATAAAAGTGACATATGACGTATAAGACAACAACAATTTGACATTGAACAACAGCGGGATTGTATTTACTGATGTGTACAGTAGGCATATAAAAGTGATTAAGTGATAGCAGCGGGTCCAAGTGTGGACACACCACACCAGATAGATAGATAGATAGATAGATAGATAGATAGATAGATAGATAGAGCCCAACCGATATATTGGGTATTTTCGATATCTGCCTTTTATCGGCCGATATCTCCGGAACCTAAAGTGATTCCCGTTTTCTGCACTGGAAAGGCTCTGTCTGGCCTTTAAAATGAGCCTTCCCACAACTTCCTAGGCCTCAGGGGAGCGGAGAGATTTTGTGGTCCCCAGTCTCTCACCTATTTTACGAATTTTATGTTGTAGACATTTGTGTATAATTTCAGAACCATGAGAGATAAAGACTTGCCGTTTTTGTTTTGGAATCTACTGATTTTTGTCTTTCAAACGAGCTCCCTCTGAAGTACAGACTAAACATGAATATACAGCGCCCCCTGCGGTCACAGTTCAACGCTGACACATTTAGAAGCTTCATACACAGGATTATAGAGCAGACATTTTTAAAACTATTAGCCAAAAATATCAGTGGTGCATACCGGCATCGGCCAATCAAAATTCCCCAAAACTCATCAGCCTCATAAAAACCCACATCGGTCGACCTCTACTAGATATATTTTTTAAGGGATAATGCGCAACGAGGTGTCCGACGCAGAGGCGCGAACCAGCGAAGTGGAGGACGGTTGCTTCCGCGGAGTCCAGTTATTTATGATAATGGACACCTCAGATTGCATTATTCTGCTTATACATTGTCCCGGGCAGGAGTTATTTCACTTTTTAAGCTGTTTTACCTGAAGCTAGTTCTAGCTCAATTGTTTATTGTTACTATGGAAACAGCTGACAGGATTTAAATGTTGCTGGACTAGGTGTACATCATAGAAATAAAAAGGAGAAGCGTCATTCCATCTTTACACAGGCGGACAGTTAGCAAAGAAGCTACTCCGGTATACTTTACAGATTCCATTAGCTTCCTCAATGTATTTTCCCTATAGCCGTTAGCATTAGCCACCAAACATCTCAAATTATGAACGATTCAGATGTTTTCAGCTGTTGCCAACCCATCGACCACATTTAGGGGAGGCTTAGTTAGAAACAATGGCCGCTGACTGCTCTGCTTTGTGACTACGACACTGGAGGCGCCATTGCTCCGCTATTGCTGTAGTACCTCCATATGGCCGCTAGTCCCCATTGGAATGCATTGGACTTTAGACACGTTAAAAACAACTTTAATGCCCGGTGCCTAATGTTTTAGAAGTGGCTAGAGCTAGATATTCCTCCTGTGATTATGCTGGGTTAAAAACAATCTGGGGCACCGGGCTGGTTATGGTAGCATACATTTAGAAATCTCCTACTTAACGGGGTCTGACTGTTGGCATTGGAGCTGCGCGAGCTACACGTCACGCAAGGGCCGAGTCTACAGTGAAGATCCCGCCCTTATGCCCTTATTAGGAACATGCTTCGTCAGAGCTGGGGAGGAGGAGCCTGTAAATCCGCCATGATTTCCCCCTCGAACGTGGTCATTGTGGTAAACGGGGAGGAGTGAGGAATGACGATCTATTAATAATATGTCTATGGTTAGAAACCATTTACTTACGATACAAATTAGCGTGTAAAAGTGTCCTCCGACTTACATACTAAATGCTAAATCACGTTCAAGTTACAGCTTTTCATGGGTCTGATTCACAAATGCGCATCTACCTACATTAAACATCTTCTTATGATATACATGATAAAGAAATCAGAGAAAAGTATATAAATACTGTGAAATATGTCACACTTCGCGGTATTGTAGCTGCCTTCACTTAGCGGCCGTTAGTTACCATGGGGTTTAAAGCAGGAGCTTTTCGGCTCACGGAGCAAACATTCCTGTTCAGTTTGGGACTGTTTTAATCAAAGGACAGTCACTACGAAACAGCACAGAATTACCTTAATTTAAAGTTTATATTATTATTTTGGTCACTTTATTTGGTTGTTACAATCAGTTTGACAAAACATTAATGGCAGTTTGTGTCACTGGTATGTTTACTGATAATCAAAATTAGTCCATTAGGAAATAGGAATAATTATTAACAGAAAACATTGGTTAACTTAAAGTATAAATATAATATTGAACAAAACGTGACGTATGTCATGTTGATGTCAACGCTGCCATCTACTGTTTGTATAGGTCAATTGCAGGTCTATTACGGTCTGTTTCCATAAAAACTTCATAAAATATAAATACAATTTTTAAATGTGGCAAGAATATTGCAAAAATATCAAACTGTGATTAGTAGCAATCCTTAATTCTTATAATCAGACTTGCATTTGTTGTTATGATGGGTTTTATCAGAAAAATGTCATTATTCCAGTTCCATTATATTTACTTTGGCTGGCATAATAACATACGCCGGACCAAGATGGCGGCGTGGCGTCCGTATTGTGACAATGGAACGGAGCCACTTTTCTGCTTTTTATTTCTATGGGTGTACATTATCACTTTTTAACGGACACCCTCCAGCCAATCAGAATCAAGTATTCACCCAGACCATAGTGATTGAAAGCTTTACTATAATAATAACTGTTTAACTATAGACTATTTGAAAGATTAAAAAAACCAAACAAACATCAAATTAAATTACATAAAATATCGTTCGACCTATATATCGGCTATCGGCCATGCTAACCCTCTTCATATCGGTATCAGTATCAGACCCCAAAATCCATATCGGTCGGGCCCTAGTTTCAGCCCTAGTCTACAAATATCTATAGAAATAGAAAAGGGTTAGTGTTAACTAGTGATTTCAGAAAATCCTATTTGAGTGTGGTTGACTGTTCTTCCTGAGTCTGTGTAACTTTCCTGCACGTCCATCTTGGGTTAAATATTGAAATGTTTTTGCCCCATCTTTACTGGTCCACTTGTGTCCTGATGCACTTACAGTTCATGACGTATGTATTGAATGTGGTTGTATGTGTCTCCTTTTTATTGTTTTTTATGACCAGAGAACAGTGAACAGAATTGTCCTTTGGGATAATAAAGTTGTTTTGATTTGATTGATTGATTAAATATATATATAAAATGTATAAATAAAAAAATAAGAAATCCACCAAGACATGGGAAGAACATGTTGACTCCACACAGAAAACGCACAACACCCATGAATCCACCTCTGAGGCCGCACAATGAGTATGATTTCAAATTGACATAAGAGGTCACTTCCACATGTGTTAACGAGAAACTACATGCGGAATGACAAAAACATTGAGACGTGCTGAGGACACTCAGCCGGGCAGAGCTGAAAGAAAGCACCACGTTCAGACTGCACCTGCAAACCCCCTTCAATGAATCTTTGCTTTCCACTTTGCTTTCCACTGACTCTGACAAAAGCAACACCTAAAACCAATGACATTATTAAAGAGACCCCTGGTGGCAGAGTGTGCTACAACTTCAAGCTACTGTAATTGTCATGGCAAAAAAATGTTATACTTAAAATGTTTAAGCAAATAATTCCATCAATCGCTGTTTTTTTGTTTTTTGTTTCTGAACTTGTATAGACAAGTTTTGGGTCCAGAAAAAAGCCCTTTAGCTAATTTTCAACATGGCTGTGTGAAAATGTATGAGAGAATGTTTAACACCGAGACAGTTCCTGGAAAGTTCTTTGAGATTCTCAATCCTTTTGAGCACTTGAATAAGAACTGCACCCGTGTACCGGTACATTGACTCTCTCCAGGCTGAGAGTCAGGAGAAGCGTAATAACAATCAATCTGTCCCAGCAACGAGAGAGTCATGTTTTGCATTAACCTCTTGACCCCCGCTTGAACTGAGCACATTTTTTCCAGTTCGGCTTCACCCAAATCTAAAAGCATCTTGAAAAAGTGTCAAAATAGCGACAAAATGAGAATGAAAACACAACAAAAATGTGACAAAAAAGATTTGAAAAAAGCCACAAAAAAGTGACAAAAACTTGGCAGACAAAAAGGCAAAAAAATAGAAAAACAACAAAAAAACAACACTACAATATGCAACAAAAACCTACAAAAACACGGCAGAAAAAATACAAAACACGACAGAAAAAATACGAAAACACAACAAAAACCCTTCAAAAATGTGCCAAAACTGTAGCGACAACAAGATAAGAAAGTTAGAATCAGTTTTGTGGGCCTTAGCTTTCAAATGAGGGTTTACACTGCTCTCCTGTCGAGAAGCTTTTAGATTTAGGTAAAGCCGAACTGGAGAAAATGTGCTCGGTTAAGGTTAAGTTAAATAACAAAAGTTAGTTTTGCGTAATTAGCTACCCCGGCCTGCACGTGCAATGCAAGTTCACAAAACTTACAAAAGCTATGCCTTATTAGCTTTTATCCTCACACACTTACACTTACCTGGGCTTTAATGGTTACTTGTTAAAATAGACCACGTTGCACACGGTTTTGCGATTATTTCGAGTTTTTCCCTACCCGCCAGCAGCATCCCGGAGCCTGCCTCTGCTCCCGAGCCCACCGCGGCGTCGTCCGGAGCAGCCCAGGTTCGCAGCATCACCGGAGAGAGACACAGGCACAGGGTCCACGGAAGCCAGGAGCGACCAGGCATTTTCTGACAAGTTCAAACACGGTTAGTTCTGGAGCGAATTGTCACAAATCTGCTCGTAAACACGTTAAGAAAAGTACTTTTTTTTTTTTTAAATGGTCGCTGGTGCAGAGTCAGAAGCGCTTCATCCTCCTCCCGTGTCCTCTTGAGGTCAGTGTGGTGGTCCGCGCGCGCAGCATCCCGAGGAGTCTGCACCATGGATCTAATATCTGCACGAGCTACGCCCCCATGTGCTCGTGTGGACCAATCAGCAATCAGTGTTTGTTTTACGGAAGTCCCGCCGGATTCACGACCAAACCAGTCAGGTCTACATTTGGTCTAAACTAAATAAGGTTTAATCTCTTAACCTCCGCCTGAACCGAGCACATTTTGTCCAGTTTGGCTTTACCCAAATCTAAAAGCTTCTTGAAATAAAAAGTGTAACATATAAATATATATAACGGCAAAGGATGAGGTGAAAACACAACAAAAAGTGACAAAAACACACAAAACACAACAAAAACTTTTCAAAAATGTGACATGAATGCGGCAACAATGCAACAAATACTAAATCACGATCATGAAAATGCAGAAAAAAAGGAAAAGTCAAAGTCACAAAATAAAGTCACAAAAGAGCAGCACAAAAGTGACAAAAACGTAACAAAAACGCGGCAAAAATGGGACGAAACGCAATTTTAAAAAAGCCACAAAAGGCGACAAAGAAGTGACAAAAATGAGATGAGAAAGAATGTGAAAAAAGTGATGGCAACAAAGCAAGGAAAAAGATCAGTTTTGTAGGCCTTAGCTTTCAAATAAGGCGTCACACTGGCCTATCATGGGCTGTGAGCCCCAGTCGAGAAGCTTTTAGATTTGGGTAAAGCAGAACAGGAGAAAATGCACTTGTTAAGGCGGGTGGTAAGAGGTTAAAGCAGTACTAAGTAACGTGTTTACCTTAATAAATCCTTTCCGTAGTCCCTGTGGGGGTAATACAAGTGTTAATGGGATGATTGGGGGGGTCTTTCATCTCCCCTTGGTGTCTCTGGCCAGAAAACCATGCTTGCAACTTGACTGCCACCGGGCGGAGCAAGCAATACACACTAATGTAATCACGAAGAAGAAGCTAACAGGCTAACGGGCAAAGCTAACTGTGGGATAGCGCCACTTTAAACAGTATTTACAGCCAAGTTTGAGTAAAAAAAATATTTCCATTGTATAACTGGATGTACAACACCCCTCTCTCTCTTCACCTTTTCTGTCAGCGTAGTATTTACTCTCCAAGACATTTAATAAGTTAAAAAATCGTAACTTGCTACGACACCTGCAGTTGCGCTTATGGCCGCTAGGGGCAAGAGTTACTTAGTACTGCTTTAAAAAACAAGTTCAATGAACAGTGCCGGGCAAAAGTTTGGAAATGTTTATTTATTTATTTTTTTCAAGACCATTCATGTTGTAGATTCTCAGTCAAGGCGTTCGTTTATGAATGAACACATGTGGAGAAATATGGTGAAACAGATCCTTCAAAAGAGCCGCCTTTTGCTTGATTACTGCTTTGCACTTTTGACACTGTCTCAATCAGCTTCACCATGTAGTCACAGAAATGATTTTCACTTTACTGGACTGTAGTGCCATGCAAACACAGGATTACAGGTAACTAGAACTTCACAATTGTTGTTAATGGCTATAACATGGTATCCAATTTAACGTTAACTTGTCTTACAATTATTTTTCTTTATTTCTATTTTTTCTAGGCCTACATCTATTGCAATTTGAATTTAAAATCATTTTCTTACAGGTGCACGTATTAGGTAAGTCCATGAGTCATAAATAATATAAATGTTAGTGTTTTTTTGAACATATCCCTCACTCGCACTGCTCCAAACTGCCCCAAAACCTCCTTCCACCAATGCCATGCCGCCTGACTTTGTCTCGCCTTATTTATGTTCAATCATTACGGTCCAGTCCATGATCTTTAAATCACCTGTCGGCAGTCAATGATTTGCGATGCGCTTTCACTGGACAAAACATTGCTGACCATGGCTACAAAAGACACACGGCGTCACAGAAGACATCATCATTGTCAATAGCTCTTTATTTATAGACTTATATTTATACAAAATCTAAAGGTACAGTCCAAATGACAGTCAAGTAACATGACAGATCAGGCAGCGAACGAACTCAGCCAACCCCCAAAGACATCCAAAAACATTTCAATCTTTTGTCAAATAGACTTATCCGAGTGTGGGACATAACACATTGGCGTCTGCGATGTCATTCCCTCTGTGAGAAGAATCTGAAAGCAAAATTGTGCGTGCATTTACCTGTTCGAATGCAGGAAAGAGTCAGACCTAATCATGAAGGAAAGAAAAAAGTTGCATCTCTTTTCTGCGCATGCACATTTCACAACATGCAGGACAACGGGAAGAGTTCCAGGAAATATGGCACCTTTCATTCATTCACCAGCACAGAGAGGAGAGGTAAAGAGATGGTGTTGGCAAATCGATCCTTTCAAATGGCCTTGGCACGTTTTTTACCCCCATGGCAAAAACGTAGGGCTGCATGATTTAACAAATTAAAATCACTCTTTGAATGGTTGCAATATGTTCATGTGAGCTCCCAGTCGTACAAAGGCAGGACCATATTCTCTGCAAACTACAAACTATGATGTCTCCATGTCTTATTGTTGATAATGATCCCGGGCATGTGAAACAAAGTGTGCACAGTGACTGAAATCTCAATTTATGACATAAATCGAGATCGGATCAATCGGATCAACACTTCTGGTCTGACAAGAAGCATGTCGTAATGTTTTGCAATTTTACTGGGCTGGGTACCATTGAACGATTCTAGTAAAGTCTTGAAAAAAACGTTTAGGTACTAATGGTATCGAAAAGAATAAAAGTATCGAAGGCAGGTACCGTAAAAAATGTGATATCTTTAGAGATAAGTTTTGTTGTCTGTTGGTCCAGGGGCAGCATTAAAATAATGATTTGGTTGTTTCAGCTCAAATAAATTATACATATTTATAAGAATTTTTTTTTAATGAAAACATTATTGTTCTGTTTTCTGGTAGATGACAAATATTGTAATAAAGGTATCAAAAAAAAGTATTGTTCAGGTATCGGTATCATACATCAAGTATCGTTAAAGTACCAGGATAAAATATTGTAACCTGCAAAAGTGATGTAAGTTGTGTTTTACGCACAGAGCTTACACATAGTTTTAAAAAATAGAAGGTCTTGGCTTTTAAAGGAATAGGCCACCGTTTTTACATACTGAGATATGTTCTTACCTTAGACGAGTTTATTTGTACCTGTCTGTCTCCACGTGTGCCTTCCATAATGTAAACACAGCACAGACGGCGTTAGCATTTAGCCTCTCTCTTCTCCTCTATAGCTCCAAACGAGGTGAAGATAGGGAAAACGTGGAAGAGTTTGGTAGCTTCTATCTTCAGAAGAAAGAGGCTAAATGCTAACGCCGTCTGTGCTGTGTTTACATTACGGAAGGCACACGTGAAGACCAGACAGGTACAAATGAACTCATCTAAGCTAAGGTAAGAACATATCTCAGTATGTAAAAACAGTGGCCTATTCCTTTAAATGAGGTATCACACTGGCATATAGGCTGTAAGCTCTCCGTCAATACACTTTGGATATGCATATTGCTAACTCTAACTCTAACCCTAACCCTGAGATAGAAGGTAACAGGTTAATGGTACCCAGCCTTAGTAATTCAGCACGTAGCTCTTATACAATATACAATATACGCCATCATTTCCTTTTGAAGAAGAATCTGAAAACAAAATTGAGCCTTTAACTGCTTTCCTGCATTTAACTGTCAAATGCAGGAAAGAGTCAGACCTAATACTGACATAACCTGCAAATGTGATGTAAGTTGTTAGAACCACGTTGTTCTCACAATGGGGACGCCATAATAACTCGTCATGCACTTTGGCACAGTCACCATCGGAAGTGGGTAGAGTAGCCAAAATATTTACTCAAGAGTAACATTACTTTGAAATAGTTGTACTCAAGTACAAGTAAAAAGTAGTGACCCAAATAAATACAAATAGTAAAAAGGTACTTGAATACTGGGAGTCCTAAGCAAATGTTTGAGCGTAAATTATGAGTTATGTCTCAGTTGTGAAATAAGGCGTCGTTACAAACCTCGTAATAATGGGAAAATCCTAATATTTCCAAAGAAAAAGGGGCATGAAACATAGTACTAGATACCAGTACTTTAACAATACTTGGTTCACGATACCGATGGTGGAACGATACTTTTGTCGATACTTTATACTATACTTAAAATATTTGTCATAATGCCTGTTGCCTCTGGACCAACAACACCAAAAACTTCTTTCTAAAGATATATTTTTTCAGTACATGCTTTCAATACCAGTAGTACATAAAGTTTTTTTCTCGATACTATACTGGTATTGTTTAACGGTTCCCAACATAATGAAATACAAACTACAGATATTTTAGGTCGACTTGAAGCTTTTGTCACTTTAAAATTTACTCACAGTAGCACAAGTGACCTCTTTTTTTACTCGAGTAACCAGGGGTTAAAGTGTTAATGATTGCGACTTTGTCATTTTCGCACAACCAAAGTCTGCCTGTGAGATAAATCAATACAATAAAAAAACTACGTCAGGCCAGGGGTAGGAACCCGGCACCTTGGGTAGTTTTATTGTTACAGATACATTTAGGAAGCATAAGAGAAAAGGCGATAAAACAGTGCGGCGTTACGGCGCTCGGTTACGGCACGATGTCGGCCTTTTTCACAAAGTATTTCCTCTGATCTGATCCTCTGAATTTGCCCGCGGTTTAAAGTAACAATAGAGTCATGAATCCAGGCTAAAGTTGAGCCTTTAGACTCGTGTAGAGCCTGTGTCTCCTCCTCCCTGCTCAGTGCGATGAGCAGAGCAGACGGAGGAAAAACAGGGGCGGAGCTGACACGGGCAGCAGAGGGACTGGGGTCACAGCAGAGGGGTCCCGCAGGGAAACACTTCCACAGGTGTTGACAGTACATAGAAACAATAAATATATTAGGTATACTGTAGGTATACAAAATACTGTTTAGGAAAGTAATCATAAAGTAGCTCTGATTTTCATCACTGTATAATTTAAACAGCATGTTTGCCTAAAATACACATTGCACTAAATTGTATCTGATTATTCAAATAATTTCCTGGGTCTGGCTGTTGCTCTAACTTTCTGGAGTATCTCAAACAAGAACACACATAAGAAGAGTTATTCTGTTAAATGAATTAAAAGTAATATAAAACACCTTCTGTTACATGTAATATACACACAGCCTTTCATATATCGACTATATGTAGCGTTCTGAGTCTTCGAGATTAGAGTTCCACCACCTCCCAAAGTTCACTTTAACCACTGCGAGTAACTGTCAAGATGCTGCATTACAATATTACTGTAAGTAAAAAGTACTGAATGATAACTAAACTACAGTACAGTTTCTCCAAAAAGTTCCCCGCGTCTGGTCTAGTCTAGTTGTAACCAGCATTCAGATTAAAAGGAATTTTATATTTTTAGTTTATGGTTTCATACATACAAAAGAAATAAAAAATAAAAATCCATGTCCGAAAATCTTTTGATTCCTGCAGCAGTTTTGGCCCCTCGATTGAGTTAGAAAAGAAGTGGGTTGTGTATTTAAATATAATCCCGTATAGAACATTTGACACATTTTACATATGGTTTCATACACAGGTTCGGTCCCACTAAAGCCTTAACCCAGTGGGGGGGGGGGGGGGGGGGGGGGGGGGGGTCCACAAGTTGCATAGCCCTATGGTTCACAACAACAGTCAGCAGCAACACCACAGCGTCACACAGTACCCAGGGATGAAACTGCACTTCTCCTGCCCACGCAGAGACGGCTTACACCAGCAGATGGCAGCAGAGGAAAAGGTTTTCACAGAGTGGGGGGATATACTGTACCAGCATTTGGTCATTTCAGTATCTTGAAATAAAAATAAAAAAAACTTCCTATTCAAGATTAAATCATGTTACACTTTATGTTTATGGCTTTGCTTCCAGTTTCTTAATTGACCAAACAAAGAATTGTACCCTGATTACGACGGAAATACAATAAGGATCTCCAACACCCAGGTCTCTAGTTCAAGTTCTACGGAAATGAAACGTCGTTGTTCCTCTGCCTTTGGTCATAAATGATGATGAACGGGTTCCGACTTCAATGATGACACACACGTGATGTTTTTTTTCTTTTCACACTAAACTAGACACAAATTATTAAACAAAAGTATCCAGCTGAGATTATATCAATCAACATGAAGCTCAACTGCAAGCAGAATATTGATTGATGAAAAATTAAGTAAATATGAAATGAAGAACGTTTTCAGTGTGCTCTGGTCCGGTTTCTTTCACAGCCAGCAATCATTTGAAGCACCTTAAAGGAACAGGCCCCCTTTTTTCCATACTGAGATATGTTCTTACCTGAGCTTAGACGAGTCGATGTGTACCCGTCTGGTCTTTGTGTGTGCGCTCAGTCATGCAAAACGACCAAAGATGTTGTTAGCATTTAGCCTCTCCTCTTCTTTATGGGGCCAAACGGGGAAGAAGTTAGAAGCGACCAAGCTCTTCCACGTTTTCCCTATTTGAATATGGTTACGTGAGTAGTTACACAATCCAAGTATAGTTACACAAAATTAAATTTTCTAAGCGATAAAAGAGGTACTATATTGTAAGGCATAATAACACCTTAAGAGCACTTCGACGTCCGCGCAGTAATATCTTATATCTTATCTCCTATAGAATTCTCTGCACGGACGTCAAAGTGCTTCTAAGGTGTTATTACGCCTTACAATATAGGACCTCTTTTTACCCGCTTAGAAATCGACATATTTAGTGCAACTATATACTGTATTTGGATCGTGTAACTACTCGCGTCACCGTATTTAAATAGGGAAAACGTGGACGAGCTTGGTCGCTTCTAACTTCAGCCTCGTTTGGCCCCATAGAGGAGAGGAGGAGAGGCTACACATCAAGTCTAAGCTCAGGTAAGAACATATCTCAGTATGGAAAACAGTGGCCTGTTCCTTCAACATATTACCCAAACCAGTAACACTTTACATGACAACCCGGTAACTGCCCGGTAATTACCTAGTAATTATAGTAGTAACTACTAGTAATAAATATCAATAAAAGTGGTAGTAGTAATTAAAGTAGTAGTTACTAGTAACTCAGCCCAATAATTGCTAGTAATTGCCTAGCAATTACTAGTAATAAATATCAATAAAAGTGTAGGGTTAGGGTTAGGGTTACGCAATTACCTAGCAGTTATTGTAATGAATTACTATTAACTGCTACTTTAATTACCCAAGAATTACCACTTTTATTGATATTTATTACTAGTAGTTACTACTGTAGTTACTACTGAAACTACTAGGTAATTACCTAGCAGTTACCGGGTGGCCTCTGTGACGTCACAAAAAGGTCCAATATGAACAAATATCAACTTTTACACATAAAATGTTCCATAATGCACCTTTAAATCTTCAGTTTACAATTTAAAAAAAACATGAATCGAAAAATGATAGAATCTTGATAACATAAATTGTAGCTGTTTAAAAGAAAGAAAATAATAATGGCGGTTGCGATAATGAACACTGACCAAATGCTGGTACATTGGCCTGATATTGAGGAGTGGTATATTTGAAAACGAAAGGCAAAATGCTCAACTCACACCTTCAGGCAAAACACACTATTAGAGACAAGACCCTGCATGCACGACTTTGGATATCACACAATTCAGTACATAAAAAGTGTTTGTTTTTGCATTCTGTTCATGACATTTTGTAGTAGGCGATGAGCTTTTTTCGAGCGACATGTGCTTCAGAAGTCCACTGTTGGTCCACGCTGAAATATAACTGTCTCAAAATACAACAGAGAAGAGGCACTTGATATTCAGCCGAAAGGTCTGTCTAGGTCCCACTGTTAGTGTGCTCTTCGAATTTACAATTTACAAAAAAGGAGTAGGTTCCGTGCAATGGTCCATAGTATGAAGACGCTAATTCCAGCTAGCATCATGCGCTCACAACCGTTTCCTGTCCTTGTTTTGAGGTCTTGCCGAAAAGAAAAATCTTTTGACAGTATGCTGCAGATGGATAATCACTTGACATGTTAAAATCTTGACGTACAAGACATCTGTATTTACAAATGTAGTTGTTTTGGGGGGAGGGGGGTGTCTGGAAGCTAAAGGCTAATGCTAATTTGAAGCAAAATATTTGGACTAATTTGCTTGAAACAACAAATGGTTTAGTAATCTTATGTCTTTCTAACCTCTCCAGTTCAGCTTGACCCAAATCCATAAGGTCACCACAGCCTATAGGCCAGAGTAACTAGATCATTTTCCTCGTGTTGTCGTCACTTTTTTGACTTTTTTTCTTCACTTTTTTGTTGCTCTGTTATGACTCTTTTGTCACTTTTTCATCACTTTTTTGTCCTTTTCTGTTATGTCTTTTTTTGTTCGGTTTTCATCTCGTTTTTTCGTCTCATTTCTGTTGCTATTTTGACAGTTTTTCCAAGAAGCTTTTAGATTTGGGTAAATCCAAACTGGAGGAAATGTGCTCGGTTATGAGGTTTTCAAAAGGCATGGACAGGAAACCGTCATGAGCACACAGGAAGTCAGCCACAACATCCTGTGCACAGAGCCGACCAAACTATACACTCCATGGTTTAAGATCATTTTAAAAAATATACATGGATGTTTTTTGGATGGTATGGCTGTACATTGTAGCTGTAAGTATTTGTTTCGTTATCAAATGCCACCAACCATGGTGGGGATCGGGTTGACATTGGCCAAGGCAGGCACACAAACTGGACCTTGTTTTTGAATTTTCCAATCTCAATCATGGACTACTTTTCTCGTCTGAAAAATCACCATTATATATTTTACTCAATTTGTGTATCCCTAATTCAGCTTAAAGGGGGGTATTATGCGACTTTTAGCGTGTTTTACTAAGTTACAATGTTTTGGGATGTTTTTATTGTTGCCGTGCCGACCATGTTATGTCAATGGCAAATGAGTCAAACTACTATAGATACAGACAGCATCTCGTCATAGAAGGGGGCGGGGCTTCGCCGAGGGGGAAAAGAGAATCCTTTGGGAAACACAATTTTCCACTTTTTTAAGCCATTTTCTGATGGAATATAAACTTATTTATCACACAAGTCAAGTCTATATTGTGTCCATTTGGATATTTTTCACAGCAGCAAGAGGATCAGAGGAGACTGAAAGCCAGCCAGGTTTCCTCCGGGTGCTACGCTTTCCTGACCTCCGGGTCAGGTCGGCTCACAATGGCAGCGCGGCTCAGTCGCAGCGGCTCAGGACTAACAACTGAACACTATTTCGTTGTATGCTTGTACAATGACAAATAAAGCACTTACTCCCTTTCACTTACTCAGATTGTTCGGTAGAAGCGAAAAAACGGCAGTCGTAGCTAGCCCTAGCTAGCGTTAGTATGTAGCATAATGCTAACATGAAGCATCATGTTAGCATTCGCTGTTATTTATGTAATTATGGGCTGCTGAACCACTTTGCTCCTCTCCGTGTCTTTATATCTTTATTTGGTCGGAAACTATATCAATAATTCAGCATTTGTTTTTGAATAATTAGAGAAAGTTAACATTTTTCTCTTCTTTGTTTTCCCCCTCTGTGTCCTCAGCTTAAACATTAAAACACATAAAAATAACCTTTCTGCCCAACATTAAATTGCTGCTTCACTGAAATAACATAATTATTACTTATAACAGATGTTATCCATCTAAATAAATCATATTTTCAAAAGCATTAAATCCTGTCATATGCACTTTGTATTGTCTGTATTTGTGAATGTGCTTTATAAATAAACTTGACCTTAATCCATTCAACATAAACTGAAAACACCACTGCCACGAGGGCAACATGGACTACTTTTTCCTTTTTCTATTTTCTCTTTATCGAAACAGCTGCCCAGCGAAAGGGAGCTAGATGAGGGGGGATGGGTGGGGCTTAAGGGAGACTGCATGAAAATCAGGAAGTGAAACTACTGGATAATTAGATTAAAATTGCATTTTCTAACCAACAAAGTGTAAAATAGTGATAAAGATGTATTTGAGATTATATCTGCTGAAAGCATAATACCCGCTCTTTAAACAGCGAAGGAGGAAGAGGAATTTCAACAGTTAGCTGTGGCCCCAACTCGTTTCTTGCTCAAACATCCCGGATTTGTATATGCACGGTTTGACGTTTACAGACACAGAAAACTTAACAAATCCCAAGGCATCAATGCATTCTGCAGGTTTGTGATCATTTCACAGCACACAACCATCTTTTTCTTTTTTCTTCTTCATTTTTTTGCTGTTTGTGCATTTTATTATGCGGTCATAAAGAATCTTACTTGAGGAAACAAGTTGAAAGATACAGGAACACTTTTACCCCTACAGTAGTTCAACCCTCCGGCATTCTTTGTTCTATGTGGTTTACTCCACATTTAGAGCTACATGTTTCTCACACCTACCACATACAGCCTGCATATCCCTTGAGAATCCAAGCATTTGAGAAACACAAAAAATATATATAAAAATGTAAACTCTTATTGACTTGGCAAACCTTTCTACTACCAAGAGAACATCTATGTCATTTTTTTTTTCTTTTCAAAATAAATAGTTTTGAGGTAAAAAGGACATTAAGTTGAGTAAAATGTTCATCTACATAAAGTCCAAATAATGTTTACTCCAGAGGAAAGAGAGACTTTTGGCTTTAGTCACAGGTCAAGGCAAAATACTTCATGTGCTTTGACTGCAGAGTAATAAAGGGGCTCGACAGAAATTTCAGAGAAGTCATAGAAAAAGTATAATTTTTTTTGTATAAATTTGGAATGATTTTTCTCTTTTTCGACTGGCTTTTTTTCTCACTCATGTAGTATATCTAATGGCCATCGTCACCTCTGTGTTGGACAATCCCCCCGAAACGGTCAGAAGATGTGTGAACCCAATGTGAATTCACTTTGAGGCCTGACTTTTCCAATGTGGATCTTCTTCACGATACAATCCCCTGCAGTAACTACCTACATGTCCATTACGTCGTGTCTCGTCAGCACCAATCCTTGTCCTCTTTGTCCCTGAGTGCCCCAGTCCCTCTTTCAGTGGGACTGGGCGCAGGGTTCACCCATAGTCGAAAGTGGTATCCATTGGGGACCCCCCGGTGGCTGACTGCCCTGTGGGGGTGGTCCTGTTGAGGGCCGCCCTGATGCATGGCCGCCAACCGGCTCCTGGAGGTCCCTCTCCCTGTGCGGGCTGAGGGTAGGGTCCGAGCCGATTCCGGTGACCGGGAGGGGGGCGTCCTCGCGTTCCGAAGGTCCACGCGGGCTGGTGCGGGGCTGGTGTCCCGTGGTGAGGGCGGTGGAGGGCAGGGGGTGGGCGTCTTGTAGGCGACGCCCGGCGAGGGGTGAGGGGGGTCTGAGGGAGCTGGCGTCTGCTTCGGCCCGCTGTGGTGGTGGTGGTGGTTGGAGCAGATGGGAGCGTCCCGGACTTGAGAGCACTGCCACTGAGCTGGAGGGGTGAAGAAAAGTCCAAAGTATAGACAAAGGTAGAAAAGAAAGAAAACTACATTAGTGGAATATTGTAAAAATCATGAGTGAACACAAACTTTTCTTTTTTAATTTAGGTTCCAAAAACAACAACATTTTGTTAAAAGGACTTAATGAGACTAAAACTATCACTCAAATCCAGTGTTAATTTCGTCGACTAAAATATTTAGTCTTGATTTTAGTCAAAGTGATATTTTAGTCGACTAAAATAAGACTAAATGAAAATTGACAGTCTGAAAGAGCCTCATATCATGTAAATTCACTGCCAAAGGAACAGCTCTGAGCTTTGTTCATGTGGAGCAGCTCCATGAAGCAGAGGACCTTGATTGAATGATTATAATTAATATTATAAATGCAAAGTCGACTAAATTTGTCTTAAATTTAGTCGACTAAATTGACTTGCAATTTTAGTCGACTAAACTAGACTAAAATTGAAGATATTTTTTTGACTAAATCTCGACTAAAATTGAATTACATACTAAAACTAATTAAAATATGTTGTCAAAATTAACACTGCTCAAATCTCCAATTGTCAATTCATAAAAAGATACAAGAAATAACTATTTGAATGTAAAGTTGACTCAACTAATTCTAGATTTAGTCAATTATGTTTCAAGGTTCAAGGTTTCTTTATTGATACCCGCAGGTAAGTATGTTTGCAGAAGGGAATATGGCACTCAACATATAAATACACAGTAAGAACACGAAACAAAAAAAAATTTCAAGGGAGGAAAACACCACGGTGACAGGGGCCTCAAAAAGATCGTGAGGTTAGGGTTCCGACCTGACCCCCTCCTTGGGTACTACATAGCATCGGGCCGAGCGATGAAGAAGGAACTCTCCATGCAAAGTGTGAGAAACATCCTAGAGAACAGAGTTGACCTTCCGCTGTAGCTGCCCTGAGTACAGCTCTGACAGACAGAGCTCGGGCTGACCCACTTTAGCACCTGCTGGAGAGAATTTTGGTCTCTCAGGGACACACTGCCATACCAGGCAACCATGGAGAAGGAGATGACAGGCTCAGTAAAAGTTCGATAGATTTAGCATTATTTACAGTATTACAGTATTTCTAGATTATTTGACTGGTTTTAGGATAACATTTAAGCTTGAAATGCTTGGCTAAAAAAAAAGGAAATTGTTTCGTTTTGGGAGGAGCTGCTGTATCCATTGTTAGCAGCCTTAGGAACTCGAGTCTCGTTTACAAACCTGTCTGAGGTATTGGTCGGGCCCCTCTCCTGGTGAGGTGGTGCAGCTGGGCCGGCTGACCTGGTGTGGGGCACCTCCCTGCTGCCGTATCGCTCGCACGAGTAGTACCTCTGCTTCTCCCCCGCCGACGAGTGGTGCCTCCTCTCCGCCGGACGGCTGCGCTCACGATCCCTTGCCCTTTCCCGCAACTCGCCTTCCGTTGACGCCTTGGGGAAAGAGCCTACATCAGAAAGCAGAGAGTTGTAGGGAAATGAGCACAAGTGGAAGTGGTCATACCGCCTTTGCTCTGCCCAATCCCGTCAGATCTTGGAAGCTAAGCAGGGAAGGGCCTGGTTAGTACTTGGATGGGAGACCGTTTGGTAACACCAGGAAGCCTAGCGAATGTAATGAGTGAGTGAGTGATTGGTGGTGGTCGGAGGGGCCGATGGCGCAGACTGGTTGCCTCGCTTCCGTCAGTCTACCCCAGGGCAGCTGTGGCTACAACAGTAGCTTACCACCACCAAGTATGGAGTGAATGAATAATGACGACAGTGCAGCGCTTTGAGAAACTTGGTATACAGGCTTGTAAAGCGCATACAAGTGTAAGGCATTATTATTATTATTATTAAGAGCTATGTGATTGAAAAAAGCATAATACCCCCTCTTTAAAAAGGTACTGATACCTACACTTTGGCCTCTATCATTTCTGTCAGCACTGAAAACATACAGATTGTTGTTTATAAAAATGCAGACTTTAAGATAATCATTTCCAAATACATGGTAAAACTATTAGATGGAGTTGACGACGCTTGGACGAGCTCCACTCCACAACATTTCCTCTTTGCCTGTGCTCTAGTTTGTTAACCCGCCTAATCCGTATGACTAAACCTCCCATGCTTGTGTTGCTCATAGAGTGTCTCTTACCAAGGGTGTCCGCTTGGTCCAGTGATATTTGCCTCCTGTCCCTCTCTCTCCTCCTTTGGCAGCGATGGTGGTAGTGATGCCCTCTGCCTTCGGCCTGCTCCACGCGCTGCAGGTCGTACTCCCCCAGAGCAGTCTCCGGGGGGCGCTGTGGGGTCAGGGAGGACACTGACCGCCTCACGGGGCTCACGTCCACGATGGGCTGACGAACAGGAACAAGAGCGCGTTAAGGTTTTTATTTGGGAATGTGTCGAGAAGATGGTTTAGCTAAGACCAAAGTGGTTCCACAAAAATAAAAAAAAATAGCACTTCACAAGCACAACACGACTGCTGGACAGAAACCTTGAGGTCGGCGTTTAAAATGGAAAAGAAATCCACAGAGGAAGAAATAATACAAATAAATTACAAATAGACAAAGCAGGTTAGTTTTGATACACAGGTGAGGTGCTGATTAGTTTAGAATTTGTGTCTAGATCAGGGTGTCCAAACCTTTTTCATATTGAAGTGTATACAGTGTGGAGGGCCACTGATCGGCACTCAATGCTGTGAAAATTTCACTCAAAGGAATAGGCCACTGTTTTTACATACTGAGATGTTCTTACCTTACCTTAGACGAGTTCATTTGTACCTGTCTTGTCTTCACGTGTGCCTTCTGTAACGTAAACACAGCACAGACGGCGTTAGCATTTAGCCTCTCTCTTCTCCTCTATAGCTCCAAACGAGGTGAAGATAGAAGCTACCAAACTCTTCCACGTTTTCCCTATTTAAATATGGTTACGTGAAGTGTTACACTACAAAGTATAATTACACAAAATTAAACAATGTGGATTTTCTAATCGGATAAAAAGGGGAACTATATTGTAAGGCGTAATAATACCAGGAATACTTCAGCATCCGCACAGTAAAGTGAAGATATCACTGCGCGGATGCCGAATTACTCCTGGTATTATTACGCCTTACAATATAGTTCCCCTTTTTATCCGCTTAGAAAATCCACATTGTTTAATTTTGTGTAATTATACTTTGTAGTGTAACACTTCACGTAACCATATTTAAATAGGGAAAACGTGGAAGAGTTTGGTAGCTTCTATCTTCACCTCGTTTGGAGCTATAGATGAGAAGAGAGAGGCTAAATGCTAACGCCGTCTGTGCTGTGTTTATGTTAGGGAAGGCACACGTGGAGACCAGACAGGTACAAATGAACTCATCTAAGCTAAGGTAAGAGCATATCTCAGTATGTAAAAACAGTGGCCTATTCCTTTAATATAGGCTACAATTGTGTAGAATTATGAAACTTCTAGTAAAACGTACCATCTCTGGCAGTGTGTGCCAATTCAGCAAGAAGCCTGAGGGCCACCAAAAAATGGTCTGAGGGCCACATTTGGACACCCCAGTACCCCTTGGGTACCTCTAGATCAGTGTTTCTCAATTCGGATGCTGTCTGGACCCCCATAATTCTACAATGGCAAGCCGCCACACAAATAAGAATTGAATTTCTCCACAATTTAATGTTGAATAAACCGTTAACCTCTTAACCCCCAGTTTAACCGAGTGCATTCTTTCCAGTTCGGCTTTACTCAAATCTAAAAGCGTCTTGACTGCGTTTTTGTTGCACTTTCATCCTTTTTTTTTTTTTCCATCTTGTTTTTGTTGCTATTTTGACGGGTTTTTTTTCCAAGAAGCTTTTCCATTTGGGTAAAGTCGAACCGGAGAAATGCGCTCGGTTCAGGTGGGGGTTAAGAGGTTAAAGCTGAAATTTTGACCAAAACAACAATCATATTTTACAGATTCAGATGGTTCTATCCTTTCACAGAAGATACATGTTGAATGTAATGCACCAGTTGTGAGCTACTGGTGTAGATGATGTCTTGACCGCTATCAGCACCTTCACCTGATTCAACAACTGATCAAACAAGCCACAACCAAACACGAGATGAGGTAATCCTGCATATTTTTGATCGTAAGTCATGTCAGGAGGATTTGTACTAGTCACACAAAGATCCCCATCTCATTGTGTTGGTTGTAGCTCTGGTTAGACATCGATATATACAGTGTCACAACACATACATATGCTTATTAAATACAGGGTGTACTCTATATCCAGTCTTAAGGAGAGACATGTGGACTTTCACCATTAAACAAATACACTGCCTAATCTTGGCACTAGTTCAACATTTCTCCACAGATTTCTAAGGGAAGATTTAATTTCAAGTTGATTTTTTTTATTTTTGTAATAATTTCAAACACATCTTTACATTTTGTTGGTTAATACTGATCCAAAAACAGCTGAAACAAAATGTATAGTAGTTTCACTTCCTGATTTTCAAGCGATCTCCCCATAAGCAACCCAAAACTAGCCATACATAATCTAATGAGCGGGAGGGCGGGATTACGAGCGTAAAAAACTGGTCAACTGCAGGAAAGTGAACACATCTTGTAAGAGACTGAGTTGCTGCTACACACGAGTACAGTATAACCACCTTCAACCAGAATATGAAAAAAAGAGAGAGAGAAAAGAACATTTCAATAAAGCAGAAGAGGTAAAACACAACAGAGGAGAGAGAGAGAGAGAAAAGGGAAGGAGGAGGACAGGTGGTACATACTGCCAGCTGGGTCGCAGGGCTGTGACGGGAGAGACTCCGCTACGGGACAAATCAGAGGAGGGGATAAGGTTAGCGTCATAAAGCAGGCAAGGATGGACAAGGATGGACAAAGAGAAAATAAATGGAAGTGGTTACTGGTTTTGGGGCTGTACCACCAAAGAAAGTAATAGAATAATACTTAAGCAAGTCGTATTTCGAAAGATCTGCCAGTTATCAACTCCATTTGTCAGTCACGTCTGATGTCTGTAGAACGGCTACAAATGGATTATGACTGGGACAATCTACTCTACCAGCAGATTTAGTGAGCTGAGTGAGTGATGGGAGCATAGAAACAGAGGAAGACAAAGACAGCTGACCACAGAAGAGGAAGACAAACAAGTATAGCTCCAAAAAAAAAAAATTGCTGAAAGAAAATAATTAAAGCACAGAATAGTATTATTGACGAAATAGCCACATTGGAGTAAAGTAGGAGTTTGAAATACTGGGATCTTAATGTTTTATCAACTTTATTGTTAAGTCTTTTATATAAAAATAAAAAAGAACACTTCAGTACTAGACTTTAACACTGGAGTACAATAGAAGGGTATGAATACTGTATTCATATTGTGCCTGGGCACAACATTACAACAATAGGTGTCTTTATAGGAGCGGGACAGGGCGGGGCTAAGTGACTTGGAGGTGTTTCTTTCTCCAACCTACTCAATGGGTAAGAACCAGCCCTGCAAAAATTCATCATATTTGACCAAATATGGCTATTGGCGTAGTATTCAGTGAGAATGACACATTACATTAATGTTGAGCTAAAATGTTTAGCAAAGCAAAGCTGGGTCTGGTTGGGAACTCGCTTCAAGAATAAAAACTCTGTTTTTGTTTTGGAAAGCATGTAGAAAGAAAGCATGTAACAGTAGTTAAATCTATCACATTGCATTATGATTTGTTAAATTGTAGTACTGCAGAGACGTGAAATTCTTATAAAAAGTTGGTGATAAACTGGAAGTAGTTTCCTGATGAGCTGTAGCTTGATCCTACACACAGTGGTCAGGACCGATTTGTTTCTCAGAAGCAAACTCTGAAAGACAAACTCAGCGGGGAAACCCCTACCAATTTGAACCACTCTCTAGCGACCTGCACCATGCTGCTTTAACTGAAAGATGCCGAGTGTGTATTTGAGCAAGATTTTGATCAGAGAGAAAATGCCCAACCCACTGCTCCATTATTCAAAAATGACATTGTTTAAAATGGTCAAGCTACGTAATGGTTTTCTGACATTTCTAACAGATCAAATGTTATCATTCAAAAGTAACAATATAGATCTGCTGTTTTAGGGGGAACTAGCAAACATTGGCCATAGACTATTATTATCATTGTTCACTCCAGTACTTGAAGTACTAGCTTACTAGTGTACAATCCCAAGCTCTATTGCAACTTAAATGATAGAAAAGCATCTACTTTGTTGGGAGTATTCCTAACTGTCACCAAAAATGAGAAGATCCGATAGCAGTGAGTCCCTTACATAGTACTCAGCGTTGAGGCGTGGCAGAGAGGCGGCTCTTTGGCCCTCCAGGACAGGATATCCCTCTGAATCAGACTCCACTGGCTTCAGCTCCACCAATTCCTACAACAACAGCACATTATTTATTGATTCCACACAGGGGACAAAGGGAGTTTAGTGGATACATAAACCTGTGCTTAAACCCATGGAGAGTTATTTCTTGTACTTTTGACCTATATTGCAATTGCGATCAGGTTTGTCTCACACATGATCTATCCCTCTGCCATACCTCATGCTCCAGCCTAGACCGTCAGTTTGAGTGTACCTGTCTGTTGGAGTAGGGCACGTCTTCAGACTGGCCCCGCTGCAGTCTCCTCCGGCCCCGCGGCCCCTGTGCAGCCTGGCACACATCTCCAGACTGGGAGTGTTTGATGGCACTTCTCTTGGTTTGCCTAAACAGAACAACACACATGGGCAGAAGGATAACACAAAACCATCATCTGTGCTGGAAGAGGCTGATTCTTATTTACAGTAAAGTCTCCAAAGGTAGGCACGTTCATTTCCAACCAGGCTTTGACATGTGGTGAAATGTGGCGTCCCAAGCCCAACCCAGACCCGAGTCCTACCTTAACCCACCCAGACCATCCCGAAGGCACTCACATGGTGTCCCTGTCCGATGCTGTGGTGACGGAGGCGGCAATCGTGTCCGTGGTGCTCAGTGCGGTGGATGTGGCCGTGGGGGTAGTAGGCGCTGGTTCTTCTGGCTTCTTCTCAGGCTCAGCAGGAGGCATGGGGCTGGACGGCAGCTTGGGTACGGTGCTGCGAGCGTCCATGTCTTGAAGATGGGCAAACGGCAGCACGGAGCGGAACAGAACGCCTAATTTACACTGTCGAGGGAGGAATAAGACAGAGGAAAACTCAACCAATGACTGCAGAGTCAGAGGTACATCCAGAAATGTTGAATTTATAATTTTTGTAATTTTCTTACAATAATGATTTTGGGAATCTTGGAATACTTGAATTACAGTTAATATTAATCTAAATCTAAATCCACTAAATTCACTAAATTATCCACCAAAATATGCAACAAGTAGTATAGTGTGTGATCTAAATGTAAATAAGACTAAAGGAATGTGCTTCACCAGCCAAAGGTAATTAGAGCCGTCACATCCACTGTTCTAAGCACTTCAGTTTAATGGACAGGATTTAGAGCAAGTGGACTCAATTTTGGACAATTCTTTTACATTTAACGAGCATGTTGACTGTGTTTACAAGAAAGCACAGCAAAAGCTTTTCCTGCTGTGTCAGCTGAGAGGTTTTGAACCCAGCCAGCAAAACAATCTGGGCTCCGCATGGGTTTGCCTACCTGGATTATAAGTGGGTTTGTTTTTTGTTTCCATGTGGGTCCCATGTGTGTTGGCCAATGTGGGCTGGACCTTTACAAGTCAAACTTAATTTCTTCAACAGTTACTATAGTAACTATTTTCTCCAAAGTAAACGTAGATTTACCACAGTCCTGTCCACATCTGCCATGGTCCACCATGACCCACCACGACTCAGAGGAATTGGGACACACATGACTCTACATCAGAGATATAATATAAATATCTATATATATATATATATATGGATATTTTAGTTTCAGAATGTTCCTCTTACAGCAGAAGTCTGAAGTTCTGTCTAATGCAGACGCTCCATGACTTCCCTCTTCACTTCTCAGTCTGTGACTGAAGAGCAATGAGCCCTCACCCTTTTTACTGGAAACAAAGAGCACACTGTATTAAGCGTCATGTTACTGTCACTCATAGTGTCTGACCTAAAGTCTAACTCTGAAGAAAGTTAATTCACATGTCGGTTGGAAGGGCGCCCCTTGTGTCCCTATGCGTCCAAATACCGGGACCATAACTGGTGCCAGATCTGGCTCTTTAGAGTAGAAAGGATTAAGTTTGACTTGTAAAGGTCCAGCCCACATGGGCCAACACACATGGGGCCCACATGGAAACTGCGGACAAACCCACTTAAAACCCTGGTGGGCAAACCCATGCGGAGCCCACATTGTTGGCTGGGAAGTCAGTGACCACATCTTAACAAGGGTTTATCAGTGCTTAATTGAGAGCATACTGATATTTAACCCTCAGGGCATCCTTTAAAAAAATCACACATAACACCCTAAGGCCACAAAAAGTGGCCTCTACTTTTAACAGCCATAAAATCACTATACTTTCATATTTTTTCATACTTTAAAACTCAGAATCATAGAACTACTTCTGCTTGACACATACATACCAAATATTTGTAATTTTTAAATGATTTTTAACCCTTTATTGGCCAAAATGCACACAAAAGTTCCCTGACGTGCTGTTTAGAAATCACAAAAACTTGCATAACTTCTATAAAATATTCCAAATTGAATGAGGTGTTTATTTTTATTAGGCCTTGGGATGGGTCAAAGTTGAGTGGTAAAATTATTTTTTACAGGTTTTTTGTTTTTCTGTAGTGACAGATTTTCATAAAAAATCACACATAACACCCTAAGGCCACAAAAGTGGCCTCTACTTTTAACAGCCATAAAATCACTATACTTTCATATTTTTTCACACTTTAAAAACTCAGACTCACAGATCTATGTCTGCTTGACACATACATACCAAATATTTGTCATATTTTTATATTTTTAACTCTTTATGAGCCAAAATGCATTCTTAACTCCTCATTTCTGCTCTTGCAGCGTCAGTAATACTTGTATAACCTTTATAAATGTGATTCAAATTGAATGAGCTTCATTTGTTCATTTGCCCTAAGGGTTGGTCACACAATGGTAGTAACCTTGTTTTTAACAGTTTTTAAATGTTTCTGTAGAGCCACACTAAAATGAACAAAATGCTGTCATCCCATTGAAAATCAATACAAATGTTCCACAGAAACTCTGTCTTCTGTGGTTTTATCTCAGGAGCAGTTTGCAAATGTGGGAACATTTTTATATGAGTTGGATGACTGTGCATAAGATAAACATTTGGAGGGTGTTGGTGTGGTGTAGTGAGGGGGATTTGGGGGTGTGTGGCGTCAAAAGCCTTTCCTCTTTGAAGAAACAACTAAACACAACAGCAATAACAACAGTAAGAAAATGTAAACAAAAGCGTGTAGTGTTATGGTTTTCCCACAGTGTTTCACAGGTGCACTGGGCACGATCCAAAAAACTTAATTTGGTCTTTGTGTGTTAACTTGCAAAAGATTTCTTTTAGATCAGACCAGTGTTTTTTTTTTTATTCCTAACAGTTTCTACTGCTCACTTTCTGCAGAGTTGGTCACGTTACTGTGACTTGCCTTGTCAGCTCAAAACTTCATGTGACCAACTCTGAGGAAGATTGCAGAAAGTGAGCAGTGGAAACTGTCAGAGATAAAGAAACCACACTGGTCTGATCTAAAAGAAAACTTTAGCAAGCTCTGGGCACTATATAAGAGCAGTGGGACAATGGGATTGTCTCCTGGACTGACTACAGAAAAAGAAGCCCGACGTAAGCCAAGATTTCCAGCATGTCCTAATCTCGCCAGTTTTCAATTTCACGTTTGCAAGTTTGTCATTGCCAATAAATGATCTCAACTTATACAGCGCTTTTCTACCTTTATCTGGCCCGAAGTGCTATAATAAATGCTTCATTATTTTATCAGTTAGAAACATCCTGATGTTAGACAAAGGATCACTTACTCGCGTGACAGCATAGGCAGTACTGTATGTCCAGGAGACAATCCTGTTGGGGCGAGTACATACCGGAGCGAGTACCACACAATGCTTCCACTTTTGGATATCCATCTCAATTCTTCCCCAATCTCCTCTACACTGCCATCTTCAGTGTGGTCTTCAGATGAGCCCTCCCTTGAATCAGAGCTTAATTTCATTTGGTCATTCCCTAAATCAGAATCCTCGTTGGTCTAATATTTTTCTCCTCATCCTCTCTCCCAGAGTTCATGATCACATCCAAAGCCTCATGATGTATCTTCAAATGTCTCCTCATTGTCCCACTGCTCTTATATAGTGCCCAGAGCTTGCTAAAGTTTTCTTTTAGATCAGACCAGTGTGGTTTCTTTATCTCTGACAGTTTCCACTGCTCACTTTCTGCAATCTTCCTCAGAGTTGGTCACATGAAGTTTTGAGCTGACAAGGCAAGTCACAGTAACGTGACCAACTCTGCAGAAAGTGACCAGTAGAAACTGTATATAGGAATAAAAAAAAACACACTGGTCTGATCTAAAAGAAATCGTTTGCAAGTTAACATACAAAGACCAAATTAAGTTTTTGGATCGTGCCCAGTGCACCTGTGAAACACTGTGTGAAAACCATAACACTACACGCTTTTGTTTACATTTTCTTACTGTTGTTATTGCTGTTGTGTTTAGTTGTTTCTTCAAAGAGGAAAGGCTTTTGACGCCACACACCCCCAAATCCCCCCTCACCACACCCACACCCTCCAAATGTTTATCTTATGCACAGTCATCCAACTCATATAAAAATGTTCCCACATTTGCAAACTGCCCCTGAGATAAAACCACAGAAGACAGAGTTTCTGTG
Source organism: Neogobius melanostomus (assembly GCA_007210695.1). Classification (NCBI taxonomy): domain Eukaryota; kingdom Metazoa; phylum Chordata; class Actinopteri; order Gobiiformes; family Gobiidae; genus Neogobius; species Neogobius melanostomus. The sequence goes on along the minus strand of VHKM01000542.1, from coordinate 870,002 downwards.
GAACATTTGTATTGATTTTCAATGGGATGACAGCATTTTGTTCATTTTAGTGTGGCTCTACAGAAACATTTAAAAACTGTTAAAAACAAGGTTACTACCATTGTGTGACCAACCCTTAGGGCAAATGAACAAATGAAGCTCATTCAATTTGAATCACATTTATAAAGGTTATACAAGTATTACTGACGCTGCAAGAGCAAAATGAGGAGTTAAGAATGCATTTTGGCTCATAAAGAGTTAAAAATATAAAAATATGACAGATATTTGGTATGTATGTGTCAAGCAGACATAGATCTATGAGTCTGAGTTTTTAAAGTGTGAAAAAATATGAAAGTATAGTGATTTTATGGCTGTTAAAAGTAGAGGCCACTTTTGTGGCCTTAGGGTGCTAAGTGTGATTTTTTTTATGAAAATCTGTCACTACAGAAAAACAAAAAACCTGTAAAAAATAATTTTACCACTCAACTTTGACCCATCCCAAGGCCTAATAAAAATAAACACCTCATTCAATTTGGAATATTTTTATAGAAGTTATGCAATTATTTCTGCATTACAAACAGCACAACAGTGGACTTTTGTGTGCATTTTGGCCAATAAAGGGTTAAAAATCATTACAAATTTACATATATTTGGTATGTATGTGTCAAGCAGACATAGATCTATGAGTCTGAGTTTTTAAAGTGTGAAAAAATATTAAAGTATAGTGATTTTATGGCTGTTAAAAGTAGAGGCCACTTTTGTGGCCTTAGGGTGTTATGTGTGATTTTTTATAAAAATCTGTCACTACAGAAAAACAAAAAACCTGTAAAAAATAATTTTACCACTAAACTTTGACCCATCCCAAGGCCTAATAAAACTAAACACCTCATTCAATTTGGAATGCATTTAAAAAAGTTTTCCTGTTTAGGTATCACAAATACTTGCATGACAGTGAACTTTTGTGTGCATTTTGGCCGATAAAGGGTTAAAAATCATTAAAAATGTACAAATATTTGGTATGTATGTGTCAAGCAGAAGTAGTTCTATGATTCTGAGTTTTAAAGTAGAAAAAATATGAAAGTACAAAAATTTTATGGATGTTGAAAGTAGAGGCCACTTTTGTGGCCTTAGGGTGTTATGTGTGATTTTTTCAGCACCAGCTCTGGGAAGCTAATATAAAAAAACTGAAATAGCCAAAATGAACTTCTCCAGAAATGATTATCCTGAGGGAAATTTGAGGAACATCCACTGAACACAGAAAAAATGCCATAAAAATGAAAATGTCAAAGGCCACAAAAAGGCCCTAGGGTGCCCTGAGGGTTAACATAGTCTCTTGGTTTGGCCATCTAACTGTTGAGTTGTTAAACAGGGCAGTAAAATCACAGGCCAACAACAAACCAATTTGTCTGAGCATCATTAGTAAAGCAGTGCATCGTCTCTGTCATAAGATCACAGATGATGATGTCCATCCACTATCCCATTACTTCAGCTCCTTCCATCATGGCAGAGATACAGACTTCCTTGTGCCAAGAAAAATGTGTACAGGAATTCTTTTGTTCCCTTTGCCATCAAGGAGCTGAATAAGTTGTAACCCCTAATGTCATTCAGTCTGTTCCGTTCCTTTTCTTTTGATGAAGTGAATCATCTGCTGCTGTGTCTGCAGTGAACTCAATTAACTTTTATAATGGACTTTAATGTATTATGTATTTTTATTGCATTGCTGGACAAATTGAATTGAATGTGTGAGCAAGCCGAAGGCAAATTTCTGCCATCATTGTGCACGGTAGACAATAAAGTTTTTCTATTCTATTCTTTTCTATTTTTTTTTAATTTAATTTAATTCTATTTTATCTTATTTTATTCAAGGCGCATTGAGTTGCCTTGTGTATGAAATGCGCGGTATAAATAAAATGGCCTTGCCTTGCCTATTCTATTCTATCTGATATGTTTATAAATAAAATGGTGAAAAACCCCCTGAAATGAATATAGAGCCATTTGAGCCCAGTCTGGCAGGGCATGGTCATGGTGCCTGTGATAAACTGCAATTCAGTGTGAATGCAAAGCGAAAGAGTCACCATCATGCCATAAATAATACAAGGGCATGACAAAATTGCCTCGGAGAGCAGATCCACAGTTTGCCCACCTCTGGTATATTCTCTGTCAACAAACTGCACTGAGATGCAGCATAATTTATGAAAGTCAAAGTCACGTAAAAAGTCCGCAACAAACAAAATGTCACGTTCAGTTCATCGCTCCGCGGTGCGCACGATCCCCTCCTCTTCCCTTCTGCCCCGAGCCACGCAGTGAGACGACACGCAAAGCCAACATCTAAACACTGTTAAAGGTCCTATATCATGCAAAATCGACTTTTTGGAGCTTTTAGCCATGTTGTTATGCTATTTCCTTATCAAAAACACCCCCATAGCGGTTTTTGGCTTCATTCACGCAGTTCTAAGTAATCCTCCTGAATCCTGCTCTCTGAGCAGCTGCTCCGCCCTCTCCTGGTAAACAACTGAGCTGTTCAGTTGTGTCGTCACAAAGGAACGGAAGTGCTCTACGTCTGTAATGTAATGCCTTACGGCCTGATTTTAATTTATAAAACAGCTTTTTCATTATTTTTGTTGTAAGAGAGAAATAAAGAAAAAAAGAAAAAATTTAAAAAAAAGTTGCATCTGTGCTAAACAAACGGCCGGAGGATCCGAGCAGAAATGTTGTTTTTGAAAACTGAGCTCTTTCTATCCTACTCTGGACACGCCTGTTCATTTTTCTTACCGAACGATGTCACAGATGCACGTTTGGCTACGAGAGGAACAGGACTATTCAACCTTCCTAAAGAAGAGTGCACTCGCCAGAAGTTGGAATTTCCGGGATTCAGCGACTATATCAACCAACCTGATGGATGCTTGGTGAACCTTGGCCAGAATCAAAGTGGATTAACTTTTATAACCAACGCGATCCCATAACCCGATGGGGAGTCCAGGCTGAGCGGTGAGTTAATCAAAACGTGTGTTAGCATATGTGTTAGCCACACACGTGATGCATATGTCAACTGAAGTAACTTCACTTTTTGCAGCGATATTTATATTCATAATACTGCAAATGTGGAATGAGCGGAGAGAGGGGCGGAGTTAACTGAATCGAAGCGTCTTGTCTTCCGGTTAGGGAAAATACCTCCCAAAAATACTTATATTTCTCTCAAAAATGAGTACTCCATAGTGATAGAGGTACAATATATCATATAAATGCCTATACTTTACTTTGAATGGCTAAAATAGCACGATACAGAACCTTTAAACTTTAAACAAGAAAATCTGGGTCCTTTTTATTTTTATGTATAATATTGTAATCACACAAACATTAGGAAAAACAGACCAAAAACATGTATGAAATATGCTCAAAATATGCGTGCAAGAAAGAGTAGCTTGTGAGTAGCGGTTCGAGATTTCCATAAAACTGGTGCGCCGATTACCTGTGGTCCCGTGGGGTGCAGCGCCTGCAGTTTCTTGAGCTTGTTCTGTTTGTAGTAGTCGTAAATCATAAGCGCAGCGTAGACTTTCCCCACTGTCAGCTCGTTATCTGGAAATGCAGTACACAGCGGCAGTTCACAAAAACGTCCACCAGATGGCAGCAGAGGACCGTGAGCTACTATGGTGACAAAGGCAGCAGTAATTCACATTTGAGCTGGTGATGTCCCGTTACCGTAAAGATGCTTTTTAGAGGTATTTTCTACCAGTTAACAACAGCAGCGGTGACAAACAGTCTTGCATTTTTTTTTAACCTTATTCATGGGTTGAAATTTTTTACGCAGCAGCCTTACATTTGTGTGGAGTGACGAGCAGGTCCACGTTCTTCGGCGACAGGTTGGGCCAGACTTTGTTGAGCTCTCTGCGCAGCTCGGCGTCACACAGGTGCTGGGCCAGGACCCCTGACACAACACAAGTTACAAATAACATTATCCTGATGTAGGTTTAATACACTCCTATTTTCAGCATTAAAGGAATAGGCCACCGTTTTTACATACTGAGATATGTTCTTACCTTAGCTTAGATGATTAGATGATTCATTTGTACCTGTCTGGTCTTCACGTGTTCCTTCTGTAACGTAAACGCAGCACAGACGCCGTTAGCATTTAGCCTCTCTCTTCTCTATAGCTCCAAACGAGGTGAAGATAGAAGCTAACAAACTCTTCCACGTTTTCCCTATTTAAATATGGTTACATGAAGTGTTACACTGTAAAGTATAATTACACAAATTAAACAATGTCGGATAAAAAGGGGAACTATATTGTAAGGCGTAATAATACCAGGAATACTTCAGCATCCGCACAGTAAAGTGAAGATATCACTGCGCGGATGCCGAATTACTCCTGGTATTATTACGCCTTACAATATAGTTCCCCTTTTTATCCGATTAGAAAATCCACATTGTTTAATTTCGTGTAATTATACTTTACAGTGTAACACTTCACGTAACCATATTTAAATAGGGAAAACGTGGAAGAGTTTTGTAGCTTCTATCTTCACCTCGTTTGAAGCTATAGAGGAGAAGAGAGAGGCTAAATGCTAATAGCGTCTGTGCTGTGTTTACGTTACAGAAGGCACACGTGGAGACCAGACAGGTACAGATGAACTCGTCTAAGCTAAGGTAAGAACATATCTCAGTATGTAAAAACAGTGGCCTATTCCTTTAACAACAAAGGTTTGTGAGATGCCTCTTCAAATGTGGACGGAAGCTTTATCTTTGGTGGCATCAAGGCTTCTATTTGGCTGAGGACAGAGCCCATGATACGAGAAGATGCGGTGTTTGGAGACTAACATAAAAACTAAAAAGATATCCAGTTCGACCAAATATGACTTAACGCTAGGAGGTTTACGAGAAGATATAGCGCCCAGGGTGAAAGTGTTTTCTTCAATCCCCTTTACGTGACGCCATGGTGATGCGAAAACAAGCAGCAACCTCCCTCTCTCTTGGTACAGCACCGTTTTTTTTGCCTTTTTCTGCTAACTGAATTTGTAGTTTCTGTGATCCACATTGTCATTGTCTTTGCCGTGTTTCTGTGAGGTTCAGCGCATTTTTTACTGCAGAGAGTCCATAATGGCCCTAAAGGAAACCGTTTTTTAAGCCCCCTACACCTGCAGTACAGTGGAGGCATCACAGGAAACAATAAAGGGACAAAGGAGGAGGTATCTGGGCAAGACTCACATACACCTTCTATCACTACTATGACTAACTGGAGAATAAGGCGGATTATATTTGTCTGCTACGCTCATCACAGAAGATGATGAAAGACTGTTGTGGAGCGGAGGGAGCTGCGCAGGAGGAAGAGGAAGGAGCTGACCAGTGCAGGACACCATGCTCTGAAACAGGAACAAACCCAGGAGGCGGTATACCGTTTCAGAGGAGCACTGAGGGCGGCCAGCCAAGTTTCCTCCTACCTCCAAAAACCTGCTGCTCAGGTTGGCCCTGTTGGGCTCAGGACTAACCCGACATTTAAACGCAATTCTGTTGCACACTTGTACAACGACAAATAAAGCACTTACTTACTTTATAATGTAAGGAGAAACTGTTACATGATGTGATCTACAGTAAAAAGAGATCCAGGATTAATTATTTATCCATGCGTTTCTGCAGCCGGAGGATTGCTGATCTGCCGGTGCGGTTAAAGAGGGGGTATTATGCTTTTTTCAATCACATAGCACCAGTCTATAGCATACTACAATGATGACGTAACCTTCTGTTGGTCTGTATATGCAGTAAATTAAATAACTGCCTTGAATAAAATTGCTCTCTCAAAATGGCTGTACTGAACGTCTTGAAATAGGCCTCTGTCTCTTTAAGAAGCTTTCCGACACGCCCCTTCAGCACACTGCTGTGGCATCTAAACAACACTACTGTGCGGGGAGGGGGCTCTGCTGAGCTGAGGAGCAGTGGTTGGTGGCTTGGCTGGTGACAAAAGGTCCAGAGGCGTCTCCAGGAGGTGGGGGCGTTCCTAGGAGGACTGAGGCATAGCTACACCTAAAATGGCTGCCGTCTAAGTTTTTACTGATTACTCAAAAATATGTGAATGAGCCAAGGCAACACTCCAGGCATGTGTTTAATGAGGGAATGACATAATAACATGATATAAAGCTTGAAAAAGTCGATTTACATAATACCCCCCTTTAAAATTGATGAGGTGCTCCCTTAAACGCGCTTTGTCCCAAAGGAGAGCACAAATTAGACACAGACTCCAGTCCATATTAGTTTGGGAACGATGGAATAAAAGACAACGCATGTTCCCTGTTGAATTGATAATACAGCTGCATAAAAACAATGTCAATCACATAGCATTAACGTGGAACCACAAATACTGTGGTGCTGTATCTCCATCATCAGTCATTTATCACACTACTCTCTATCTACTGGGCTCTATTCACCAACACTATTTTCTCTCACCTGTTGTCATCTGTTTTATCTTAGATTAACTGCTTAAAAAGGGCTTGAATTAAGACAATTCCTGCTGATTTTGATTAGGTTTGGACTGTCTTGAAAAAAGATTGTAGTAATGTAGAAGTATCATTTTACTTGACAGTAGAGATATTAACTTGTCCACTTAAAATGAGACAAACACACTTGAAATAAGACCCAAAAAAAGTCAAAGGTAAAAAACGTTAAATAAAATAGTCCAAATCTACTCAAAATCAGCACAAATCCCAATATTTTTTTTAATCTTGTATCTTACTGCCCTTTACTGTTGTATGTCATTTCTTGAACTATGCTCCAAAAAGAAAAACTAAAGGGTGAGTTTAAACTGATTTCCATCGGCGTAACTGGGTGGACATTAATCTCAGGACTCGGCTTCATTTTAATATACAAATGAATAATGACCTGATGGCAAGAATATCTTTATATCTTACTAGAACTGATGAGAAACGCAACATTTATTACATTTAATTATATTATGTGTTTGTAATAGAAGTAGAGCATCATTATTGAACTAGTGCTCAGATCAACTTTCTTCCTGGACGCAGATATTCCCTGAATATGAATGAATGACCCACAGACGTTTGTCTCTTCGGAACGCTTGAAATGATTGTAGAGGAATCGTTTTAGCCCTGAGAAGGCTCATAATAAGGTAGAGAGCAGCCCAGAAAGAAAACATAGTCTATAAGGTTTTGAGAAGGTGGCACTAACACTAACCCTGAAACTATTTGCCGTTCAAAAGAGACCACAAAGTTGTACTGTGCAGAACTAATGTCTAAAAAAAAAATAACTGGCTAAGGTGTACTTTTAGAGTGAGCTTCTGAACATGAAGGGTGCATTGTTAAGAATAGCAACCCTTAAAAGGCAGATAATAAGGCCACATGTGTGTTTGAAAGGGCTGGACAATTTCTAGTTACATTATCACACTGTTCTCTGACTAAAATGTAATGGCAAGCCTTATCCAACGCTGTCTGCATTCCACAAAATGCACTGATTATAATTGTATTTAACTCATCATATGGTTCGAAAACAGAGAAGCCTAAACCAAATATAGAACAGGACTTATACAGGCAGATGCCCTTATAATGTCCAAATACTATATTATAATGCAACAAACGCAGGAAGAAAAAGAAATCAGTGCATATTTCATTCCTTAAGGTTTGCAAACATTTCATCAAACAGGGGAAAGAGAATTTGACAAAACGGATGTCTTTTAGACAAAAAGGCCATGTTACAATGCTAACTCCTATACAGTACATTCCCAAAATGGCATTTGGCTTCATTCATGCATGTCTGAGCAAACCTCACTAATCCTGCTCTCTGAGCTGCTTCTCTGCCCAATCCTGAAAAATGACTTGTGTGAACATCATTGCGTCACCATGGGCTCCACCACCCCTACAGGAAGTGCCTTCTGCTCTTGCACAGTAAACATATACACGGCCACTCTCTCAGAGCTGCAAGCCGTGGCTGCATGGCCCGAGTGCGCTCATTTCACAGAGCCTGCACCGAACAGCAGCCCTTTATCGCTAAACGTAATGTGTAACTGGTGAAAGTGTGTGTTCGGCGGGACTTGAGAAGATCCTGAGCGTCAAACGTGGAGTTTTGCTGCTACATGTGGATTGACCCGAGAGGTCATGCGGTAAATAAAGTAAAGTTAGCAAATCCTGAAACTGTGGTAGTGTCGCGTGCGCAGCATTTTTGAGTATAATCCGTCACGCATGTTACTTTGGAAAAATAGTCACTTGTTGCACGTTGCTCTGTGCGTGCATGATTTTAAAAAATATCACTGGAGCAGAATAGAAATGGCATGCGTGCCCAAGGTGAGAGATTCCTGTAACTCAATTTTTTTGACAAACTGCACACTTTGTACTCAAACCAAATGCGGACGGTCTCTGTGACATTCCTGCTATAAAAATATTTTTCGATCCTTTTATGATGCACCAGAATAAGAAATGAAAATGGAATGAGGGGCACCCACACGGAAAGAGGCGCCATTTCAGAGGAACCAACCTGCAGTGTCTCAACTTCCACGCTGAAAGAAAAGTATTTCTTAATAGATTAGTCAAATATGAAATATTAATATGTATGTGCCTGTAGCTGACTTTGGACGCTAAATTATGTAAGGGATAATGCATGACGAGGTGTCCATTATCAGAAATAACTGGACGATGCGGAGGCGTGAACCGTCCGACGCGAAGTGGAGGACGGTTGCTTCCGCGGAGTCCAGTAATTCTGATAATGGACACCTCGTCATGCATTATCCCTTACATAATTTAGCGTCCAAAGTCAGCTACAGCACATACATATTAATATTTCATATTTCCGACACCTCGGAGTGCATTATCCCGCTTATACCATGGTCCGGCAAACTGAAACTGTTCATTGGACCTGTTTACTTATTTTTTTAAGTCCTGGGCAGGAGTTATTTCCCTTTTTAATCGGTTTTACCTGAAACTAGTTCCATCTCAATTGTTACCGTTACTATGGAAACAGCTGCAGTGGAGTGATATAGAATGTGATTTAACTGTTTTTTTAACTGGTGTACATTATCACTTTTAATGGACAACTTCCAGCCAATCAGAATCGAGTATTCACCCAGACCATGGTATAACATGATATAGGTCCTTTAAAAGGCTCATAATAATTTTCAGAGCAGCAATAGAACATTTACAGATCAAACCAACCCCCTTCACAAAAAAGAAAACAAAATCTACACATTTTGTGAGCTCTAAGGCAAACATCGTCAAAGGTTCTGAGAAGGTTCTAGTGCAAAAACTGAGCTAAACTGATGTTAGATTTCTTAACCCTTACTCTTTGCGTCCACAAAGAAGTATTGTAGTTTGGCGGCTTTACAGAACTGAAGTTTAAAAAAAAATAGACTCTGTTAAGGTGTACAGTCAAACTAAGGTACAGTCCATAAGCATTGCACTTCTGGGGATTCCCCTTTTACAAAACGGACTTCAATATCGACAAAACTGAATGATATAAATTGTCACGTTTGGAAGTAAATAAATACAAATTATACCGGATAATTTCAGCTCTTAATGAGCATATAATAAGGCCATACTGTTAGTGCGTTAGAAAGGACTGGAACATTTCCTGCTGCAATTTTCATAATGGTTACAATGCCGGTGAAATTATCCTCATTATGTTTGACAGTCTAACAGTATGCTATGCTTCTTGGTAACCAGAAAGGTGTCTGCAATAAGCAATTGCAGTATTGACAAAATTACATCTTCTCAGGGATTACATAATGCCTGTTATGAGTTTCCCTACTGCCCTGTACTACTGCTGTTCTCTGACTGAAATGTATTAGCCTTACCCAACACAATCTACAATCTACATATCACAATCCCTTGTAGTATAATATTTATAAAAAATAAAAATTCATGATAAAATATTTTGACTGTTAAGTTTCATCACAAGCAAATCAGCATCGAAGCAAGACAAACAGTAATCAGTAATGATAGGAGCTCTGTCCCCAGTGCACTGTGGATTTTTGAATTGTATTATTTATCTTGATTAACAGCTTGTGTTTTTTAAAGCAGAACTAAGTAACTTGTTTACCCTAATAAATCCTTTCCGTAGTCCCTCTGGGGGTAATACAAGTGTTAATGGGATGATTGGGGGGTCTTTCATCTCCCCCTGGTGTCTCTGGCCACCAGGGACAGTGCAAGTTAATGAACATACATGGGTCTCATGCATGTAAACAAGCCACACCGGATTGTAGCCTTGGGCTAATTTCCATCCGTCGTCCACATGCACACTCTCAAACACACTCTCATTCATCCTGGGCTTTTGTACATGTTTTTAGTGGTAGGGGAAACCGGAGTACCCGGAGAAACCTACGCAGACACGGGGAGAACATGCACTGGATTTTGCATGGATTTCTGATTTCCCGTGAGGAAATCAGAAATGTTTCTTACAATGCTCTGATTGGCTGACCTGGTGTTTCTTACAGTGCTGTGATTGGCTGAGCTGGTGTTTCACACATTGCTGTGATTGGCTGACCTGATGCGAGTTTGATGCCCAGTGCGGTCCTGATCAAAGCCATGAGGGTGGAGGTGAAGTGCACGGTGTTGTCGTCTCCGATGGGCATGTTCATCCTCACCAGGCGCTGAGAGACACAAGCACACAGTCAGAGAAGAAGTGGGGAGGGGAAGAAGAGTCCTGTCGTCTAAAATCAAAATATTATTTCAGAGAAAAGCCAGATGAATTTGCATAGGAAGAAAACACAAGCGCTACCTGATGTATAGAGGAAAGTGGAATGCTCCGCAGAGTGGCTTTAAGTAATGATGGTAGTGATATAACTTGAAGTATGGTCTTAACATTACATTTCTGCTGTTGTTGAATGCTGTCCAAGTTTAGACTATGATCATTACTAGAGTTATTCTCAGGTCTAGGTCCTGCTGGTGTTAATACTGATGCTGTTGCTATGAGACCAGTGAAAGCGGTGTGAAAAGGCGTGATAGTGAGTGGTGAGGCTGTTAAAACTCTCCCACAGTGAGGAACATGCACTGGAAGAGGGGGCTCATAGACACACAATAATAACTTTGGCAGCATTTCACATATTCATCATCTAGGTTCACAGTTGTTATAATTAACAAGGATAAGGATTTGCAATTTTGATTCGTGATTAATCTAGCGTTTGTTTTGATTTTTTTTGTTTACTGTTTGTCTTCTAGTTTGAACCTGCTGATGATGCTTGAGGCTATGTTTTTATTTTCGTTTGCATTTGTTATTTAGTAGCTCATGAGGGAAAAAATGGTTGAAGATCCTTGACTTAGAGACTGCATGAGCAGTGTTGACTCATTGAATTACAAAGCTCTATGAAACACTATGAACACAGCTGCATAATCACAACAACAGGTGTAATGGTTAATGTGAGTGATAGCTGTGGTGACAGCTCACGCCATGCAGGGCTCAGGGGTGAAGCTGGAAGTTCATTCAAGCTTAAGATTTGGCTTTTATTTCTCATCTCTTTGTTTATTATTCGCTTTTCTTCATGTGGTGACGATTGTATTTATTTAACCATGAAGCACTTTTTGATGGAACTCTGTTGTCTTTTAATGTGCTACACAAATGAAATGGCTTGGCTGAAAACATATTGAACTGAAAATAAAAACATATTAAATTACATATATTATAAAAAAATATATATATTTATATATATATATATATATATATATATTATATATATATATATATATATATATAAAATCTATGAGTGCCTTTATACCCTGCTCAGAGATTACAGCCGGAGATCCTTCCTTGGACTTACTACTTGTTAAAAACTGGTTCAACCCATAAAGTCACATGTTCGCTTGTGTTTTTCCTCGAAAAAGCTCTTCCAGGTAATTACGCAAATGATGTCTTGAATCTGACAAACTGATCTGATAATGGTTCCTGAAAAGCCAGTTGCGTTGGGACAAAGAGCCAGTGCTGCTTGCCTTTCTGCTTCGTGTCACTGCGATGTCTCCTCTGTCCACTGACAAAAGCAGGAGTATTTTTGGAGACAGAGGCACGTCACTTGCAGACATTTAGAACTGGGGCAACAGGCGAGAGCGGCTGGAGACGTGATCGTTTGGGACAGCTCAGTACGCTCTGGGAGCACGAGCATCTGGGCTTCTGCTCAACTCAGTCCCCCCACCAGAGATCTATGGAGGTCATGGACAGGTGCATGTGGTGGTTGTTCTTTTGGACTCAGACACTTCTACAAGATTTGGAAGAAATCTGATTATTTTAGTTTTTTTTGCTAAACACTGCAGGCACTGTGTTTGCAAAGGTGAATAACAAATGTTGACTTTAGTAAAAGATAATACTGTATGTCATCAACACTAAACTACTTAACAATCCAATACAAATTGTGACACATATTTAATCTAAGTCATAGGCACTACTGTGGCACTAGTCCACATCATACCGCCTTTGCTATGCCCAATCCCGTCAGATCTTGGAAGCTAAGCAGGGAAGGGCCTGGTTAGTACTTGGATGGGAGACCGTTTGGTAACACCAGGAAGCCTAGCGAATGTAGTGAGTGAGTGAGTGGTTGGTGGTGGTCGGAGGGGCCGATGGCGCAGACTGGTTGCCTCGCTTCCGTCAGTCTACCCCAGGGCAGCTGTGGCTACAATAGTAGCTTACCACCACCAAGTATGGAGTGAATGAATAATCAGCTGTGAAGCGCTTTGGGTGTCTTGAAAAGCGCTATACAAATCCAAGAGATTATTATTATTATTATCATTTTAGATGAATCGACTAGTCGTGTGTTAATCTCTCCCTCCCTCTCTCTGCCTAGTTTTAACATTAATGTCAAGGTGGAACCCCTTTACCGTGTTTCAAGGGACAATAAACAGTGTTACAACTAGCTGCTAGTTGTTTTTGCCAGTTAACTTTAGTACTCCACATATAGTTTTATCCACGTTTCTTCTGGACATCTTCAGCTGATATGAACGAGTTAAAGCGGGACTGTGTCTCCACCGTCACTGCACTCCGCGGCCGATCGCTCGCACGGCTTTTAACTTTTCTTAACCAAAAGCTCGTTTGCTGCAGACCTTGAATATACAACGAGGATGAACAGTTAAGGCCAAGAAGAGAGTGGATTACGAGACAATCAGAGGAGGAGAGAGATTAACTTAAAACCTAGGATACGGAAATAATACTATATTGTATTTAAACTGAGAAAATAAGCTGCAAAACTTGCTTACATGTGAGCCTACAATATTACATGATGGATTTGGACACAGACTTAATGTACTCGATGTAAATGAGCCGTTATTATCATATTTAATATGATGACGTCATCACGTGACTAGTCGACTCGACTTCGACTTCTTGACAAATAAGTCACCCTGTAAAAATCTGTAGCTGTTGATGCCCGTTATATTTTAACTACTCTTAAATGCATAATGATCTGTGGGACCAATGGGTTAATAATATGGATAGACAGTCAAAATGGGCCGATAGCTGGATAGGGAGCAGAGAACTCCCACACATACGGAAAGTTCCTGAAACTTGCACACTCATTTCAGAACCTAGATGACAATAGTGCGTCAGTCAGTGCGTTATCAGACTGGAAAGCTAAGCAGTACGTTTATGCATAACATAACATAATGCCCAAATACTATATTTTAATGCCACACAAGTAAAAAAATAAAAATAAAAATAGTGCAGAGGTAATTTTTAACACTTAAGCCTTCATTTAATTTAATGACTTTTAATACATTTTAATGTCCTGTGGAAACTGATAAGTGAAAGACTAACAAGAAGTATAGGTCGTGGAGACAATGGGATATAATATTATTATTATAAAGCAGGTCTTTAGACATGTTATAACATTGGTCCCTCATCTAAAAGCATGTTGAGTATTCCTGTTAAATTCAGTGTATAGTGAGTCATCAAGTAAAGTTTTTGTATAAATGACTTCAAGCCAATGTAGATTTAATGAAACGGGGTGTTGTGTGTGTCAAAAGCCTGCCAGCAGAATTTTGTAGATATAACGTGTGAACTCTCATTTCAAGGTCAGATTTTGACAACATTCTCCTTCTTGACTTTAGAGACATTTCTCCGTTGATAAAAGCATTTTTTCACCTCCAAAGCCTAACAACCATTATCGTTATGGACCCGTTCTGCTTCTATCACAGCGCCATCAATTTGTGGGTTAAAAATGGTGCCTTGTGTTTAGCTTGTGTAAGCTCTCAGTCGAACAGGAGTTTAATGAGCCACAATCGTGCAGCATGGACGATTGTGCTATTAAACATACAGCATGTATACAGCATGTATGTCCACTTATTTCCCGATGGAGCAAGTTTCAACATGGAGGTAGGTGGCATTTGCGTCACATGACTGGGGACGAAAAACAAGCGTCTTCTTTAGCTGGTTCTATAGTTTCTCTTCTTGTAAATGTGGTCTCCAACGTCACTGCCTCGGGACAATCTAATGCAATCTGCCTGTTTCTCCTCACTGCTTTGTCTCATGGTAGAGTTTTTATGTCTGGTTTGTATTTCTTTTATTTATATCTACTTAGATCTCCAGCAATATTCAGTATTTGACCTTTGAAATATAGAAGGCTGTATAAAGGCCATGACCTAACATAATATTTGCTACTCTGAGCCTGGCTTGTATTATAAAAGAAAAAAGAAAAGAAAAAAGACATGCAGGATTTTCACTATCCATGTATGTTTATGTTAGTGTATGTCTCAAGGGAAGTATGAGATAGATGTCATAGATAAATGCAATACACTGTATTTTAATTTTACATTTATTTTTCAATTGCCACTATTCTATTTATTTTGTTGTTATCAATCTTTGTCAATGAGACAAATGCAGACTTAATCACTGTTTACTACAGTATATGACAAAGTAGGAAGGTCTTCCCTATCAAATAGGAGAAAGCAACACTGCATTTTATTTATTTATTTCTAAACAACAGCTCAAGTATCTACAACATCAGGTCACATGACTGTTTAGTTTTGAAAAATGTACTTGTAAAGACAAACACCACGTTCCAAATTATTATGCAAATTGTATTTCAGTGCCATAAAGGTAAAAAAAAAAAGGTTTTTCAATGAAACTCATGGATGGTATTGTGTCTCAGGGCTCTTTTAATCACTGATATCAATCTCATCAATCTCACGATTAGTTGTCAGTTAAGCCCAGTTAAGGGAAAAACTACTGAAAAAGGACGTTCCACATTATTAAGCAGACCACCATTTTCAAGCAATATGGGAAAGAAAAGGATCTCTCTGCTGATGAAAAGCATGAAATAGTTGAATGCCTTGGACTAGGCATGAAAACCTTCGATATTTAATGAAAGATCAAGCGTAATCATCGTACTGTTTGTGATTTGTGGCTGATTCAGAGCACACACGGGTTTGTGCAGATAAAGGCACAATGAGGACGGTTTCTGCCAGACAAACACATCAGATTAATAGAACAGCTGCTACAAAGCAGCAAACAGGTATTTGAAGCTGCGGTGCCTCTGGAGTCTCCCGAACATCAAGGTGTAGGACCTTCCAGAGGCTGCAGTTGTGCATAAACCTTCTATCCGGCCTCCCATAAACTGTTAATTGAAGCTGACGAGTAGAAACGGCTGCAGTGGCCCAGAAATACATGAAAGACTCATTTTCAAACAGTCTTGTTCACTGATGAGTGCCACGTAATCCTGAATGGAGTAGTGGATGTTTGGTGAATGGCCACCATGTCCCAACAAGGCTGTGGCGTCAGCAAAGACGGGGTGGAGTCATGGGGAGAATCATGAGGAGAGAGCTGGTCGGCCTCTTTGGGCTTCCTGAAGGTGTGAAAATGACCTCTGAATAATATGTGGAGTTTCTGACTGACTCCACTTTCTTCCATGGTTCCAAAAGAAGAGCCGTGCTTTCCCAACAAAATCATCTTCATGCATGACAACGCACCATGTCATGCTGTAAAGAATAGGTCTGCATCATTGGCTGCTATGGGCATTAAAGGAGAGAAACTCATGATGTGGACCCCATCCTCCCCTGACCTCAACCCTATTGAGAACCTTTGGAGCCTCACGCAAAACATCTATGAGGGTGGGAGGCAGTTTTCATCCTAACAGCAGCTCTGGGAGGCTATTCTGACATCCTGCAAACAAATCCAAGCAGAAACTCTCTAAAGACTCACAAGTTTAATGGATTTAAGAATTTTGAAGCTGCTATCAAATAAGGCTCCTATGTTAAAATATAACTTTAAATTGCTTTTGATTTCAGTAAATAGATTTTGAGTTGTTTGAAAAAATACTGTTATCACTGGGAGTTTTTTTCAATCACATTCATATGATCTTCTAACAGTTAAAGGCTTGAAAATTATGCTGACTGTCATTTGAGTTGATAATTTAGAAAATCTTAGAAAAATGTCATTTGCATAATAATTTGGAACACAGTGTACACAGGAAAAAGAGGCTTTTCTTAATACGCCAACCAAACAACCAACAACCAAAGTGATCAGGATTATTGAAAACTAAGAAAAGGTAAATACTACTCCAGGAATGTTTTGATAAATGAACAATGTTTTATTATAGTTAAAAGCATAACAAAGTGTTTTTCATGATATGTCGGGTTAAAAAAAGGAGGAGGAGAATGAGAGTCTACCTTATAGGCCACTCTAGCTGGACATTTGTTCCCCAAACCCAGAGGAGGAGACATGTCCCGAAGCATGCGGTACATGTCCCAGGTGGGGATGCGTCCACTTCCCGGAGCAAGACGGAGGAAAGGGGCGGGGTTTACGGCAAGACAGGAAGTGCAGGGTAAACCGTCACATGGGAGGAAGAAGAGGAGACACAGAAAGCCTTGTTAATAAGGTTTCTAGGTTTTGCTTTGCTCGGAATACCATCCCAAAATGGATTCCTCGGAACAGGCTGGATGGGAGGGTCCTAGAGGAGAAATGAGTTTAGAAACAAGAGCATGTTTTGTTAATTTAAAGGGATGAGCCACATCACTTTGAGACTTTTGAAGGTGTTCGAAAAAGCTGATGTATTGCAATGTTTCTTTAAAGCAATTCCTTAAAGCCGTGCTATGCTCCTACTATGCTACTTGTTTCACACAAATGGCAGAAAAGCACCAGTTGCCAATAGCAACAACAGTGGTACAGGTGGTAGAGTGGGTCGTCTCATGATCGGAAGGTCGTGGGTTTGAATCCCAGCTCCCGAAAACGCACACTGTCAATTTGTCCTTGGGCAAGACACTTCACCTTACTTGCCTCCAGTGTCTGCGTACATTGGTGTATGAATAAGATGTGAATGGGTGACTGGTTCCTTACTCTAAAGCGCTTTGGGAGTGATAAAGGTAGAAAAGCGCTATATTAGTATATTAGTTAGTCCATTCACCATTTACCATTTACCAACGTTTTAGTGCATTCATTTTCCCAGAGTCAGGACTAAACTGCTTTACTGAAAACGTGAGACAGGCCACACTATTTCATGTCCACTCCTCGCTTTTGTAGTAATGAATTAATGACTATAGACAGCGGGACCCATATGTTTACATACACTTTATAAAACGACACATTCACATTTTTCCTCACTATATGACATGAAACCAGAATTTGCTTTATTTTTTTAGGTCAAGTAGCATTTAAAAAAAAAAAATTCTATTAAAATAATGTGCTGTGTCTGAAATGTGAATATCAACCCAAGAACAAATGCAAAAGGCCTGGTGAAGATGCTGAACCTGGTAAGAGTTTGTCATTATCCAGAGTGAAACAAGTCCTGTACCGACATGGGCTGAGAGGGAACTCTGCCAGGAAGAGGCTCTTACTCCAAAGAAACATCAAAAAAGCCAGCTTGGAGTTTGCAAAAAAAAAAAAAAAAAAAAAAAAGGATAAAGACTTTGATTTTTGGACACATTTCCTGTGGCCATCATGACCATCATCACGTTTGGAGGAAAAAGGGGGAATCTTCCAGCACATCCCAACTGTGAAATACAGGGGTGGCAGCATCATGCTGTGGGAGGGACTGGTGCACTTGACAAAATAGATGACATGATGAAGGAAGAACACTATATGGAAAAATTGGAGCAACATCTCAAGACATCAGCCAGGAAGTTTAAGCTTGGGCGCAGATGGTTCTTCCAAATGGACAATTCTCAAAGCAAACTGCCAAACTGGTTACAACATGGCTTAAAGGGTACCTAAATGGGCGTGCCAAAGCCTTTCCCCACCCACAAACAAAAGTCAAAAATTGCCATGAAAGAGGCGGTCTCTGAAGTTTGAGGTGACATGCGGGGGGTGAGTGTGTCGGCCTTTGCATTGGCACAATCACAGCAGACAGATTACGTGGGAGGGACTTGGTTATACACCACAGGTGCAGGGCAGGACAATGAGCAGGACAATGGGCAGCACCTGATGACGATGTGTGGAGCTGGTGCGGCTTATGACGTTCTGTGGAGGCCGTGGACACGTCTCCAGCCAATCAGGAAATTCTAATTTAGTAGCACAGTTTACCCTGAAGGGGCGCAACCCATTCGTTTTCAGCCCAAAGTTAGGATTTTACACATGTTTGCGCTATAATGTCAGAATAATGTCAGGGACCAGTGGACAACATGAGACACCCATTGAGACAGTTTATCAGTAAAAAAAACTTGATTTGGTGTTTAGTTGCTCTTAAGGATAACAAAGTCAATGTTTTGAAGTGGTCATCACTAAGTCCTGATCCTCAATCCAGTTGAAAATGTATGAGCTGAAAAGGCATGTGCACGCAAGGTGGCCTACAAATTTGGCTCAGTTTCACCAGTTCTGTTTCGAGGAATGGACCAAAACTTGTGAGAAGCTTGTGAAAGGATATCCAAAACGTTTGACCCAAAATATACAGTTTAAAAGGCAAATTCTACCAAATATTAATGAAATGTATGTAAACTTTTGGTTTTGTTACTTTATCTGGAATTTGACAAATAGAAATATTTTTTTTTAATTCTACTTTACCTAAAAAAATTATTAAAGTTAATTCTGGTTTCATGTCAGACAGTGAGAAAAAAATGCAAATGTGTCTTTTTATGAAGTGTATGTACATATGGTTCCCACTGTATATAGTACAGTTTGGAAACACATTTTTATATATTGTTTTTTTCTTTTCTTTTAGACCATTTACATTGTAGATTCTCACTGAAGGCGTTAATTTATGAATGAACACATTGTCAAGTCTTCAAACTAGCCGCCCTATGCTTTGATTACTGCTTTGCACACACTACACATTGTCGTCACAGACTGTTGAAAATCATATGTTCTTACCTGAGTTTAGACGAGTTAATACGTACCTGTCTGGTCTCTGTGCCCGTGGAAGAGCTTGGTCACTTCTAACTTCACCCCGTTTGGGTCCATAGGAATATACTGGGAGAGGCCAAATGCTAACAACATCTTTGGTCGTTTTGTGTGACTGAGCGCACGCACAAAGACTAGACAGGTACGTATCAACTCGTCTAAGCTCAGGTAAGAACATATCTCAGTATGGAAAAACGGTGGCCTGTTCCTTTAAGAAGCTCATTGAGAAAATGCCAAGAATAATAGCTTGACAACAGGACATTGGAGTAAACATCACAGCCTCCCAATGGACTAAGGCTCAAGACAGCGTCCACTCATCTTCAATCTGTGCTCGTCATGGACTGCTCCAATTCAAAGTTTTGCACAGGCTACACCTTTCCAAAGTACGGCTTTCCAAAATGTTCCATGGGGTGAACACAGCTTGTGCGGCCAGGAACTAATGTTTAAATTGATGTCTGATGTTTGTGGAACGCAGTTACACCCTGACCCTGTGCTAAATAGTTAACAAGCAGAAAACTGTTATCAAATTTGTCTTAGTGAAAGCTAGAAGACTGATCCTACTAAATTGGAATAAAAAAAACTAACTCCAACTTATATTAATTTGTTATATGATGTAATGAAGCACGTTCAATTGGAAAAAAGTACAAATTCAAGCAAGCCAAAGTGTGAATATGGAGTAGATAAATAGCCTGCCCCCCCCCCCTCCCCACCTCCATGTTTTTATTTACTGATTTCTTTTTTTAATCTTTTTTTTATTTTATTGATTTTTTTCCATTTGTTATTTACTTTAAATCTATTCAGTGTTCTATAATGTTAAAAAAATGTTAAAGAGGGGTATTATGCTTTTTTCAATCACATAGCACCAGTCTATAGCATACTACAATGATGACGTAACCTTCTGTTGGTCTGTATATGCAGTAAATTAAAATAACTGCCTTGAATAAAATTGCTCTCTCAAAATGGCTGTACTGAACGTCTTGAAATAGGCCTCTGTCTCTTTAAGAAGCTTTCCGACACGCCCCCTTAAGCACACTGCTGTGGCATCTAAACAACACTACTGTGCGGGAGGGGGCTCTGCTGAGCTGAGGAGCAGTGGTTGGTGGCTTGGCTGGTGACGAAAGGTCCAGAGGCATCTCCAGGAGGTGGGGGCGTTCCTAGGAGGACTGAGGCATAGCTACACCTAAAATGGCTGCCGTCTAAGTTTTTACTGATTACTCAAAAATATGTGAATGAGCCAAGGCAACACTCCAGGCATATGTTTAATGAGGGAATGACATAATAACATGATATAAAGCTCGAAAAAGTCGATTTTACATAATACCCCCCCTTTAATTAAGAGGAAGAAGAATTTAAAATATAACTTATTTCGAGTTATTTCACCCTTTTTATTTCCGACATGTGTTCATTCATAATGTAATGCTTTCAATAAGAAGCACACAATGTAAATAAGCCCATACATAAAAAGCGTATGTATTTAGGTATTGATTTGATCTGCCTTCTCGTATTTCTATGTAACGCTGAAGCACTTTGAATTGCCTGGTGTATAAATTGTGCTCCATAAATAAACCCGCCTTACCATAAATGAGTTTGTGCTGTGGCCTTTAAGTGAACATGAGACACACACCTGCTTTTTGCACCACTTTAGCATACTCAATTTGTGGATTTTCGCTTTCAAACGCAACAAATTGTCCAGAGAGGTATATTACATACATGGTGCTGCTTTAAGCCCCTGATGTTTACGATTGTCAACCTTCAAAAGTCTCCATGTACTTTGAGAGGCCTGTCCCTTTAAGATGCCCCCCAGTGCATGCTCAGACGATGGCAGTAACCAAATAGGAAACAATGCTCAAGCCGCTCGCCTCATCCCTTCACTCCTGACATCCAGCTGATGCCTTTCGCAGCGAGCATTGTTTTGTCCGTGCGCGGTTATCTGTCATCTTGTTAGTGGAGGATCAATCGATTCGGTTGCAGGGGCCGTTAGGATCTAAGGGACTAAGAGGCGCTGCAGCTCAAACCTTATAGGCCACTCTGTTGGGACACTTCTTCCCCAGGCCCAGGGGAGGGGAGATAAAGCGCAACAGTTTGTACATGTCCTGATAGCAAATCCTCCCGCTGCAAGAGAACAAGATGGTGTTAGTAGGACAGAACACAAAGTATCTTCTTTTGAAGCCATTTGAGATGGATACAGTCTGGAAGATCTTTAATCATTTGGTAGCCTGGTAAACCAGACTGCAGGCTTTTCTAATTCTTTACAAAGATGCGTTCAGGTACACAATCAGAGAAATGACATAGAATAGGCAAGGGCCGCCTAGAGCAGACATCTCCAACCATTGTCTTGGCTACTAATTCTCCTACCATCTACTGCTTTCATGACATCCATACCTTCTCTTCCTACCGGGGTTTAAGTGCCAGTTGATCTATTCAGTAACTTCACTTAAATGTATCTTTTTCTTTTGTTTGTTTAAATTTGCCTTTACAACATTATTTTTCTTTATCCCTGAACTCTAAGTCCTTCCAACAACCTCTACGCTCATTTTGGTTCTGACCTTTCTGATCCATTCTCCACATTTTCTAAATCTTTACAGGTCTAAATTCTTAAATCACCCAATCATGTTCTGCATCACATTTCCTCGCTTGCTTCATTCCTCCCTTCAATCCTTCCAATCCCATTTCAGTTTATTGTGCATTTATATGATAATTTTGTCCATATTTCCATTCCTTTCCATGTCTTCTTTACCTGCTTCCTCTCTGGGTTTTATCATTTTATTCCGTCGAGAGGAGGTCAGTCTGCTATTGCCCCATAGGTTTGATTTTCTCTGTAAGCATTAGAACCCAAACTTTACACAAAACGACAAAAACGATCGAAAAGAAAAACAATGAAGCCCTATGCGATCAACAAACCATCCTTTCTCCATGGGGTCTCATAATGTTTAAAGAGGGGGTATTATGCTTTTTTCAATCACATAGCACCAGTCTATAGCATACTACAATGATGACGTAACCTTCTGTTGGTCTGTATATGCAGTAAATTAAAATAACTGCCTTGAATAAAATTGCTCTCTCAAAATGGCTGTACTGAATGTCTTGAAATAGGCCTCTGTCTCTTTAAGAAGCTTTCCGACACGCCCCCTTCAGCACACTGCTGTGGCATCTAAACAACACTACTGTGAGGGGAGGGGGCTCTGCTGAGCTGAGGAGCAGTGGTTGGTGGCTTGGCTGGTGACGAAAGGTCCAGAGGCGTCTCCAGGAGGTGGGGGCGTTCCTAGGAGGACTGAGGCATAGCTACACCTAAAATGGCTGCCGTCTAAGTTTTTACTGATTACTCAAAAATATGTGAATGAGCCAAGGCAACACTCCAGGCATGTGTTTAATGAGGGAATGACATAATAACATGGTGAAAAAGTCGATTGTACATAATACTCCCCCTTTAAAACCTGCTAACCCCATCCCTCTCTAAATGTTAATACTATATTTCACATTTATAATGTGCTATAGATACAGACGGCATCTTTGGAATTGCCCACATATGGGCATGCTCGAAGCAGCCAGATGGAAAACAAAAAGAAAAACCTGAACTTTCTCCCATTTCTCCACCATTACTGTAACGAGTGCTGAATTTTGAATATTTTACTACTGAAGATACAGAGGCATGGAGAGGAGCAAAGTGGTTCAACAGCCCATGAATGTATAACGGGCAATGTAAACCAGAAAATCTACGTTAGCTTCATGCTACATATGCTAACGTTAGCAACTAGTGCAGTTTTTTTCTTTGCTTTTACTGAACAATTTGCTGTGAAATTTTGGCCGTCTGTATCTATAAATGCCAGAAAAAATCACAAATACTACTACTAACCAAATTGTGCAGCTTGACTCAAATTATCGCTTTTACCAGCAGAAAAATAACATATAAATGGTCATTTGGGCCTATTTATCTGGAAGCCTGTGGTGAGGAGCTGCATTTAGCCCCACATGCAGGGCAACAAGAAACTCCCAGGTTCGATTCCAGGGCCAGGTGCAAGGCTTTCTCTGTGGAGTTAGGTTTCCTTCAAGTGTGCTCCAGTGTTCCCCTTAAACTAGTGATTCTTCCCGCGAGTATTTGTCCAATCTTCAAATAAACACCAATTTAGAGCATATGAGCCAGGAGCACAGCACTGTGGGGATCTCTAAACAGTTAAATGTGCATTATTTCCCCTAAATTACCGGGGATCCCATGACTTTGAGGTGCGCGGGCTGCAGCTGGCACTGACGCCGGTGCGCACTTACACTTATAAGCTTTCACAAGAAAGCGGGATGATTGTTGGTGATATTTGGCATGTTTTTGCTGAAAAACATAAGCGGCTTATCAGCATGACTGGAGTGAATAGTCTTTAAGTGACGCCTTCATTTATTTGGCTACATGCTGTCCGCTGCAAATGTTTTTAGACACAGTAAACACACCCGGTCACACGCACCCTCCTGGCATCGCACCAAATAGTGGGAAGGACGGCCTTACACTAAAAACATGAACAACTGGTGCCAGGAATCCCATTGAAAAACACATTCTGAATTCAAATGGGACTTTCCTAATTTCATACCGCATTGGTAGAGGACCAAACTTCAGGCTTAGCATGTTTATATATAAAAGACCCAATGGAGACACGGTGTAGGTTTGGCTTCAGCAGAGGCTTTGCAATTCACGAACTGTATCCATCCAGATTGTGTGTTCGATTCCATTTCTCTCTTTATTTCAGCCACCATTTACATGCTTGGTCTTATATCTCTCCTGCAGTGCAAGTGAGGAGGATTAGTAAGAGAGGGTGAACGAGCACGAGCGTGGATTTGCACTTGGGCTGAACACAGGGGTCCCATCGCCCCGCACACTCCGCACATAAACTCTTCTCTAACTGGGATAAAGCTCAGGCTCAGCTTCCTGTCACAAAGTCATTCAGCTAAAACGCACAAGACGCTCAGAAGAGATCCCCGAGTCTTTGTCTTTCTCTGTCATATATTTTTACATGTCTCACTCATCAGGAATGGAGGTAGAAATTGATTTTGATTCATTAATTTCATTAATGTAGTTTATTGCAAATTAATCTCCTTGTATTTTAAATCATTCTCAGAAAAGCCCTTGAGGTTCTAGCTGTCCTGCACTTTGGTACGGGTTATATTAAAGGCAGCAGTAGCTCAGTCTGGAGTTAAAATCTTACTCTGACCCAAAGTTTGCCCATTAGATCCCCGTGACCGAAACTTCCTCCTGTTTCCCCCCAATGACAATAAAATAACGTACCAGGCGCCCGGGTCGTACTCCGCCCACACCCGGATGAACTCGTCCAGGTGGTGAGGCCCCAGGATTGAGGCGTCCCGTGTCAGGTATTCGAAGTTGTCCATGATGACGGCCACAAACAGGTTCAGCATCTGGGCAGTCACAAAATGCACTGAGGCTGACAGAGCTGACGACGTTTCATTTCTTATTCCATAAGTCTAATGATAAGACTGGGTGAACACACAAGATGGAAGCATTTTTAAAGGTCGGGCTTGTGAGATGTTTTGGGGCGGCACGGTAGCGCAGCGGTTAGCGCTCTCGCTTCACAGCAAGAAAGTCCGAGTTTGATTTCCACCTGGACGAGGCCTTTCTGTGTGGAGTTTGCATGTTCTCCCTGTGTCTGCGTAGGTTTCCTCCGGGTGCTTCGGTTTCCCCTACCATTAAAAACATGTACAATAGGCCAGGATGATGTGTGTGCGTCAATGAATGATGGACCGTTGGTGCAGATGTGTGCAGATGTGTGCAGTCATGACAGCGCTTCTGTCAGTCTCCCCATGGGAAACTGAAGCTACAAAAGGTAGCTTACCACCACCGAGTATGGAGTGAATGTAAAATTGTCTCATGTAAAGCGGTTTGTGACCATGTCTGTGAAAGGCGCTATATAAATAAAGTTCTTCTTCTTCTTCTTTTATATTTATTTCCTACATGTTTTTCCAATGACGGCACACATCGTTAATGCCACCATTTTGAAGACCGAGGTGGAATTATGCTGCACTACAACCATCAACAATATCACTCTTTTCATCACAGGATGAAAATGAAGGATCTGGACAACTGATTACATAGCATGTTGTATGTAATTGTAGTCACTGCTTAAAGGCTAACTACCTGTTCCCTTTAATTATATTATTACAAACAAGATTGGCACTTCCGTTGTATTGACACTTCCGGTAGAGCACGAAGTTCGTTCACCAAGTGGTGAACGAAGGATAATGTTTGCCGCTAAAATATGATGCACAGTAGACTGACTAAAATGTCCAATGTTCATTTGCACCAACAAGTCGACACTGCACTGTTTGTGTGGGCGGCATGAAAACGGCTTTGTGTCCGTGTAGTAACTGATTTTCTCTTGACTCCTCCAGTCCTATGTACACTGATAGAAGTCAAGGGGCGGGCACGATTCATGACGGCGTCCATGGGAAGTTCCGGAATAAGGTGAATTAGATCTTAAGATCTTAATCTTCAAATCAAATAGTGATTTCGCTGATAATGTTGATATATTCACAATTACGAAAAACATTCAACACGATGGCAAAGTTGTTTATGCCTACATGGTTTTGGTTCAAAGGACAATTATCCAATCAGAAAGCAGAATGAGCTCCATACTAAGGGTTGCCAGATCCTATTGCGGTGAAATTAGTTTCAGGTTGGACATTGGATATTCAAGACTTTGTTAAAGTCCAAACCAAGTCAAGCCTTGGTTTGGTGTATACGTATTTCACCATATTCCAGTGGTTCTGTGATTAAAGTTTGCATAACAAAAAGCAACAAACACTGTATGGGATGCGTCACAGCATCGAGCTTCAAGACAAGAGCGTAGAGTTCTTTAAATATGTGTTTTGTGTTTGTTAGGGACAAAATGAGGAGGCGTATACTAGCATGACGCCGTGTGGAGGCAGGACGGCTTCTGCACAAAGGAATTAAAGGAGCCATAAAGCAGTAGCTAAAAACAAGAGCACAGGGTGCAGAGACTCTCATGGAGAGCTTTGCAGCTGTTTTTATAGTTTTCTTTTAACGGTCAGATGGCTTTGTTGAACTGGATTTATATTGACATGCTTCCTGTAGCCTCCGTTAGAAGCATTACTGCTTTCAGGGATTTGTCGAACGGTATACATGCTTTTCAGTCATGTGACTTTTGTTGTTATGGTGGCCATTTTGAATACCGAAGTATAATTATGCAGTACTACAACATGTAACAATATCTCAACTCAGGATGAAAATGAAAGACAACTGATTGACAGTGGCATTTTTATGTACTCGTAATCATTGCTCAAGAAGATAACAGTAAAAACACGGCCCCAGAGACGCACGTTTATGTGAAGAAACCAGTGAGTCAGTGTTTAAGCTGCTCAAGACGTAAGCATGCTACCAGTTAGCATTTAGCTTCAACAGCTCAGCTCTGACCTCTCCAAGAGAAAGCCCTGAACCAGACTCCAAACATCTAGCCTTGGATACAACATGTGACAGAGGTCAGAGCTGAGCTGTTACTGTAGTATTTCCTCAGTGTTCATAGATGTGAGACACACATGTATTTATCGTGAGGAGCCATTGACAGTTAATCAAATCAACTGTCAATAGTTGACAGTAGCTAACCGGTAGCATGCTAACATCTTAAGCAGCTGGAACACTGACTCAGACTGAGACTCTATTGATGTGGCCATACCGCCTTTGCTCTGCCCAATCCCGTCAGATCTTGGAAGCTAAGCAGGGAAGGGCCTGGTTAGTACTTGGATGGGAGACCGTTTGGTAACACCAGGAAGCCTAGCGAATGTAATGAGTGAGTGAGTGGTAGGTGGTGGTCGGAGGGGCCGATGGCGCAGACTGGTTGCCTCGCTTCCGTCAGTCTACCCAGGGCAGCTGTGGCTACAACAGTAGCTTACCACCACCAAGTATGGAGTGAATGAATAATGACGACAGTGTAGCGCTTGAGAAACTTGGTAATACAGGCTTGTAAAGCGCAATACAAGTGTAAGGCATTATTATTATTATTATTATGTGTTAATTTAGTCTGAGGAGTGAAGCAGATCTTTAGTAAATCCTGCTGTAGTTGACAGACAGCGCTGCTATGTCTGTGCCACATTTGCTGGTTATCTTCTTGAGCAATGATTACAAGGACATAAAAATACCACTGTAAATCAGTTGTCTTTCATTTTCATCCTGAGTTGAGATATTGTTACATGTTGTAGTACTGCATACTTCTACTCTGGTGCTCAAAATGGCCGCCGGAACTATGCGTGATGTCATTGGAAATGCATGTAGCGTGTAAGATTAAGGAAATAAAAAATACCTTTGACTGCACAAAAGAACAGGATTTGAATGTACTGAAGCAAAATAAGGAATTGAAAATAAACTAATACTCTATCACCAAATAAAATACAAAGAATGCACACAGAATTGATTTTAAAGGTTCATTTCTTTTATTCTATATTTTTGGGTCCGTATCCTGAGCAGACGCCTGAGGCCAGAGGGGAGTTGTCCAAAAAACAGATTGAAAACTATTATTTAACTATGCTTTTGTGAATGTTTTACCGCCTTCCCTGCTTCCATATCATCTGTCTTTTCATCATTTCATTGTGGTTGGCCTGGTATGAAATGTGTTTTACAAATGAAACGGCCTTGGCTGAAATTAAATTAGACTTGTAGAATAAAGCAGGAAAGCGAAACCTTCCATTCGTCAAAAGAAAACCTTTTACATATAATAGTGCAGAAGTGTGTGTGTTCACCGCCTTGTACTGTATGTTGTAGAGTGACGCCCTCACCAGAAAAGAGCAGAGGAAGATGAAGGACACAAAGTAGAAATACGCAAAGTCGCTGCCGCACTCTTTGCCGGTGGTTCCAGACTTTTCGTCACATGGGCGGTTACTAAGGCAGGCCAACATGATGTCCTGCCACCCCTCGCCTGTGGCGCTCCTGTAGAGACGGTAGCGGAGCAGTGGGGTAAAAAAAACAACACAACTACAGTGCCCAGAAAAAGTAAGTACACCGTCTGGAATTTCTCACATTTCTGCCTAAATTAGGCACTAAATGTGATCTCATCTTCATCAAAATCACAGGAATGATTAAACAGTGTCTGCCTGAACTAATACCATCCAAACATTTACATTTGATCATACATTTATTGGCCACAACATGTAAACATTCACAGGACAGCGTGGAATAAGTAAGTACACCGCCTGAATCTCACTGAACTGCAACAGTTTTATAAAGAGGAATGGCCAAGATTCATCCTGATCGTTGTGAACGTATAATCTGTAAATACAGAAAACTATTAAACTTTGGTTTGTGAAAGAGCTCTTGGATGCTCCACAGCACTATTGGAAAAATATTCTGTGGACTGTTGAACCCAAAGCTGAACAGTTTGGGAGGAACACACAACATCATGTGTGGAGGAAAAATGGATCAGCCCAGCAACATCTAAACCCTATCCTCACTGTGAAGTCTGGAGCAGAAGAATCATGGTGTGGGGCTGTTTTGTTGGCTCAGGTCCTGGACAACGTGCTATCATCAATAGAAAAATAAATTCACAAGTTTATCACGATATTTAGCAGAAAAACCTGAGACATTCACAACATGCATGGAATAAGTAAGTGATCCCTTGTATTAAATAGCTGGCTGATCCTTCTTTTTTGTTGTTGCAATAACTGCTTTTCTGCAGTTGCAGACTAGACGCTCACAACGATCAGGATGAATCTTGAACCATTAAACTGCTGCAGTTCAGTTAGAATCAGGTGGTGTACTTACTTATTCCACGCTCTCCTGTGAATGTTATGGCCAATAAAATATGATCAAATGTAAATGTTTGGGTGGTTCAGGCAGCCACTGTTTAATCATTCTTTTAATCATTCTTCAAATCATTTTAATAAAGCTCAGACCACATTTAAGTAAGTAAGTGCTTTATTGTCATTGTACAAGCGTACAACGAAATAGTGTTCAAGTGTTAGTCCTGAGCTGCTGCGGCTGAGCCACGCTGCCACTGTGTGTCAACCTGACCCGCATGACCTTGGAGGTCGGGGAAACTGTAGTGACCAATTTAGGCAGAAATGTGAGAAAATGGTGTATGAATATAGACTTGATTTGGGTTTGGGGCTGACCTGAAAAGGAGGGTTAGCGCCTGGAAAAAGGTCTGAAAGTTGTTGTGCTGGTCGATGGCAGTGTCATCGTTCAGTTCAATGTTTCCAAAAACCTGTCAAAATCAATCACAAGTTATGAGTGTTAATAGTGTTAGCATCATGCTTTCAAAGTCGACATACAGTCATAGGTTTGGAAACACTCTGGAAGGACTTTTTACATTGAAGATTCTCGCTGAAGGCATACCTTTATGAATGAACACAGATGGAAGATTATGTTTGAGTTGAAATATAAATTCTTCAAAATAGCCGTCTTTGATGACTGCCTCTGTTGACAATTTCTCAATGAGCTTCACGATGTAGTCGCCAGAAATGGTTTTGACTCCACAGACTGTTGAAAACCATTTCAGATGACTGCCTTATCATGAAGCTTATTGAGAAAGTACCAAGAATAAAGGGTGGCAATTTTGAAACATTTTAAATATAAACGATATTTTGAGTTGAAAAGCAAAAAACTGATGCACTCTGAAGGTTAGAAAAGTAAGTAAGCTAAGTGGATTAAAAAAGGCGTTTCGGCTCACAAGCCTTCCTCCGAGCTGGCTGTCTGAGGCCAACTTATAACTGGTCTGCAGTGGTGGTCATGCCCCATGGCACTACAATATCTACTACAATACCTTAAAAATATGTAGAATAGATACATTCAAGAATCAGCTAGAGGTGGAGACCCACTTAAAAACAACCCTCCAGAGAGTCCATTCTGTCTATTCAATGTTTCTGTGGAATTTTAAATTGCATATTTTTGTAAAATGTAGATGGGGTTACATTTGGCTACCTCAGCAGCAGAGCAGTGCAGTAGGGAAACTCTTAACAGGCTTCTTTTTTTTTTTAATCCCCTAGAGAAAATGTACATGTATAATTTTATTCAACACTGTGCTTGCCAGTTACACACACCAGAAGTACGTTTGATTATGGGCTTATATGGGATTATGGGGTTAACTCTCTGATCAACGAGAAGCATACTGTTAAAGTCTCAACCGTCATTCTGCATCATTATGGCTTTGATGTGGAATTGTAAGTCTTCATGTAAATATAAATGACAGTGATGATTGTACTTTGTACGTTAACCGGCAAAAAAGCATCTGTGTAATTAAGTCTTAGCATGAAAGATTAATTGTAGGTTATTTTCACTCAATTTGGAAAGTACAGCTAAACCTCATAATAACCTCAATCTAAAAGCTTCTCGACTGGAGCTTACAGCCTATAGACCAGTGTCACGCCTCATTTCAAAGCTAAGACCGACAAAACTGAACTAAACAGGTCTCTTCTTTGCATTGTTCAATTCAATTCATCTTCTTTATTTGAGCATCTGAGTTCCACAAAGTTCTACATAGTAACAGAGTTCAGCACAGTGATCAAAGCCAGAGAAAGACACCATATTAAATAACGTGGATATGATGCTCAAAGGAGTAGGCAGAAGCTTAGTTTGATCATTTGTTTCTTATTGTTGTGGCAGTGGCGTAGCCAGAAAAAAAGACACTGGTGTGCACCAGCAAACACTGGGTGTGCCAAATTTATTCTCAACAAATAGAACTTTTTGACGGGGGGAAATGTTGCCAGTTTCATAATTTGCTTAAAGCAGAGTGGCAAGGGCTCCCCCTTACTAATAACTTTTCAACCTTTAAACACATGTTTTTAACGCGATTTAAATGAGTTAACACTTTTCACATGTATTTCCTGTCATATTTATAAGTAAACCTGTTTATCTTATCCTGTTTATTTCTTACTCACACTATCACATGTATTATTTAAGCATCTGAACTTCCCACCTTCTTATTGCAGCTTCAAAAGGCAAGGCGGCGTGGCTTGGCCTTGAATAGGTTTATTATTTCGTCAGAGTCCAGTTTGTCTGCAAGTAGTAGCTAGGCTACTAACACTTTTATCGCTCCTGCAGTGCTCGCTGTGCGGGAGGGTCACAGTCAGGTCATTAGGTTGGTTGCCAGGTACAGGTGTCACAACCCCCTTCGCCTGATAACACTTTTTTATTGATTGATCGAGTTAACATGCCCAGTGCAAGTGTCGCAACGCATCGCCTGGTGGCAATTTTTACAAATTGATCGACTGGTTATCACACATGTTAGGAAAAGCTACATACCGTAAATTCTCTAATATAGGCCGGGGCCTTTATTTACTCAAGCACATGGAGGACCAGGCCTTTATTGGAACCAGGCCAAAATTAGAGACAGGCCTTTATTTTTATTTGAGCAAAACGGACTAGAATGAATAAAAACGAGATTTGTGTCCATTTGAACCTAAAATATTAGGTTCATTTATTAATTAACATTGCAAACACTCTCCCAGCGGAACATTGACGCTTTTTATTTTGTAGGGACAACAGGAAGCGTTTCGTTGCTGTTAGCGGAACATTGACATCAATGTCACTGCAGGTTTCTCTTTTTTTTTGTCTTTTTTTTTTACCGCGGACCGGATTATTTGTTGTTATCTGGTGTAAAGGCGAGTTTAGACGGAGCGTTTGTGTTTGTGATCGATCATAAAACAGACCTGAGAGAAGACGAGACGCTCGTGCCGATCGGAGGAGTTACTTTGAGGTGTGGAACTTACCTGCACACGGAGCCGCTGGATGGGCTTTGAGGACTTTATTAAAACCCTGGAGGGTCACACAACATTTGTTGCTTGCCCTGTTTATAGTCACAGAAGGTTTGAATTGAAAAGTGGATTAAAAGTTACGCTTGGATCAGCTCCGCTCCGCAGCAGCGTTCCCTCTCTCGGCCTGGGTTCCCGTTTGTTTACATCCTGCACGTGAGTTATCGTTTACATGAGTATGAGACAAATTCCGAACATGGGAAATATTTCTACCGCTATAGTTTCTAATAATAGAATACAGGCCACTAGAGGATTTACGGTATTGAGAATGAGGAGTTGTCGTCACGGCACAGAGCCCCCTCCGCCGATCCCCCCCTCGCCTCCATATTGGCTGCGCTCCGGCGGCAATACACATCGTTTACGTGTGTTGTTAACGCCGTAGTAGTGGAGGTTCTTGCTATTCCGCACTGTTTTACCGCCTGGAAGTCACTGCTGTGTTAAAAACTGCTCCAAGACTTCACACGATAGACATGGAAAACGTAGGAACAATGGGATACAGTTTTTATGTTACAGAAATGGACACAGCATCGAGGAGCGCAAGTCTCACTCTGACCTGTCAAAACATGTTGGAAACGTTTGTGTACATTGAACCTCTCGTAACAATGTAGTGTTTATGAAACACGCACTTTATCACTTTGTCATTTTGCTAAATGCAATGTAATGACAACACACTAAAACGCATGTGAAGAAAGTTAGTTTTGCCAGTACAACGCTGTTTCACCAGCGGGAGGCTTGTAGAGCCAAGTCCTGGACCCACAGCAGAAAGTCTCGTAACTTTCCAAAGACTTGTGGCTTTTAAACTCCTGCATCGTGTAGTAACTTACACCAAATACAAGGTAGTTTACTATGTCCAAGTATGTGCACGGAGGTAAATGGTCCAGGTCTCCGCTGCAGGGAGCTCGTGTGTTGATGTTTTGAATGTCTGCAAGCTTCTCCAAATACCTTGGTATGAGCTTGGTATGAGCTTGTTCCTGTAAGGTCCCTTTTCTTTCCCCTTATCTCTTTGCATTGCTTTACTTTCTTCATTTTCATTGTCGTATTCGTAGACCCGTCTCTGTCTCCCCGAAAACGTAAACGCGCAAAATTTAAAGTGCTCTGGAATATGAGGAATGCGTGAAATTCTGGGGCGTGCCCCCAATCCGCAGCCATTATGTCCGACAGGCTCAGAGCCCCCCCAAATCACCCCAACTCGGCATGTGACTCCTCATTCTCAATATGTAAAAAAATGCATTCAGGCACACCCTGGCACACACGTGGCTACGCCAATGTGTTGTGGATTAAATGCTTTTAATGGACACAATATTATTGATTGTGTTATTAACGACCATATTATATGATTTATTAATAATGTAATTTATTTCATATTATTTACTATTATATTATCATTATTGATTAACTATTTATGATAATATAATTAAATTATTTAATCATCATCATCAACATTATTATTATTATTATTATTATTATTATTATTATTATTATTATTATTATTATTATTATTTTATATTCAGTCATTTCATTGTCAGCATCTACAGCAGACTCTGTGGTAGTGTAGTTGCCGTGTTGTTGTCACTTTTGAATTTTTTCATCACACTTTTTTGTCACGTTTTTGTGTTTTCATCATATTTTTGTCACTTTCTCATTGCTTTTTAGGTTGCTTTTTTAATGCACTGTTGTCACTTTTTGGTTGCTTTTATTGTTGTTTTCATCACTTTTTTTGTCGCTTTTCAACACTTTGACTTTTTCCCCAAGAAGCCTTTAGACTTAGGTAAAGCCGAACTGGAGGACGTGTGCTCGGTTCAGGCGGGTGGTAAGAGTTTAAAGACACTTCTGCTTTTGAACAGAAAGCAGGAGGCGCTGTGTGACCAGGTTTGTAATGAGCCCTTTTCACAAGAGACATGCTTTTGAGAATTGAGTTCAATCACTGTGTGGCTTGGTGCAGTCAGGCATTTAGTGTTCAATAAATCAAGCGGGGGAGGGAAAAAAAGATGTAAGAAAGGATAAAAAAAAGTGAGCTGCAATGTCTGTATTTTATTCTCCGACTTCATTTTAATGAGCTACACCTTACGCAATCCACTGCAACTGCACGGCAAGAGCTGACAATTAAATGTATACAGCTCAATTCATTATTCTCATTTCTCACCCCACCTGTAGCACTTTTTGAGACTGACCTGCATCCCGATGATGGCGTAGATGAAGAAGAGCATGGCGATCAGGAGGCACACGTATGGCAGCGCCTGTGGACAAAGGCATAAATAATTGAATTTACACGCACCACCTCTGGGATACATAGAAACGTGAGGAAACATAGGTGACTGCTTCATCTTAAAGCGACTGGCCACTTCTATTGAAGACAGTGAGGTCATAATTTAGCCAAGATGGTTGCACGACAGCGTCAAGTACCGGCTGCATTCGTGGGTAAAGTGTTCATTTACAAATCCATTCTCATCCATCATTTAATTCTTATTTTATTTAATCAGGAAAGTCCCCCTGAGATTTCAAAATCCCTTTTCAGGCCATAAAGACAAACGTGTTAACCACAGAACTTTAATTAAGGTCAACAGGACCATAGCAAAAACAAGACCTGCTCGATCCATAGCCTGTAATGGGACATGTTCAGTGGCTAGTTTGTGATTAGCGCACCGTGCAGACGACTGGCGCTTCCATACAGCGAGTGTTTTTCACACTAAAGAGCTCGATTGAACAAATTGCAGTTTGTGTCCATTTCCATCAGCCTTAAAGCTCCCAGGCGAGCGGCAGGCTGTTCACTTAGCCTGGCTCGCTTAACCGCAGCGCTCCCCCAGGATTTGAGCTGTGAGCTACCAGCAGATCAGAGCCGTCTGTGAGGGGAACCGCTCTGCTACTCTGCCTCACACAACTGTCTGTCTTTAACACATTGGTTCACAGGGGGAGGTATATAAAACTGTCTGTTAAATGTAACAATGAAGCAAAGTGGTTCCCCCTCTCATCTATAAAAACTCAAATTCCGCCTGTTTTTTGGGTTCAAAGCTGGATAAATCAGCTAGGAATTAGATATTGTAAATCCCTCTGAAAAAACCTTCAAAATATTGTTAAAGAGGGGGTATTATGCTTTTTTCAATCACACAGCACCAGTCTATAGCATACTACAATGATGACGTAACCTTCTGTTGGTCTGTATATGCAGTAAATTAAAATAACTGCCTTTGAATAAAATTGCTCTCTCAAATGGCTGTACTGAACGTCTTGAAATAGGCCTCTGTCGCTTTAAGAAGCTTTCCGACACGCCCCCTTCAGCACACTGCTGTGGCATCTAAACAACACTACTGTGCGGGGAGGGGGCTCTGCTGAGCTGAGGAGCAGTGGTTGGTGGCTTGGCTGGTGACGAAAGGTCCAGAGGCGTCTCCAGGAGGTGGGGCGTTCCTAGGAGGACTGAGGCATAGCTACACCTAAAATGGCTGCCGTCTAAGTTTTTACTGATTACTCAAAATATGTGAATGAGCCAAGGCACACTCCAGGCATGTGTTTAATGAGGGAATGACATAATAACATGATATAAGCTTGAAAAAGTCGATTTTACATAATACCCCCTTTAAGATATTATCGTCTAAACAATATATTGCCCACCTCTGGTTGTAGCACAGTAATAGGAATAACAAGGAATAATGCATCTTACAGGCCAGTTTCCATAACATAACTATGATGTTTCTTTGTAATTTACAGTCCTTACACTTGGCCTGGGCAGATCGATATATTGATACCAAATGAGTACTTTTTGAGAAATGATACTGAGTAACCAGTAACAATAGCATTATCAGCATCTGTGAAAGGAAAGGCAGAGCAGCAATTTTCGACACAAACAGGCGGCTTACGTCATTGTTCTGTGGCTAAACACCCCCATACAGACCGATCCATATCAAGTGACAGTTTATACTTATTTTACATATAATTAATGTAAATAACCCTTTTAAGAAATGTATATTGCTTGAAATATTCGGTAAAGTGCTGCCAATGTCCTTTCTGGATTTAAAAACAATTCTCTGATTCTAAAATTTGTTCAGTTTCTACAGTAAATTGAAGCAACTGTACACATTGGACAGTTAGATCTTTCCTATTTCCTCACCTTGAAGGACTGTACGAAGGTCCACAGCAGGATCCGGATGGTGTAGCCCTGCCGCAGAAGCTTTATGAGGCGAGCCGCCCTGAACAGACGCAGGAAGCTCAGGTTGATCATCTTGTCCTAAAAGACAGAAAGGCTACCATTACAATTTGAATCTTTCCTTGTAGTATACGCTGTTTTGTTTTTCCATGGTTGAGTCCTTTTTGAAACGTGCTTTAATTCTATGACTGTTATGACTTTAATGATAAAATTGGAGAAAGGGATATTTACTTTTTAACAAATTCCCAGGACTCATGTTAAAAGATACTGGAAACTTAGAAGATAAGAGACAAAGCTTATGGTACTAGAGATAACAGGACATGTAGCAGGAAAAACATGAGTGACCAGAAATAAGAAGCACTGCCTTAGAGCAGAGGTCTTGCCTGTGAGATGCTGGGGACCTTATACTTCTTTCCTTTTATCAAATTATGTTCGTTCTTTTGCAGGATATTGCATTTCCAAGTTGAATTTAAAAATACATGTGTGATTCCGTAGTATCAGGCATGTAAAATATAAATAATGTATGAGTTTAGGCTGGGGCTAATTAAATAAAGTACTTTAAATTTGTCAATTAAAGCAGATGTTGTTAGGACCCCTTCAGGACCTCTGCGGCGCCACAAACCCCCACGTGGAACACCGCTGCATTAGGATTTAGAGATTCAGCTTTTTAAAATTTGCTTCCGATACAATACTGGGGATGTGAGTATCATCCGATATTAATCGATACCAAGAGATTTCCTTAAAAGTGTCTTTGACAGAAACATTTCAAGAATGTAGCTATTGCTTCATGTTCATGACCTGGGTTTGAGTGACACACTGCATATTTCATAGCTGTGGTAAAAGGATCAGATGTAGTAAGTATGTGCTGTGTTTGTGTTGCAATGGAAAGTTCCAGTTTTAGACCAGTTTGACAAGGAGACAACGACATCATGGAGCTGCTCTGTCCCATCAGAGAACATCTTTCTGTGACCTTTGCTCTCCTTGGGGGAGAGACTATAAGAGCTGCTGAAATCATTGTGACAGCAGCACAGTGTAGTCAGAACTTTGGTTGTGTCTGTGTTGTGCTCCTCTGAGTGTTCCTCTGAGTATTTGATTGATGAACAAAAAAATATCCTCACAGTCGCTCTCTGAGTGAAAAAGTGAATGGTCCTCAGTACTTCATTACAAGATAAAGTCTTATCTTCTCTTGTAAATGTGATGTTACATAACAACCGTATTAATAATTCAATGTAAAACATGAAACAAGGATCACTGGACTTTTCTACACTAAACATCCTTGGATATATGACAGGCTTTTAAATTGCAATAACAACTCCCAAAGTGATCATTACAAATATGTTTGATCAGTTATTCTTTAACAGCATTTCATAAACTAAAATACAAACACTTGGCTGCTCCAGCAGTGGCCAATTCTTAGGGAATGACTTTGGGAATTGAATATACAAACACTATTATATATATTATATCCTGTCGTAGTGGCATTTTGCGCAGCGATCAAAAATGCATTTGGCTAAAGTTGTTGAAAGTTTTTAAAACAGTGAGAGCCAAAACTGGTATTGGTTCAGTATCGGATATTTGTAGCTGATATCGTAGTTTTTCCAGTATCGTGTCCGATATCTGATACCAGTATCGGATTGGTGCATCCATAATTAGGATAGAGGCCTGGAGTGACATTACTGCATTTCCAGCACAAATTTAAAATTCTCTCTGCTAATTTCTTCACACTTGCACACTTCACAATTTATACCCTGCAACTCGTCCTTCCATATCCCATTTTCTTCGGGCCCACTCTCCATGGCTGATCTGACAAAAACCCCAACAATAGACCTGCTTTGGCGGCGTGTCAGGCCGAGTGGCACTTTGAGACCGCGGGGCCTCAGAGTGGGCAGAGCGGAGACACCAGCAAACAGAGCGCGACAAGAGAAGCCACTTACCGTCTGCAGGTGTGTGAGGAGGCCGAGCGCGGCGGCAGCGGACACACAACACCGACACACGCACACACACACACACACCATGAGAAGGCAGAAAAAGACAAAGAAAGAGAGGAGAAACAACGAGAGCAGTGACCACAGGAGGAAGAGACAGTGGATACTAGCGCAGACGGCAGAAGCCTCAAGAAAGCAGTCCATGCAAGCTAAATGTATAAAGAAATGAGACTTCATAAAAGAAAGGATTGTCATTTTAATACCTGAAAGTAAAAAAGTGATTAGTAAAGTTGCCTTGCTTTATTTAATATTGTAATAATGATAATTTGACGATGTATTGCGCAGTTGGACTTATGAATCCAGTTCGTAACACGTGGTCTTTCATGTAACAGTGACTTCATACTGACCCTGTGACTATAGC
This sequence comes from Neogobius melanostomus, assembly GCA_007210695.1. NCBI lineage: Eukaryota > Metazoa > Chordata > Actinopteri > Gobiiformes > Gobiidae > Neogobius > Neogobius melanostomus. Next base: position 831,556 of record VHKM01000542.1, on the reverse strand, counting down.
GTTTTGCGCAGATCCAGATCTAGGCTGTAAGTGGGCAGGACAGACTCCTGTGGCCGATGGCGATGTTATGTAGAACAACCTTTTTCCTCCAGTCAGACTCCGTGGCCGGTAAGGGGCGAGGGAGAGGGGTGGTGTGGGAGTGAGAGTGCTGAAATGCATGATGTGGGGACTTTGGGTTGAGGGTGAATGCAACGAAACACCCCATAGTGCAGCCACAGCGCCACCACCAGCATATAAGCTGTGTCACGGAACCTCCATATTGAAATGGCACAATGCGTTACAGGGCTCCCAGGGGAAAGATGGCAAAAGATTCACTCTCCCCGCATTATGATGAATTTAACAATGATTACACACTGCAAGGACACAAACTGAGGACAATATTTTCCTGAGGGTTGATTTAGTTGCCCAAAAATATATAACATGTTTCTGGCGCTATAATTAGACATGTTATACCCTCAAAACGATCAACACCAGTTTGTGTAGGACTGTCAATGCTTTCTGAACATATTCAACATACTATAAAAAATAAAACTGCGATAATACCGAAAACCGTGATAATTTTGGTCACAATAACCGTTGTACACATTCTAATACCGTGACAGACCGAGTCATAACGGGTCTAAAATAGGTGGTCGAAAGTCTAAACCAGGACTACTGGCAAAATAAAACCTAAAAAAGAGCCACTGATTTTTGTCACAAGTGGAATCAGTTGCCTATTACTATTCATGCTTCTGAGGTGCAGATTGTGGAGAACTGTAAATTCTCATGACTTGAATTGGAACTCGTCTTCGTTTCAAGCAAGCTTCGAGAACTTACTCAAAATAAGATTCTCTTTAACTTCTACTATTGCAAAGTGGTTTGCTCAGCCAGCAGGAGCATTGGCTGCACTTTGCCGCTGCTGAAGGCCATTAAAGACTCTTAATCGGGCTTTACACATTTTGAATGACTCGTCGGCCTGCTCTGGCCTTTTATGAAACGCTTCCTTCAGGGAAAAGGTTCTACCGATCGCAGTTTCTGTCCACAAGCTGTGATGACTCTAAACAAGGCATCTTCATTTTTGTATGGACTTTTTATCGTACTGTATTGTACCTTTATGTTGTTTTATGCGTCATTTGTTTGTTTTTATGTCGTGTAATGTCCTTTTAAATGTTGAGAATTCACTACATTTTCCCCCATACTGCAAATGGCTAATAAACTGAACTGAACAATCCTCTGAGAAAGTCTTGAGTTTATTTGGAATGTCCCACACACTTCACTATGCAAACACAGCCACATGTCTACTTTCATGTTTACCATTGCTACTATACTTCTTGATATAATAACAGTGCATTGGTTGAAATGGGCTAACTAAAACCCGCAAGTGCTTTGTCAGTGCAGTGATGTACAAGTGTGCGCTCTGACCTTGATCTCGGTGACCAGGATGTCGGTGATGGAGCCCAGCACTGTCACGAAGTCAAAGATGTTCCAGGCCGCGCTCAGGTAATTCTAAAACAACAACAGGAAAAATGTAAACTTAACTTGACATAAAGTTGTATTTTCATTAATTACCTGTCTCATCGTATTGCCTCTAACTTGAGAAGTCATTTGGAAAACTACTTTTTACTTTCTTTACTTTCATTGGAGTAAATTATTTTAAAGTAAGATCACTCTTACTTGAGGACACCTCTAACGGTCCAAAAAGTCTCCCCTTCCTCTGAATGTCTTCACTTTTTACACTTTGGACTCTTCACTAATTAGAACAAAGGGTCAAACCAACAGGTTATCGGCAGACGGCTGAGCTCTTACCAGAGTCCCACAGCTGCATGCTGAAGACTGGCTCAGACGTGCAGGTCAGGGGGCACACAGAGGAACAGGTGGGGCCAAATGGAGTGTGAGAAAACCTATTGATCTAAAGGGCCTGGTCAGTGGAACACATCAGGGTCAAATGCACCAGTGGAGCCCAGAGGAGAACTCCACTTCTTTGCCATGCGTACGATTTAGCTCACTGCACAAACATTTGACTTTAGAGTTATCGTTTTAACCTCTTAAGCCCCACCTAAACAGAGTGCATTTACTCATTTAGGTCAGTTTTGTAGGCCTTAGGTTTCAAATGAGGCAGGACACTGGCCTGTATAGGCTGTAAGAGGCTTTTAGATTTAGAGACCCAATTTACCTGATGTAATATCTGTGCATTTGTGTATTTTGTTACTTATCTCGATTAGTAGCTACTTTATTTAAGTGTGCTGCACACTTCTTAACTCATTATTGGTTACCATAATCAACCATAGCATAATGGACAAAACACACGATCCAAAATACAGTAGTCACTCGTGATGTTGCACTTGTCTGCAGAGAATGGCTCTGGCGGTTTGGCGACATGTACACAGCAGGATGTATGAATATTAGCTTTACATTAGCTCACTGCTCAAAAGCTACTTTCTGACTACGAGGAAATCGAAGTGACAGCAGGTAGGAGCAGTTATCGCTAAACTGTTTTCTGCCTTCAGTACGTGACTACTCCCTATCCTCTGCTCTGATAGGTTCTGACACTCTTAACCTCACTCACAAGGGAGGTCGTCCTCGGCCTGCTCTCGTTCATGTGGATGACATAGCACAGACCTGGGCAAACCCTCGACTTGTAAGGCATCAAACAAAAAACGTAAGTCTCTAGCACATTCCTGTGCGGAGTTATGAATTTTTAAAGAAATTACCAGAATGCTCACTCCAGCCACTAGGGGCAGCTCAAATAAAAATAAAAGGAAAGAATTCCACACATGTCCAGCAGAGGCACTGACATAATAAGAGATCAGGATATAAGTCTGCCACAGGGCGGCTGTGCCTACTATTATAGCTTACCACCACAGAATGTGGCGTGAATGAATAATGACTACACTGTAGCAGAGACTTGTGACACAGGTTTGTAAAGTGCAATACAAGAGTAAGATGTTTTATGAGACTACAGTCCTTTCAGGCTCATTATTATTCATTTATTGAACAAGTTTCCTCAATAGTATTTTCCTAGCCTGGTTTTACTATACCCTTGTACTCATTTCGTTTCCTATGAGGGTCTGGATCTTCACAATTGAGCTCCGTTATCAGGTGGGAGGGGTGAACTCCTTAGAAACGATTGGATCAGATTTTCGCTAACGTTTGGTCGTGACGTATGTAATGCCCCGAGTGAGTGAAGCAGCTATCATAATTCTGTCATAACTCTATCATAACTGTCACAGCTCTATCACAGCTCTATCACCGCTCTATCACAGCTCTATCACAACTCTATCATAACTCTATCACAGCTCTATCACCGCTCTATCATAGCTCTATCATAACTCTATCACAGCTCTATCACGCTCTATCATCGCTCTATCATAGCTCTATCACAGCTCTATCACCGCTCTATCACAGCTCTATCATAGCTCTATCACCGCTCTATCATAGCTCTATCACAGCTCTATCACCGCTCTATCATAGCTCTATCACAGCTCTATCACCGCTCTATCATCGCTCTATCATAGCTCTATCACAGCTCTATCACAGCTCTATCACAGCTCTATCACAACTCTATCACAGCTCTATCACCGCTCTATCACCGCTCTATCACCGCTCTATCACAACTCTATCACAGCTCTATCACAACTCTATCATAACTCTATCATAACTATCATAACTCTATCATAGCTCTATCATAACTCTATCATAACTCTATCATAGCTCTATCATAGCTCTATCACAGCTCTATCACAGCTCTATCATAGCTCTATCACAGCTCTATCACCGCTCTATCACAGCTCTATCATAGCTCTATCATAACTCTATCATAGCTCTATCATAGCTCTATCATAGCTCTATCATAGCTCTATCATAACTCTATCATAGTTCTATCATAACTCTATCATAGCTCTATCATAGCTCTATCATAACTCTATCATAGCTCTATGTATGAATGCACCTTTATAACATAAAAGTAGCACATTCTTTTGTTCTTTATTTTGCTGTTGTTTTTGTCTTATTCTTCATCATTTATTGTTACTTTGCCCTATGTTCCTTTGTTTATGATTTGCTACCTTGTAAATATTAATGTAATGTTACTATTTTTATTTTGGGGTGGGCGCTTATAAGCCTTTGGCTTCAGCCCACTCCCTTTGAGCAGGTTAACTGCTCAAACAAATAAATAAACTAAAACTAAACTAAGCTCTATCACAGCTCTATCACAACTCTATCACAGCTCTGTCACAACTCTGTCACAACTCTATCATAGCTCTATCATAGCTCTATCACAGCTCTATCACAACTCTATCACAGCTCTATCACAGCTCTATCACAGCTCTATCACCGCTCTATCATCGCTCTATCACAACTCTATCACAGCTCTATCACAATTCTATCACAACTCTATCACAGCTCTATCACAGCTCTATCACAGCTCTGTCACAACTCTGTCACAACTCTATCATAGCTCTATCATAGCTCTATCATAACTCTATCATAACTCTATCATAGCTCTATCATAGCTCTATCATAACTCTATCATAACTCTATCATAACTCTATCATAACTCTATCATAGCTCTATCATAGCTCTATCATAGCTCTATCATAGCTCTATCACAGCTCTATCACAACTCTATCACCGCTCTATCACCGCTCTATCACCGCTCTATCACCGCTCTATCACAGCTCTATCACAACTCTATCACAGCTCTATCACAATTCTATCATAGCTCTATCACAGCTCTATCACAGCTCTATCACAGCTCTATCACAACTCTGTCACAACTCTATCACAGCTCTATCATAGCTCTATCATAGCTCTATCATAACTCTATCATAGCTCTATCATAACTCTATCATAACTCTTGGGAGCATTCATTGTGCATTCCAAGGCTTCAGTTATAATTTCTGGATATTTGAGAGCCGAGCCAGAACGGAGCTTCCTTTACTTTCGTATCCGCCGCCATTGCCGAACTACAACCAGCAAATGTTGCGCAAATGCTTGACGTCACCGACAACACCCGCCTCCCCCGCTCGCTGAATGGTAGGTTAAAATTCAACCGATGAAACGCGGCCACTGAGATCAAGCCCAGACGTACATGTGGGAAAAGATCATTGACCAGAGTTTACGGACGGCAAAGGCCAGGCTAGTATTTTCCCAATCAAAATATATTTTTAGTTTAGAGCTTTGTTTATAGACTCCGGCAATACACTCCCAATATATTTTGGCCCCCGGGGAAATTAACTTGGAGACCCCTGCTATAGTGCATCACTTCATTTCCCACAAACTCTGTTTGAAGGAAGCGCAGAGGTGCTTTTAGTGCGATTGTAGAAGTTAACGAGGATGAGAAGTTGAATAACCTTGAATAACGATGCACACACATGCACGTCCTTGGCTTAATATGGCTAAATATTACAGAAAATAATAGTCCTACTAATAACAGTAGGTATCAGATATTCAAATACACAATTTAGTGTAATGTACAATAGGATAAAGTTGAGCAGAATAAGTTTGAGTTATTGTTGGTGCGGCCCTCCGACTCAATTCAGGCTTCTCATGTGGCCCCTTATGAAAATTAATTGCCCACCCCTGACATAGCAGCACTCAAGGCATGGAGTGGTACTGCTGCTAAGCGCAAATATAAAATGAAAAAAGAGACTTCTGCAGTGGAGCTAGGGCTGGGCGATATGGCCTATAATCTCTATCACGATATAAAAAAGAAATATCACGATAACGATATATTTGACGATATAACAGACAATGGACAAATTACTTCAAAATTCCAGCCTTACGCCTATTTGGAAGATTAATGCAAAGATATTTCATTCTTTTTTTTAGTGCCATACTAATTTCCACACAAATATGATCTACTCAAGCAATTTACATCCTTCATTTCATTTCACTTTTAAGCACCTGCCCCTGTGTCCTACACAGTCAGTGTTTATGCTGCTCTGATGGAGCTGAGTGTAACATAAATTATATCGTGTCCACAACGATATAAAAATGACAACGATATCAAAAATTATATCGCGATAACGATATGCGATACGATATGGCCCAACCTTAAGTGGAGCAAACAACTGTCAAGTATTTGGAAACTCTTGTTTGTAAAATGTGCTATAGAAATAAAGTTGGATTGGAAGTGTGTATTGACAGCCAATTGTAGCTTAGCTAGAAAGTAGCTTTCTGCCATTTTGTTCCTTAAAAGCAGCTCACAGGGTAAAAGAGGCTGGAGACCCCGTGTACATGTGTTCTGTATAGACCCTGGTCTGGGTAGTGTGCTCGTCTCATACCAGGGGCCCAAAGGCGATGATCTTCAGGATGCACTCCAGCGTGAACAGAGCCGTGAAGACAATGTTCAGATACTTCAGCATGGACTCGTACCAGTCTGGGGCCCCGAAGAACTGGAACGACAATGCGTGTGGAGAGTTGGTAATACATTCAAGCTTCGCCGGACTAATAGTGTAGTTTATTATTATTATTTGATTCACTCATTAATTCATTCAATTTGATTTAAAGGTAATCATTAAAAAACAGGTCGCCCGATCTTCACTGCAAACCACACCAAGGCCAAAGCACACAGGACAGTCGGACTCGTGGTAAAAAACAAAACACAACACTGTAATTTGATTAAGGAGTGCACATACCAACAGAAAACACACGTCTCTTGCACTTCTGCAGTGAACACACAGCTCTGTACTGTCCACTCTATGGGGAGGGACAAGAGCAGGAGCCGAGGCATAGGAAGGATCTGTGGACGCAGGTCCTGTCTGTCGTTTATTGCCAATAAGGTGGAAAAAAAGATCCATGATTGCTCTCTTTGTTTTGTTATTGATCAGAAGATAAACCCGTAGAGATTGGCTAGAGATGACGTCTTTGGAATTGCCCATATGGTCATGTTCAAAGCAGCTAGAGGGGAAAACAAAACCTTTGTTGCTTTATTTTGTTGGTTCAACAGCCCATAAATACTTAAAAAACAGACAATGCTAACCAGGGAGCTATGTTAGCTTCCTGCTACATATGCTTAGGTTAACTTCGAGTGTCGTTTTCTTTTCCGCTTCTAGTGAACAATTTGCTGTGAAAAAACATCCGTATGGACCTGATTTTGGCTCGACTTTATTGGTGTTTGAAAATATGTTCATAGTCAGCCAGAAAACGACTAAAAATTGTGATTCCATTGAGAGGTTTTCTTGCCCCTCGGCTAGGCCACTTTTTTTTTTACATTGTTTTGCAAAATTGCCCATTGTTTTGAAAAATAAAGTTATTTAATAAAAAGAAAAAAAGGAAAAAACAGAAAAGCCCTTTTAAATGTGGTAGGTGTTAACATGCTCCATGAACACACATCAGCTTTTCGTGCGTTTCGATGTGTGTTGGCCTTAATCCAGCGGTAGGCCTGTCATGGTAACAAAACGTGAAGTTCAATATATCGAGGCAGGGAAATATTGCAATGAATGATATTATTGGAGACCTTTTAATTCCACCGAAACTAACTCTAAAGCTTTGTTTGTTTGAAAAGTACCCCATAATTCAAGAAAGCATAAACCAGACTATGCTGTCACGTCTACAAGAGCCGTAATCCGCACTCACCTTCATCATGAGGACCACAGTATTGAGCGCGATGAGTGTCATTATGGCGTATTCGAACGGAGGAGACACCACAAATTTCCACATCTTGTACTGATACGACTGCTTGTTCTCCGGCATGTATCGGGTCAGCGGTTTGGCGTTGATGGCGAAGTCGATACAAGCCCTCTGTAAGCAAAGACACAAAAAGCTTCTATGAAACCTAGCCTTGTTTAAAGGTCCCAAACAGGCTTAAAGTGCACATGGAAGTTTATTTGCCGAGCGCCTATGCACTAGTGATGTGTGGGTCAGCTTTTTTTTTTCTGGAGCTGGCCCAACCCGACCCGATAAAATTCAAACCTGACCCATGAGAATGAAATGAGGTCTTTTCTCGGAGCGACAGGAAGCCCGGGCAGAGACCAGAGCACTGGACTAATACAATCACATTTCCTGGACATATGGATTTACTGTATGTCTGGACAAGTCTGGTTGAAACCGCTTAGTGTTTTTAGAGAAACAAAACAATAAGCTGTTGATGTTACTGACAGGATTTGGTCGTTAAAGTTCAGGTTTGAGTCAAGTTTCAATTGGTTAGGGATTTTTAAAGAGGGGGTATTATGCTTTTTTCAATCACATAGCACCAGTCTATAGCATACTACAATGATGACGTAACCTTCTGTTGGTCTGTATATGCAGTAAATTAAATAACTGCCTTGAATAAATTGCTCTCTCAAAATGGCTGTACTGAACGTCTTGAAATAGGCCTCTGTCTCTTTAAGAAGCTTTCCGACACGCCCCTTCAGCACACTGCTGTGGCATCTAAACAACACTACTGTGCGGGAGGGGCCTCTGCTGAGCTGAGGAGCAGTGGTTGGTGGCTTGGCTGGTGACGAAAGGTCCAGAGGCGTCTCCAGGAGGTGGGGGCGTTCCTAGGAGGACTGAGGCATAGCTACACCTAAAATGGCTGCCGTCTAAGTTTTTACTGATTACTCAAAAATATGTGAATGAGCCAAGGCAACACTCCAGGCATGTGTTTAATGAGGGAATGACATAATAACATGATATAAAGCTTGAAAAAGTCGATTTTACATAATACCCCCTTTAAGGCTCTGAAGATGGTAAATTAATGTCATGCCAACTTCCTTTCATTTAAATTTACTTCGTGGAAATAAGCCTTTTTGTAAAATTGAACAGAACTGCCCATTTTAGGACATTACAATTACTATGGAAAGAGCCACACTTTTTTTTTTCCCAGAGAGGATTTTGAATATCTTCACCGGAAAAAGAATAATCATCTTATGGAAGAAATTACATACATTTACTTGAATTAAGAGATGAAAACTAATATGTTTGTAGATTTGGTCTGGTCTGAGATAATTTTGTATCATTTCAAAGTGAAAAGAAATATTTTTAAATGTAAAAGTTAATTTTGTCAGATTTCAAAGTGATTAGTTCAAACCAACTCAAATTTAACATAAAAAAAACTTAATTCCATCAATTTTAAGCCATTTACTTCATTTAATCATTTAATTCCCAATGTTGTTTAGTCTGTCATCTTAAGGGATGCATGAAGAGCCACGGAAAGGGACATAATTAGAATAAATGAACATTATAAGAAAGCTGATGTTTAGTTTTAGTCAGCAAATATATTTAACTGATGTAAACCATGACAAAATTATTAGTTTTATTAAATAAATGCAGCTCCTGTCATCTTTTATCTTGCCGAAATAGCCACTTTTATAAAACATGAAAGCCGACTGGCACAATTGCACCGTATTTGAAATCCCTGGTGTTCGGCGATATCAAAAGACGAGGCCGCAAATTACCGTCGTCTGATCCAGCGGCCAGTGTTCGGGAGACAAAAGCAGAGTGATTTTGAGCACGGCTATCCCTGTGAAGCGGAGAGGGAGATGAGAGGGGGGAGAGCCGAACACGCTCGGCTGGCAGTCAGACAAACAAGTGAAGCAGCAGGAGCGAGCGTTCGAAATGAAGACGTGGGGTTTGGTGATGCGAGAGGCACGCCGCTCCGTCACGTACGGAGAGGCATTGTGTTACACAGAGGGATGGGGAAAAACAAGGTCTGACATTTCTGTGAACTGATAATTGGCTATTTTTAGGCGGCGACTTTCAACCACGCAGAGGGGACGAACGGTGTTTGTCGTCACAGCACTAAACACTGTCATGAGATGGAGCAAATGCAAATAACACTGAAACGTGAACCAAATGAAGCCCCCCAAGAGCGTCCATCTGGCCCTTAGTGGCTTTTGGAGCTTCTTCTGAACTTGCTGTGAAATGAGAGCCCGCCTTCTTGAGCCAGATATTTTTAATGTACATAATGTGACACCATTTCTTTACAGCGGATGTATAATGCTTTTTACAGGTAATATCACAAACACATCTTAAAGGGATATTTCAGGATTTTTGACATAGGGCCTCATTTCCTAGTTATCCAGAGTGTTGTTGATGTCTGGAGATATTTTTTCTTAAATTCATGCAGTTCTTATATTTGAAGAGTCTAGTGGCGCTAGGCTAGGGCAAGGCTAAAGCATTTGGTATCAGTTAGCCTGCATTCAAAACAGTCTGACCCACTCCACAGTGCACCTGAGGTAAATCACTTATAACGCCAGACTAATGATATAAATGTCTGTGTCGATATGAAATATATAACTGACCTTGTATCACATGAATTACCGCATTTTGAGGGACTATTTTCTCGCAGATCACTCCGTCGCTGCGTTAGCTTACAGCCACGAAGCTGATGCTGCTCAAATATAAGTTATTTTAAATGCAAAATGGTTAAAATTATTCTATTAACACAGACATATTTATCTTTAGTCTGGTGTTATAAGTGATTTACCTCAGGTGCACTGTGGAGTGGGTCAGACTGTTTTAATGCAGGCTAACTGATACCATAGAAATGCTTTAGCCTTGCCCTAGCCTAGCGCACTAGACTCTTCAAATATAAGAACTGCATGAATTTAAGAAAAAAATATCTCCAGAAATCAACAACACTCTGGATAACTCATTCAATCATTCAGTATGATGTTGCTTAATGTAGGATTGATATTGTAAATATAACAGGCAAAGTTGGGTCACGGAGGGGTACGTTGTGTGTGTGTGCATGCTGTGTTCCTGCTCTTGTGTCTTGTACTTTGTAACATGCTCCCTGTACTAGTGTGATTTGATCAATTGTTTATATTTCAATGATGTCGGGGGTGGGCGCTTATAAGCTTTTGCTTCAGCCCACTCCTTTTGAGCAGAATTTTTAACTGCTCAAATAAACTAATAAACTAAGCTAAACTAACTAGGAAATGAGGCCCAATGTCAAAAATCCTGAAATATCCCTTTAATCTTTATACTACACTTTGTTGGTTAGAAAATGCAATATTGATCTCAAACGGCCTATTCAAAATGACCAAAGCCTTTTCCCATATTCTCTCTTCTGGGGAACATCGGTACTGTTGAACGCAGGAACTGCAATAAAAAATTGCGGGGAGAGCTGGGGAACATAGATCCTCCAGATTAATGATGTGAAATTTCAAATTTTTTATTATTACTTCATTGTTAATTATGAATTATAGAATAGCTTGCGCACCGCTTTTCAGGGACATTTTATGCAGCTTGTAAAACGGTATGCAGTGGTGGAAGAAGTTTTATTTTATGATGTAAAAGTACAGCTGCAGGGGCAACTCATTTACATAAGAAAAGTACCAGAATGAAGTTCTATTTAAGTATAAAAGTATCACATTTCAGATGTACTTCAGAAGTAGAAAGTAAAACTATTGCAAGAGTTGAAAGTGCTCCATTTTCATGAAGAATTCTGCTGTTGTCCAACCACGGCAAAACCAGGTCAAACGTCAGAGACTGAATGAGCACTTTATTATTCTAAGATTTCTGGCTAGAGGCATTCACCATTACATTTACCTAAAGCAGTACTACTGTAAGTAACTTGTGCCACTGCAGGTGTCGTAGCATGTTGTGTTTTTTTACTCATTAATTGTCTGTGAGAGTAAATACTACGCTGACAGAAAAGACAAAGGGACAGAGGGATATTGTTCATCCAATTACACAATGGAGATCATTTTTTTCACTCAAACTTGGCTGTAAATACTGTTTAAGTGGAGCTAGCCTGCAGTTAGCTTTGCCCGTTAGCCTGTTAGCTTCTTCTTCGTGATTCTATTAGTGTGTATTGCGCCTCCGACCCGGTGCAGATAAAGTTGCAATTGTGGTTTTCTGGCCAGCGACACCGGGGGAGATGAAAGACCCCCCAATAATTCCATTAACACTTGTAGTACCCCAGAGGGACTACGGAAAGGATTTATTAAGGTAAACAAGTCACAGCAGTTTACAGCAAATAATCACAGAGGAACCCACTACATTTAAATGTTAGTTGTGTCCAAACTCATTCCGAACTTCTTAACATAATATGTTAACTGTGAAGTCTGGTGAAAGAGAATCATGGTGTGGGGCTGTTTTGTTGCCTCAGGGCCTGGACAACGTGCTGTCATCAATAGAAAAATTCATTAATAAGTTTATCACAATATTTTGCAGAAAAACCTGAGACATTCATAGCAGCATGTGAATAAGTAAGTACACCCCATATTAAATATCTGGTTGATCCTTCTTTTGTAGCGATAACTGCTTTTCTGTAGTTTCAGATTAGATGTTCACAACGATCAGGATGAATCTTGGACCATTCCTCTTTACAAAACTCCTGCAGTTCAGTGAGACTCAGGCGGTGCATTTACTTATTAATCCCTGTCCTGTGAATGTTTACATGTTATTGCCAATAGAAATATGATCAAATGTAAATGTGTGGGTGGTATTAGTTCAGGCAGACACTGTTTAATCATTCCTGTGATTTTAATGAAGATCAGACCACATTTAGTGACCAATTTAGGCAGAAATGTTAGAAATTCCACACAGTGTACTTACTTTTCCTCCCACTGTATATCCCAAAGGCACTGTGGGTTTGACTATTGTGGCAAAAATCAGGGAAAAGAATCTAGCTAAAAAAAAAAAGGCTTAGATTGTGATAAAAGCCAGAAAGAGCCGCATATGTGCCAAACCTGTGGACATGGAATCAGGCATAGAACATGCTGATGGCTATAGTCAGTTGGCCTGTACTCTCAAACCTGATATGACAACACAACTACAGTCTGTGCATATTTTAGCCCCTTTTCTTTGAACAGGCATTCAAAACAACACCATCATGACTGTGCCGCCTCATACAGTGTAACACAACGAGGGCAAACCTTCACTTTCAATGATGTCTTTTAACACATTTAAAAAGGAGTGAGTAGAATCAGACTTTTCTCACATCCTACATCAGTCCGTAATGTCAAACAAAGACAGTGATATTATTATTACTGACTAATTATTTTCCCTCATGGAGAGATATCGTATGTGAACAAGACAAGGTGAGGGGTGTGTTGGGGCATTTTTGATTATACTGCTCATACAATGCTAACAAAATAAATGTAACAAAATAAATGCTTGTATTTTATTTTATTACATTAAATGTTACGTGGCTTTAAGGGGGAGATGTTGGTCTTGTAGTTTAACGGAAACACATTTTGGCAACTTTTGATTATGAACAATTTAAGATTTAAACCAAAAGTAAAGTTTATTCAGTGAAATAATAGATAATCGTTTTTTGTTTCCAGTTAAAAGATCGTTGGGAGAGCAGCTGAGAGAAAATGAAAAAAGAAATGCATTCCATACCTCGTTTTTCTCCAGGCTGCAATCGGACATGGCCTTATCTCCCTGCTCCTGAAACGTGATGATGATCAGAGCCACGAAGATGTTGACGAAGAAGAAAGGGAAGACCACGAAGTAGACCACATAGAAGATGGAGGTCTCCATACGAAACCCCGGACTGGGGCCCTGGTCCTCGTAGGTGGCATCCATGGAATGCTTCAGGACCCTGGACAGAGACGGAACCAAGAGATAAGGGGATCAGAACTGTGGAAACCTCAGCATTCTCAGCTCTAACTGTGTCTATAATTCAGCAAACAACAGCACCACAATGACTTAAAGGAGCTGTATCATGCTATTTTAGCCATTCCAAAGTATTTTTGGGGGGTATTTTCCCTACCCGGAAGACAAGACGCTTCGATTCAGTTAACTCCGCCCCTCTCTCCGCTCATTCCACATTTGCAGTATTACAAATATAAATATCGCTGCAAAAAGTGAAGTTACTTCACATAATGCAGTTATAAGGAGTTGACATGTGCAACGCAGTTTCATGAATGGCTAACACACACGCTAACACGCGTTTTGATTGACTCACCGTTCAGTCTGGACTCCCCATCGGGTTATAGGATCGCGTTGGTTATAAAAGTTAATCCACTTTGATTCTGGCCAAGGTTCACCAAGCATCCATCAGGTTGGTTGATATAGTAGCTGAAACCCAGAAAGAAATTCCAACTTCTGGCGAGTGCACTCTTCTTTAGGAAGGTTGAATAGTCCTGTTCCTCTCGTAGCCAAATGCGCCTCCATGACATTATCGTTCGGTAAGAAAAAAGAACAGGCGTGTCCAGAGTAGGTTAGAAAGAGCTCAGTCTTCAAAAACAAGACTTCTGCTCGGATCCATGGATCCTCCGGCCGGGGGTGCGTTTGTTTAGGCTGCTGGGACAGCACAGACGCGTCGGAGAGGTTTTTTTTTCTTTCTTTCTTTCTTTTTTTTTTTTTTTTTCTTCCTTTATTTCTCTCTTACAACAAAAATAATGAAAAAGCTGTTTTATAAATTAAAATCAGGCCGTAAGGCATTACATTACAGACGTAGAGCACTTCTGTTCCTTTGTGACGACACAACTGAACAGCTCAGTGGTTTACCAGGAGAGGGGGCGGAGCAGCTGCTCAGAGAGCAGGATTCAGGATTACTTAGAACTGCGTGAATGAAGCCAAAAACCGCTCTGGGGGTGTTTTTGATAAGGAAATAGCATAACAACATGGCTAAAAGCTCGATTTTGCATGATATAGCTCCTTTAATGACATCCTTAAAGGTGCACTGTGCAAAACTGTATATACCCAGTGCCCCAGTGGCTGTATGGGTGGTTACTTTAGCGCTTTCACTTTCCATTCCTGTGGCCCCTATGATGCTTCAGGATCAATTTTATTTCAGATTTTAAGTGTCTTCCAGTAGGTTTTCTGAATAGAATGTACCATGGAGACGGTTAGGAAACACTTTATTTTCACTTTTATGTAGGCCTATTGTTTTATTTTCTTCATTGTAGATTCCCACTGAAGTGGTTCATTTATGAAAGAACACACATGGAATTATGTTTTAAACACAATAGTTCAACAAATTCTTCCAAATAGCTGCCTTTTGCTTTAACTGCTTTGCACACTTTTGACATTTTCCTCAATGAGCTTAATGATGTAGTCACCAGAAATGGTTTTCACTTCACAGACTGTTTTCAGGGATGACCTTTTGAAGCTCATTGAGAAAATGCCAAGAATACAAGATGGCAGTTTTGATGAAAAACATATTTAGAGTATGCCTTTTTGTTTCCTACATAATCCCATGTGTTCAGTCACAGTTTAATGTCTTCAACGAGACAGTGTTGAAAATAAAGAAAACTGTCTTGATACAGAAAATAAAGAAAAATTGATACATAAATGTTTCTTTTTGAATAAGCCTGTTATTAATATATTAAAATAATATTAATAATGATAATAATAATAATAATAATAATAATATAATAATAATAAATCATATTAACTTAACAATAAATAATAAGTACAAGACAGGACAATTTGGTGAAAAACTCGTGTTGAGAAAATGCCCTTTAAGTTATGTAACACATGTGCTATGGGAGCCCCAGTCTTATTACTGATTGAAGATTAGCTCTATACAGATGGCTCTATTTGCAGCAGTGTTATAGGTGATGATACGTAAACAAAAATCTGCTGATGACTGTGTTCGATGCTCTCAAAGCGACACCAGAGCAGCTGTGAGGAGTCCTGATTACCACTTCAGAGAACACACTGCAGTCATTAGGCCCAGACATCATTTACACTCAGTGTTCTTCCACAGGTGAGACTGCATCGAATGACTCACGGCAGACATACACCGATAAAAGAGAAGAACATGAGTGCGCTACACTAAGGTCATCTTGTGAGCTTTCTTTCAAATCTAGGTACTCTAACTCACATCTTAACTTGTAACTTGTTTCTGTATCTTAAATATCAAGCAATAATTTAATCACAAGCGTTAAATAATGAATTCATTAATTCCTACACCCTTCTTACTTTTACTGGTAATAATACTGTAGTATTTTGTACCCATAGAAATTAAAGCTGAATATTTCCTGTAAAAAAAACTAAAATAGGTAATGCGTAAGTATCTGTTTGCAAAGAGAGTAAAGATGCACTTACAGGGGCCAGCCTTCTCCAGTGGACACGGTGAAGAGAGTGAGAAACGCCCACAGCACGTTGTCATAGTGGAACTCATACTTCCTCCACTCTCTGGGCTGAGCCGCCACATCGTCGCGGTCATAGTCCAGAAACTGCCCCCTGACATGGACACAGACGGAGTTTAACAGATCATACAAATATGCATTGGAGTCAAAGGGGGTCGCTGATGCTGCATTGTATGAACCAAATGTAAAAGAGGGCAGCTTGTACAAATGGATAATGATCCTAAACAACCACAAAATCCACAATGGAAGACCTCAAGAGATGCAGTCTGAAGGTTTAGCCATGGCCCTGACAGTGTCCTGACCTGAACGTCATTGAAAATCTGTGGAATAGGCCTCCAAAGACCAGCGCGGGTTTTAGGGCTGGACTATTTTATTTCAAATTTTTGTTTTGCAACTTTTTGTTGAATATAACTAAAATATAGCCCAAACTGAGACAATGCCATTGCTCATGACATATTTACAAGTGACTTATTATGCACTTTTGTAAATAGCCGATGTAATTTCTTGTTATTTGCTCTTAATTGTATTTTAGTGCTTGTAAGATAAGTTCTTATCTTTATTCAAAACATTCCTGAACTTCTAAAGGTCCCAGATGAGCTGCAAACAACTCTTTACTCTTTACTGCACACGGCTCATCTTCATCCTTGTGTAGGATGTAGTATACATGTGAATCGAGTCTGAGGTTAGTTTATTGCCATGACAGGAGCTTCTGTGAGCAGTGCAGGGGAAGCGCGTAGCAGCGCAGCCCGGGACTCTGACTGGAGTGATTAGTGTGGCGGCTAACTCAAAGAAAAGAAAAAAAGCATTAGTCCTTCACTTCATTATAAACGCTGCCATTGCGCACCTTAAACTAGGCTGAGAAAATAAACAAAAGCACAAGTTTAATCTTGCCTAAGGCGCCAGATTGGCTAAGGCCCTGAGAAACCCTCTAGCAGTGGCCAATTTTATCATGCTACTTTAGGTGATTCAGTCAGATTCTGTCCCAGCTTTGATTAGCTGCCATTAGCATTAGCACACTGTTGCTAGCCGGGGCATTTTGTGCGCTAGCCGCTTTGAAATGTAACAAGTTCTCTTTTCCCAATGAGACTAATCACAATATGATGTTGCTAAATGTATGATTGATGGGGTCGGCCCACCATTAGTCCAACGTCTCATTATTCCGAAAATGTCCCATTGAGTAGGGGTTGATTTGATTTATTTATTTGAGCTATTATTTACAGTGCGTTATTATTTACAATATTTACATCATTTCATTATCACAAAAAACAAACAAGAAAAATAAAAACAAATAATAACTCAAAAGGAGAAGGCATAAGCAAGAAAGCTTATAAGTGCCTAGCCCAATTTCAAAATACAATACAATACAATACAAATATAAAAGTTTGTGATTTCTGAGTGTATTTACTTAGTTTTATAATTTTCTCTTATGTTTTTTATCATTGCTTATATTACCATTCTTGTCACCATTCTATTGATTTACTTATTGTTTAAATAGTCATAGTGTTTTAGATATACATATATACATATATACTGTATATACATACACATACATTACTAGCGCACATATTTATTATACATATATTATCATCACCATAATAACAATGACAATAATGGCATTCTCAAAAATATCATCTTCAAATTTATCATGTTTGTCATTTCTATCATACCTGCTTCCACTGTAATAATGTTGGTTAAGATTGTTCTGTCAGTGGTTTTTGATTGTTTTCCCTATTTGTGAGGTGTGTTAAAAAGCCAGGGTATTATGTGGCAAGCTGGTAGAGGGCGGTAGCCCCCACCAGCGAGCCCCCACCCTGCTGCCCTAACTAATTGATGTTGAGTTAGGGGTTGAAAAATAAAATTAGGTTTAGGCAAGAGTCCACTGACCTTAAGGTTAGGGCCGGTGGTTGTATATGGTTCTCTAATCCACAACACAACTGGATTAGAGATGTCGGACTAATGGCACCTCTGCTCAATGGGACATTTTCGGAATAATGAGACGTCGGACTAATGGGTTGTCGGACCAATGGTTATGGACAGGTTGTCAACTAGGAATTTTTTTCCGTTGATCATTCAACATGAAACATAAAACTATCTCGCCGCTCCGTTCATTTCTATGGACCATGGCCATCGGCTACATGGACAAAATTGCGTGTTTCTGCGATTTGGAATTAGCGTTGTGTAATATCGCGATAAAGTTGCAAATGCGGTGAATTGTTCAGCCCTAGCGTGTTTTGGTCAGGAATACCTAGTCGGAGGCTTTAACCTCTTGTGCATGTTTGGGAGTCGTAAGTGTGTCTGATTGCGCTGTAGTCGAGTTTACCTGCAGTCCTTCTCCAGGCCCTTGGACTCGTCGGTGCAGTAGAAGAACTTGCCTTTGAAGAGCTGCACCGCGATGACGGCGAAGATGAACATGAAGAGGATGTAGACGATGAGGATGTTCAGCACGTTCTTCAGGGAGTTCACCACACAGTCGAACACCGCCTGCAACACAGACCGCCACTGACGCACTCTGGACACGACTGGAACTAACTGGCTTAAACATTTTCTATCGTGTACCTCAGCACTGATATTTTAGAATGTGAAATAATGTTTGTGTAAAGTGAACGTGGGAATGAGTGGGAATAACATAACAACAAACCGCTGCGAACGGGTATGCTGACGATTGACTTAAAGGGGGGTATTATGTAAAATCGACTTTTTCAAGCTTTATATCATGTTATTATGTCATTCCCTCATTAAACACATGCCTGGAGTGTTGCCTTGGCTCATTCACATATTTTGAGTAATCAGTAAAAACTTAGACGGCAGCCATTTTAGGTGTAGCTATGCCTCAGTCCTCCTAGGAACGGCCCCACCTCCTGGAGACGCCTCTGGACCTTTTGTCACCAGCCAAGCCACCAACCACTGCTCCTCAGCTCAGCAGAGCCCCCTCCCCGCACAGTAGTGTTGTTTAGATGCCACAGCAGTGTGCTGAAGGGGGCGTGTCGGAAAGCTTCTTAAAGAGACAGAGGCCTATTTCAAGACGTTCAGTACAGCCATTTTGAGAGAGCAATTTTATTCAAGGCAGTTATTTTAATTTACTGCATATACAGACCAACAGAAGGTTACGTCATCATTGTAGTATGCTATAGACTGGTGCCATGTGATTGAAAAAAAGCATAATACCCCCTCTTTAAAAATGTCATGTGGAGGACAGTTTTGTGATTCTTCTAGGATACAAATCGGAATGCTTCAGCAGAAAAAGGAATGACCAAGGTGAAAAGGATTACTCAAAAATGTGTGAATGAAGTGAAATACTCATCCTGACCAGGTACGTTTTTATGAGGCAACATAATTGTTACATGCTTCAAGAAAGAGAAAAGAAGTACAAACAAGTGCAACTAAACACCATACCAACTTTTCTCTGCTATTAAACTGTATAACCTGTGAAGTGTTTTTACAGTATCGTCTGCTGTTCCCCGTTCATTTTATGTTATTGAAGCTTTACATTTTGATCTTCTAATCTACGAACATACGCGTCTTTGTGCTTATGTGTGCCCCTGTCAGCCTCCTTCTGTCAGTTGTCTGGGCTCCGTGTTGACATGAGTGAGCGGTGTGCTGGTGAATCCTGCACCAGTCTGTCTGTCTGTCTGTCTATCCGTCCATCCGTCACAGAGCTGCCATGTCCCATCTGCCTCAATCATCTCCTCCATTTCCCCCCATTCACACCCACAGCCTCTGTCACTGCTGCACTGACACAATAATGTTGTGCTTAAACTCAGGGCCTGTGCACCACAAGCAAGGCTGTGACATTTTTTTTTACAAACACCACTTTTCTCTGTACATGGTTAAGGTAACGCACTGGAACAGGGACAAAAGGACGGTATCTCCTGTCAGAGAGCATGGAAGAAAAGTTCAAATTTTAACCTCAGTCATTATTTGATATATTTACATACACCAAATAATGACTTGTAACTTTATTCATGTCTCAAATAGCAGCCCAGGCTCCTGCTGCAGCCCAGTTAAAGCCTATAGGCCTGAAATAGCACAACTGTGGGAGTCTGTTAATAATCAAAACATTTCTGCTGGCCCAAAAGTGCCTTGGCCCACCGGGAAATGTCCCGACTCTTCTGATTGCCCAGCACACCATTGACCACGACTGTGAAGAACTTGGTCAATATGAAACCGTTTACAGGCACTTCCAAACTAAAGTAGACGCAAAATCACTGAAAATGGTGTAGCCGCCCACGTCCTCCTGTTGTAGTATATATTGTGTCTTTGGTCGCATTCACATCCTGAGACTCGGTTTGATTGGGGACCAAAATTGCAATATTGTTTCATCTTTCCAACTGGCGCGGTTTACGTTCACACCTCTTTTTTGTCTATCGAATTCTCATTTTAGATGAGGAAATCCTCTGCACGCCTGTGGTGGCCCTGTATCAGAACCTTCTGCAGGAAAAACAGTAAACAAGAAACACGCTTATCTAATTGGTTGATAAAACACACACAACAATTCCACTCGTAGTTAGTGGTTGTGTGAAGCCATTTATGGTGAAACAACAAGTTTATCCTTTTTAAATCATAATGACAAAAGAAAGTACCAAACTGACCCTGATCAAAAGTTTACATCTCCCAATCCTTAATACTGTGTATTGCCCCCTTTAACATCAATGACAGCTTGGATTCTTTTGTGGTAGTTGTGGATGGGCCTCTTTATTTCTGGATGGTAAAGCTGTCCATTTTTATTGGCAAAAAGCCTCCAGTTCCTGTAAATTCCAGGGCTGTCTTGCATAAACAGCATGTTTGAGATCTCCCCAGAGTGGCTCATGGTCAGGAGACTGAGATGGTCACTCCAGAACCTTCACTTTCGATATTCGACTTGAAAAAGTCTCCATGTGGTCTCTGCTTGGTCTCCGAGAGGTCTACAGTACATGGTCTCAAGCAGTTGTGTTGCAAATACTATTTGTTGTTCTTAACCTGTGAGATGTTTCAATGATGTCCCTGCAATGTCTCTGAGACTCCTCTGGACTACCTGACTACCTGGAGACTCGTCTTATTGCCAGGGGATATCTCGGCGACATATCCGTGACTAGCGGCGACTCTAGTCTCCAACTAGTGTCCAGGCCGGTGAGATAGGCCCTTTAAGCTACAACCAAAACAAACGACTAGCGCAATGACTGAAGAGAATGGAGACAATCGGTCCTTTGTATGCTCGCAATCAGTCAGAGTTGCGGAGACGATGCGGAGACTGCCGTGACAGGCTCCTCCGGTGAGATACGCCAATACGCACAAGCGAGTTCCGGCAACTTTTGCTTTTGCTATCTGTTTTTGTTCCGCCCTCTGACTCTGCATTCACAAATCAAATGATCCCATTCAGAGTTTGTCTTAACCAGACCAAGACCCACATTTTCAGACGGACCAGGATTCACTTCTTTGGCCCAGATCAGAGTCCGTTTGAGCAACACCTCAAACAAACTATCCGGGCAAACGGGCCAGGATTCGGATCAACAGGGGGTTGTGGAGGCCCCACCCTTTGTCTTATGTGGGTGCTGTGGCAGCTGGACGGTGCAAAAGAACATTTCGCTGCATGTTATGTATATGAATGTATGTGTGACAAATAAACTAAACTAAAACAGTGGAAAAATAGATGTCTCTTAATAACATGAACCACTTCCATGTTTCTATCCAGCCTTTACATACTGCTCCATGCTGGCGAAGGCTGTTACTGCACCCTCGGTTAGTTTGTCTGACAAAGCTCATTATGAACACGATCCAGCCAATGACACTGTAAGCTCTGATGAGGACTAACGAAGCACACAAAGTCCTGCGAACCAGCCCGTCACTGCTAATGAACACGCCCTCATTAGTATGTGGCATTTGGATATTGTAAGATGCCAATCACTCTGAATGTTTTCTCATGAGGCGTGCTCTGGGGAATGGGTTTGGTTGCATGTCGAGAAGTCATTGTATTGCAAACTAGAACAATTCACTATGCTATGTATCATCTTCTAAACTGAGCTAGGTTAATCTCTGACCACAGCTGTATAAACCCGATGAGCGAGCGGTTAATAGGTGTCTGACCTTGAGCTTGGGCAGGCGTTTGATGGTCTTGAGCGGCCGCAGCACCCTCAGCACACGCAGGGACTTGATGGTGTTGATGTCTTTCCCTTTGGTCCCTCTGTGCGGATCCACAGTTTAGTTAGAGAGGCACAAAATACAACACATTCAGCAGCAGGAGCCGATACGGAACAAGAGTTAGTAACGCATGCTCTGGGTTAGCAACGTTATTCTACAGAGATTTCACGGGTCTGTACTTGGTGCATAAATTTTTCTGTTCAACCATATTTCACTCAGTAAGATATAGTACTGTTAACAATTTATTCCTTCGATTCTACCAGCTTTATTAAAAATACAGACGGCATCTTTGGGAACGCCCATAAACAGTCAGAACTGCTCAATCACTTACTGCTCCAAAACTAGGGGTGTATTTCCTACCAAATAAAGGGGGTCAGCCCTATGTTCCCCGGTACCTATGTTCCCCAGTACCTATGTTCCCCCACTTATTGATTAAGATGAGGCACCAGCCTACTATCCTTAAGGTTAGTGTCTAAGGCAGGGTCAGGGTTAAGCTGATTGATATATGTATGACATTTCACTCTCATGACTTGTGATTGGTTGAAGTACCAACTAACCTACGAAAAAAAAAAAAATCGCACCCGGGGAACATAGGACCCGGGGAACATAGGTATGCACCCCAAATAAAGATACAGAGAGAGGAACAAAGTGGTTTATCTTCCCATATAAACGTAAACAACAGAGAATGCTAAACATAATGCTAACGTTAGCTTCAGGCTAGTGCCAGTTTCTCATGCAAGAATGAGACAAAACATTCAGTGGGACCTGGTTTTGACACAACTTTATCTGCGTGTGCCAAATACTGTTGTACTGTTGACAATTGTTCATAATGCCTATGTGAATTGTCTTATATCTGTATGGCTTTGTATTTTGTATTGATACGGAGCTGCTGATCTATCTATCTATCTGGATTCTCAAGCTTCCTTCACCTTCGCTAGGCCGTTCCCACTAGCATGACACGTTGCCATCTGTAGCTATACTGCTATTATTGCTACTGTTGCCGGTGTATCAGTATGGCACTGCACAGTCGGCTGCATATACAGTAACCAAGATGCGGCGCTAGTTTAATTTAACTGATATACTTAATTCAATTACATGTAATTTTTTTGAGCTACTAGTGTACTTCTGCTACTGCAACTCATTTTGCTACATCTCGCGGTATTAACAAGCACCTACAGTATTATCCTCTTATAAGCAAGCCCCACATGAGATTTCTGTAGAATAACATCCATGTCGTTGGATGTCATTTCTCCAATCGGAAAATGCAAAGAAGAGAGGATCTTTCTTTGCAGGAACCCGTGCTGTCTGTCAGAAGGAGCGAGCACGTGCTGCGCGGTGTCAAACCAGAGGAGGGTGAAGGGTGGTGGGGAAAAAAAACTAGCTGCTACACTAATAACATGAGAGCAGAGCCATCAGTCACACACGCTGACACGGAAGGGGGGCCGAGAACAAAAGCACGGGCCCCCAATTAACCAGGCACACGCACACAAAAGACACCACCAGTCAACATGGTCGCTTTTCTACTACTGTTTTTCTTAGTGGAGGACTTGATTAAAAGTCATAATCGAATTAAATATGGCCTTTGTAATTAATTAAGCGCAATTAGTCGCACTTCAACAAAAAACAAAACAAACATGAACAATAACAGAACAAATCTATTCTCAAAGTCGTTCTTTCATTCCATACAGGACTATTTCCTTTCATTTTGTAGATTAATTTGAGCCAAGTCATTTCCTGTAAGTCTGTCCCTGGTCCCAACAGGCATCAAATCTTGGTCTCTAAAGATGTATTTTTCCAGTACCTGCTGCTCCTGATACTTTTTTTGATACCAGTAGTGCCTAAGCTTTTTGTCCGACACCATACTAGTATCATTTAACGGTACCCAAGCAGTTATCAAACTACAATATATATCTTTGGACTTTTTGGATGATTTGCCCACTTTAGGGGAGACAAACCCACACGTGTATCCACTATGTCAACGCGCTCTTGTCCTTGTACAAAGGGAACTTAGCGGACTCAACAGATGATTACGAGGATTAGTAATTGCACAGTGATGTCCTGCCATGTCCATAGGACTCTCTAAAGTGTGGACCGGCGCGTCTTTGGCTGCCTGTCCTTTTCACAGCCTCCTACAGAGTTTGGCAGTACATCCTCCAGGCCCGTGTATCAGATGTCGCAGGGAAGTTTCACTGAGGGATTGTCTCGAACAGACTTAAAACTTGAATATAGCAGAGAAAAAGCATCCATCCCATTGATCCTGAAAAAACAACAACATAGCTTATGAACCTGCTTTTGGACACTTCAGTTTTGATATTTCACGTTTTATGACTTAAATGATGTAAGAGTATAAGGACCACTCTTTTAAAGAACTTGTGTGTCGCTTGGAAAGCCATCAGGGGGAATTAATCATGGCGAAAACAAACCACTTTTAGCTGACGGCAAGCGAATTTGTTCAGTTGTGCTGTGATGAATGGAATTTGAGTACAGGACGTCTCAGTACGGGGCCTGATGAGGCATTTAAAAACACAGACACCCGTGTTCGAAATACAAATTGAAGCACTTCAGCAGCAGAAGAAGAAATGATCAAAGTCACATAGTAAAAGAGATATTTCAAAGCGCCTTAGTGAAGCAAAATACTCCCACCCCGGGTATGGGGGGCAACGTTAACATAACATAGTTAAAAGCACAAAAAAGTAAATTTTATTGTGTCTTCATTAAGGAAGATGAAGCCAAAACAGTAATTCGAAAGTGCACTTTTAAATACTGCTTTCCTAATGAAGCACTGCACATGGAGCGATGAAGCAGATTGTGGGGAATCAGTCAGAGATGGCCCGACTTTTCACTCCTTTGCTCTCACAGGGGGCCACCATATGAGAGACCAGTCCCTATAGAGCTTCCCTGGTCACCCTCCCATTGGGACATGAGCCCCTCAGCTGTGTCCTCTCCATATGGTGGAACAGCAGCTCTACAAAGAGCTGTTTCTGGGTAATTAAGTTGCTCGCACTTCTCCAGCGAGCGCTCAGACACCCTACGGAGGAAACTCATTTCGGATAATAAATCACAGAGGGTGATTTTTGTCTGTCGAAACCTACCCCATACTGGCGTGTTGTCAAGGCAACTGTGACAAACGATTTTTAAAAAGGAAATGTCCAGCAAAATCAAGCCTTGTGAACATTTAGCCAGTTCATAGCTTTACTTTGGGAGTTTCTTCTTCTACTGCTGAAGCGATTTGTTCTGCATTTCATGGATCCTGTTGTGTAATAGATGGAACAAGGAAGTTCTCTCTGCATTTTCAAAGCCCATAATCCATCCCTGGACCCGTGAAGTTCTGCCTCGAAAGTGTGTTCCTTGTGGCACCATTGATTTGTTTGCAAGCCGTTAACGAAAAATAAATGTCATTGTCACTCCTGCCAATAGAGGGCGCTCCAATTGTGTTGGAACAGTGTTGACACATTATTTGAAGTTATGAAACGTGAAATATTATTGCCAAGATGCCCAAGATAATGTTTATAGGCCACGATTATGCAGGAACTGTTTTTGAAATTGCTTTTACATGTACAGATACAAGACCTTTGGCTGATCTTGATAATTATTTTAAAGGTGAATTTTATTTATTTGCAAAATAGATTATAGACTATTTTAGCACAATTTGAGTAATTTGCAGCTGCCATGTAGAAAATCTCCCAGTGGAATAAGGGTTTTTGCATTTCTTGATTCAAGTGCAAAGATATACTTATCCCACTGTCAGAGATTATTATTATTTTTTTCTTACTTACCTTCTCAAATCAAGAGTAAATACAAAATTGTTCTCATGTCATAGAATAAAGCTGCACTTGAAAGTCAGTCAGAGGGAAGCTCACACATGACTTGAGACACCTGATTTTCACTGGAGCGCGTGAAACTCCATGACAGCGCCCCGCGCCCAGTCCCGAAGGTGCTATTTTTACCCAGCGCGATAGTCAAGTCTGTAGAGAGAAGCACGGTTCCATACATTCGAGGCTCGAGGGGGTTTCTCCATGTCAATGAAGAGGAACAAAATATATATTGCCAGGTCTTAAGGAAATGTCATGCGGCTCTCATGCTTGGATGACCTGGTTCCTGTGGCATGCAATCGGAAAATTATAAAACATCAATGGTCAGCGCTAGTCCTTATGATTCAAAAGGAGCACTGACCAAATCTGTTGTTCTACAATAGCTTTCAGAAGGGAGGGGGAGAGAGCAAATTTAAGCTTTTTTTTTTTTTTTAACAAAGCTACAATCTTGTGAGTCCTAATGCCTTCTGAGATACGTGTCACAGTTGAGGCGAGCTGCGTGAGTGTAAATGAGACAGAATATGCTTTGTATGCGATGCTATGCTTGTCTATTTCCTTTCCTGATTTTGATCCCTTTTCTGTGAAAATGAGGCAAAATTTCATCAGATAAAGAGTGATCAGAAACTTGAGAAGCACAGAAGCTGTCCCCACAATCCGCCTGACTGTTGTTAAACCTGCGTCTCTCTCTGAGTGACACAGCTCTGCCACACTCTGAGCGGCTCTGTTCACTGGTTAACTCCACAGACAATCCGCGAAGACTGGCTGAGGAAAGCGCTACTAAACTCGGCCACTCGCAAAAAGGCGTACACCGAAAACAATATTGACAGAAATATTTAAACTTTTTTAATATTTAGGCCCGTTTCCAAAACACTTTGTTACACCAGTCACTGACCAATTTGGCGGATGGACTTTATTTTTACCGGATATTTGCTTTTCGAAACCCTGGTTACGATCGAATGCCACTTCTTTTTACTTCTACGGGAAATACTTCATGTTTATCTCCTAGCTACTGTAAATGTCTGTCTCTCTTGTTTGCACAAGTGCAGACTCACCGTTGACCAAGGACGTGACCGTTTGATTTGTCACATTTTTGACCACATGATATGGACAGTGGGTGAAGGTCACAAAACAACAAAAACGGTGTTCTTCCGCAAGTCTCTATCTATTTATGTTCCAACGTTATGACCGAAAATAGGCGATGTTGTAGATAGGGTTCCAAAATTAAAGCACAATTCGGCACCCCTCCAGCAGATGGCACCCTAGGCGGCAGCCTGGATCGCCTATGCCTAGGGCTCCACTTCCACAGGACAACACTAGCTTAAATTAATCCAAACTAACCCTATTCCTGACCTTAAAAGGATATTTCAGGATTTTTAACATTGGGCCTCATTTCCTAGTTATCCAGAGTGTTGTTGATGTCTGGAGATATTTTTTTCTTAAATTCATGCAGTTCTTATATTTGAAGAGTCTAGTGGCGCTAGGCTAGAGCACGTCTATGGTAAAGTCTAGCCTGCATTAAAAACAGTCTGACCCACTCCACAGTGCACCTGAGGCAAATCACTTATAACACCAGACTAACCATATAAATGTCTGTGTTGTTAATAGATTAATTTCAACCATTTTGCATTTAAAATAACTTATATTTGAGCAGCATCAGCTTCGTGGCTGTAAGCTAAGGCAGCGGCGGAGTGATCTGCGAGAAAATAGTCCCTCAAAATGCGATAATCCATGTGATACAAGGTCAGTTATATTTCAAAAATTATTCTATTGACACAGACATTTATATGGTTAGTCTGGTGTTATAAGTGATTTGCCTCAGGTGCACTGTGGAGTGAGTCAGACTGTTTTTAATGCAGGCTACTAGTTACCATAGACGTGCACTAGCCTAGCGCCACTAGACTCTTCAAATATAAGAACGGCATGAATTTAAGAAAAAAATATCTCCAGACATCAACAACACTCTGGATAACTAGGAAATGAGGCCCAATGTCAAAAATCCTGAAATATCCTTTTAAGGATAGTGGAGCTTACTAAAGGGGTCTGAATGAGTGATTCATTTAAACGTCGCAGAGGAAAAAAAAGTGAAATTGACGTAATTCCCGGCTCCATTCCTCTGGGAGAGAATCCACCCCCCCCCCACACGTGTGACATATCAAGATGCTGGTTAGACCGCATGAATATTGTGCAGGTGTGCCTGAGGCTATTGTGAACAATAATGTCAGAGTAGCATGAAATAAAAATAAAATAAACAGAGCTGCACTTGTTTTCTCACAGGGCTCTGATATTACTCAAGTGGCTGAGGGTTGTCTGTCATCGAAATGTTCCTGCTTACTCATAGTTTGCGGTGATTCGCGCAAACACCGACTCATCCAGTGAAAACGCGTGAGGCAAATAATGCTCGCTCTGGGACCAGCCTTTACAGCTGTTTGCCAACACGATCTAGACTGTCACTTCTGCTGCAATCGGAGATCAGAAATGCTGCACATGCTTACGGATATTTGGTTGACACCTGTCCGCTCTGCATCAAGTCATGACATGTTTATACAATTGAGTCGAATAATGATGATATTTTTCAACGAACAGCTGCATGGCCCCGAAAGAGATTTCCTTCAGGATCAAAAATTTGTATGTGCATCTATGTCATAAATATAGGTCATTTAGCTCTATGTTTCATAATCAGTCTATCGCATCCACCTGAACCCGGCACATTTTCTCCAGTTCGGCTTTACCCAAACCTTAAAGCCAAAATAGCAACAAAAATGAGACGAAAGACGATGACAATGCAACGAAACAAAGGACGATGATGTGTGACGAAAACGCAAAAAAACGAAACTCAAAGAGTATGGCGTCAAATTAGGGTCTGCTTTAACGTAAACGTAAAAGAGGTATTGTAAACGTAGGTTTGTCAGTATTGTAATCGTAAAGAGAAAACTGTAAATGTATCTCTAAACTCCATAAACGAAAAAAGTATCATAAATAGAAAAAAAATATTGTAAACGTAAAACTTTCATTTACGCTTCCTAGTTTCATGCTTCACTTCACAAGTTACGTTTACAATTCAAAAGCTACGGTTACGATACATTTTTCTGGGGGCGGGCTCAACGCTCATTGGCTGGAGGGACAGGATGTGACGTCATCACTATAAGCTGAAATCAAACGCACACTACAGACTCTCTCAGACAAAAAGGCAATAATCCCGGGAGTTTTGTTCATTCATGTGAAATCCATGCTTAATAAAACGTATTTGAGTCATATTTATCCATAAATGTTCCACTGTCCTTTGAGTTTAGTCGGTCTTTATCACAGAAATACATTATTCCCGAATTTTAGTGAACTTATAGTAGAATAGGCTCTCATTCTGCTGGGGCTCCGAGTTCCGACACACTATATAGTATACAGTCTACTATAGACCCTTTAATTGTTTGTAAACATTCCGGGCTTAGCTGGAGGCGGGAAGCTCGATTCCCATCTATTTCCATTGTAGCTGTTGTCATAGTAACGATAAACAAATGTCTAACTGTTTTTGGAAATATCAGATAAACCTTATTTTATCGTCTCAAATGTTATTCCTCTTGTTCTTGCACCTTAAGCCACAACAGGACCACATTTTTTAGTTGTAGTTTACACTTAAAATCGCTAGTTTTAGTTTAATCTTATTTCTCTTGATCACTTCCTGCCTCCAGCTGATGTCACTGATGATGTCAGCAGTTAAAGGGTCTATATAGTGCCTATATAGGGCCTTGTAGTGAATGAGGGTTAGGGGACTAGGGTGGACATTCGGACACAGCCTCTGTAGTGTGTGTGCGTTTGATTTCAGTTTATAGTGATGACGTCACATCCTGTCACTCCAGCCAATGTGCGTTGAGCCCGCCCCCATTAAAAAAAGGGTCAGACATTTTTTTTATCGTAACCGTAGCTTGTGAATTGTAAACGTAACTTGTGAAGTGAGGCATGAAAAGAAGAAGCGTAAATGAAAGTTTTACGTTTACAATATTTTTTTTTTCTTTTTCCGTTTATGGAGTTTAGAGTTACATTTACAGTTTTCTCTTTACGATTACAATACTCACAACCTACGTTTACAATACCTCTTTTACGTTTACGTTAAAGCAGACCCTAATTTGACGCCATAAAAGAGCAACAGAAAAGTGATGAAAAAGCGGGTCTGGAGAAAATGCTGAACTGGAGAAAATGCACTCGGTTAGGGCGGGCGTTAAGAGGTAAATCAAATTAGTATTATAAAAAAAAAAAAGCAGGACTCTGGTTGAAACACGTTGGGGGAGGGGGGAGGGAGTCGGGAAGCACCGCTTTAACTGTAAAGTAAGCGTTGCTCATTCTGAAAGCTATCAAGTCCCCAATATTGTTTTTCCATCTCAATATTGGAAATCCTCATTTACAGGGACGGCGCGGCGCGGTGCGGTGCGGCGGATCGATTCAAATCCCGAAGATTGGGAGAAGGTTCATTCAGGACGAGCTGTGAGCTGTAGGTTCAGGGGTAAAGAGGGTTAAGGGGTTTCGATAAGGGCTACAGTTCCCACCTGGCCACGCTCTGCTGAGATCTGACAAGAAGGACAAGGATAAAAGACAGCTCAGCACAGCACAGAGCGCGTAAAACAGACAGGAGAAAGAATAGACAACAGTGACATACAAAAGAGAGAAAACAACACTCCATTTAGTCGCTTCGAAAACAATCAAGAACTGAATACCATTGTTGTTATATTAAAGGAAACACACAAAATTGCAGATGGGAAAACATTTATCTTTCGAAATGTAAAGATAAACGTAATTCGTGCGGCGTTGTCCTGGTAAGCTAATCTGCGAAATGACAGTGTTTTGAACAGACAACATTGCAATCACGGAGAGAATCATGTACACTAATGTGAGCGGATGGCTGAAATGCAAAGGACATCACACAGGGGAATGTGGACAATGTCGATGCGGTATAGAGGCAATGCACAAAGTTCGACAAAAACCTGCTTGAAACAACGTCAGCAGCTCAGAATAGGCCTCGACTTGGAAGTATTGGAAGCATTTGGCTCGATAGAGATGCATAGTGGTAATCCTTATTTAAAATTCAGGTTTAAATTTTTTTTTTTTTACTATAATGTTCCCAAAACAAGCCCCCTTCATCCTCGCCTCCTAACTAAATGATACCGCTTCAGCTTGAAATGTGTAATCAGCAATAGGCACAAGAAGGACGGAAAAAAAAACATCATTCAAATTAATTGAGACAAATGGAATGTAACGTTAAAGGGGGGTATTATGTAAAATCGACTTTTTCAAGCTTTATATCATGTTATTATGTCATTCCCTCATTAAACACATGCCTGGAGTGTTGCCTTGGCTCATTCACATATTTTGAGTAATCAGTAAAAACTTAGACGGCAGCCATTTTAGGTGTAGCTATGCCTCAGTCCTCCTAGGAACGCCCCCACCTCCTGGAGACGCCTCTGGACCTTTCGTCACCAGCCAAGCCACCAACCACTGCTCCTCAGCTCAGCAGAGCCCCCTCCCCGCACAGTAGTGTTGTTTAGATGCCACAGCAGTGTGCTGAAGGGGGCGTGTCGGAAAGCTTCTTAAAGAGACAGAGGCCTATTTCAAGACGTTCAGTACAGCCATTTTGAGAGAGCAATTTTATTCAAGGCAGTTATTTTAATTTACTGCATATACAGACCAACAGAAGGTTACGTCATCATTGTAGTATGCTATAGACTGGTGCTATGTGATTGGAAAAAGCATAATACCCCCTCTTTAACACATCAAATGAAAGTGTTAAGTCTACTGCAGTGTATTGTTTTGGTTTATTTTTGTAGGGCTGTGGTCGCTTGTTTGAGGTAGTCTGTAAATGTGTCTGATAGACATTAATCAAAACCCGCCTGAAGCCCTGTTGATTTTGGCAGCCCTCTTAGTTTCAGTCTATGGGCGAAAATGCTTTTAGTTTTAGTCACATTTGAGTCATTTCTAAATGTGTTTTAGTCTACTGTAAGTGGATGAAAACTCAAACTGTT
Source organism: Neogobius melanostomus (assembly GCA_007210695.1). Lineage (NCBI taxonomy): Eukaryota > Metazoa > Chordata > Actinopteri > Gobiiformes > Gobiidae > Neogobius > Neogobius melanostomus. The sequence goes on along the minus strand of VHKM01000542.1, from coordinate 799,666 downwards.
TTAGTCGAATTTTTGTCAGTTCATTAAAAAAAAGAAAAAAAAGTAATTAACCACTTAACTGCCACCTCCAGCAGGCGGATTTTCTCCAAATATGCATACCAATCTCCAATCTCCAAGCTTATTGACTGGACAGCTTACAAAATCTGTGTAAGTGAAACACAACTTATATTACATTGTCTCAAAATGATGTGTTTTTTTTGTCTCGAAACGTTTATGCTACTTTAATAAAAAAATCCAAAAACATACTTGAAACTTACTGTAGTTACTAATTGTATTAACAGCACCAACTGTGTAAAATGTTATAGCTGTGGGAATAATAGTTTGGATTTTGGGTTTTGAGTTTTCTCTTTTATGCATATAAGGACAATTCGGCACATGTGGTCCATTGCAAAATGGCACCTTTGCTTTCTTTGAATGGGTGTAGCTCTATAACCATAGCACTGGAGGGCTCTGGGATGGTTTTATTTTGAAGACATGAAGCAGGGAAGACAAAGACATCCGGCATCGTATATATATATACGCCCGATGAGATGCTGATGAAGTGATGCGCAATGGCTTATATGTATTTTATCTATATGTATTTAGTCCTAATACGAATAATATGAATTTTGACTATTGAATTATTTTTACAACACAATTTTTTTATATTGGAAAACGGATAATAACCGGCCTTTTATCAGTCTGTTTATTAGTCTGTTTTTATTGACAACACTTTAGAATATTTACATTTTGGGTAAGACATAGGCATAAAATGATCTCTATAGGAGTTTTGTGAAGGTGAAGCTGATAAAAATGATATATAACACTTGTATACTTTTCCTACCACATCGCGAGTGTAAATACCATAAGTTATGTATTTCAACAAATTCATTTCGATAAGTATTGGAAATAAGTATTGGGAATCTGGATGAAGGCTAAGCTTTTGACAGTCAGATTGCATCACAATAGGCAGAAGTGTCATTGTGATCAGGGCGTTTCCCAAAAGTGGTCGCTCTCCTCGTCCTCTGATCGTCACTTGGAGATTTTTTTAATCTACAGCGCCGTCTGCACAGTAGTTCATCATTTGAGTTGATTTGATTTATTTGAGCTATTATTTACAGTGCGTTATTATTTACAATATTTACATCATTATATTTACACTGTGCTTTCTGCGCACATACGCTACGGTATTTATTAAGTTGGGGGAAAAAAACTGTCCAGAGAAAAGATGAAGTCCCTTTTCTCTGGACAGTTTTTTTCCATCCTCGGATTATTACAATTCAATAATCCGAGGATGGACAGCGAGTTCCACGTAGATGATCACGTACTGCGTGTTAAAGGAACAGTCCACTGTTTTTCCATATGTTCTTACCTGAGCTTTGACGAGTTGATGCATACCTGTCTGGTCTTTGTGTGTGCGCTCAGTCACACAAAAAGACCAAAGCTGTTGTTAGCATTTGGCCCCTCCCAGTATATTCCTATGGCTCCAAACAGGGGTGAAGTTAGAAGCGACCAAGCTCTTCCACGGGCACAGAGACCAGACAGGTGTGTATAAACTCGTCTAAGCTCAGGTAAGAACATATCTCAGTATGGAAAAACGGTGGCCTGTTCCTTTAAAGGGGGGGTATTATGTAAAATCGACTTTTTCAAGCTTTATATCATGTTATTATGTCATTCCCTCATTAAACACATGTCTGGAGTGTTGCCTTGGCTCATTCACATATTTTTGAGTAATCAGTAAAAACTTAGACGGCAGCCATTTTAGGTGTAGCTATGCCTCAGTCCTCCTAGGAACGCCCCCACCTCCTGGAGACGCCTCTGGACCTTTTGTCACCAGCCAAGCCACCAACCACTGCTCCTCAGCTCAGCAGAGCCCCCTCCCCGCACAGTAGTGTTGTTTAGATGCCACAGCAGTGTGCTGAAGGGGCGTGTCGGAAAGCTTCTTAAAGAGACAGAGGCCTATTTCAAGACGATCAGTACAGCCATTTTGAGAGAGCAATTTTATTCAAGGCAGTTATTTTAATTTACTGCATATACAGACCAACAGAAGGTTACGTCATCATTGTAGTATGCTATAGACTGGTGCTATGTGATTGAAAAAAGCATAATACCCCCTCTTTAAGAACTTGACGGAGGAGATGTCTGTGTTCGTAGAGGTCAATAACAAGCTTTCTGAAGTAGGGCAAGGCAATATTGACAAAGATGTATTGCAGTATTTTTGGGGACTTTCTTGATAGTGATATGTTTGCAAACCATCCGAAATATGCAGACATTAGCTGACAGACAAACATTTTCCCAAATACCCATCCAAATTTTAATCAATTTCGTACATTTTTTTTTTGTCAGTTTCACCAGTTTTGTTCATTTCACCTTCCTCGGTTTCTACAACATACAATGTCAGTAGCCACATGTTACACACCATACATGTTTCTAAGCCACTTCAGCACAGAGGATGTATTGACGTATACGTTTTGACATTCAGAGCTGAAACACTGTCTTCCTGGCCGTGCAGAAACACAAGCGTATCAGTGGGAGCGGGGTCAGGCTAACAGCACCGGCATCTCCATGGTGACGGGCTGGTGATGTCCTGTTCCCAGCAGAGTTACGAATCAGGTCTGAGGAGATGCAAGCCCGGCCCACTAACAGCACAGGCACGTGATTTTGAAGCATTTTTCACCATTACACACACACACACCCTTAGCAAAGTAAATGTTATTTATTGGTGAAATGCCAAGATCTTTATTAAAACTAGATAGGACATAGTAATACATAGGAACCAATTCTGGTGGCCATTTTGTGGTTGGCCTTTCGAACCAAGTGCACCACAAATTTTTGTATGCTTTAAAAATCAAAATTCTGCTCATTTCATGACTTTTTCCCCAATGGGTGAGGAACGCGCTTCTCTATGGGAGGTGACATTGCTGTAATACCACCCCCTTGTGGCCAGGGGCGACTCCAAGAGACACTTGGGAGATTGATTCTAATAAGACTTCCGACCTCCCTAGAATGGCTTAAAAGCCTGGCTCCAAAGAGTTGTTCTTTTCTAAAAACTGCTATGACCCATGTGACAACGCTGGGGTAGGTGAAATATTTTTAACCACGCTGGATTTTGTTTATCAGCCTGAAAAAGAGGAAGCCTTTTCAGTGCATTGACTGGCTCCAGAGCCTGTCAATCAAGCTCTGGAGCTCTGTGGAGGCTCCGCCCCGCAATTGCAGGGCTTCCCGCCTTTTTGCCCTTTTAAGGAACAGGCTGCGTAGGAGGAGTCTGAGCGGCCATGTAAGTTTCACACAGGACTCGGACCTTTTCTATGAATGGGGCTGAATAGGTATTAATCTATCTCTAATTATTGTATCTATATACTGAATTTATGTCGACTGTAGCAAGAAAATTAAGTTTTGCATTTTTTAGTAGCACAGACTACATTTTACATAGATTTTCGTCTAGTAAACACATATATTTACATTTGTTTCATACTATTTGACACTGTGTTATAGGACTATGTATATTTACATGTATTTATTGTAATGCGAATGTAGTGAGTGAGTGATTGGTTGGTGGTGGTCGGAGGGGCCGATGGCGCAGACTGGTTTCCTCCCCTTCCCATCATTTAGTTTGTATTAGCACTGGCTTAAAGAAGAAAAAAGGCAGAATTTGACCAATATTTGGCGAGTTAACTTGAGACAGTCAATACACCAACTGAATGAATGGTACAAACTAGTGGGAAGACAACAACCATTAAAGACAGACACTAGGCTTATACTAATTACTGCATCTCAAATTCAGACTTTTTAATCAACACAGGTTGCTTTAAGGATTGAAAAGGTCTTTATGTTGACCATGTTTTATCTTTTGTAACGGCTTTAATCTTCATCATTTATACGGTAACATGTTTCCTGACCTTTAAACGCTCCCGTCCTGATACAAAGAGCCCACATCTCATTACCATCAAATTAGGAGCCTGAGTGTCGCGATGACAAGAGCAGACAGACGAGACAATCCAACCGGAGCAAAGTAAACAATAAGGACGACTCTTAGCACGAAAATTACATCAACTCATGCCACGCCACATCTGAATATGAATGGCTGCTGTCGAGTTTAATGGCTTGCAATGTTCTCAGATTCAGCGGATGTTTTCCAAAGCCGCAGAGCCTTTTCATGCCATTGTTTCTGATAATACGTCGCTTTCTCCGAAGATACAATTCAATGGTACGTCCTCCTCAATACTAAAGTATGGCGACGTACGTTTAATCCTTTTCATGACATTTATATCATTTTTTTGGTGTCTTCATCATTAACATTTTATTAGATGAAGTACTGGATGTGTGTCCGACTGCACAAAAAGCAGAAACTAGCATTTAGCTCAGAGGACACATATGCTAATTATCCAAAGTAAAATCTCGTTCATGATTTCTAACCAGGCTTTGACCTCACCTAAATATGTTCGACAGATTGACAACAGCGGAAAACATCTGGATCGTTCATAATTTGCGGTGTTTGATGGCCAATGCTAACAGCTATAGGAAAAATACAATGAGCATGCTAACGGACTCTGAAAAGTTAATAATAATAATAATAATTAAAGCCGCAAGCGGCATTTAGAGGCCCTCGAGGGTCTCGTTTGGCCGGTTGACGCCGGTGGCCGCACGCCGCCCCAATAACCGGGAGGCGCTTCCGCGCCCTACGTGGTTATGATGTCGCTGCCACCCTCGGTCGAGTTTGTAAAAGAGCAAAGGCAAGAAATGGCGCCTTCGGCGCCAGATCACTCCATTTTTCCCAAAATGGCCGACCTCCTGTTGGTTGCCTAGCAACCACGTAAAGTACTTTTTTGTTCGGACAGTCATGACGCACGCGTGTACCAATTTTGGTTTGCCTGCTCCAAAGTTGACATCAGGTTTGCCAACTTGGATTTCATTCTTCATTCATTTTTATTTGGTGCTCTGCAGGAGGCGCTATCGCGCCCATTTTCAAATGTCCTAAATCACAACATCTGGGGTCGACCACTCGACCAACGATTCAAGTTACGCTCAAATCGGCTTCAGTTTGTGAGAGTTATGACTGTTTAAACACGGCGGCGAGTGCTGAAAACGGACGCCGACTTCATGGCGTTGCCATGACAACACCGTTAATCCTATTAGAAAGTTTTTAATAACTTTTATTGTCACACTTGTGTAGATGATCTGGAGCGAACGGGGAGTGGCTGCGTTCAACGCCCTAGGACGAGTTCGTTCAAATTGGAGTGCACGAAATGACGCCTTCGGCGCCAGATTACTACATTTTTCCCAAAATGGCCGCCCTCCTGTTGGTTGCCTAGCAACCATGTAATGTACTTTTTTGTTCGGACTGTCATGACGCACGCGTGTACCAATTTTGGTTTTGCTGCGCCAAAGTTGACATCGGGTCGTTGCCATGGCAACACGGTGGGAAAAGGGGCGTGGCCTCAATGACTTTTTTGTTCGAGGTCATGTGACGTATGTCTGTGCCAAATTTCTTTTGTCTACGACAAAGTTCAAATTTTTTCCTCATTAATTTTTATTTGGGGCTCTGCAGGGGGCGCTATCGCGCCCATTTAAAAATTTCATATATCAAAACATCCGGAGTCGAAGACTCGACCAACGATTCAAGTTTCGCTCAAATCGGCCACAGTATGTGCGAGTTACCACTCCTTGAACGCGGCGGCGAGCGCTGAAAATGGACGCCGAATTCATGGCGTTGCCATGACAACACCGTTAATCCTATTAGAAAGTTTTTAATAACTTTTGATGTCCCACTTGTGTAGATGATCTGGAGTGAACGGGGAGTCGCTGCGATCAACGCCCTAGGAGGAGTTCGTTGAAATGCGAGGGCACGAAATGGTGCCTTCGGCACCAGTTCGCTCGATCGGGGCAATATGGCCGCCCTCCTGATGGTTGCCTAGCAACCGCCTAATATATTTTTTGTTTAGCTTCATATGACCAATCAATGTGCCGAATTTTATTCGTCTACGACGAAGTAAAATTTCAGGTGTTTTGGGTCTTGCCATAGGGCGCAATGTAAACTTTCTTTCCCAGGGGGCGCTGGCGCGCCATCTTTTTAAAATTTAGAATTTGGAAATTGTACGATTCGAACCATGAACATTTTAGAACTGTGTGCCAAAATTGGGACTTTTCGTCAGAAGATGTAGGCGTTAGGGTGGGGAGAGGAAAAATAATAATAATAATAATTAAAGCCGCAAGCGGCATTTAGAGGCCCTCGAGGGTCTCGTTTGGCCGGTTGACGCCGGTGGCCGCACGCCGCCCCAATAACCGGGAGGCGCTACCGCGCCCTACCTGCCACACTAGGTCGAGATTATAAAAGAGCAAAGGCAAGAAATGGCGCCTTCGGCGCCAGATCACTGGATTTTTCCCAAAATGGCCGACCTCCTGTTGGTTGCCTAGCAACCATGTAATGTACTTTTTTATTCGGACAGTCATGACGCACGTGTGTACCAATTTTGGTTTGGCTGCGCCAAAGTTGACACCGGGTGGTTGCCATGGCAACACGATAGGAAAAGAGGCGTGGCCATGATTGACTTTTTTTATCGGGATCACGTGACGCACGTCTGTGCCAAATTTCTTTTGTCTACGACAAAGTTTGATCTTATTCTTCATTCATTTTTATTTGGTGCTCTGCAGGGGGCGCTATCGCGCCCATTTTCAAATGTCCTAAATCACAACATCCGGAGTTGACGACTCGACCAACGATTGAAGTTACGCTCAAATCGGCTTCAGTTTGTGCGAGTTATGAGTCTTTAAACACGGCGGCGAGTCCTGAAAACGGACGCCGAATTCATGGCGTTGCCATGACAACACCGTTAATCCTATTAGAAAGTTTTAATAACTTTTAATGTCCCACTTGTGTAGATGATCTGGAGCGAACGGGGAGTCGCTGCGTTCAACGCCCTAGGACGAGTTCGTTCAAATGGGAGAGCATGAAATGGCGCCTTCGGCGCCAGATTACTACATTTTTCCCAAAATGGCCGACCTCCTGTTGGTTGCCTAGCAACCATGTAATGTACTTTTTTGTTCGGACTGTCATGACGCACGCGTGTACCAATTTTGGTTTGGCTGCGCCAAAGTTGACATCGGGTCGTTGCCATGGCAACACGGTTGGGAAAGGGGCGTGGCCTCAATGACTTTTTTGTTCGGGTTCACGTGACGGATGTCTGTGCCAAATTTCTTTTGTCTACGACAAAGTTAAAAAATTTTCCTCATTCATTTTTATTTGGTGCTCTGCAGGGGGCGCTATCGCGCCCATTTTCAAATTTCCTATATCACAACATCCGGGGTCGACGACTCGACCAACGATTCAAGTTTCGCTCAAATCGGCCACAGTATGTGGGAGTTATGACTGTTTGAACGCGGCGGCGAGCGCTAAAAATGGACGCCGAATTCATGGCGTTGCCATGACAACACCGTTAATCCTATTAGAAAGTTTTTAATAACTTTTGATGTCCCACTTGTGTAGATGATCTGGAGCGAACGGGGAGTCGCTGCGATCAACGGCCTAGGACGAGTTCGTTCAAATGCGAGGGCACGAAATGGCGCCTTCGGCGCCAGATCGCTCTTCTGGCCAATATGGCCGCCCTCCTGATGGTTGCCTAGCAACCGCATAATATCTTTTTTTGTTTGGCTTCACGTGACCAATCACTGTGCCGAATTTTGTTCGTCTACGACGAACTAAAATTTTCGGGGATTTCGGGATTTTGAGGGGTCTGGCCATAGGGCGCAATGTTAACGTGGTTTTTCCAGGGGGCGCTGACACGCCATTTTTTTGAATTTTTACATTTTGGAGATGTGAAGTTTTTTTTTTTCACCTAATTGAATTTTGGGCAAAAATTCAGGACTTTTCATCAGTGGGAAGTTGCCGAAACTGGCTTTTTAGGGGGAGAGGAAAAATAATAATAATAATAAGAAAAACCCGTACAATAACAATATAGCGCCGCCTTCGGCGGCGCATATTTATATATTCGGAAAGGTCTCACGTCCAGTAATCCAACCGTGGGGTTCATTGTCAAATACGAGCGCGTTGCGCTCGTATTTTACCTCTTCTTTCTCAATATTTCCCAATGGATTTTTTTTTCGTATTTTTGTGCGAGCAGAAGCAAATATGCCGCTTTCGCGGCAAAGACCTATATTATCGGATAGGCCTCGATGCCCTGAGTCACTGTATTAGTGTTTTGAGTGCTGGTGAGTGGCCATGGTCGATGACGAGCGCGTTGCGCTCGTCATCGACTGCTTTCTTGTCCATGTTGCGCCTTGCCTGTGGTTTTCACCTTTTTTCTTCGAGCAGCAACAAATGTGCCGCTTTCGCGGCACACGCTTATATCACCGGACAGGTCGGGGTGCCGGGAGTGTCGTTATTACTGTGTAATGCATGGGGAGCGCTCCGCGCTCTGTTTCTTGAGCGCTCCGCGCTCTTTTTGGGACGTGCGCTACGCGCACGTCTTTCGTCAGTGCGCTCCGCGCACTGCCTTTACAATAACAACAGGCCCGGACCCTGTCAGGCTCTCGGGCCTAATAATAAGAAAAACCCATACAATAACAATATAGCGCCGCCTTAGGCGGCGCATATTTATATTTTCGGAAAGGTCTCACGTCCAGTAATCCACCCGTTGGGTTTATTATCAAGTACGAGCGCGTTGCGCTCGTCTTTGTCTTCTACTTTTTCAATATTTCCCAATGGATTTTTTTTTCGTATTTTTGTGCGAGCAGAAGCAAATATGCCGCTTTCGCGGCAAAGACCTATATTATCGGATAGGCCTCGATGCCCTGAGTCACTCTAACAGTGTTTTGAGTTCTGGTGAGTGGCCATGGTCGATGACGAGCGCGTTGCGCTCGTCATCGACTGCTTTCTTGTCCATGTTGCGCCTTGCCTGTGGTTTTCACCTTTTTTCATGCGAGCAGCAACAAATGTGCCGCTTTCGCGGCACACGCTTATATCACCGGACAGGTCGGGGTGCCGGGAGTGTCGTTATTACTGTGTAATGCATGGGGAGCGCTCCGCGCTCTGTTTCTTGAGCGCTCCGCGCTCTTTTTGGGACGTGCGCTACGCGCACGTCTTTCATCAGTGCGCTCCGCGCACTGCCTGTACAATAAAACAGGCCCGGACCCTGTCAGGCTCTCGGGCCTAATAATGCATCGGTTTTATATAGCGCTTTTCTGGACACTCAAAGACGCTTTACATTGCACTATTCAATCACTACTTGGTGGTAGTAAGCTACTATTATAGCCACAGCTGCCCTGGGATAGACTGACGGAAGCGAGGCAACCAGTCTGCGCCATCAGCCCCTCCGACCACCACCAACCACTCACTCACACACACACACACACTACATTCGCTAGGCTTCCTGGTGTTACTAAACGGTCTCCCATCCAAGTACCGACCAGGCCCTTCCCTGCTTAGCTTCCAAGGTCTGACGGGATTGGGCAGAGCAAAGTTACCCGGACTAGCCGACTTGCTAACTGTCCGCATACGTTAGGATCAGACACTGCTTCTCTTTATTATTGTAATGCTCTTCTCTAAGTAGTAGAATTCAAGAAGGGCCACAGTATTATTGGCAAACATTGTTTCCAAGTGTTAGCTTATTTAGCGGTATCAAATTGGCACAAAAATGCGCCCATTTACGCCTTGGTTTCTCACCTCCTTCATAATATTGACGTGGGGCCAGTGATCATGAATGCTGCCAGCTCTTTGAGAGAATACTTTACAATTTACGTTACATTGTGTACATGTAGCTTGAGGAGCTACACGCTAACACAATTAAAAAATAACATTAAAAAATCCAGCTGTTTATTGCTCTTTTTGCCATCATTACCACTAATACATGCTTCTATAAAGGTACTGTATAAGCGAACACAAAAGCACTCCCCACCCCCGCTCCACAACAAGGACTTGAGAACATTAACACTTCAACAATAAAATCTTGAATCTTATACACCTGACCTTTTATGAACCACTTGCATTTATTCTCACTATTTTGGTACTAATTTAGCTCCATACAGTTGCTTTTTTTTATTTTTTTTATTTGAACCGCTTGTTCCTTGCACCTATCACTTATAGTGCATATAGTCCAAAACTACTCAAGAAACTGTAAACATTTAGAATTCAAGTATTTGTAGCTATGTTTTTGTACATGCCTTTGTGCATATTCTAAACAAATGATCGTACAGTAATGTCAAAACAGCTAATATTTATGTAACCACACAAACACCTTACACGCACAGTGAAAATGCCAGGGACTTTGGTCGGGGGAAGTGGCGTAGACGATAAGAAATGACAGAATTTGACATTTGAAGGAGACGTTTGGAAACGTTGAGACGGATGGACAGAGTGACAGACTGAGATGGAGAGAGAGATAGAGACAATGAGCAGGTACAGAACAGGCTTTACCCCATGAGGCTCCTGGGAGCAGTCCCAGCCCGACAGACAGAGGACAGAGCAGATAAGACACAAGCGGCGGTCACAATCGGAAAGAGAAGTGTTACGAAGAGGCGCCAGACTTTAATGCTTATCATGTTAGTGTTGTCAGGGTAATAACATTTTCAATAGAATAAACAAACTTATTAGATCCTTTTCACTATGAATGCAGGCTAGATCCCTCAAACGCTGTTGAGAAAAACAGCGAGTTACTGGTGAATCATCACTGACAAACATGTTATCACTTTACATACGATGTAAATACTTCACCAGGGAGGCATTCTGTGTTCATAAAGATCGGTACATTTCACCCTCTCACCCCCCAAAAATAATAAAAGAAAAAATATATAGATAGATAAGCCAATAAATGTTAGGCAAAGAAGAGCTGGTTATGTCGTTATGTCAACATTTATTGTGCCCCAAGTTAACGTAAGGCATAGTTTCAAGATTAAAAAAACACCTAGCACTTTGAACACAGCGTCTCCTCTGGGAATGTACATCCGAACATAACGTTTTAACACTCTGGGCCCGATCTTGTGTTTCTGAACGCAGGCTAGAGACTAGACTTTGCCACTCACGGGGGAGCGCTCTGTGAAATCTTCCAGCTCCTGACCTGATGCAGTGGGGTTGAACGGGGGCTGTACATGGGCTGGTGATGTTAGGTACAACAGTGGTCCCTCCCAAGCTTTTTTTGTACCAGACTTTCATGGAGATTTCCCTGTGCTCTCCAAATACCAGCACCAGAGCAGGACCAGCGATAAAATTATCTTTACTCGGGACACGCCTGAAGTTTAACTCACAATGGGATCAAGTTTGTCGTTTATCCTGTGAGAGCTTAAAGGAATAGGCCACAGTTTTTACATACTGAGATATGTTCTTACCTTAGCTTAGACGAGTTCATTTGTACCTGTCTGGTCTCCACGTGTGCCTTCAGTAACGTAAACACAGCACAGACGGCGTTAGCATTTAGCCTCTCTCTTCTCCTCTGTAGCTCCAAACGCGGTGAAGATAGAAGCTACCAAACTCTTCCACGTTTTCCCTATTTAAATATGGTTACGTGAAGTGTTACACTATAAAGTATAATTACACAAAATTAAACAATGTGGATTTTCTAAGCGGATAAAAAGGGGAACTATATTGTAAGGCGTAATAATACGGTTCATCTGTACTCAGCCTTATGTACCCCACTTTATGTCCATTTTTTTTACTTAAGACTTTTAACAACTGGGCTGTCTGTATGTATATGTGTCTGTGTGTGCGGGTGGGGTAGGGGGAGGTGGGGGTTGTTGTTATTTATGTATATTTGCTGGTGGGGACTATTTTAATGATTTTTTAAGCACTGTAAAGCACTTTGTGTTACATTTTGTATGAAAAGCGCTTTATAAATAAAGTTTGATTTGATTTGATTTGAATACCAGGAATACAATAATATCTTCACTTTACTATGCGGACGCCAAACACAATATAGTTCCCCTTTTTATCCGCTTAGAAAATCCACATTGTTTAATTTTGTGTAATTATACTTTATGGTGTAACACTTCATGTAACCATATTTAAATAGGGAAAACGTGGAAGAGTTTGGTAGCTTCTATCTTCACCTCATTTGGAGCTATAGAGGAGAAGAGAGAGGCTAAATGCTAACGGCGTCTGTGCTGTGTTTACGTTACGGAAGGCACACGTGAAGACCAGACAGGTACAAATGAACTAGTCTAAGCTAAGGTAAGAACATATCTCAGTATGTAAAAACGGTGGCCTATTCCTTTAACAAGGATGTAGCCTAAATACTGAATTAAGTATATGAGGCCACGTGCGATGTTAAACCACTAGAGCTCGTTGCAGCACACCACGCCTTGATCATTCCCGTCTTTGTAAGTGATCACCCTCTTCTGCACTAACGCTGTTGTTGCACCAGGCGGAAGATCGGGCCCATTGTCAGTGATTATACATCAGTAACCTCTTGTCCACCACTAGCTGGAACACAATGTTCACAATGCGGAGAATTTATGGCATACACTATTATTTATTTATTTAACGGCTTATCTGAAGTTCACACTGTAATTAAAGGGTTGAAGCGAGTACTTACGTGCAGGCAAAGGCGACCAGAGCCCCACTGACCACAATGAAGTCCAGGATGTTCCACAAGTCTCTGAAGTAGGAGCCAGGGTGGAGCAACAGTCCCAGGTCGATCATCTGCACACAGACAACAAGTCAGGGAGAAAAACATACATACAGTATGAACAATAACAACACGTACAAGTAAATGATAATATCCAGAATCAGACCCAAGAGACACAAGCTCATAAATGTCAATGTTGGTGGCGGGATTTCCCACTCACGACAATGCATTATTGTGTCAAAACACCACACCCATTTTGCCAGTGTGAATTGGTTGGTGATCGAGACGTGCCAATCGCATGATGCTAAAAAGCTGGAGTAAGTCTGGGCGTCCCTTCTCAGGCTTCGCGATCCAACCGCGAATAAAGCGGGGGTGTTACGGCCCCAGGCCTCCAGTCTCCTTCTTTTTTGGTATTAGTTTTGTGTGTGTGTGGTTAATGCTGTCTTTCCCTACATGGATATCTGGCTGTGCGAGCTCTGGCCTGCGATTGGAGGACTGGTTTCAAGCTCGGTTCTGGTTGGCTGCTCGTCCCTGGTCCTGATTGGTGTGGCATCTGAACACCTATCCCCAATTAATCACCTGCTGCAGCCACACCTATAAAAACCCACACCATGGAACATTCTGGGCTACTGGCCTTTATGGGCAGTATGCCATTAAGTAGAGGTCTGTGTTTTAGGAACACTCGTTTTAGTTAGGTGACTTTAGTGTGTTGCGTTTATGTCATTTCTTGGGATGTTCACTTTTGTAGTGACGTGGAATCAAGTGACACCCGTTTATCTAGTCATGCCTTTGTTTTGGTATATGTTAGCCCTTACTTTTGTTGTCTTAGTTTAGGTTACATTTTTGTTAACCTTTTGTAAATATTGTACATACCTTTTTGAGTATTTTACACCCCTTTGTTAAATTTACCTTTTACACTCCTTTTATTAAATTACAACTTTATTTATCCATTTTTACATCTTGGTTTTTGTTACTTCCCTTACCCTGGCAGAGCTGGGTCGTAACAGGGGAAAAAAATGGATGAATGATCAAGTCTTTCTGTAAAGCACTTTGGTCTTCCTGGTGTTGTTGTAAAGTGCTATACAAATAATATTTGATTGATTGAAGTCTGTTCTCCCTCCCACCCTGGACCCATACCAGTTTGCTTATCGGTCCAATCGCTCAACTGAAGATGCCATCTCCACTGCGCTTCATTCAGCCCTCACTCACCTTGAAACAAAGGACTCTTATGTTAGAATGCTGTTTTTAGACTTTAGCTCAGCATTCAACACTATAATCCCACAGCAGCTAATACACAAACTGCTCCACCTGGGATTCAACACATCACTGTGCAACTGGCTGCTGGACTTTCTGATGGGGAGACCACAGTGTTGGGATCAATAACGTTTTTTTTAAAATCTGAATCTGGACATTAGACAGTGTTTCCTAGCCAGTGGTCACTATACTATATACTATCTGGTATGTATAAATGTTGTATTTTTGTGTTTTTTTTTTGCCTTTTTTTTTTTTTTTTTTCTTCCTGCGTTTTCATCCTCATTTACGTTTCGCTTTTGTTAAGTTGAAACTATTTAGATTTGGGTTAAGGCGGGGTTTTTATTTTTATTGCATAATATATCCACTATGATGCTTTTTCCAATGTAATCATCGTATTAAACTTGAAAGCAGCTCGCCATTGATACTAGAGAAAGCTCTTGTATACCTTTCCATTGCAAATAGGCTATAAGGGCCGAAAGTAATTATTGTTAAATTACGCCGAACAGCAATCATGAGGGAAATGTATCGAGACTAAACAACATAATTTATTCACTCACTGAACAAGGCAGCGGTTTCCGAGAACAGCTGGCTTTTTCGCGTGAAATATTTATCCATATCATGCACATTATGTGGGGCTATTCTGAGAAAATAGACGCAAAATGTAAACAGAAACCAAACACATGTTTATTAACGGAATACATTTTTAAAAATTAATTCGTAAGGATGACCAGGTTTGCCAGGGGTCAGCAGCCAAACACAAAACAAACACAAACCCGCGGACAGTGCGCTTGTCAAACCAGGAAGAATGCCATTTGAAACTTTCAGTGAGCAGTTTTCGATCAATATAGCATTTTCTAACCTATAAAGTGTAAGATGGTGTTTAATCTCTCTCACCTTAATGACCATCTCGAAAGTGAAGACTCCAGTGAAGACATAGTCCAGATACTTCAGTACCTGCAAAAGATTAAACATGATCTTAAGTTTATCTTGATCATGACAATATCCACGTAGTAGTATTTATCGAAGTACAGATTTGACGGATAGAGTGTGTGCTTAACACTGACTACATTTGATTACAGAAACAGAAACGCTCCCGAACCTTCCTGAAGAAGACTTAGACAGAAAGTGTTTTTTTTTCGGTGTAACGAGCCGGATTTGGCTGAGGACACAGTCGATGCTGGAGGCTGATGATTCGAGAGAAGAGTGGAATATGAACTGGTAAACCACTGTATGTTTGCACGTATCAGTGTGAATTTCATCAACTTAAAATATTTCGTCATCATTTTATTTTAGTCAAAGTAATGTTTTTGCCGACTAAAATTGGACTAAATAAAAATGAAAAGAAGAGACTATAATCATCCAAACTCCCGATGACAGTTTGAAAGAGTTTCGTATCATTTCAATGCACTGCCAAAGGAACAGCTCTGAGCTTTGTTTATGTGGGAGAAGCTCCATGAAGCAGAGGACCTTCATTAAAGGGATATTTCAGGATTTTTGACATAGGGCCTCATTTCCTGGTTATCCAGAG
Organism: Neogobius melanostomus; assembly: GCA_007210695.1. Classification (NCBI taxonomy): domain Eukaryota; kingdom Metazoa; phylum Chordata; class Actinopteri; order Gobiiformes; family Gobiidae; genus Neogobius; species Neogobius melanostomus. Next base: position 784,354 of record VHKM01000542.1, on the reverse strand, counting down.
TGTTGTTGATGTCTGGAGATATTTTTTTCTTAAGTTCATGCAGTTCTTATATTTGAAGAGTCTAGTGGCGCTAGGCTAGTGCTAGGCTAGCGCATTTCTACAGTAACAGCTAGCCTGCATTAAAAACAGTCTGACCCACTCCACAGTGCACCTGAGGTAAATCACTTATAACGCCAGACTAACCATATAAATGTGTCATGATTCTGCTTAGTTTGTTAATGTTCACTCCTTGCTCCTTGATTTGGCCTGTTCCGGTTCATGTTTTCCTGCTTGCCCAATTTTCCTGCTCTGCACAGCTGCACCTCATTCACTCGTCAAGTCGGGGAGGGTATATATATACTCCCTCAGTTCAGCCAGTCTCTTGCTAGATTGTCAACCTGCGAAGAGAGACTTTCAAGCCCTGTGATATTTCTGAGAGATTCTGATTCTGGTTGTCCAGAGATCTGTTTTCTGTTCTGTCTGAATAACATTTATTCCTGTCTGAATTAATAACAAGTCCTATTGGGGATATAGGACTTCTTTGTTTTGTTTGGTGCCTGCTTATCCTGGCCGATTCAGATATTTCAGTTCCCGTCTACTCCTTCCTGCTTTGCATTTGAGTTCTAACATACCGGTGATAAAATGTCTGTGTTAATAGAATAATTTTTGAAATATAACTGACCTTGTATCACATGAATTATCGCATTTTGAGGGACTATTTTATCGCAGATCACTCCGCCTCTGCGCAGCTTACAACCACGAAGCTGATGCTGCTCAAATATAAGTTATTTTAAATGCAAAATGGTTAGAATTATTCTATCGACACAGACATTTATATGGTTAGTCTGGTGTTAAAAGCGATTTACCTCAGGTGCACTGTGGAGTGCGCCAGACTGTTTTTAATGCAGGCTAGCTGTTACTGTAGAAATGCGCTAGCCTAGCACTAGCCTAGCGCCACGAAACTTTTCAAATATAAGGACAGCATGAATTAAAAATATATATATTTCTCCAGAAATCAACAACACTCTGGATAACTAGGAAATGAGGCCCTATGTCAAAAATCCTGAACTATCCCTTTAAGAGGTTAATCTCGACCATTCAAGCTGCGATTTTCTTTAATTGATGGGACACTGTTCTATGACATATAGTACACGTTTCCCTGGACAATTTTCTATTTTAAGATCAAATTGTTATAGCACTCTTGGCTCAAAATCACACAGTAACAGCAAAACCCGAAACACTGTTCAGTCCATGTGTTCTCTACAAAACTGGAGTGTTCAGTTTTGTATTATGATCAGAAGGATTATGACCGTGTCTGACGAAGAGAGACATGTTGAGTTAGCCTTTAGATTTGGGTAAAGCTGAACTGGAGAAATGTGCTTGGTTAAAGTGGGAGTTAAGAGGTAAGTACAGTAGCTTTTGTGCGATGACATTTAGTTTCTTATCAATCAAGGTAAAAATGGTATCCATGTAAAATATTGTTTATGGAGCAAACATGGCGGTATAGACTCCAGACATACAGTGTGCACAGACCAAAGCGGAGCAGCCCAGTGGAATAGCTATGGACTGCATGTTCCTGTAGTCTCTCTCTGTCAGCTTCACTGCACACCCGCCCACGTGTCGTGCACCCCCCCCACTCCTTCACGTGTGCACCCGGCCTCGTCCCTCCTGCTCCGACTGCAATTTTAATTAGTCGTGCTTGTCTGTCAAAACACGGACCTCAAGTCACGGGCCGCGCTCCCTCCCTTCTCTAATTTGATAGTTTAAAACGAGGCCTATGAATAAATATGTAACTGTTAGGATTTCACTATACGACTCCTGCATTTTTAGAAGCAGAAAATATGACCAAATAAAGCATTTCCCTTCCCCCTTTGGGCATAACGTCATGTTCCATTAGCAGCCACTTGTCAATCCGATTTCCAATGCTGGCGCGGTTTCATCATAATGTCAGAAAGAAGAAAAAAATGTGTTGGGGATTTTTCTGAAATGAAATGACGCTAAATCCCACTGACATTGAAACAATTCCTGGGCGGCTAAACCTCACTCTCGTTTTGTCAAAGCACTGCGTTACTTTGCTCTTTTGAACATTTTTTCATTCACAGCTCACGTGATGCAAAAAGTGAGCACATCTTTAATTGAAAATACCAGTGACTGTGCCGTCAGGGCCAGCAGGGCCTTCTCTGCTAGCCCTGCAAATGAAGAAAAGAAAGTATAAAATGTCTTGATAGTATATTTAATGTGTATAATACACAGTTGAGTTGTGTATATACTGGTGTTGTTGAGGTGTAACTGTAATTTCCTACTCAAAAAGTGCCTTAAAACCTGAACTGTTCCACCTTAGGGCCTGCTGTACTGAGCTACCCCTGTGTTGTCAGGCCGCACACATGATTGACAGCCAGTGTGACAGAATTATCAGCCAATCAGAATTCGATGTACAATGACAGTGCATCCCCAGGGACTTCTGCGTCTCAGCAGCGCCGCCTTTGTTTTCCTCACCTGGGAAAACCGCTAATGTAACCGCCCATGGGCAAGGTGTTTCCATCAGAAGTGTTGGCTCAACTAAACTGGATAAACAAAATATTCTTCTTGTGAAATGTCCAAACGAGGGCAAAACTATGTGGATTTATTAATCACGAATATTTGGCGCTGCTTCCTCATGAAGAGTTTCCATAGCAAAGCAGCTGAAACAGCAAGTGGTAGACGCTTGGCCCCGGACAGGAGAAGAGTTTCCCCATGTCAGCTGCGCAGGGACTTGGGAAGGAAACATGTACGGGACTACGAGCGCTTAAAAAGCGTTGGAAGTCTGTAACTGTATGTCTAGTATATTTTATTATGTTGTGTTTTGCATTTGAGTTGATCTTTGATCTCTCGCTCTGTCAACAAAACATCTCCTAAAAACAGGCGCGTGTTTCCACATTAGCATACTTGTCTCCACCTGTCATGTGTCGTGTGTTTCCGTATATTACGAATGTTCCGAGTGTGTTGTTGATACATCCTTTGGCGAACAAATGCCACGTAACAAGGCAGTTTTATCCATCAGTTTATATGTGTTTGGGTGAGGGAACCTAGATTGCTACAAAGGCCCTGACAGAAACCTCACGGCCGCCACAGGGCTCAGCCTATAAACAGACTGAGCAGCTGCTTAGAGTCCCGAAGCCACCAGGGGTCCCCATGAGTGCCTACGTTTTTATAGCAAATAATGTTTAAAAATGCTGTTTACATTATGTTTGAACCGGCCGTGTGCGAGGGCAGCTACAGGCTGCAGCGCAAAGGACCCTTCTCCCTGTAGTGAGGCGCTACAGTTCAAATCATCTCTACAAGTTAAACTAAAGGTTACCTAAAAAGCACAGGATACGCAGCAAACAGAGGAAGCCCATTGTATTGGACATATTGAGGAATGAAATTAAGTTGTTTGGAGCTCACTGCCTCATGAAGACTGCATGCCTGGCGAGTCAGTGAAGCTAATGTTTCTAGTGTTGACTTATTATGATTTCTAATTGAAAATTGCTTTCTCACCTCTGCTGGGCAAGTAAATGGCTTGTTAAAGACCCGGCTCATTAATATGCAATGAAATGAATGAATGAATTAATGCATTTAATCACCCACTGATTACCTGCGCATTTACATAGCGTCTTTCTGTGTTCATTGTTCTAAACCAAAGACAAGTAGCCTGTTTAAGTAGCCTAAATTGACCTTTAGCTCTGCCCTTGGAAAATACATTTACTGGAAAGTAGAACGGCCTGATCTTCACAATTTTAGGACTAGGGTGACGCCTCAAGTGCAAACAAGTGGCCAGGGGCCGGGGGCATCGGTTAGAAAAAAGGGGTCGACTGAGGCTGGTGTGACAGCAGCAAGCGCTAAAGGCCCTCCTTCCCCTTCGCTCTCCTCATCTTTACATAAGCATCGTGAACAGCCTCATATGGACCACTTCATTCAGCATTTGTAGACTACATCCTTTTATGCTCTCACAGGACAAACTACAAACGTTATCCCACTGTGAGTTAAACATTGGCCGTGCCCCCAGTACCGTTGCAAAACTCTGGGAATTTTCAACATTGGGCATTTTCCAGGGGAATTAACTGGAATTTATGGAAATTTACGGGAATATATGGGAATAAACAGGGAATTAAAACAACTTTACAGACAGATATAAACTGAAGCAAAGATAAATTATACAAAATAAACCAACCAATCTTCGCCTCTTTACCATTACCAAAATGGCAGCAGCCCTGTTTATTCACACAGAGCAGGTATAGCACACGACAAAGCACTAAACACTGTTCAGTCATTGCGTGTTCACTTTTGCATCCTGTTGCGCTTTGATTGGCAAAGACTTTAAGGTCGGACGGCTCAATGGAGTAATAAAACAGTATTACTAGTACTTGATTGCCGTCAGCCCTCTGTACTTGGACACGTTCCTGTTGAGAAGCCGTTCCAAAGTTATGATAGGGTCATCCAGGTCCCGTGTCTGGTTCACTGTGCTGTGCGTGACTCACGTTGTTGCGAGGCGCGTTGGCGTGCACCGGGTCCTCCGCTGCCAGGGCGATGCTGCTCATGGTGATGACCAGCAGAATGCACATCTCGAAGTAGCGCAGATTGACCACGTAGTGACAGAGCCGCCGCACGCTGGAACACAGGGCAGAGGTCAGGTCCGGCTGAGGGCACCTCGGCAGGGACTGAAGACGTTAAACCATTTATGCTATGTACCGTGAAACTCAAATGAAAAACACAAAACAAGCCTGGAGAGATTAAAATGTCTGCTTCACCAGTTGATGTTATGAGGTGGTATCCTCCTTCTCCAGAAAGTGCCTCTCAGTGTTTTAAAGTGGACCTATCATGGACCTAACCCCTCGTAAAAAGACTTTTAACGCATCATACAGCATAGGAGGCAAACATCATCCACAAAGTCAACTAGTTAGAGGAGCTTAGGGTAGCATGCCTACTCTACACACTGGCTTTTTAACGCACCACTGTGTGGTGATGCTGTGTTGGTTCACTGTCAATGCCATTGACTCCCGACAAGGAACAAGTTTTGTCCCTCTTGTGTTGCTGTACAGATAGTTAATTTGGGCACATTTTTTGTGTTTTGAAGCTGCAAAGCTATTAATCATACCCATTTTTTTAAGTACTTCAGTTTACTTTAGTATAGTTTATGTATTTATTTGATACAAGATACATTCATCTTAAAGAAAAGATGCTTTAGCTACATTTAGCTAATGCCAAGTTCCATCTGCAGTCCCTGGGCTGGTGCACAATATTACAACACACAATACTAATAACTGTTAGTAGCACTAACAATATGTTCAATGAAGGTGCTTGAGTCATCTTCTGTACTCAGTAGTTGAAGTCTCAAACGTTTCGCCTCTCATCCAAAAGGCTTCGTCAGTGGACTAAAGTCCCACTCAGCCCGCAGCTTAAATAAGCGGACTTTAGTCCACTGACGAAGCCTTTTGGATGAGAGGCGAAACGTTCGAGACTTCAACTACTGAGTACAGAAGATGACTCAAGTACCTTCACTGAAGATGGACAACTCCTGTACGACTGAGAGCTTACACAGACAGACTAACAAATATGATTCACTTAAGTAAAGAGAGAGAACTTGCACTTTAATTGGAGTAATATTTGACCTGTAGATGTGTGTGTAGGTTCTCAGTCGTACAGGCATTGTCCATCTTCAATAAAGATGACTCAAGAATCATCATTGGAGATATTTGACCTGTAATATCTATACTTTTATGCAAATAAGTACTTTGACCTCCTCTGTTGGTAACTATCTGAAATACTGTCAACTTTTGTTACTTACTTGCTTAGAGAAAGATTATTGTGCTGCCTTTCTGTTCATTTCATAAACAGTTCAAACAAACTCCTGTAAGTTTTATCAGCCTGTGTTAATAAGCTTGTGGTGAAATGTTTAAGGAGGCACCTCTTTGTTCTGCCTACACACAGTAAAATACAGAAAATACAACTGCATGAATGAGCAAAAAATGCAACTCCAGTTATGTTTTGATGATGAAACTAAATTAATATTGGATTTTGTAAACTTGAGTATATAGTATGTGTGGACTGCCCCTCATGGCTAAACACTGAACTGCAATTTAGTTTTTGTTTCCGTATGTAAACTGCAGCATGTGTTTCTGCTGTAGTAAAAGTAAATCAGCCCCATCTATGAGCGTTCAAAATCTTCCCGCAGCTAAAAACAACAGTTGCCCTTCCAGTCGTGCGCGTGGCTGTTTGCCGTCTGCTGGTGGGACGTACGGGTTGGTCGTCCCGAAGATAAACATGGAGCTGTATGGAAGTATCTCTCTGGCCCGTTGGCTGCATCCTCCTCATCCAGATCTTTCTTCTCGTCGCTGAGCTTGTCACAGTCGATGTTGTTCACTGGAAAACAGAGACGTGCGTAACAGGCGAGTGTCAGGGTACATTTAGATCTGAACTTATGTGGAACTTGTCTAATCTCTTCTCTGAAAAGATCTTACATTAAGGGGCCAGTGGTTCAAAGGTAATCTGATCGGATTTTGGTTTATCGGATTGGATCAGATCTTGAAAATGGGTTGTTCAAAAGGGAAAGAAGGATTCTGAAATCTGCTTAGATCATGTAATCCAATCCTAGTTTTAATCTGGATCAAACCTTCACTTTGTGGTGTTCAAAACATTTCAGTAGGATCTGGAGAAATAAAATTAATGAAATAATCAATTTGTATTCATTTGTGTACGTACGTTTATTTCTAATTTGCATTTGATTTGTTCAACTGTTACAGTGATGAAGTAGATAAAGTAGACACAGGCTACCAATAAAGCCCTGTCAGTAGAGTAAAGCAAAAATAAAATAATCTTATCCCCATGAAATAAACCCCAAACAGATTTGAATAACAAACAGAAATGACATATTCAATATTTCTGTCATTCATCACTGTGCTGTATATTAATTTCAACAAAACAATCATGAGAGATGAACCAAAACTAATTTCTAACAATTGCATCCCTTACTACACGTCCAGTCTGGTTCTTCAGCAGGCTCAGGTACATCATAAACATTATCACAGAGAGGGACAGTGTCTCTTCAGAATTCAGTTTAAGATAAGATAAGCCTTTATTGAACTCACAATGGAGAAATTGACTTGTTAAATCAGCTCTCAAGAAACACTGGCGCGCAAAGAAAGACAGGAAATGTGCAATCAATTAAAGTGTCCTTTGCAAAATAACAATGATGCCGATGAATTAATCCTTAAATGAGAAACTGAAAGAGCAGAAGCACAGACACTTGTGGCAGAGGAACAAATCAAGCTGGCTTCTAAAAGCAGGCCTTGAAAATGCTGGTCTCTCCTACTGGGATGAAGAACCCTGAACACTCTTTATTTTAACTATTGGACATTTAGCCTTTTTTTTTAATTGAAGACTTTTTCAAAATATCCACAATGTATTTGTTTATGTATATTTGTATTTGATGTGGCTCAGATGAGTGGTCATAAAAGAAATCATAAATAGAAATGGATGTTTATGTTATTTTTGTGTTTTGTCTCAAAAACAAACAAAAAAACACTTAAAGTGACCCTATGTTGGCTCTTCTACCTGTTGTTCCTTACATAGCTGGTAGCAATGTTAATACATAGCTGGTAGAGCACTGGTAATCCAGATTTGGTCATCATGAAAACGGTGTATCAGGATCAGGGTGATCCAATCCAATGTTGCTTTGAAAAAGCGGCATAAAAGTAAGACGGATTACCTGATCCTAGATAGCAAATAATGGGATTTCCAAATCCGGATCATTTTGATCCAGATTACATTTTTTAACAACTAGCCCATGGAGAGACACTGTAGACCAGGGGTGTCCTAACGTTTTTCATCAAGGGCAGCATATCAAAGTGTATGTGGCGTGATCAGTGGTCAGTGCAGTGAAACACTTACCCAGGTGCATTAAGAGAGGTTTAAACCGTGAGCCACACCTTTATTTAGGCTTGGAACCTTAATGTTAGCTCTGTCTCATAATAAAATGTTGAGGTTTTAATCGTGTGGAATTATTATAATAATAGTAGATAGTAAAAAGTACTATCTCAACAAGAAGAGGGCCACCGAAGATTAGCCTGAGAGCAGCATTTGGCCCCCGGACCACACTTTGGGCACTGCAGCTTTTATCACCGTCTAAAGACAACATTTACAGTATTAGAAAGATTTGTTGATATCTACTACCTAGATTTTTTTAAACGTTTTTTCGTCTCTGTAAAACACCCAAATAATAAATCAAAAATTCCCTTTATGACAAATTTTGTGTGTAAAAAAAAAAAAAAACTAGGGCTGGGACTTTAAATTCGATTAATTACAGAGATTTTAGCCAGTTACAATTTTTAACGCAATTAATCGCATTTTCAAAAAGAACCTTTCTATGTGTGTGTTTCTGGTACGGTAGTAGATCTGACGCACATGCTACATCCGCTCACAACAGTGGCTTTTTCCGAATGTCCACCCGAGTCCCTGACCCTTCTTTCACTATATCGTAGTGCCCGGATTCTGTTGGCGTTTTGGACAAGAAGCCCACTCCTTTCTCCTCGCCCTCACCGCGTGTCGTCTCGTACGGCTGTGGAAACGAGTGAGCCCGGTGTCCGGAACGCTATATCTGCTATAAGTGCAAACTCCGGGAACAATGTATTTCTGCGATAAAGGCTGAACAAATTCAAGACACAGTGGAATATTTATGGATAAATATCAGTCACACATTTGATTTCACTTGGATTTTACATGAAAACGGCTTTGATTTTTTTTTTTTTTTTTGCCGAAGAAAGGAAGCTATCAGTCATTTAACAGCTCAAGCTGTTAAAGGTAAGTTGCTAATGTTAGCAACTTTTCATCGCAATGATTTCTTTTCAAGAACTTTACTCATGAAAATTATGCAACATGCGATTAAAACAGCTGTTTTCACTCATTCGTGTTATGTATAGTTCAAACAGTCGGCTGTTCTCCTTGGACTCTCGCAATGCATTGTATTGTGGTATATAGACCCGTCTATAGCGATCATTGCTGCTCCCTACTTTTCAGATTGCATTGTGGGAAATTTCGAGTGCACAACATTTTTCTCGCTGGACATTCGGACACCCCTACACAATGGTGTGACCACGATATAGTGCCCTATACACTACACTACTGTGTATGGCAAATGTTCAACTCTTAAAGGCAATGCTTTAGGCCCCTTTTGCTTTATTTATTTTACTAAGGAAACATGGCACTATAAAAACGGTTTATTTACTATTTACATGATCAGAGGGTCCCAAAACACTTAAGCTTCCACTTTGTGGAAGCTTAACAGATTAACAACGATAAATATATTTGAAGTTGAGCTCATGCCTCTATTGAGTATCCTCTATTTATTCAATAATTTAGTTGCAAAAAAGGTTTTTGAATTGAAAATTAATTAAATACGATCACGATTAATTAATTACAGACCCTGCAATTAAGTACCACCATTTTTTTTTAAACTTACGCTTGAAGGGCCTGATTCACTAAGCTTTTGCACACATTAAAAATAGATAGTGCATGCTAAAGTGGAGCAAAAAGCAGAAGCAGCTGAGAATTTCTGTCTATCATAAACGCCGCCACAGCTCAACATTTTCAAGTTTCAAAGGGTATTTTTAAACTAAATGTCTAAAAGCCTGGTGCTCCATCTCAATGAGTCTGAACACTGTTTGCACTGCATCCATCTGTTGTACTGACTGGGTATGATGGTGGTCTCTCCCGGTGGGCCCGTGATCGTGACTGGGATATGGATGGCGTTGCCTGCTCTGGTGGAGTTCCTCCGGTTGTCCTCGTCCTCCTGTTTCTCTCCCAGGCTGGGGCTGCGGGCTGGGGTCTTCACTGGGCTGGTGGCCTGCTCCTGATCCTCTCCATGTGCCTGGTGCTCCCTGCAGTCAGACAACAGAGTCAGCACAGCATCATTATACTCTGTCCCCGGGCCTAGGCAGAGCGATGTGACAAATGACATCCACCAGGAAGTTTGTCGGTGCCCAGAGACAACGCCATGAAGACGCCAGCATGAATTATCCTGCAGTGACAGCAAAGGCTGGTTATTCAGAATTAATGCCATTAATGTGGGACTAGAACCTAGAGGTTAGGCCCCAAACACAGTATGTCTGACACGAGAGGACTCTGTTTCCACATGGTAAAGCCTTTCAAACTTTGATGTGAGGCAATACAGTAAGTGGTAACATTTACAAGTAGGGCTGGGTACCATTACTTTTTTTCAATACAGGTACTTTAACTATACTTGGTTTACGATACCAGAAAATACAGAAGAATAACATTTGGAAGATCTGCAAATTTACAATTTCGGGTTGATCTCCGATGGGAAATGTGGGAATAATTCGGGAAAACTTGGGAGAAAATGTGGGATTGTGAAAAAGGGGGGGGAGGGGGGAATAGAAAATAGGGTAAAAATTGGGAAAACAAGAAAAAATGGGACAAAATAATAAAAAAAAGATGAAAAATCCAAACCCAAATTTGAAACAACAGGCTTGACAAGGAGTGCCATTAGGGCCACTAGAGTCAAAAACCATGACTTCCATTTTGTTCTGATTTAGGCATGAAAAGTTAAGGGCCATCCATGCTTAAAGTAGCTGATTCAGTTCACAAGGGCCTAACAGCACATGGATCACCCTTCTTCAGAGGCAGATAGATTTGACTGTCATCAGCATAACAGTGGAAAGTAATGCCACAGAATGGATCCAAGTGGGAGCATGTGTAAGGAAAACAATAAAGGGCCAAGTATTGATCCTTGTGGTCCTCCTCATGACAAAGGGGCCTGTGAGGAAACACTTTCTCCGAAACTGACACGAAGTCAAATATGACTTGAACCACTGCAGGGCTGAGCCAAGAATTCCCACCCAGTGTTCCAGCCATGGGAGGAGGATTGCGTGGTCCACTTTGGAATGTATGGGTCCTAACTCAGTGCCTTGCTGACCAACACACTGACTCACACACCACATTCACACAGGCGAGTTGAGTGTTCGACGAACTGGTCCAAGCAAGATTGCACCACCTCAATTTCACCTTCTCACAGGGAAGCCAGCATATCCACACTAGGGGTGGGCGATATAAAATAAAAAAATTGTATACTTTGCCACTTAGTAGGAGTGAGATCTTCCAACTCCAGACCTGCATTAGGTGGGCTGGACGTTGGCTGGACAGACACCTGTGGCCAAAGGGGATGCTATGTAGAACAACCTTTTCACTCCAACCAGACTCTTCACATAGCCGCGATGGGCAAGGGCAAGGGAGAGGCAGTGTGAGGTAAACAAGGAAAAGATGTGAGGCTGAAAAAGGAAAAAAACATTCAGCAGGATCCACGCACAGAGCAGCGTCTCACATTAGCATCTGACATATGCAGGAAGTTCGCGGCTTAGGTTTCCTTCACTGACAGTAGCAGGAAAAAGCCGATTGAATGCATCAACCATATCAAGACAGCGTGCTACAAAAAATATATTGTGCCAGGCCTAGACACAACACCTCCTAAAATATGAATGTATCAAACAGACAAAAGATCGACCTACACTGACCGCTGGGCCACTGTCACTGGGAGAAGTGACAATCGACTTTGTGAATGACACTCAAAAACACACGGAACGACTCCGGCCCAGCTAAAGCCAGGATTACCTCAGCACTCTGCTGCTCTCTCTCCTCTCTCCGTCCATGGTGGACTGAGCTCTCATCATCCGGGAGCTTCTGGCCTTCCTGTCCCCGTCACTGTCCCCTCCTCTGGGCCCGTTAGCCAGGCTCCCGTTACCATCCTGTGCGTTCCTATGTGAATGATGTGTCCTCCCGGGTCCTCCTGTCTCCTCCGTCCCCTCCTCTGCCGTCCCACTGTGATGGTGGTGATGCCTGTGGTTTGCAGAGGCGCATGCATTTGAGTAACTGTACTTCCTGGAATAGTTTTACCACTTAATTTTTTACTTCTAATTGAGTGATAAAGTATTATTTGATGTATCATTATTGCACTCGTTTTTGTGTAAAACATTTGGTTACTGTATGTAACAAAAGTCTCATGTTGACATACGACATACAGTACATCTAGTAGTTCACATTGGCGACAACATTCAATATGGCGGCCGGAGGCGTTTTAGTCGTGACACTTTGATTGAGGCCTATAAACAATTTTGAGCACCTCAGTATTTACATTTTCAGTGTCAATGTAACAACCAAACAGGGAAGTCTTAGCCTCTAGATTTCGAGTTGACCCGGCGCTCCCTCTACAGGCAGCAGTGGGAATGACATATTGTAGTGTTGAAATGGTGTAAAAAGGCCTTCCCGTTTCTGCCGGCAGCGTGCTAGTTGGTAATTTCACGGTACTGTGATAAACATATTTTATGCAAAGCGTAAGAGAGTTCCATGGTTCCTACGTCACACAACAAAATCCAGAATATGACAATATGACACCGGAGGGCGTCAGAAAAGAAGAAACAACCAAAGTGAAGAGGATAACTCAAAATTGTGTGAATACAGTGAAATACTACAGTACTCCAAGGAAGGTTTTTGTGTCATGCTAGTGTTACTTAAAGAGGGGGTATTAAGCTTTTTTCAATCACATAGCACCAGTCTATAGCATACTACAATGATGACGTAACCTTCTGTTGGTCTGTATATGCAGTAAATTAAAATAACTTCCTTGAATAAAATTGCTCTCTCAAAATGGCTGTACTGAACGTCTTGAAATAGGCCTCTGTCTCTTTAAGAAGCTTTCCGACACGCCCCCTTCAGCACACTGCTGTGGCATCTAAACAACACTACTGTGCGGGGAGGGGGCTCTGCTGAGCTGAGGAGCAGTGGTTGGTGGCTTGGCTGGTGACGAAAGGTCCAGAGGCGTCTCCAGGAGGTGGGGGCGTTCCTAGGAGGACTGAGGCATAGCTACACCTAAAATGGCTGCCGTCTTTTTTACTGATTACTCAAAAATATGTGAATGAGCCAAGGCAACACTCCAGGCATGTGTTTAATGAGGGAATGACATAATAACATGATATAAAGCTTGAAAAAGTCGATTTTACATAATACCCCCTCTTTAAGGCGAGGCACGACAGTTGAAACATCTACGTGAGTTCTTTCGCTAGTTTTCTCCCTTAACAACTTAATCTTAAAATACACCAAACTTTCTCTTTATGACGCCTATTTTATGACAGTTTGTCCACTCGCGAGACGGAGATTCCCAGGGACAACAACATCGCCACTTTAGAAGCAAACTATCAAATTCCTTGCCTGATGTACTGAGCTTTGAACATCTAAAAACAATGCAACATTTTAATTCACAGATGAGTTTTCACTTACGGTATAAATAGCTTATTCAAAAACTAAATCAGATATCTAAAATCCCTCGCCTTTAGTAAATATCTCTACCCACCTGTGTTGTTTCCTGTCTCCGTTTCTATGGTGATGGTGCTTTCTGTGGTGGCTGTCCCCCGTCTCGTCCCTCCCCCGCGCCCCGCCTCCGAGCTCCTGCGGGATCTGTTGCCGGTCCTCCCGTCCACCACCAGGGGGCGGTCCAGGTGCGTCTTCAAGTCAGGCTGCAGGTGTATCGCCGACAGCCGCCTGTGCTCCTCCGTGTCGATCTCGTTGAGGAGAGCGTCGCTGCCCGTCCGCATGTTGTGTCGGCGGAGCTGGTTGGTGGTGTGCTCCCAAATGGACATGGTCTTCCCCGTCTTCAGGGACTCTTTACTGCGCAGCCACATCACAAACACAACGTTAGAGACGATCACGCAGGGAAGAGAAGAACAGTTGATTTATACTTTATCTATTTACTTGACTCGGCTGAAGAAAAATATTACACTTTTATGTTTCATTCATGTTTTGGGAGGACATTTTTAGTTTCTACCACGCAGTACAGTCAGATAGTATTCATAAAAATCACAGAAACGCGGTTATCTATGAAAGCCTGTTACGACAAACAGACCTGCCCGTTATTTGAAAGGTGAAGCCCGTCCCTATACATGACATTTATATCATTTATGTGGTTTCATTGTCATTAAGACATTATAGGAGGAGGTTTTATAGCCATTGGATCCAATTCCTAAAACGTGGAAAACTTAACGGGACATGATTTAGCATTTATCTCAGGGGCCACTTTTACACAGCACAGGTTAATCCCGAATAAAATGTCAGTATCAGAGGATTAAAAAACTGTAAAGATAAAAATCTTTTGATTGCAATTTGAAAATAATGCTTTTTTCTTCTTCTCTGAAATAACGATTAATGATTTGGATTTGGCTGCTAACTATCTCCAGGGCATCAGGGACAGACACAATAGAGTCATGTTGTTCTTTTGCCTCATATTTTATTTACTGTCCAAGGCAAAGTGGAAATCTTTTTTGCCAAATATTAAAGAGGGGGTATTATACTTTTTTCAATCACATAGCACCAGTCTATAGCATACTACAATGATGACATAACCTTCTGTTGGTCTGTATATGCAGTAAATTAAAATAACTGCCTTGAATAAAATTGCTCTCTCAAAATGGCTGTACTGAACGTCTTGAAATAGGCCTCTGTCTCTTTAAGAAGCTTTCCGACACGCCCCCTTCAGCACACTGCTGTGGCATCTAAACAACACTACTGTGCGGGGAGGGGGCTCTGCTGAGCTGAGGAGCAGTGGTTGGTGGCTTGGCTGGTGACAAAAGGTCCAGAGGCGTCTCCAGGAGGTGGGGGCGTTCCTAGGAGGACTGAGGCATAGCTACACCTAAAATGGCTGCCGTCTAAGTTTTTACTGATTACTCAAAAATATGTGAATGAGCCAAGGCAACACTCCAGGCATGTGTTTAATGAGGGAATGACATAATAACATGATATAAAGCTTGAAAAAGTCGATTTTACATAATACCCCCCTTTAAGAGGCGGCTATCTAAAGTCAATATCAAAAGGTCTGTACATTTATTACTGATTTATTAATGATTTCTAACAAGACTTTGACCACAGCTGAAAACATCTGGATCGTTCATAATCCATATTGTTTCATATAGTTTGATGAGTAAATGCTAATGACTATAGGCTAAATAAGTATCTGATGGCGGCTTGTGACTGTGAGCATCTGTTAGGATCAAACACCATGTCTCCTTTTTATTTACATGGTACTCATTGGAACTTTTTGTAGTTACTGCACTTCTTTGTGGAGGTCTACTAAAACACAGTGGGCTGGATCTTGCGGTTCGTAGCGTAAGCGGTTCCTTGCAATCTTCAGTGTCATACCTGGTGCAGAAAGTGGGCAGGACAGGGTTGGACAGACATGCATGGCAATGTTGTGGTGCCGCCTCCTCCCCATGCTTTCCACAGACCCTTTTGTCCTAAGCGACGCCGTCAGGCTAACAGTGAAAGCATAGGCGCAAAGATATGGATGTATTTGCGATCACCCACATAGGAATATGATGGGACAGGAAGTCGTTATCTCTTGCATTTGAGTAAAATGTCATGCTCCGTGCTCCGAGTCGTTTCAAATCGCCGTAATGAACTGCACTGACTGGTAGCACCAATGCTTCAGCTTTTATCACTATATTAACTACGTAAAGTTGCTACTTACCATGATCTAAAGATATGAAGAGACAGTGCCCTGCAGTTCAGTAATCAAGCAAGATACATTTTCTATGCTGCAATTACGATCACAGAATCATGCTGCTGCAGGCATTCCTGAAATCTTACAGTTCACACGGGAGCAGATGAAGCCCCTTTGTTGGCCATACCATTGACATTGTGATACAAGCACTCGCCCAAAAAATCAATATAGACACCATTTTCCAAGAGGGTTTTCAATAATACATTTACGGGAAATAGGCCAAGAGTCAGACTGGTGACAATGGCATTTTTTGGTTTGTTTGTAACCATTATTCTTAATTGGAGTTGACTCTTCCTTATCCCCAAAACCCTCTTGTTTGGACCTGCTTCCTTTGAATGTTTATGACAATCTTCTTTGTGAATGGATTATAAAATGATGACGATAATAACTCTTTCATCTGGTGTCCTTGTGTTTTTAAACATTATAAAAGTACAATGTCCAATGAGTATAGAGCACTGCTCTGCCCTCAGCATCGTGGGTCTCTCAATAGGACCCGAATTGTGACGCTTGCGCAAACAAAGTCAATGATTTTTGCCGAGTCTGTTCTACTAAAATGCCTTTTTCTGAATACTGTATAACAAAGTCAAAATATCACCACGGCGGATATTTTGTGAATCCCTGGCTTCGGGAGCATGCAAAGAAGAGCATATGTCAACCATTTTGTGTTTTTTTCATATGCTCTATGCAATGAGGCTGCCATGGAGCGCTGTGACTAGCGACAATCATCATCTGACAAGCTGCTTCCCCACTGGGATTTCAGATGATGGAACGTCTTCGAACAGTGCACAGTCCACTTGCAGCTGTTACATACTGTCTCTAGGCTGACAGTGTGAGAGAGTGGCATTGAGATACAGCGCCCTCCGCTTACCCTGGCACCCCTGATCTGCTGGGTATTGTGCTATTGGCTTGATGCACCTCCTACCTCTGTTAGCCAAATATATTCCTCCAAACCATCATGATTTAGACGATTTTATTTTGTTTGTCATATTGAATAAGGCAGAACCTTTCAAAGCACCTTTGCTCACACTCGTCAAGGGCAGCAATATGAACGGTGGGCACTGTAAATGTGTTAGTAACAGCTCAGCTGTACCTCAGAGTTGGACGATAGGGAGAGGAGCAGATACAGGTCCTACAGGGACAGACAGACAGACGCACATGACACAGGACAGGTCCAGGGGCAGTTCAGAAGGAGCGTCACAGCGAGGGAAATGCAGGAGAGGCAGGGGCAGCAGCAAGTGTACAAGTGTCTTAAACCAGCAACATCAAGGCATTGCAAAACTATTCGCCTAACAATTAGTTAGGAACAGTCATGCTTTTCAGGGAAACAAAGCATTATCTATTTCATGAAGGCTACCAGTACTCTGGAACAGTAATTAGATTTTACCTGCACGTGTTTTACTGTTTGTAAGTAGAATGGGGCACTAAAGCGATGAAAGACAGTACAGGGGAATTAAGAGGAGTTTATATTCCTCAATATTTCACACATGTTCATAATTTAACAATAACCTTCTAAAATGCAGTTTTTAAAGGCACACAGCGTAACATTTTGGATTACAGTTCAATGAAGTTCTTTAGGACTACTAGTAATAATTATTTTGGATTACACAGGCTCCTATGAGCAGCTCGACACCTGTCATATTATTCTTATAGCTAAAAGTCCTTTCTACCGGCCAACATGCACATGTTTTTGAATATTGTCTCCGCTTTTGGACACCTTTATGAGGAAATAATTAGACCATAGTGCATATGTGCTGGAGAGGATGACTTTGAAACTTTGAGGCAGTTTTTATTTCATGTGAATTGGCCCAAGAATTACAGAGGAATTGGCAATTAACAAAGATTCGAAATCTGCATTTTGCCCATTAGGGCTGAACGATATTGAAATAACTTGCAATATTGTAATAAAGATATTACTGCAATATTTTACAACACGACATGTTCCATTCTAATTAAACACAAATCATAGGTAACGATTTTTGTGTGTGTGTGTGTGTGTGTGTGTGTGTGTGTGTGTGTGTGTGTGTGTGTGTCATAGGAAGACTTCAAAAACACTACTTCAAGACCAAAACAAGAGGGTTAGGGTTTAGGGTAAAGTTGAACAAAATCAGGACATGTTTAACTAAAACTGAACGTTTACACATTTATAAGTTCAATGCATTGTTTGTTTTTGGCAGAGTTTAAAAAAAAAGAAAACTTTAGTGATGTTGCGATATTTTTACGATATATTGTGCAGCCCTGGTTGCCAAAATTGTTTGTTAGAATACATATCCAGCATTAAAAGCACAAGATGTCAGCAGTAGGAAAAACAGGAGGAGTGGAGAGATGGTGCATTCGGGGGCCCGTGGGGAAAGCTGGGAAAGCAGGAGATCACGGTATTGTAACTCACAGAGACTGATTGCTGATGACCGAGCCCCTGCGCGAGTGTGGTTCACAGTTTTGCTTTACAAAACTGCATATGCGGAAAAAACAAAAACATGACAGTGAGACGGAGGGGGACAGGAGCAGACATGGACACGGCCTGCCCCCTCGGAACATGGAAATTCACACAGCTGCAACTCAAGAGATAAAGGCAAAATGTCCAGTGTTTCATGACCAATGCACACTACATGTTGTAATTGGTCAACTTTTCATTTCAGCTGCACCTATCGACTGTAAAATTAAGAATGGGCTTATTATGGCCTACTTCTTCCTGAGACTGTAAGACCATGGCGGCTGGCTCCGGAAGTTCCTGGCTCCTGTGGACTCTCCATTGAAACTTGTTTGCCCTTCTGTAAGTCATTATACATGCGTTTCTCCAATGACATCACGCATAGTTCCGGCAGCCATTTTGAATACCGAAGTAGAACACTGTACAACATGTAGTACAGTAAAATATGGTCCCAGAGACGCACGTTTATATGATATAACCAGCAAATGTGGCACAGACATAGCAGCTCTGTCTGTTGAGCTACAGCAGGATTTACTAAAGGTCTGCTTCACTCCTCAGACTAAATGAACACATCAAAGAGGAAACAGAAAACCTTTCTGTGATTTTTACAGTTTGTCATGTCGACAGAGTCTCAGTCTGAGTCAGTGTTTCAGCTGCTCAAGACATTAGCATGCTACCGGTTAGCAACTGTCAACACGATAAACACACGTGTGGCTCACATCTATGAACACTGAGGAAATACTACAGTAACAGCTCAGCTCTAACCTCTGTCACATGTTGTATCCAAGGCTAGATGTCTGTGGTTCAGGGCTTTCTCTTGGAGAGGTCAGAGCTGAGCTGTTGAAGCTAAATGCTAACCGGTAGCATGCTAACGTCTTGAGCAGCTTAAACACTGACTCCCGGTTTCTTCACATAAAAGTGCGCTCTCTGGGGCCGTGCTGTTACATGTTGTTGTACTGCATAATTCTACTTCGATATTCAAAATGGCCGCCATAACAACAAAAGTCATATGACTGAAAGGCTTTTATTGAAGGCTTGTCATTCAGTGGTGTGTCCACACTTGTTTTTTTTCTGGGGTGCCCAGAGGTGGCACTTGGTTTTGCTGGGGTGGCACCAGACTCAGTCACTGGTACAACGGTGAGTCTGGATTATGTGAACATTAATAACTGGCACCTTCTATGAATCAGATAACATTGGGGCTCACTTCACACAAGTCAATTAGGCCTATAAAATCTGAAGAATACTTCCGTGGTTTAGTGCCTCAATCCACAGCACTGAAACACTCAGCGACAGACTGTCATGGTTCTATCTGTTTGTGTCCTGTTCCCCTTGGTTTTGTTCAGTGTTCATGTCTTTGTTGGAGTTCATGGCTGTCCGTGTTTGTCTGCGCCTGCTTAAGTTTTGGTTTTTTTTTGCATCCGTGTTTTTGCCTTGGATTTGTCCATTAAATTTATTTTGTGGCAGTTTTGCATTTGGGTCCCATTTCCTCGTTCCACCACTCCAAACATAACGGAATGATCCGACCAAATCCAGACCCAGCAAAAAGCCATCTCCAAGCCTTGCCTGCACCCTTTCCGACCGTAATGTTACAAGCACTGACGCAGTTCTTCAAATCCCTCCGCTTCAGGAAGAGCCATACAAGCTCCGGTATGACTTGCCCATCGCTTCTGAGAATAGAAGTGGCGCTAGCAACATGGACGATCAAAATGATTGTTTTCAGCATTACTGTTTGTCATTTCCTGAAAAATTTGCAACGCCTGTAGTTAGTTCTGATCGTGAAGAGTGAAAAGTCATCTCGAAGCATTTGTTATGAAACACTGGAACTACAACAGAGCCAATGCACAGACTGCGTAAAAAATAGTGACAAAAACTACTTAAACATATCAATTCAATAACATACCACATACCAGACAAAAACCTGAGAGAAAGAGAAACGCCGCCATAGTGTGACCTAGATCTGAGCTGAAGAGGATCACAGCAATTAAGGGCCTGTTCTGAACTGATGATGATTGTACAGACAAGTGTAGGGCTTTGTGAAGGAGCCACTTCAACTAATCTCTGCTGTTTTCACATCATGGACGAACGGGGAGACCAATGTAAGGGAGATTTAAAAAAATATATTTGAAAGAGTCATAAAATGGGCACTGATTTATGGCTGAGGCTGAGCAGCTCTGAATGTGGGCGGTATGCTTTTTTCCTTTTTTTTAGACTAAGATGTTATTTTTGAAGCTGGTGGCGTGATGTCTTGTCACTTACAGGATCTTGACAGCAGCTGAGAGTTCAGATATAAAAAAGTTGTTCTTGTTTGCTTTTTTGTTTTTGTAGCTCTGTCCATTGGTTTTTAACTGATGAAAAATTACAACCACTGCAACATCATTTACTGATTCAAAACAAATACAATAAAAACGTTAAGTCCTCGGACCCACAAATACCTGTTTTGTTTTGTTTTTGGACCTACTTCAGGCAGAATTCTAAAAATTCCCATGATGATGTACTGCATTGCGACAGGATTCTGAACATCTAAACTGACATGATAATGAATAATAAAGGATTGTTATTATAGTTTTCTTGTTTTTCAAATATTCAGAATCTTTTAACCTGTTATTTATGATTAGGATTAGAGTTAGGGTTACAGTCATTTTCTCCAATTATGCATATCCAAATCTCAAAGCTTGCTGACTGAAGACCCTACAGCTGATATGCCTGTGTGATATCTCATTTGAAAGCCAAGACCTTCTATGTGAGTGAAACACACTTACCCTCCCTGACCCTAAACCTATCCTCTCTTCACAGGGACGGCAGGTAAAAGGTTTAGCCTACTAAAGCCGGGCTTACACTGTGCGATTTCAGAGACGATTTTGAACATGCAAATGAATCATCGAACGAGGAGTGTACAAGCACACACTGTACGAGTCACATGAGCCGAGCGGCATTACTATACAAGCTTGGTCCGCCCTAGCATCCTCTCAAACAGCAGGCCTAACTACTCAAACATCCATTAAATCACTTAAGTAAGGTTAACTTAATCAACAAATGACAAGTAGCCTAGCTTAAATTAGCGGTGAAAGCCACTGAACTTTATCAGACTTCTGTGTCTCCCTTCTCCTGGCGCCTGCAGCTGTATTTTACTGTGTTTGCGCTGCTTTATGCCAGCCTGGGCAGCGCTGCCAAAGCACCCGAACTTCAGAAAGGACTTTTGGAAGGAAGGACTTTATTTGTATGCCGCCTTTTACAGACATAGTCACAAAGCGCTTTACATGGGACAATTTTACTTTCACTCCATTCTCAGTGGTGGTGGTAAGCTATTATGTAACTTCTATTTACCCTGGGATACAGACCACCATCATACATTCACACACACACACACACACACATTATTCATACAGGGGTGGCATTGGCTCAAGTAGTTGAATGGTGGTCTTTAAAGTGTATATAATTTGTGTTTTCATATTATTCAAATTTTGAGATTGTTTGGTAGACTAATTCATCTTAAATTTACACCAGTAAGAGGCAATTTTATGAAGAAACCCTAAAAACAGTTTAGATTTTTTTGAATGTTCTAGAACAGTGTTTCTGAAACTCTTTACACTGATTAAAACCTATCAAAAATATTTCATTGCCCAAGATTAAAATACCAGCAGTGGGACACATACCACAATTTGAGAACCACTGTTGTCGACTATTAGTGACAGATAATGGCAGAGTGAATGAATAATGGCCTTCTGTGGCGCCTCAGAGCCTTTAAACAGATGTCAAGCTTATAAAACACAATTATGAATACGCTCTCATCCGATATCAAAAAGGGCATGACTTCATAACCTGTAACTTGTAAGAAAATGTGGAACAGTTCACAGAGAGGTAGAGGCTAAACAAGAATCCCATCACACGCACATATCACAGAAATGGACGGAGGACTTACGTTGCGATGGAGATGTTGGCAGCAGAAATGGGGCTGACTTCCTTCACCTCCATGGCCTTCTGCAGAGCCAGCTTCTTATTGGCCGCCTCCTCCTGCTGCTCTTCGTCCTGCAGCCGGTCAGGGGCGTGTGGGGGGGGGTCGGGACAAAGTCAGAGAGCGTGCGTTTTGTACCATAGTGTCCGGTCATGTTTTACATTTTGGAACAGCAAAGTGACAGGCGAAGGCGGGGACGGCGTGAACGTACCTTGGTGAGCTCCTGAGCGTTTGCGAGGTTATCCACCGCGATGGCCAAGAACACGTTCAGCAGAGTGTCTGGAGAACAGGCTCAGGGGAAACAAATCCTGTAATTATGACTTAGTTTGAAGGATAACTATAATCATTACTGAAGAGGGAGCTGAGTCAGGGGGCAAAGCTCTCGATTTACTGATCGATCTATGTTCCCACCCTCACCTATGGTCATGAGATCTGGGTAATGACCGAAAGGACAAGATCGTGGATACAAGCGGCCGAAATGAGTTTCCTTCACAGGGTGGCTGGGCGCACCCTCCGAGATCGGGTGAGGAGCTTAGTCACCCGGGAGGAGCTCAGAGTAGAGTCGCTGCTCCTTCATGTTAAAAGGAGCCAGCCTCTCTCGGGAGGTGCTCCAGGCATGTCCTATTGGGAGGAGGCCTCGCAGAAGACCCAGGACACACTGAAGGGACTATGTCTCCGAGCTGGCCTGGTGTCGCCTCGGGGTCCCCCCAGAACAGCTGGAGGAGGTGTGTGTGGATCGGGAAGTCTGGGCATCTCTGCTGAGACTGCTGCCTCCACGACCCGGCCCCGGATAAAGTGGAAGAAAATGGATGGATGGATGACATTATTTAGAGAAGTTGCAGTTTAATGACGACTAGTTGGGGGAAAAGTGGGGATTATGAGTCAACAAATCAAAATGGTCTTTTATCACTGATTAGCACTTAGCTAAGCATATCATATCATCTCAAAAGAGAAACTTTGGTTTGTTAATTTTATAAAATATTACATATATTTTCTCTGTGGTAGCAGTAATGTTGGGCACTTCTCTAGCAAATATGTTACTCCGAAGGACGACACCTCACGCTAAACTCAAGAAAGTTGCAGAGTTTAACTAAAAACCTCACATTAGTCGATAACGTCAGGTGCAAAAGTTAGGAAACTCGTTTTGACCGGAGTTCCCCAGTTGTTTTATCC
Organism: Neogobius melanostomus; assembly: GCA_007210695.1. Classification (NCBI taxonomy): domain Eukaryota; kingdom Metazoa; phylum Chordata; class Actinopteri; order Gobiiformes; family Gobiidae; genus Neogobius; species Neogobius melanostomus. Next base: position 761,251 of record VHKM01000542.1, on the reverse strand, counting down.
AGTTGAGCGAGCATTCATGTGCATTTCCCAACTTTGGAAAATGTTTTCCCCAGGTCCAGAAGACCACATGAACACAGCTTATGTCACTTCCTGCCAGAGTGTCCAATAAGGAAGTGAACTAATAAACTTCACAAAAGATGTCAAACTAGAGAAAACTAGGTGCACATTTATGCAAAATCGAAATTGCGTTAAATATATTATTGTAAAGTTTGTCGCATTTTCAAACTAAAACCAACTGTCTGCTTCTTTCTCTCTTTAGAGGATACAGTTTCCGAAGAGCGTGAGGACGATGAAGTAGACGGAGGAGAACATGCCGCGCCGCACTCCGCCCTGAGACTCGATGCCGTGGTACATGACGGCGTTCCAGTCCTCACCGGTCAGGATCTGAAACACACACACAGCTTTTTAGACAAATAGTGGAGTAAGTAACACATTTTCAACCAAAACACCATTCAAATAAAGTACAGGCCGGCAGTGAGAGCCTTGCAGGGCTGAACAAAGATTGAAAGATCCTCAGAGAGCGCCCAAAGTGACAGGCCCATTCACTCAATGTAAGAGCCAAGTCTGAAATGCCAAGTCTGATAAGGCTGGTCATTTTAGAGGGGGCTATGGTGCTTTTGTCTCCATGGGGTCTGATCACATGTAAAACCTTTTAACCCTTCAAATAAGACCTTTACACACGTGTCCTGAAATTGACATAGGATGGATAATGTGTGGATGCAGTAAACGGCTACGAAAATGTATTTGTCTGACATGGATAATGTGCAAAAACTTGAATAAAAGATGCTTCAAACTAGATTTTGCATTGGTAGTTTCCGTCTGATGAAACATCACAAATAACTATCATTACAAATATCAATTATGTCCAAATGTCTGCAATGTTGTACAGTGCAGAGAAAAAGTCAGTACACCGTCTGGAATTTCTCACATTTCTGCCTAAGATGATCACTAAATGTGGTCTGATCTTCAGCAAAATCACAGGAATTATTAAATAGTGTCTGCCTGAACTAATACCACCCAAACATTTACACACTTTTATTGGCCATAACATTCACAGGACAGTGTGGAATAAGTAAGTACACCGCCTGAATGTCACTGAACTGCAGCAGTTTTGTAAAGAAGAATGGTCCAAGATTCATCCTGATCGTTGAGCGTCTAATCTGCAACTACAGAAAAGCAGTTATTGCTGCAAAGAAGGATCAGCAGCTATTTAATACAGGGGTTCACTTACTTATTCACACACTGTTGTGAATGTCTCAGGTTTTCTGCAAAATATCTTGATAAACTTGTGAACACATTTTTCTATTGATGACAGCACGTTGTCCAGGCCCTGAGGCAACAAAACAGGCCCACACCATGATTCTCCTGCTCCAGACTTCACAGTGAGGAGAGGGTTTTTTTGTTGATGTGCTGTTTTCCTCCACACATGACGTTGTGTGTTCCTCTGTTACGGCCGCTGACTTCGGCCCCGCCTACACTCCCGTTCTTCGTATATCGCAACCTCTGTGTGCTCTGTTTTTATATGCACACCCGCTCGGCGAGGCCCGCTCCGCCGTTGGTCCACTCCTGCTCCGCCGGCTGTGGGAGAGTTCGTTGGTTGGCTGCCGTTTGGGATGGTCCTCCAATCCAGCAGACCTGTCCATCATCTGGCTGTCCAACCGTGCCGCTCCACCTGAACTCCCACGCCCCTTAAAACATGGACTGTTTCGCTGCTCCGGGCGGCTGGGATCAGTGGGGCCCAGTCCGCCAACCTTGATTGTCGTGTCTCTTGAGTTTGGTCACAAATTGGCTAGCCTTATGTTTTGTGTGACTAGTTAATTTTTAGTTGAGACACTTGTGTTAGTTTAGTTCCTTACTTTACTTATTGTTTAGGAGCTATGTTAATTCTGTTTTGGTAATTCTTTGAGTCATTTCTTGTTTGTTCGTTTTCCTGCTTTATATTTCGTTAGTACTATTTTGTTATACCCGTTGGGTCTCTTTTTGTTTACATTTACCTTACTTTGTTAAAATATATCTGCAGTTTTAGTTACTTCCATCTCCTGTGTTCCTTCTTGCACCCCTAGAGCAAAGAGGACGTAACATCCTCCCAAACTGTTCAACTTTGGGTCCAACAGTCCACAGTATATTTTTCCAGTAGTCATGTGTGGAGGAAAAATGGATCAGCACACCAACATCCAAACCCTATCCTCACTGTGAAGTATGGAGCAGGAGAATCATGGTGTGGGCCTGTTTTGTTGCCTCAGGGCCTGGACAACGTGATATCATGAGACATTCACAACATGCATGGAATAAGTAAGTGAACCCCTGTATTAAATATCTGGCTGATCCTTCTTTTGCAGCAATAACTGTTTTTCTGTAGTTGCAGATTAGACGCTCAAACGATCAGGATGAAGCTTGGACCATTCCTTTTTACAAAACTGCTGCAGTTCAGTGAGATTCAGGCGGTGTACTTACTTATTCCACGCTCTTCTGTGAATGTTTACATGTTGTGGCCAATAAAAGTATGATCAAATGTAAATGTGTGGTGGTATTAGTTTAAGCAGACACTGTTTAATAATTCCTGTGATTTTGATGAAGACACATTTAGCGGCCAATTTAGGCAGAAATGTGAGAAATTCCAGAAGGTGTACTGACTCTTTCTCGGCACAAGATTAGATTAATTGCTTTTTTTTCCATTTCTTCTATTTTTATATTTTTCCTTCATCTTTTACGTCTGTAGTTTTTGCATATTTTTTCTTCAGAGCTGATTTTGGATTTTGATTTCTTTCAATCCTTTTTTAAAGGTGCATTATGTAACTTTTTATACAGAAAACATACTTGACCTTTCAATGTTCAACGTCCCAGTGGCATTGTGGGTGGTCAGCACAGTGCCTTTACTTTCCATCACAGCCTCTAGGACACTTGTAGGGTACTTTTTTTTTTTTTCAGGTTTCCTGATGGGTTTTCACTGCTGATGTAATCATCTCCATGGTTACGCTCACATTGCATCCAGAAAACTTAACAGAAAACCGAAAAACAATTGATCCTTGAGTGTTCTAGAGGCCACTGTGATGAATAATAAAGGCGCTGTGCTAACCACCCATACAACCACTGAGTCACTGAAAGGTCAAAGACGCACTAATATTAAGTTTTTTTCCGACTCACATAAAAAGTTAGATAATAAAGACACCTTTTGACTAAATATTATTTTTGTAGTTTTTGTGTAATTACAAATAGGCGCGTTTGAAGTTTGAGGTTAGCCTTTTGTGTTTTGGCCACAGTTCTTTGCCCAGGTATGACCAGCTGTTCCATTTTCACTTTTTCCTTTCGAATTGAATTTTTCTGGGAATTTTCGGCTTAGTTTTGGACGAGGGATCAGTTTCTACGGCTTCAGCAGTTAGACTGCTGCACCTGGAGCGTCTTTACCTGGGCAGTCTTTACTTGTTACTTTAACTTTTTTTTTAAAATCTTTTTGGGCATGGCATTTGTTATTTTACTTTCTTCAGTTTACAAGTAAAATACAGTACCGGTCAAAAGCTTGGAAACACTTTCTATGTATTGGCGTTGTTTATTTTCAACACGGTATAAATTGTGTGATTCTCATTGAAGGCATTAAACCATGAATGAACACATGGGATTATGTAGAAAACAAAAAGGGTGGAATAACTCAAAATATGTTTTATATTTTAAATTCTTCAAAATTGCCGCCGTTTATTTGCAGAAACAAAAAAGGGACAAACGAGGAGGCATCCAGGCAAGACTCGCATCTAAGCCACACAAGTGTGGTGGTGGTGGGAAGTCTTACAGTATAAGCTGGTTTCTTCATTGGTCAATTTTTTTCTCACCATGTAACATCATGAAGGATGTCAATGTTCTCCCTGGTTTCCTGTGCTTCCAACACCATGCTGGTCAGGTTGGCCCACAGCGCAGAGTCACTGCGGCTCAGGACTAACCTAACATCTGATCTATGCCATTTTGTTGTGCAATTGTATAATGACAATAAAGTTCTTCGTTTGTTCATTCATTCCTTCAAAAATTAATGCTGAATGAATTTTCTTTGACAAACAGCCGACAAACAGCCGACTGACACTCTTGGAAATGGAAGACTTTAAAGTGTCTCCTCAGTGGAAAAAGTGGAGGGGGGTTTTGTACATACACAGGCATATAGGCTGCGCTCCGTCTGAACATGTTTGTCTGCAAAAGCCTTTGAATAAGCAGCCGTTCATATTTCTGTGTTTGTGTAAGCTCTCAGTGTGTGGATTTACCTGAAACACAGTGAGGATTGCTGCAGGGAAGGTGTCGAAGTTTGTGGTGGGCGTTTCATCTTCAAAGTTGAACCTGAAAAGAGACCGAAGATCAGACGAGCAGCACTGAGCTTCCGTTTAGCTCAGGAACTTATCTGCGATCAGGGGGAAAAAACAGGGGGAAGCTCGGGTGTGTCTGTTTAAACATTCACACTGTACATTTGGACCTGTGAGGACTAGGACATGCTAACATCAGAAAATACCATCTCTTTATCAGCCTGACTTACTCCATCTATACTATACAGAGTCACACAGTCTGGTAGTGCTCCACAGGCTGCGGCGTGTTGAGAGTTGGAAATGGCGGAGCAATGTAGGAAAAAACGAGGCAGCCGTCAGAACATTTCAATTAGTTGCAGCATAGCGATCGAACAAAGATTGCTCAAACATGTGTGAATGACGGTACGTGCCCACCTCATAGATTAAAATAAGTACCAACACCAGGCTTCAAGATGTGGTCTAAAACAAAAGTGTAAAACGTGTCTCGAAAGGGTGAATAGACACAAATTTGGCTAAGTTAGGCGTGAACTGGGTCTAGATCGGACCTTGCTCACCTAACCTTAAAGGGGGGGTATTATGTAAAATCGACTTTTTCAAGCTTTATATCATGTTATTATGTCATTCCTCATTAAACACATGCCTGGAGTGTTGCCTTGGCTCATTCACATATTTTTGAGTAATCAGTAAAAACTTAGACGGCAGCCATTTTAGGTGTAGCTATGCCTCAGTCCTCCTAGGAACGCCCCCACCTCCTGGAGACGCCTCGGGACCTTTCGTCACCAGCCAAGCCACCAACCACTGCTCCTCAGCTCAGCAGAGCCCCCTCCCCGCACAGTAGTGTTGTTTAGATGCCACAGCAGTGTGCTGAAGGGGGCGTGTCGGAAAGCTTCTTAAAGAGACAGAGGCCTATTTCAAGACGTTCAGTACAGCCATTTTGAGAGAGCAATTTTATTCAAGGCAGTTATTTTAATTTACTGCATATACAGACCAACAGAAGGTTACGTCATTGTAGTATGCTATAGACTGGTGCTATGTGATTGAAATGCTATAGACTGGTGCTATGTGATTGAAAAAAGCATAATACCCCCTCTTTAAGTTAAACGCATTACTATAGCATCAATGAAATGATGAATGATGAAAAAATAATGAATTCAATCTGAAATTGCAGCTTCGGTACCAACCGAAGATTATATAGCCTCCTTGCAACCAAACATTTAAAATGGTGGCCACAATGTTTTACCTCGCTCCTGTAAGTCCCACCATGAAATGAAGTCCCTCTGAAGCAGTACCAGACTGTCTCACTCTCCATGGAGCACATATAGTGAGTCAGGCAGACACATGTTTACTAGAATAGGAGAAACATCGGATTCTTCTGCTAATTTATTGAACAACATTTTTAAAAAGTCAGTCATCGGCAACATGTAGGTCATTGGAAAACCCTTTGCAATAAGCAATTGAACATTTCTAAACTTGATCTTATCAAACCGTCCCTGAAATAAACATGCTGTCCTCACAAAGATGACATCCACACTGATGAGCTTTTTATTTCGCAATGCCTTGGAGGAGTTACAGTGACATCAGAATGCAGCAGCAGCAGGGTGTGTCCCCAATCCCTGCACCTGACAGGTCACCAAGTTTGATCACTTTGATACGAACTCAAATCGATCTGAGGTGCAATACTGTCCACTCTTTCGAATGGCATGGGTTGTTTCTGAGATGAGTTTGCATGTTCTCCTCATGTCAGCATTGGTTTCCTCTGGTAACGAGTAACTCAGGATGGGGCTCCACGCACTACCTCTTCAGAAGGCATTTTAAAATAAAATAAAAAGTGTGGATGCATCTCTCCACTGGAACACTTGGGGTAGTTAAAGAAAACTTATCCATAAGAAAGCGCATAAGCAGGACATAACCCCCACTGAGCTGTGATTTACAGTGTCCACCGAGTGTCCAACCAACACCACTCATCTGTCAGCTGACCCGGGCTGCAAGGCTGACGATAAATCAATATCTTTACAGTGTTCTTACAGATGACCAGTGGGTAATCTGGAGTGGACACACATTTGGATCTACTGGAGGAAGTTCAACTTTTCACCAAACAAAAATGTTTTTCAAATAAGGAAATATGACCATGATTTGAGTTTGTCATGATCTGAATAATAATAATACAAATATTTCATTGTCACTCATTTCATTGTATGTCAGAAATACTCAAATCAAGGTCAAGTATTCTTAATTTTGGCAAAGATATCATCTCTTGCTGTGAAAAAATTAGACAGACAACAACATATATAATGAACTCCGCAACTTCCCCCAACTACAGTGACAGTTTCTGATGAGTTAAATCCATTTCCCTTGCTATATTTGCTGGTATGAAGCGGTGTCATTCAAACTGAAAGCGGCGCTCGTCCTGGTCTGACTTTACAGCGAGCGTCGCCCTGTGCTCCTCACGCCCTTTGTCTGAGTCTCATTTCTCTGCCAATAGATAAACTGTGTTTGTGCATTTAGATCGCTTCATTTCCCCCGTGTGATGCGGCGTCACTCGTGTTTCTAAATTGGAATTTTAGCCCACAACAATCACAAAAATTGCCCGCGAGCTGAAGCTCAGAATCTATAATTAGTTATAATTTCAAAACGTTTTATCCATTTCAGTAGAGCAAAGATGGAGGATTTGGATATTTAAAGAAATCTGAACACAACGGGAAACTTTAAACCAATATTTGTGTAAAACTGGCAAAGTTTACAGAAACTTCCCAAACCATTTGTGTTTTCAATCAACTTAAGGTGCAAAAAAAAAAAGGGATGTCACCATTTCCAAAGAACATCAGATTTAAGGCCGGTTGGAGTGTAATTTAATGTGTTTTTAGAACAATTCACACAATAACTTTTAATGCCTTTTGATGTCCCGCGGAAACCCTGCACAGTGACATTTGTCTTGGATGCTAGAGCTCCCGACACCACATTTTTGGAATCAATACGATACCGATTCCTTTTAATTTTTGTCGATACCAATACAGATACTGGTCATTTCATATGGGTGAATGCATTTCAATCAATACACATTTCTAAAACTGGTTATTTTAGATTATTAATATGTACATTTAATTATATTACTTTAATTGGTCGATTAAACAATGTATGTGAAATGAAATACATAAATAAAGTTTAAAATGAATACTTTAATGACAATCAGAACCTAAACTAGATGATATGGACGGCTCAGTTCAAGCCTCTGCTGCTCTGGAGCGTTTTGACTCAGAACAATGAAGTAAATTGTCCTTTTGTGTTTAGAATTGCTGCCGCGCCTTCTTTTTAAATATGTAAATTAGTATTTATACTTTTTACCCGGTATCAACACTTAAAAAGCAGCAGTTTGATATGGATGTATGGTATCGATTTGCCCATCTCTAGCTAAAGGTGCTGAAGCCCGGGATAAGCACGGTGCGATAAGGACTTCCTGAACATATCGCCACGGACACGAAAGACATTGGCTGCAATTTAAGCTGGCTACTTCTCATCTGTTGCAGAAGTTAGCCTTTCCAGCTGCAGTAAATATTTGGATGTTAAAAAGCGCTGTATGAGACGATGGTAGGACGGACCTTGCTTCTACCCATAGTAACGCCTCACGCTGTTCGGGTCACGCCACTCGTATAGTGTGAGCAGGTCGTGTGTCATCACTCCGCACAGTCAGTCCGTTTACATGTGAGGTCTAGTCTGACAAGGCTAAATATTCTACTCCGATCTGGTTTGCCAGTAAAACCTGTCAAACCTGTCAAACCAGTCTACGTGACAGCCACCGGTTGACTTTTAGCTGTGCTGTTGTTAGCAAACAGTTAGTCCCGTTTAGCCCAAGGTGCTTTCAGACCGAACTGTTTTGGTGTGAACTGCGATGTCCTAATCCACTTAAAAGTATTGAACAGCCACCAATTAGCGCGAGCGGCTAAAGGCTAACATAATATGCTTCTATGCTATGATGTGCTTTGTTGATGGGAACTGTGTAGTAACTATACATTCAACAAGCACAGCATAACTTTAAAGGCTGCTTTAAATGTAGCTTATAGTTTTGGTGACTTCATTGGTGCTTATTTCTTGTTTTCATGTGATTGATCTGCGCTAATGTTAGCTGTGGCACCGATGGGAGTCTTCTGTCTGTCTCATGGCCCAACACACATTCTTCGGCGCTGATTTAAACACAAAAGTTAATCCTTAAAAGCAGCTAACACAATGTCTTTTAAAGGGGGGGTATTATGTAAAATCGACTTTTTCAAGCTTTATATCATGTTATTATGTCATTCCCTCATTAAACACATGCCTGGAGTGTTGCCTTGGCTCATTCACATATTTTTGAGTAATCAGTAAAAACTTAGACGGCAGCCATTTTAGGTGTAGCTATGCCTCAGTCCTCCTAGGAACGCCCCCACCTCCTGGAGACGCCTCTGGACCTTTTGTCACCAGCCAAGCCACCAACCACTGCTCCTCAGCTCAGCAGAGCCCCCTCCCCACATAGTAGTGTTGTTTAGATGCCACAGCAGTGTGCTGAAGGGGGCGTGTCTGAAAGCTTCTTAAAGAGACAGAGGCCTATTTCAAGACGTTCAGTACAGCCATTTTGAGAGAGCAATTTTATTCAAGGCAATTATTTTAATTTACTGCATATACAGACCAACAGAAGGTTACGTCATCATTGTAGTATGCTATAGACTGGTGCTATGTGATTGAAAAAAGCATAATACCCCCCCTTTAATATATGTTGGCGTTCTTTCGGCAGCCTGACAGTTTCCGGGGCAGGGACAGCATGCGCACAGTTACTTTGGGCCAATCCAATGCGCTTTGATTCGACTAAGCTGTTACAGGCTGCTCTGCATCGGACTGCAATCGGCTCAGGCAGGTCGACGATTGGCCCGGGTTTACATTGGTTTGGGCCTGTTCTCGTCAGACTAGGCGAGTGATCTGACCTGTCTTTCGTCCATGTAACCACAGTGAGTGACGGCACCTTATTCCGTGGGCTCAGGCTCTCATCGTGTGGCATTTCAATCGCACAGTGTGAGTTGAGGACTAATTTGGCACGTTCAGAATCGCCCTGAGAATGACACTGTGTAAGCCCAGCTATAGTGCGAGTTGCATGTCCCCTGGCTGGTCACGAAACATCACTTTATTTGAGTCAGGACAATCCAGCGGTTTCCATTTGTCGGGCTCTGTAACTGTTTGATGTTTGAGGATTCCTGTTTTTACACGTATGGTTGCGATGCTGAAAATGAAACATTCACTGAGCGAAAAATAGACATTAAAATGAGTGACCACAAACCTGCCGAAACCTGTGTCCTCCATCTTGAAACTGAGGAAGAGGTGAGAGAATGACAGAGACATTGAATATGACAATGAATAAATCATAATAAAGCATCAATAGACACGTGCAATAAAGTGAAAAGAAATTAAGCCTCAGACAGAAGAATGTCCACCGTAAATCAACTCAAACCAAACCTGACACTGCAAATTAGAATATAGAGTATATGAAATCATTTGAAACCACAGTGAGCTCATCAGGCCAGAGTCGGTGCGCGCTACATGGTTCCGTTTTCATTAAGGTATTAGCCGGGTGTCGTTCAATAAACAGCTGCCGGATCATCACAGAAAACATGCTCAAAAGTGCACAGGATGTAAATGCGTCACTGGAAATGTCTGCATTCACAAAGACAGACATTTAGTCCTGAAGTGAAAACAAACATACACTTGATGCAAAACAAAATGTTGGAATAGTGCGCTCAAAAAGTCTGTGTTCAATAATGGCGTCAAAGTTTCAATGTATAGTCCATTAGGCTGAGCCCCCCTCAGTCCCCACTGCCTTAGGGCTTGCAATAATTAGTCCACGGATATACAGTCGGGACTCACCATTATCCTGGGATTACAGACCCAGACCCAAATAAGACTTTAGCTTGTAAAGTATAATGTAAAATACTTTATTTTCCACTTTTCTATTTTTTGAAAAATAACAGAATCATGTATCATTTTGCTTTCACTTCACAGTTGTCTGGTACTTGTGTGTGAACTTTCAGTAAAACATTCAAAATAAAATCGTTATGTTTATGGTTGTAAACATGACAAAATGTGCAAAAGTTCAAGGTGTATTAGTACTTTCAAGAGGCACTGTATGTGAGAGAAGACACAATGCCAGCTTCAAAAGCCCCGCAATTATCCATCACTTCATACAGTCTATAATCCTTGGTCCGCTCACCGCAGCTGTGTGGTCCCAGCTCAGCCTCTGGCCAGTGGACGGATAAGGCTATGGATGAGAGGAGAGCGGCGCGGGTGCCAGTCACCACTGTGAATGCAGCTGGATGAGGATGCAGCTTGTACCCTCACTCACACCTTATTTTGGTCTCGGGAGTGACATAAATCTTTACAGAAAACAGGAGAAGAGTGTGGTCTCGCAGCATGTCTTGCAATTATCAGAAACATTTAGTCTGTGGCTTCATACAAGTGAGAGATAATTCATTGTCCTCAAGCCTGACGAAACATTGCAGCAGTAATAAATGTCTGAAAGAGTGAGACGGTGTGCGGGAGCATTTGTTCATTTTTGCAGATAATTCATTGTGGAAAATGGTCTGATGTTTGAGATCTATGCACTTTGTATCACGTCTTGAAAGCGCAAAAAATTTTAATATCCTCTAGCGTGTCGCAGGCTTTAACATCCCCAAAGAATATCCCATCTAGAATTTCTTTCTGAATCAAAGTATATTGGCAGTCCCCCAATGAATGAGTGAATTAAACCGCCTGGATGACAGAAAAATTGCAATGTTTTACTTATTACATTGGTTCCATAGTTCAAGATCTAAGTTGCCAATGTCTTTCTTTGAATCAGTCTTGTTGATTTATCATATGGAAATAAATCACGCTTAATATTATGTTTTCATTTGGCCTTTCTAATGTGTAGTATTCTGAAACAGTGTCAAATCAATAGTGAAGATCAGAGTGGTTCGCCCCCCCCATGACACGGCGCCTAATCCCTCGCAGCGTGTTTCAGTGGAGCATGCAGCGCCAGCCTTTAGGGCCGTGCATATACTGTAACACGGGAGCATAGGGCCAGGAAAAAGCCGACAGCCAAGCGCCTCGTATGACCAATATGAAAGCGCTTATATAAAGAGGCCAAGCACAAAGGATCACTCACAGACATGAAGGAGGGCCAGTGGAATTATCTGAGTAATGCAAGGAAACAAATCCAATCACTAGAGTGCAGTTCAAAGGCCTGAGATGTCGCAGAGGCAATATGGTTAGTCCTTACAACAAAACCATCAGCCTCTCCATCTCTTCCACTTTGCCGCCCTATTTTCCTGAGATCTCAAGTCAAATTAAATTAGCACGTGGCTAATGAAATCTGCAAAATGTTTTCCATGCCAACCACAAAAGTCTCAGGGGATATACAGTACATTACACGTAGCCTGGTTTTACCATACCCTCATACTCATTTCGTTTCCTACGAGGGTCTGGATCAACACAATTGAGCTCCGTTATCAAGTGGGAGGGGTGAACTCCTTTGAAATTATTGGATCTGATTTTCGCTAGCGCTTGGTCGTGACGTATGTAATGCGCTCGTGTTGAGTGAAGCAGCTATCATAGCTCTATCATAACTCTATCATAGCTCTATCATAACTCTATCATAGCTCTATCATAGCTCTATCATAGCTCTATCATAACTCTATATAACTCTATCATAACTCTATCATAGCTCTATCATAACTCTATCATAGCTCTATCATAACTCTATCATAACTCTATCATAACTCTATCATAACTCTATCATAACTCTATCATAGCTCTATCATAACTCTATCATAGCTCTATCATAACTCTATCATACTCTATCATAACTCTATCATAACTCTATCATAGCTCTATCATAACTCTATCATAGCTCTATCATACTCTATCATAACTCTATCATAGCTCTATCATAACTTTATCATAGCTCTATCATACTCTATCATAACTCTATCATAGCGCTATCATAGCTCTATCATAACTCTATCATAACTCTATCATAGCCTATCATAGCTCTATCATAACTCTATCTATCATAGCTCTATCATAACTCTATCATAACTCTATCATAGCCTATCATAGCTCTATCATAACTCTATCATAGCCTATCATAGCTCTATCATAACTCTATCATAACTCTATCATAGCTCTATCATAGCTCTATCATAACTCTATCATAGCTCTATCATAGCTCTATCATAACTCTATCATAACTCTATCATAGCTCTATCATAACTCTATCATAACTCTATCATAGCTCTATCATAACTCTATCATAGCTCTATCATAGCTCTATCATAACTCTATCATAACTCTATCATAGCGCTATCATAGCTCTATCATAACTCTATCATAGCTCTATCATAACGCTATCATAGCTCTATCATAACTCTATCATAACTCTATCATAGCTCTATCATAACTCTATCATAGCTCTATCATAACTCTATCATAGCTCTATCATAACTCTATCATAGCTCTATCATACTCTATCATAGCTCTATCATAGCTCTATCATAGCTCTATCATAGCTCTATCATAACTCTATCATAGCTCTATCATAGCTCTATCATAACTCTATCATAGCTCTATCATAGCTCTATCATAGCTCTATCATAACTCTATCATAGCGCTATCATAGCTCTATCATAACTCTATCATAACTCTATCATAACTCTATCATAACTCTATCATAACTATCATAGCTCTATCATAGCTCTATCATAACTCTATCATAACTCTATCATAACTCTATCATAACTCTATCATAGCTCTATCATCACTCTATCATAAGTCTATCATAACTCTATCATAGCTCTATCATAACTCTATCATAACTCTATCATAACTCTATCATAGCTCTATCATAGCTCTATCATAACTCTTGGGAGCATTCCTTGCACATTCCAAGGCTTCAGGTATAATTTCTGGATAATTGGGAGCCGAGCCAGAACGGACTGAAGAGCTTCCTTTACGTTCGTATCCGCCGCCATTGCCGAACTACAACCAGCAAATGCGGCGCAAATGCTTGACGTCACCGACAACACCCGCCTCCCAATTCAAAATATGAATTTTTACAGAGTTTTTCCGCTAAAATAACTAGCGTATTCAAAATCTAAACAGGATATCCCAAATCCCAAATGAAAATTTACGGACGATACACGTTTGTCACAATCCGATACCAATGGGCGAGGAACGTGCTTCTCTATGGTCAGTGTTGGGGAGTAACTAAATACTTGTATTCAGAATACCTATTTAGAATAATCATTTGAGTAACTGTATTCTGGTAAAGTTACACTTTCATTTGACAGCATTTAGAATACAGTTACTTTCCAAATACATCCCAGTACTCAATCTTTGCTGTTTTTCCTTGAAAAAATAAAATAAAATAAAGATTTAAAACGCCTTATGTCACAGTTCATACAAACACTGCACATGTGTCACATGATGCTGTATTTGCTGCTCCATTAACCAACAGAGTTAGAGTTCATCATTAATGGTAAGTGAGTTTATAACAGGTGTTCCAACAATCAAAACTATATTTTGTCCCAGCCCTACAATTTAGGCCATTTCTGTCCATAAAATGCCTTATTCTTTTGTGGAAAAAATGATATGACACGAAAAAATACATTGCAGTACATTTTTTCCTTCACATTTATGCCAATAATCTACAGCAAATGTGTGAAATTGATATCTTTCCCCTGTTTACCTGTAGCGTTGTGCCACCTTATTTTAAGAATTGGGATGCTACAAATATGAAAGTTAGGCATGAGCTTGAGTTTTAACTTAGTGTCTTCCTCTTTCATTGTTTGCAAATCAAAACACGTTTGGGGACTTTAAAGCACCACAGCCAAAGTGTCCAAAATTACTTTAAAAAAAAACCCTTTGAGCAGATGAAAAATACTTGAATTGGACGTCTCTCCAAACCCCTTGGCAGAAGCATAATCTCGCGTCAGGCTGATAAACAGTAGTTGTTGTTGATTTATCACCTCATTACGCACGCTGATTTGTCTCGTAAGCTCTCGCCCAAATCCACCGCTCGCATGTCTCAGTTAATCGCCAGCTCCTTTTCATGTTTGGACTGAGACGGAGGAGCGTGCTAAAGCTCATTTTCTCTGCACAGCGCCGGTTTGTTTTTCATTTCTCACCCTTCTGCCCAGAGGTGACGTTTTGGAGAGGTAATCTCTGCTCAAAATAAAACAGAATCCCGCAGAGATTTCGGCACAGGTGATATTCCTTAGTAACGTTAGACTGTTTAGAATACCGTAAATGTATTGTGAGTAATGTTTTCATATGGAAAGAGACAGGTTTAAATCTTGTATTCCATTGAATTATAGAAAAGAAATCGTTCAAGCTACGTTTTTATCAGTCCTTGATTATGGCGACACAGTATATATGCACACTTCACTTTCCGTTCTTAAACCTCTCGATGCAGTTTATCATTCTGCTATTCGATTTATAACTGGAGACAAATACAGGACTCATCATTGTTTACTGTATGACAAAGTCGGCTGGTCTTCCCTGACAAGTCGAAGAGAGCAACACTGCATTTTATTTAGTATTTATAAGGGACTTGTTGGGAGGCTTCCTGATTATCTCGCATGTGAACTCAACTACAGCTCAAGTAGCTACAACACCGGGTCACATGACTGTTTAGTTCTGAAAAATGGACTCGTAAAGAGTGACACGGGAAAAAGAGGCTTTTCTTATTACGCTGCCCACAAATGGAACGAACTACAAATGCTTTTACAATTGAACTCTTTAGTGCCTCTTTCACATCTAAAACCGTTAATATTCGATATGTATAAAGAAAATTGTACTTGCTTTAATTGATACTTGTAAAAATGTCTATTGTAAATATTGTATTGTTATTCACTGTTATGAAACAGGGCGCTCATGAAAAAGAGAGTCTTGTACTCTCATTGGGCCTTCCCTGTATAAATAAAGATACAATAAATTGATGGGTTTTTGGTTGTTGACGCATTTGATGAACAAGTTATTACACAGGGGACTTATTCATTATATCTTATTCATTACAAAATTACAATTTCCCCTCTTTTTGGGGTTAAACTCTCAAGAAATGCATGTCTGTTCTTTAAAGACACACTGCAAAACATTTTGGATTCTACAGTTGGCATCAATAGAAACATGCTCCTAATGACCAGCTCGACACAGATGGTGCTATTTTTGCAGTTATTTGGTAATAATGTAAAATCTTACAATTTGTCAATTAGAAAACGCAATATCCTGCGAATACAAAATATCCAGCTTTATACAAATCAACAATTCTTGATCGTAGGTCTTCAGACAGCTCTTTTGAGTGAGTCTAATTAGCTCTTGGAGGATTCTTAGCCAGGGGGGTGTACTCACTTATTCGTCCCTGTCCTGTGAATGTTTGCATGTTATGGCCAATGGAAATAATAATTGTTTGGGTGGTATTAGTTTAAGCAGACACTGTTTACTGTTTACTTGTGATATTACACAGTCTCATCAAGGTAATGCCTTCAGGGAGGAGACTGTGAAACCATACACCGGGCTATTCCCTGCCCTCCCAATGGTCCCACCCCTGTCCCCCCACCCCCGGTCCACAACAAGGACGAGAGAATGAACTATTTCGATTCATTGTGAATTGAATCGACAAATGAATAAAATCTTTGAATCAGACCACATTTTATGACCAATTTAGGCAGAAATGTAAGAAATTCCAAAGAGCGTACTCACTTTTTCCTCCCACAAATCAATGAAAGAAATGTTATTCAGTAAAAAAAAAAAAAATAGAAGAGTCTGAGATTTTACTGTATGTTTGACTGTTTTTTGTTTCAGGATGAACGTTCGATTTGAGATTAAAATCAAAGTAAGGACTTCATTGTTTGATGAAAGAACATGACATGAATGGCCGTAAAAAATATCAACATTTGAGTTTGTAATAATAAGAATCCTACTGGAAGCGGAAAAACAGAAGTGGCATGCTGGGGAGGATATTTTGGGTTTAAATGATTAAACTTTCAATGCAGCTGCGGCTCAAAGAGAATCCGAGCCTTTCATCCTCTCCTTTAAAGAAGCCGCAACGAGGAAGGCAATGTTAAAATAATATTCAAATGGGGGCTGAGATGACAGAGTCGGACTTCACTTTTGGAGAGCTGGGATCGCTAGTCATGAGGGTCATCTCAACCCCAGGAAAACCGTACACTTCCTTGTCACTCTCAATCACAGCCTGCTCCCTACGCCTCTCAATCACTTCTCCAGCTATTCATATAAATACACTCTTCCCTTTGACCCATTTTAACCTCGACTTTCCAATACTTTATTTTTGCAATGGAACTTTGACCTGAACTTTAACTATTTCACCTCTTTTTTTTATGTATTTAGTTTTTTGTGTGTGTGTTTTATTACAGAATTTGTAATATTATTGATAAAAATAACAGTATATTCCAGGATGTCTTGGACTAACCAAAAAAAAAAAAAAAGCCTCCTGTGGATAAAACTTGCAATACATCTGGTTAGTTCAATGTTACAAAACAGATATGTCCCCAAAAATATACATTTCTAGAGATACTGGAAAGCTAAAGTCTGATATTTCGCTCATGGCTGAGTCGTAAGCACCTCAGACTGTTAGTCAGTCTGTTTGTGGTGAGTCAGACAGAGCTCGGGGCCCGTTCTTTGATGAAGTGCCTGCAGCTCGGCCCCTGGAGTGGCCCCTTCCATTAGAGACATGATCACAGGCTGAGATCTGTGGGACACGCCGGCCCAGGCTGCATAGAATCTATTATCACTGGTACTCAAGGCCGTGGGCATAGGCGACCTAAGCAGCCGCCAAGGGTGCCATCTCCTGGGGGGGGGGGGACGAATTTTGATTACATTTTTAAAACTATGAGGTCCATGCTACAACACGCCGACTTAAAAAGTGATAAAGTCTTGTGGTCTTTTGGAAACTAGAGATTTCAAGCTTTCAAACAAGTCCTCCCTGATCCTTCCACATCTCCAGGGGAGCTGTGTGACATTGCGGGTGAAATTTGTAAATTTACATCAGAAATGGAGGCTCCTCTAATGAAACTGTGGTGTGCTCGATTCATGATTGCACAAAGCACATGTACCGATTTGTTTAAAGCAGTACTAAGTAACGTGTTTACCTTAATAAATCCTTTCCGTAGTCCCTCTGGGGTAATACAAGTGTTAATGGGATGATTGGAGGGTCTTTCATCTCCCCCTGGTGTCTCTGGCCAGAAACCATGCTTGCAACTTGACTGCCAGCGGGGCGGAGCAACCAATACACACTAATAGAATCACGGAGAAGAAGCTAACAGGCTAACGGGCAAAGCTAACTGCGAGCTAGCGCCACTTTAAACAGTATTTACAGCCAGTTTGAGTGAAAAAAAATATTCCCATTGTATAACTGGATGTACAACACCCCTCTCTCTCTCCTTTGCCTTTTCTGTCAGCGTAGTATTTACTCTCCAAGACATTTAATAAGTTAAAATATCGTAACTTGCCAAGACACCTGCAGTTGCGCTTATGGCCTCTAGGGGCAAGAGTTACTTAGTACTGCTTTAAGAAAAAAAACAGCTCACCTTTCCTAGGGCACCAAATTGGCTATAGGGCTATGTGTGACTTCACTATCCACATATGAACAATTGGGTCAGGAGAATAAAGGAGCAAGAGAAACAACCCAGTCCAATTGACGACTATGACACCTCCACGACGACTAAGCTTACACAATCAAAAGGACCGAGCTCAGCCTCACCTGGGAGTTTATTTCCAGTTCATCTGTCCTTTAGTAGCTTTGGATAATCCAAATCAATAATGTGTGTTCACGCCCAAACTGCAAGTCAACATTAGCTTTCATTTCTACTATTGATGTCAAATGCTAAATTCTCGACATGCCGCTGTGTAAATATTGGCTAAGTCTGCGGAAAATATCGCTCAAAATAATCACAAAAAATAATCACTTTTTCGTGCCATTTTCCAGCTTTGTGATAAGAATGAGGCGAGGAAACGTATTTCCTTTGAGCTTTTTCCGTTTTATCTCCCATTTTGTTTTCTTCCACCATAAAAGTGTTGATAAAACGTGCCATGAGTGGAGCGTTTGCATCAACACAGAGCATTATGAAGATCAAGCTGGAGACTAAAACCAAAACCGAATCTCATTTTTTATTTTTATTTTTGTTTTTTGCCCGTACCTAACCTTTCATGACAGTGTAAACATGGATTTGACCCAGGACTCTTTTATGTTTATATATATATTTCCAATGCGATTTCAGTTTTAAGGACAGGTTCTCTAATTACAAACCTTGTCTTTCATAGAACAATGAATAAAGTCCGTGTCAGTGAAGCCACATTACGCACACATTGCTCTACACAGACGTCGCTGCCACTGCTCTACAAAAGCCTTCTTCTTCCTTCTTTACACAATTATGTTGTAAATGTTGACGTGGATCACTCAATCACTTTCACATAACCATTTACGCACCGATTAGGAATGGGAATCTTCTGTGAGTAATCCACCGGAATCGTATGTCTCCTTCTTTAACAGTTCCACTGATCTATGATGCTTTGCGCCAGAGCCTCATATTGATATCATAAAACTACAGATCCACGACTGCAGAGCCACCCACCACTTTCACTTCATCACAAGTCTCTGCTGGTTTTGCTCATTGTAACCAGCATCTGAATACATCCTCTCTATACGCTTATAAACGTGCAGCTACTACGTACTGAAGAACCAAAATGAATCCCATGACCCTGTTTATGTGTTTGATGTTGGTCCTCCTGTTCGCGTCAGTGTCAACAGTGCATGGCTGTGAATAAGACAAATGAGCGCTTTAGAGAAATAGTATATTCTCTCTTCTCTCTCTCTCTCGGGACAAAGGACACGGACAGTGTTTAACTCACGGTGGGACAAATAAAGTTTTCAGTTTGACCTGACAGAGCTGTTATAATACCACACCTGAATGGGCATCTTTATTTCCATAAGTGACGCCCTCTCCAGGGGCGCAGTCATGTAGCACAACAGCTGTGCACAATACATGCAAGATGAACGTCGCGTTTGGAGCAACACTGTCCTTGCGCCAGACGGAAGATCAGGCACTTTGCGTCTCCTGCTCCTCTGACATAAACATTTTAGCTTCAAAGCTTTTTAATGTAATAATCATCTTACAAGTGTTTTTTTTTAAATGTTTTGTATGATAGGAAGTCCCTTCCAGGAACCGCCACCGTAACGTGGTGGAGGGTTTGAGCGCCTGAATGATGCTGGGAGCTCTGTTGTCGGGGGCTTCGTGCCCCTGGTAGGGTCTCCCATGGAAAACAGGTCCTAGGTGACGGGTCAGACAATGAGCGGTTCAGAAGCCCCTTATGAGAGACCAACAGGCCCGGTTAGAATCGTGAGGCCGTCCTTCTGTGGACCCACCACCTGCAGGAGGAGCTATAGGGGCTGGTGCAGCTCCAACGGCTGCCCCCACGACCCGGCAACGGACAAGTGGAAGAAAATGGATGGATGGATGGATGATAGGAAGTTTATGTCAGTGTAGTTTCAATAGAGGCCAATTTATCAGCCCTGTTAAATATAAAACTACATGAATCATGCACAAATAATATATAGCCTATTTTATTGATTTGGAATCAACAAGAGAATTGATAAACAACAGGATAGATAAGAGAAATTATCAACGGCATTGATATCAATAAAGTCTTATCAATTCCCATACCCAGCATCGATCAATATTTATTTCCAAAAACAGTGTATGATGTTGTGTCCTCAGTTGTGCATGCGAGTCGGTTCAGGGTCAATCACAAATTTGTATTGAAATTGGATTTCTGGAAATGGATTATTAAGCTAAAGAGTTGTTGGTTGTAGCTGTAAAATAACATTAAATAAGATCCATTCATTTCAATCCAATGAAAATACATTAAAAAAAAGCAAATGGAAAAACAACTCTCCATGTGCTTGATAATTATTTGAACACAAATTATACATATTTTCCTCCATGCGTGGCTGATTAGCACCTGGTTAGCTTAAAACAAACAAACACAGAATTGCAAAGATGGTGCTACGGTTGAAAACAAATGAAATGGTAATTGTGTGTGTGTGTGTGTGTGTGTGTGTGTGTGTGAGCACTCACTGTCCTCCGAAGAGCTGCATCCCCAGGAGCGCAAAGACCACGATGAAGAGGAAGAGCAGGAACAACAAGCTGATGATGGACTTCATGGAGTTGAGCAGGGACACCACCAGGTTCCTCAGAGAGTTCCAGTATCTGGGCACACACAGCACAACGGGGCATTACACCGCCGCAGCAGAAGACAGAAAACACAAAACAAACATATCTAGTATAGAGCTAAAAGGAGGATATGTAGCATGTGCTCTTACTGGTTTAAACGGCAACACAATCAAGGCTTTTACTTAACTTTTCTCTCTTCTTCTCTCTTATTCTTTTTATTTCTTTCCTGTTTGCTCATGGATGAGTTGCGGGTAATTGGCAGATGGGGAAGCAGCAGGTGGAGGGGCACATGGGGATTTGGGGTTACAGGGCGAAGGGAATGGGTCAGTAGTTTTAAGATATAGGTGGCCTGCGTAACAGATTTAAATATATTAAATGTGGGTTGTGTTTGATCAGTCTGTGGACGGTCTCTCTGGTCGGCTGAGAAATAGGTCTAATGTGAGCAAAATGTGGTCAAAATCGGATGTCGAATTGCTCCTCCACGCTTTCAGTTTAAGACCTACAAAACTAATGTAAACTGATCTTATTCCTCGCGTTGTTGCCGCGCTGTCGTCACTTTTTGACATTCCTTTTCATTGTTTTGTTTTTTTGTTGCTCTTTCGTCACATTTTCTGTTGCTCTTTTGCGGCGTTTTTGAAGCTTTTTTGTCACTTTTTTCGTCGCAATTTCATCCTTGTTTAATAAAGCTGAACTGGAGAAAATGCACAGTGCTCGGTTAAGGTGGGGGTTAAGAGGTTATATTGCTGCTTCACTGAAATAAAATGATAATTATTACTTACAACAGACGTTATCCATCTAAATAAGTCATATTTTCAAAAAGCATTAAAACCTGTCATGTGCACTTTAAATGGTGATGTCATCACACTAGCCTCCTGTCCAGAACTCTCTCCCATTAAGCTGTAGCCTCTGCCCTCCATCTAAAATTAGGACTGAATGAAAGATTTTGGACAACATCCGGTGGACAACATTCTTCTTCCTTCTTTCATCTTCATCATCATCATCTTCTTTTTCCTTCTTTTATCTTCTTCTCATTATTAATTATAATCATCATCATCATTATTATTATACAACACTGTGATAGTACTGAAAGCACTGTCCATGATGTTTACTGTATTTAAAAGCCGGATACGAGCCATGCCATGTTAATGAGCAATAACAAAACTATTATGATTCAGGCCTTAACTCAGATTGCAACTTCAATTCGATCAGAAATAGATTATGAAACCCATGTCAACCAAATACCACTGACACTAGTGCATTTCTCAGGAAGTCTTCATTCAGGCAATGAGGCCGTACTTAATAGTCCTTTCTTTGGAAACATAAACAGTACAAACAGGAGTGAGTAATTAATTATTTTTGTATATTTATGACGTTCCAAAAATCGATAGTATAAATGTTCATATTCATCTGCAGTGTGTCACATTTTTGGTGATATTTTGGACATAACACAAGCATGTTGGTCTCCGCCAGGGCTGCCCTTTGTTACCGGTTCTGTTCATTACCTTTATGGACAGAATTTCGAGGCGCAGCCAGGGGCCCGAGGGTGTCCGGTTTGGGAACCTCAGGATCTCATCTCTGCTGTTTGCAGATGATGTTGTTCTGTTGGCTTCATCAAATCAGGACCTCCAGCGCGCACTGGGGAGGTTTGCAGCCGAGTGTGAAGCGGCCGGGATGAGGATCAGCACCTCCAAATCCGAGGCCATGGTTCTCCACCGGAAAAAGGTGGCTTCCCCGCTTCAGGTCGGTGGGGAGTCCTTACCTCAAGTGGAGGAGTTCAAGTATCTCAGGGTCTTGTTCACGAGTGAGGGACGGATGGAGCGTGAGATCGATAGACGGATCGGTGCAGCGTCAGCAGTGATGCGGTCGCTGTATCGGACTGTTGTGGTGAAGAGGGAGCTGAGTCAAGGGGCAAAGCTCTCGATTTACCGATCGATCTACGTTCCCACCCTCACCTATGGTCATGAGATCTGGGTAATGACTGAAAGGACAAGATCGCGGATACAAGCGGCCGAAATGAGTTTCCTTCACAGGGTGGCTGGGCGCACCCTCCGAGATTGGGTGAGGAGCTCAGTTACCCGGGAGGAGCTCGGTGTAGAGTCGCTGCTCCTTCACGTCTAAAGGAGCCAGCTAAGGTGGCTAGGGCATCTGTTCCGGATGCCTCCTGGTCGCCTCCCTCGGGAGGTGCTCCAGGCATGTCCTATTGGGAGGAGGCCTCGTGGAAGGCCCAGGACACACTGGTGGGACTATGTCTCTGAGCTGGCCTGGTGTCGCCTCGGGGTCCCCCCAGAACAGCTGGAGGAGGTGTGCGTGGATCAGGAAGTCTGGGCATCTCTGCTGAGACTGCTGCCTCCGCGACCCGGCCCCGGATAAAGTGGAAGAAAATGGATGGATGGAGGTTTTGCGTTTTTGACATGTATGCAGTAAAAATAGTTCAGCAATGTAATTGAGAGGGCTCAGTCTCTGAGAAAAATTATGGCTTCTAAGAAATTTAGATTTAATGCCAGTTTGAATCCAATTTGGTGCTTTTTAATTACTTTTAAAGGCCTACATTTTGGCATAGTTCATTTAATGACTTTTAATCAATGGCCGCTGGCTGCTCGGCTTTATGACCACAACACTGGAGGCCGCCATTGCCCCGCCATTGCTGTAGTACCTCCATATAGCCGCTAGTCTCCCATTGAAAAACATTGGACTTTAGACACGTTAAAAACAACTTTAACGCCTGGTTTCTATTTTTAAACACTTTCTACGGCTACATATTCCTCCTGAGGTAACGCTGGGTTAGTCACAATTAAAAGAAACCAGGCTGGTTTTCGAAATATTTTTTTTTTAAATCTCATACTAATGAGGGTCGGACTGTTAGCACTGGAGCTGCCCGAGCTACACGTCACGCAAGGGCCGAGTCTACAGTGAAGATCCCGCCCTTAGTTAGTTTAGTTTATTAATTTATTTCAACAGGGACAATGTGCAAACACATTAATTAAAGATGCTTTGCACCAGATTAGCTTGAGCTAGTTTCCATCTGCAGTCCCTGAGCAGGTGAGTCACAACATGTACAATATAAAATATATTTAACCACTCAAATACAAATATTCATTCATACATTCACCCGTTACCATCAGTCCACATAGAATCATGATAAAATTACTACATAAAACATCACTAACGGTCATATTTACATTTACAGTTATTGGTGCGGACATGACTGGTTTTCCAACAGCACTTTTTTTGTATTACGAGAGAAATCTTTCAGGTCTAAGGAAAGTTTCAGATTCTGTGGGAGTTTATTCCATTCTTTGATGCCTTTGAATGAGAAGGATGTCTGCGCAAAGACTGAGCTACGTTTAGGCAGTCTACAGTCATTGCGACTTGTGGACCTGGAGCTCCTAGTCATCTGCTCAGAACAGAGCTGGACAAATGTTTTCAATGGTGGAGGTGCAGTATTATTCAAAATTTTTAAAACTAATCGCACATTTGCGTACACAATTAAATTATCAAAGTTAAACATGCTGTATTTTCCAAGGATCAGACAGTGATGGTATCTCAGTGGCTTTTTGTCTAGCACTTTAACAGCTTGATTATATAGAGATTTTAGAGGTTTTATTGTTGCGTCACTCGTCTGTGACCAACAAGAAATACAGTAATTAATATGAGGAATTATCATTGCCTCCAAATAAATCTTTGCAGCATCATGAGTCAGTGTATTCCTAATATGTTTAAAAACAGACAAACTGTATTTTACTGTGTTGCCGATTTTCTTAACATGTTTTTTAAAACTAAACGTTGAATCCAAAACAAGGCCTAGATATTTAAATTCCTTCACTACTTTTATTTGACTCTGGTTTACATAAATGCATGGGAAGGAGGACTTCAATTTTTGAGTTTTGGTAAAATACATCGCTACGGTTTTATTTACATTAAGTGTAAGCGAGGAGGAGGACAGCCAGTTTGAGATGTTTCCCATGACATTGGTTAGTTTATTGGCTACACTGGTTGCATCACTTCCATGCACGTAAACTACAGTATTGTCTGCATACATCTGTATGTCCACGTCACCGCACACCGAAGGGAGATCATTTATGTAAAGCGCAAACAGCAATGGCCTTGTGGGACCCCCATGTCATTAGCCTTAGATGTTGATAGCTTACTTTTGACTCTTACGCACTGGACACGGTCACTGAGGTATGATTCTATCCACTGTAGTGCTCTTGGAGACAGATTATAATTGCTCAGCTTCCTCAGTAGCACAGAGTGGTTGACCGTGTCAAACGCCTTGCGTAGGTCCAAAAACACGGCGCCCACGACCTTCACCACCTCAATAAAGTAACAACATGCAGTTTCGGTGAAATGGTGTTTTCTATATCCAAATTGCATGGGATGTAGCATATTATTTTTGTTTAGGTGTTCTTTTAATTGCGCCGCAATTACTTTCTCTGTAATTTTTGAGACAACAGGAAGTATGCTAATTGGCCTGTAATTGCAGACCTCATGTTTGTCCCCTGATTTGAATATGCCCTTATTAGGAATATGCTTCGTCAGAGCTGGGGAGGAGGAGTCTGTAAATCCGCCATGATTTCCCCCTCGAACGTGGTCATTATGGTAAATGGGGAGGAGGAGTTGTCTATTCTTTTGTACAGTCTATGCTTTTAATGTTTTTTAATGCCCCGTGAAAACCCTGTCTCGGAAACAAATCCAGGAAATATAGATTGAAGTGCTTCATTGTAAGAAGAATAAAAAAATACTACTCCAGCTATGTTTTTGATGAGCGAACATTGTTAAGAACATGGTTAAAAGCTCGATAAATACTATAACATACAACATGTTTCCTTTAATTTAGCCGATAACTGTCCTGCTGGTGTAGAAGGTGGTTTGCCTTGAAAGTACTCACTTGGTGACTTTAAATATCCGGAGCAGCCGTAGAGCTCTGAGCACACTGATGCCAAAGGACGCCCCTGGTTTGATCATGTCCCAAAACACTTCGAAAATACTCCCACAATCACCTGCAACAGGAACAGAGGTGGGTAGAAATGTTATATAATATAACATAATCATATCACATAATCAAGTTGACCAAGGGCAAGAATTAAATTCATTAGGTCCTTTTCCAAATGCTTTATTTTGATAGCCCTCGGCAAAAATAGCATGTCTAGTATCATGTCATCAATAGGAGCATGTTTGTACTGTGTGTAGGTCCAGTTGACATACAGGTGCTCTTCCAGGAAAGAGGCAATAATCAGACAGCAGAAGTGTGACTTGCAAGAAGTTCCAAGGCTCTCGTTAGTCGAAAATAAAAATCCTTTATTGAAACAAGGACAATGGGTCTAGTATGACGCCAACACGTTTTGACACCAATGTGTCTTCATCAGGGCAGTTTTGTGAATGAGCACCGCACAGTATCTGCATCAAGGGACTCACGTGGCGGACATCACGTGTCCGTCAGAAAGTTACAATAAAAAGTGTGCCATCAGGGAGCTGAATAAGCTGTAACCCCTAATGTCGATCTGTCTGTTCCATTCCTTTTCTTTTGATGAGGTGAATCTGCTGCTGCTGTGTCTGCAATCAACTGATTTTAAAATGAACTTCAATGTATTGCATATGTATTTATTATATTTTCTGGGCAAATGTACCTGAATGAATGTGTGAGCAAGCAAAAGGCAAATTTCTGTCATCATGTTGCATGGTAGACAATAAAGTTGTTCTATTCTATTCTATTCTATTCTATTATATTCTATTCTAAACAATACTCATGGATGAAGAGATCACTTCTACACATCAATTTGCCACAAAAATAAAGACCTTAGAGTTGAGTACCATGACAGCAACCATCCAGACGGTATGCGCACTGCAATCATTATAAATAACAGTGATAATAACAGTAACCATATCCATTATCATCAGAATACACAGGACCAAAAATAAACTAAGTGCAGTAGGCACAATGTGGCAGGACAGACAAAATATACGGTGTTAGTGGCACAGAAGAGGGCCGTTACCGGGACCAGAATCACAGAAAGGGAGAGAAACTGATCTCTTCATTGACGCCATGGTGGCTTGAGGCTCCCAAAGCGTCAATCCCTCTGTTTCTTTAGTCTGTCTCCACCCCTCGGGTCTTCAGGGACAAACTCCAAAACCATTACTTAGAGGTTTTTCAAACTTGAATGAAATGTTTTTTTAAATTCTTAAGTTCTTATTGCACATTTGTGTTCAGCGAACCGTTCTTTCAATTCACGGTTAGTTCCTCCGATGTAAAAAGCATCGACACACACAATCAAGTCTGTAAACAACATAGGTGGAATTGGAGTCGACAGATGAATGGCAATGGTAAGTTTGTGAAGGGAGGGGTTTTATTTATTTGTGAACAATGAGTACATGAACCACACCTAAAAGTGTCTATCATTAGAAAGAAAAAGAATGTTATAGATACAGATGGCATCTTGGAATTGCTCATATCTGGTCATGTTCGAAGCAGCCAGAGGGAAAACAAAGAGACGTGGAGAGGAGCAAAGTGGTTCAACAGCCCATAAATACATAAAAAAGAGACAATGCTAACAAGAAAGCTAACAATAGCTTCATGCTAATGTTAGCAACAAGTGCCGTTTTTTGCGTCTACTGAACAATTTGCAGTGAAAAAACATCCATATGGATCCGATCTTGGCTTGACTTTATTTGTGTGTGATAAATATGTTTATAGTCTGCCAGAAAATAGCTAAAACACTGAAAAAGTGTGATTCCAATTCGAAGATTTCCTCCCCCTTGGCAAGCCCCGCCCCCTCGTATGATGCGTCTCCGTCTCTATCTATCTCCGC
This sequence comes from Neogobius melanostomus, assembly GCA_007210695.1. Taxonomy (NCBI): domain Eukaryota; kingdom Metazoa; phylum Chordata; class Actinopteri; order Gobiiformes; family Gobiidae; genus Neogobius; species Neogobius melanostomus. Next base: position 733,924 of record VHKM01000542.1, on the reverse strand, counting down.
AAGTATTTCAAATAAAAGTTCAAGTTCTATTTAGCAGCCGTCAGCTCACCAGCGCAAAACTACAACCAGTGTGTTGTGCGTGTGAGGAGCCGCTCACCCCGAAGTCGAAGCAGTTGAAGGAGGAGTGGAAGTAATTCCTGACTCCCAGGCCGTACATCTTCATGGACATCTCGGTAAGGAACAGGCCCAGGAACACAAACTCTGCGGTGTCTGTGGGGAAAAGTAGTAAGTTTAGAAATTCGCAATGCATGTCTCAAACCCCCAGGATAAATACACAAACAGAGTCCGCTAAATCAGTAAAGCTGGGTAGGCTAAGATGGCTGACTGTTTCCAGAAAAAACTGTATAGATTCAGTGGACTGTGTTTAAACTAAACAACAACAATACTCAAGCTTGCCAAGCTATGCTTATGCTAATTCCAAAGAGCCCACTGAGTATTCTTAGCGGTTGGGGCCACTAAAGAATCATTTTTACGGCAAGCACTCCTCCTTCTGGGGATCTGCCTAGAAGCTTACGCAAAGCTAAACTCTGGGCTGGGACACTAAAAAGTAGCAGTAGTACCATAGTTTTGTGATTTTAGAATTTGAATTTTTCGTTTATTTTGATGGACAGGGTTGTAAAAGCTTTATCGAGGCAGGCCGCTGTCGGAGCTGAAACTAGGTGCAGTGGCATTTGTAGTTTAATTATCAATCCATCAAAATGACGGGTGGCCTTCAAATTTTTCCTTAAAAGCTAAATAAAAAGGTGAATGATGGAGAATTCTTGGTTAATGTAACCTCTGAGCAGCGTGTTTGTTGTGTTTGGGCCCAGTGTTCAGCCAGCACATCAAACCAACGCTAAGACTTTTTAAACTTGACAAGCAGGTCACTGCATTGGTCAAATCCAGCTTGTATCATCTTTGTCTTTTGCCTAAAATTAAACCAGTTTTATCTTTTCTAGATTTTTAGCGCGTTTTTATACAGTTCCGATCAAAAATTTAAGACAAATTGAAAAATGGCAAAAATCCACATTCTGCATGGTTGGATTTTAACAGGGTTCATTTTAACAAGTATAGAACTTCAACATGTTCTATTGAACACAGAAGAAAATGGGAGCGGATCAAAAGATTAGGACCAATGCCTTTTAAAGGCCAAAAATGTGCAAAAAATGTGGATTCAGTGTCATTTTCTGTCAGGTATTCACACTGTCATGACGTCCTGATGGTAGGGGCAAAGAAAATGTTTTGTTTTTAACAAAAAACTGGAAGACCCAAAGAAATGTCACCAGATCTGTCTGTCAAGACACTGGACGATCCTCGATCCACATGAAGGCCGACTGCAGCCCAATAACCAGCGGTTCCCACAGACAAGGGCCTCAGTCTGAGTCTCTGTAACATCTGCACTGAGCCAGTGGCCAGTCAGTATGGCGCCCCCTCTCTGTGGCGCA